>LR738712.1:223455128-223491396 GCA_902687465.1 Secale cereale
CCGTCTGGAAGTTGGGAAACCTACATCGTACATATTGAACCAGGCATGGAGTCGGGTACGGTGTTTGGTTTGTAATGTAGTTGGTAGCCCATCGAAGTTGTGCATTGGGGATTTAAACACATCATACACCATCGTACCCATACATATTTTCGGGCCGCATGTAGTGTATACGGGGTCTTCTGATCAACCACGTCTCCCTTGTGCGTTTTTTGTGACGACACGCATATCTGTGGGCTCCCTGAGTGTATATATATCATTCCTTTGACCGACAATGAGGGGTATGTGTTGGCCATGAATGGATTCCTCCTAGTTCGTGTTAGGTCCGGTCACCGTCACATGTCGCTCAACCAAAGCTCGAGCTCATGCATTGTCAGGATTCCTTCCCACATGCTCAGATTGCTGGGTTCGACCTACATCATAGCCTGCGTATCTCGTCCTTAACTACTTCGCCTTCGTGGTTGTTGTCTATATCAAGAGGTAGGCACCACATCTAAATTGTACATTATTCTATATTGAAAACACACATCACCCCTTCCCAACATACATCACTTTTGGCCACATGCAAGAGGTGCTGGTTTTGTGGTCCATCTCGTGCGATTTTTATGATGGTTCAATCTATTGGCCCAAGCGGTTTATCAACAACAACAGCTGTCGTTTGACCAAACAATAGATTCATTTGTCCGTCTTATGGTTGGTCATGGTGACTTGCATGTATGACCAAAGTATCGATGATTACCTGCATCCGCCCCGCTGACACGAAGTGGGAGGTTGTGTGCCAAGCACCGTAGCTAGGTAGGACATTATGTCATTATAGATATATCCAAGGGTGCTTACGGGTTTGCGAGGCACGTGCCACAAAGTTTATGCATTGTGTATTTAATGTTTTAAATATCCCCAATATTCCTCCATATATTTGGCCACTTCCAGGTGATATTTGACCACCCTTTTCACTCATATATATTTGGGCCACATGCTTTTGTGGTTGTCTTCTGACCCTCTCTAACGTTTTTTTTCTGCAAAGACTCTGATGATGCTCATCGGACACGTTTATTGTTGGAAATATTCCCTATAGGAAATAATAAAATAGTTATTATTATATTTCCTTGTTCATGATAATTGTCTATTGTTCATGCTTTAATCGTATTAATCGGAAACTGTAACACATGTGTGAATACATTGACCACAACATGTCCCTAGTGAGCCTCTAGTTGACTAGCTCGTTGATCAATAGATGGTTACGGTTTCCAGACCATGGACATTGGATGTCATTGATAACGGGATCTCATCATTAGGATAATGATGTGATGAACAAGACCCAATCCTAAGCATAGCAGAAGATCGTGTAGTTCGTCTACTAAAGCTTTTCTAATGTTAAGTATCATTTCCTTAGACCATGAGATTGTGCAACTCCCGAATACCGTGGGAATGCTTTGGGTGTGCCAAATGTCACAATGTAACTGGGTGGTTATAAAGTTACACTACGGGTATCCCCGAAAGTATCTATTGGGTTGGCATGAATCGAGACTGGGATTTGTCACTCTGTGTGCAGGAGAGGTATCTATCAGCCCACTCGGTATGACTTCATCATAATGAGCTCAATGTGACTAAGGAGTTGGTCACGGGATGATGTGTTATGGAACAAGTAAAGAGACTTGCTGCTAACGAGATTGAACAAGGTATTGGGATACCGACGATCGAATCTCGGGCAAGTATCATACCGGTAGACAAAGGGAATGGTATACGGGATTGATGGAATCCTCGACATCGTGGTTCATCCGATGATATTATTGTGGAGCATGTGGGAGCCAACATGGGTATACAGATCCCATTGTTGGTTATTGGCCGGAGAGATGTCTCGGTCATGTCTGCATGGTTCCCGAACCCGTAGAGTCTACGCACTTAAGGTTCGGTGACACTAGAGGTGTTATGGGGAATTGTATGAGGTTACTGAAGGTTGTTCGGGGTCCCGGATGAGATTCCGAACGTCATGAGGAGTTTCAGGATGGTCTGGAGGTGAAGATTTATATATGGGAAGTCCAGTTTCGGTCGCTGGAATAATTTCAGGGGTTATCGGTATTCTACTAGGACCACCGAAAGGTGTCCCGGGGTCCTCCGGGTTGGGACACCTACCCCGGTGGGTCAAGTCGCCTTAAAAAGTGTGGGAACCAGCCCCCTAGTGGGCTGGTGCGCCCCCGCAAGGGCCCAAGGAGCCTACGGTTAGAAACCGTAGGGGTGGTGGCGCCTCCCACCAAACATGGGGGGCAAGTCCCCCCCTTGGACGCTGCCCCACCTAGTAGATGGGATCTAGGGGGGCCGACCCCCTCTCCCCTTCCCCTATAAATAGTGGGGGGGTGGGAGGTGACAACCCACAAGTGTAGGGGATCGCAACAGTTTTCGAGGGTAAAGTATTCAACCCAAATTTGTTGATTCGACACAAGGGGAGCCAAAGAATACTATTAAGTATTAGCAGCTGAGTTGTCAATTCAACCGCACCTGGAAACTTAGTATCTACAGCAAGATAGTTTCGTAGCAAAGCAATATGATAGTGGCGGTAGCAGCAATAAAAGTAACGATAGTGTTTTTGTAGTTTTTGTAATAGTAGCAACAGAAAATTAAATAGGCAACAAGCAATACAGGTACATCACGTAGGCATTGGATCAGTGATGGGAAATTATGTCGGATGCAATTCATCATGTAGAAGTTATAACCTAGGGTGACACAAAACTATCTCCAGTTCATCAATGCAATGTAGGTATGTGATCTGAATATAGTCATACGTGCTTATGCAAAAGAATTTGCATGACATCTTTTGTCCTACCCTCCCGTGGCAGCGGGGTCCTATTGGAAACTAAGGGATATTAAGGCCTCCTTTTAATAGAGTATCGGACCAAAGCATTAACACATAGTGAATACTTGAACTCCTCAAACTATTGTCATCACCGGGAGTGGTCCCGACTATTGTCACTTCGGGGTTGTCGGATCATAACACATAGTAGGTGACTATAGACTTGCAAGATAGGATCAAGAACACACATATATTCATGGAAACATAATAGGTTCAGATCTGAAATCATTGCACTCGGGCCCTAGTGACAAGCATTAAGCATAGCAAAGTCATAGCAACATCAATCTCAGAACATAGTGGATACTAGGGATCAAACCTTAACAGAACTAACTCGATTACATGATATATCCCATCCAACCCATCACCGTCCTGCAAGCCTAAGATGAAATTACTCACACATGGCGGTGAGCATCATGGAATTGGTGATGGAGGAAGGTTGATGATGACGATGGCGACGATCTCCACTCTCCGGAGCCCGAACGGACTCCAGAATGCGATAATTATTTCTCCTTGATTTTTTTCTCCCCGAAAGTGAATACATAGGATCTGGGGATACGTCGGTGGAGCACCAGGGGGCCCATGAGGCAGGGGGGCGCGCCCCCCACCCTCGTGGATATGATGTGGGCCCCCTGGTCTGGATCTTCTTGGAGATATTTTTTATATTTTCCAAAATAAATCTCCGTGTAGATTCAGGTCATTCTGAAAACTTTTTATTTCGGGAGAAAAACAACACCATGGCAATTCTGCTAAAAACAGCGTCAGTCCGGGTTAGTTCCATTCAAATCATGCAAGTTAGAGTCCATAAGAAGGGCAAAAAGGGTTTGGAAAAGTAGATATGTTGGAGACATATCAGGAGGGCAGACACACCCCTTCCCTGGCACAGCCCTCCCTCACCCAACTCCTCCTCTTCCTCCATAGAGCTTGGCGAAGCCTTGCCGGAGAACTGCAAGCTCCACCACCACGCCGTCGTACTGCCGGAGCTCTTCCCCAACTTCTCCTCCCCCCTTGCTGGATCAAGAAGGAGGAGACGTCCCTGGGTTGTACGTGTGTTGAACCCGGAGGCGCCATTGTTTGGCGCTTGGATCGGAATCGACTAAGATCTGAATCACTGCGTGTACGACTACACCAACATCGTTCTAGTAACGATTCCACTTTGCGATCTTCAAGGGTATGAAGATGCAACCCCCTTCGCGTTGCTAGTTTCTCCATAGATTGATCTTGGTGATGCGTAGAATTTTTTTGATTTCTGCAATGATCCGCAACAGTGGTATCAGAGCTAGGTCTATGCGTAGTTTCTATGCACGAGTAGAACACAAGTTGTTGTGGGCGTCGATTTTGTCAATTTGCTTGCCATTACTAGTCTTATATTGATTCGGCGACATCATGGGATGAAGCGGATCGGACCAACCTTACACGTGCACTTACGTGAGACCGGTTCCACCAAAGATGCACTAGTTGCATAAGGTGGCTTGTGGGTGTTTGTCTCTCCCACTTTAGTCGAATCAGATTCGATGAAAAATGTTCTTATGAAGAGTAAATAGAAATTGGCATATCATGTTGTGGTTTTGGCGTAGGTAAGAAACGTTCTTGCTAGAAACATGTAGCAGCCACGTAAAAACTTGCAACAACAATTAGAGGACATCTAACTTGTTCTTGCAGCATATGCCGTGTGATGTGATATGGCCAAAAGGATGTGATGATTGATATATTGGATGTATGAGATTGATCATGTTCTTGTAATAGGAATCATGATTTTCATGTCGATGGGTAAGATAATCGGAACGAGCCATAGGAGTTGTCTTAATTTATTTGATGACTTGCGTGTCAATGAAACCGCCATGTAATTTCTTTACTTTATTGCTAATCGTTAGCCATAGTAGTAGAAGTAACAATTGGCGATACAACTTCATGAAGAAACGATGATGGATATCATGGTGTCATGCGGGTGACAATGCTGATCATGGCGCCCCGAAGATGAAGATCAAAGGAGAAAAATTATATTGGCCCTATCATGTCACTATTTGACTGCATGTGATGTTTATCATGTTTTTCATCTTATTTTCTTAGAATGACGGTAGCTTAAATAAGATGATCTCTCACTAAAATTTCAAGAATCATGTTCCCCCTAATTGTGCACCATTGCTAAGGTTCGTTGTTTCGAAGCACCACGTGATGATCGGGTTTGATAGGCTCTAACGTTCGCATACAACAGGTGTAAGACAGATTTACACACGCAATACACATAGGTTGACTTGACGAGCCTAGCATGTACAGACATGGCCTCGGAACACGGGTGACCGAAAGGTTGAACATGAGTTGTATAGAAGATATGATCAACATGGATATCTTCACTGTTGATGACTAGTCCGTTTCACGTGATGATCGGACACGGCCTAGTCAATTCGGACCATGTATTACTTAGATGACTAGAGAGATGTCTATCTGAGTGGGAGTTTATTGAATAAATTGATTAGATGAACTTAATTGTCATGAACATAGTCTAAATATCTTTACAATATGTCTTGTAGATCAAATGGCCCACGCTAATGTTGCCCTCAACTTCAACGCGTTCCAAGAGAAAACCAAGCGAAAAGACTATGGTAGCAACTATACGGATTGGGTCCATAACTTGAGGATCATCCTCATAGCTGCCAAGAAAGCATATGTCCTTAAAGCACCACTAGGTGACGCACCCATTTTATCAGCAACTCAAGACGTTATGGTAGTCGTGTAGTGATGATTACTCCCTGGTTTAGTGCGGCATGCTTTACAGCTTAGAATCAGGGCTGCAAAAGCGTTTTCAACAACACGGATCATATGCGATGTTCCAACAACTGAAAATGCTTTTCCAAGCTCATGCCCGGGTCGAGAGATATGAAGCCTCCAACAAGTTCTACCATTGTAAGATGGAGGAAAATACTTCTATCAGCGAGCATATACTCAAAATGTCTGGGTTGCACAACCGCTTGTCTCAGCTAGGAATTAATCTCCCAGATGACTCGGTCATTGACAAAATCCTCCAGTCGCTCACACCTAGCTACAAGAGCTTTGTGATGAACTACAATATGCAAGGGATGGAGAAGTCCATTCCCGAGTTGTTCAATGCTGAAATCAATGGAGGTGGAGATCAAAAAGGAACATCAAGTGTTGATGGAGAATAAGACCACTAAGTTCAAGAAAGGCCTGGGTAAAATGAACTTCAAGAAGGACGGCAATGGACTTGCCGTGCCCGGTAAGCCAATTGATGGGAAGAAGCCAAAGAATGGACCCAAGCCTGAGACTGCGTGCTTTTATAGCAAGGGAACATGTCACTGGAAACGGAACTGCCCCAAGTACTTAGCGTATAAGAAGGCCGGCAACATCAAAGGTATATATGATATACATGTTATTGATGTGTAGCTTACCAGCGCTCGTACTAGCTCCTTGGTATTTGATACCGGTGAAGTTGTCACATTTCTAACTCTAAGGAGGAGCTGCGGAATAAGTGGAGACTCGCGAAGGACGAGGTGACGATGCGCGTTGGGAATTGTTCCAAGGTCAATGTGATTGCCGTCGGCACGCTACCTCTACATCTACCTTCAGGGATTAGTTTTAAATCTCAATAATTTTTATTTAGTGTCAACTTTGAGCATGAACATTGTATCTGGATGTCGTTTAATGTGAGATGGCTACTCATTTAAATCTGAGAATAATGGTTGTTCTATTTATATGAGAGATATGTTTTATGGTCATGCCCCGCTGGTCAACGTATTATTTTTATTGAATCTCGAACGTGATGTTACACATATTCATAGTGTGAATACCAAAAGATGTAAGTTGATAATGATAGTGCCACATACTTGTTGCACTGCCGCCTTGGTCATATTGGTGTCAAACGCATGAAGAAACTCCATGGAGATGGACTTTTGGAGTCTCTTGATTATGAATCATTTTACACGTGTGAACCATGCCTCTTGGGCAAGATGACCAAGACTCTGTTCTCCCGAACAATGGAGCGAGCAACCAACTTGTTGGAAATCATACATACTGATGTGTGCGGTCGAATCAGCGTTGAGGCTCGTGGTGGCTATCGTTATGGTCTCACCATCACTGATGACTTAAGTAGATATGGGTATGTCTACTTAATGAAATACAAGTCTGAGACCTTTGAAAAATTCAATGAATTTCTGAATGAGGTAGAGAACCAATGTGACAGGAGAATAAAGTTCTTACGATCAAATCACGGAGGAGAATATTTGAGTCACTAGTTTGGTACACACCTAAGGAAATGTGGAATTGTTTCACAACTAACGCAGCCTGGAACACCTTAGCGTAATGGTGTGTCCGAACGTCGTAATCACACTCTGTTGGATATGATGCGATTTATGATGTCTCTTACCGATCTACCGTTATTATTTTGGGGTTATGCTTTAGAGACTGCTGTTGGGACCCCGATCCTAAGTTACACAGTTCTAGCATGTAACACATCATATCACTTAGCGGCCTCACGCACGGTATCCCCACGGGTGCAACCTTACCTGGCCCGGGACCGTTTGCGCATTTTGGCACACGTATATGATAGTGTCGCTAGCATCCATACGACAGAGAACCCGGGCCGACATGACTAGTTATAAACCAAAAGTGGCGCTAAATTACAGAGACACGCATACATGACCCAGCAACGAACGTGTCGGTCATCAACGTATGAACCCAAGTCGTAGAAAGCTGCAAGGACTTTAAGGAACAACGCGTGACATTTCCCTAAGGGACAGACACAGGAATGAAGAAGGACACATGCCGGCCAGCCTAAGTGTTCCGGAGCAGTAGCAAGCTACCAAGGCTCAGTGGAAGCACTAGGAGACATTTCCCTGTAAGATAGGCTACCAAGGGTAAACAACTAGGTGTCGGACCCCACACATAGCAATACACATTACATGTACGCATAATATGTGTTGTACAACATGGCATCACAACATAACTCAACAACTCATATAGATAAAGGCCAAGAAGAGCCATCATAACATTTATTACAAACAGAGGTCACATGACCCAACATACAGAGCATACAGGCAACGGAAGCATAACATGTCTGAGTAAAGACAACTACAAATGACAAAGGCTGAGAAGCCTGACTATCTACAAGACCCTCCCAAGGGTACAAGATCGTAGCTGAGGTAACAAGCTAAACGTCGAAGTCCACGCGGAACCACTAGTGAGACTGAAGTCTCTCTGCAAAACATAAATTAAGCAAACGTGAGTACAAAGGTACTCAGCAAGACATACATCAGAACTAGCTACATATGCATCAGTATCAACAAAGGGGTGGTGGAGTTTGACTGCAGCAAGCCAGCTTTGACTCGGTGGCTATCCTGAACTACGACTGCAAGCAACTCTTTTGAGGTGGCGCACACGAGTCCACATATTCACCAATCAATACACCACTATGGATCCATTCCTGTCTACCTACGAGAAGGCCATCCATAGCACTCACACTTGTCTTGAGCATTTTAGAGTATCCACTTTCACTTGTCTATGTACCACGTAAGCATCCAAGAAGTACATAACCGCAGACCTGGCTATTCGAATAGATCATGTTAACCCTGCAGGGGTGTACTTCTTCACACACGCTCTCGCCACTTACCGCCATGTACACGTCGTGTATCTCGGCAACCTTCAAGCGGAAGCCTGGCGAGGGTGTCGGCCACGACCTGACTAACCACACAAGACTCCAGTCCAGGTTTATCGCCTATTCGGGTTCCATCCGTAAGGAGATCCGACCGGGGTGTTGCTCACGGCCCCAAACAATGTGTATAGCGTTCCCAAGCCCACCAACAGGGTGCCACTTGGTACACCGGGCGACTGCACCTAGTCTGTCCCAAGCCCACCTGTACCGGGTGCCACTTGGTAGACTACTAGCACTACCTACAAACACCAGAAACTAGTTGCAACTCCTGGACAGAGATCTAGTTGATTAATAAGTCGAGAGGGGTCGAGTTACCGGAACCCAATGTGTGGTTGTAGCTAGTCATTGGACAACTTACACATAACTCAGTTCTTAAGGACGGTCCCAGTGAGACAACCCACCATGTACTCCTACATGGCCTCTCACCGCTACCTTTACCAAATCGTGTTCACACACTTAGCTCACACACAGTAGGACATGTTCATCACCATTCCAATTCATCCCCGATGAATCAGACCTGACACAACTCTAAGAAATAGCAGGCATAACCAGAAAGCATGAATGAGTAGGCACAACATGGCTCAAACAACTCCTACTCATGCTAGTGGGTTTCAACTATTTACTGTGGCAATGACAGGTCATGCAGAGGAAAGGTGTTCAGCTACCGCAGCAAAAAGCAGTTCAATCATTGTTGTCCTAATGCAGTAAAAGAGAGCAGGAGCGAGATTGTGGGATTGTATCGGAATGCTCAAAGGGGGTTTGCTTGCCTGGCACTTCTGAAGGTAACCCTATGTCTTCATCGGTGTCATCGATCTCATCGTTGGAACAACGTCTACTGAGAGGGGGCAAACACCGGCAACAGAGAAAGAACACAATCAATGCAATGCAAAAATATGATGCATGATCATGACATGGAAATATGTTGTGATTTGAGCTAATGCAACTAGCAATGAATTAAATGAAGTTCGTTTGAATCCAAGATTCAAATTCAAACTCCACATGTGGTTATTTAAATGTCATTAATTGATTTGACCTGATCAGCAGGTTTAAATTGTTCAAACATGCAAGAAAATGCCATAAACAGATTCCTTGGATTTTTCTGATCATTTTTCATATATAAATTATTTTCATCTGAGCTACGGTTGATTTTTATGATTTTTAGAATTTTAAAGCATTTTTTGGAATTTCTAAACCTTTTCTGATTTATTTTAATTCCAGAAAGGCTTTACTGCGTCAGCACTGCGTCATCATGACGTCAGCGAGTCAATAGGGCGCGGTCCAAGTCAAACCTGACGTGTGGGGTCCACACGTTAGTGACACGGGTACTAATCCCGGCCAAAACCTGCGCTGACTGGGGTTTGACAAGGGCTAGGGCCCACTGTCAGGGGTTGTGAGGTGGCTAACTACGGGGGTTAAAACTAATGTAGTCGCCACGTCAGATGTCGCCGGAGTTTGGCCGGCGGTGACCAAATCCGCGGCGGCAACTCGCCGGACTTGCGTTAGGGACGGCCGTTGGTCGCGCTGCTGGCACCAGGGAAGAGCTCTTGCTCATGCGCATCCAGTGGGCCGAACAGGGGGTGGTGGGGCGGCCAGAATCTCGCCAGCGACGAGGTCCAGCGGCGACTGAGCCACGGCAACGTGCGAAACGAGTCTACAGGGCACCATTTTCACCACCGGGCGGTGATACGGACTCCTGCGGGCTTAACTAGCACTACTGCGAGCTCAAAAGAGGGCGGCGGCGGCTGTGGCCACGGCAGCGACATGGCAGGGCGGCGGCAAGCTCGGCCACGATGGTGGAGCTAACTACGGGACGCGGCAGGAGACGGGGCAAGGGGGTTTCGAACGGGGGCTCATAGCGGTTCGGAAGAAGCAGACGGGGAGATCAGGGTGGCATCGTTGGCGGCAAATCGATGACGACGATCCTCAGTGGCCGACAAGGGGAACGGCGGTGCTGGCGCCTTCCAGGGCTTCCGGTGTCGTTTTCCTTGGTGAGGAGGAGGAGGTGGACGAGGCGGAGCTCTCGGACGTCTCGGAGCATCGTCGGAACGGCGGTGGGCGCGGCAGCGGTGAGCGGCGGCGACGGTGGCGCTCGGGCGCGTGTGAGGGAGAGAGCAGACGAAGAGGTGAGGACGAGTGAGAGACTGAGAGAGTCCAGGGCGTGCGTGGCGACGTTGGAGGCGTCCAGGGTGTCAGGGACGCAGGCAGGCAGGCAGGAGGTGGCTGGCGCGTGCCGGCGTGCCGCGGCCACGCGCTGTCAGGCCCAAGATGCGATTCTATCCCGATCACGTGACACTTACGTGATTGGGGCACAACCGCATTTCGGGCGCTTCGCAAGATGGATATCATTACATCGTACCATTACATACATACATGTTGGATACAACAATGCATACAAGCCACCTGAATACAACAACATCAATACAAGGCATCTGACTACGGATGCAAACATGATAAGCACAAACACATCTATCTGCTATCCCAGGCTGCCGACCTGGAACCTAGCCCAAGACTAAAGAAGCAGAAGAAGAAATAACTCCAACAAAAGAACATTGCTCTCACGTCAAGACATCGGAAACCTGCACCTGCAACTGTTGTTGTAGTATCTGTGAGCCACGAGGACTCAGCAATCCCATAACCATGGGTAACAAGACTAGCAAAGCTTAAAGGTTAGGAAGAGGTTAAGTGGTGAGGTTGCAGCAGCGACTAAGCAATATATGGTCGCTAACTTACGAGTACAAGAATAAGATGAGCATCTACGCAAATGGTCGCAACTAGTAATGATCACTAAAGATCCTGAACTACCTACGAGTCAAACATAACCCCACCGTGTTCCCTTCTCAAAATGAAAAGAGACAGTCATGGTTATTCACACAATTGTGTATTTTACTTCGGATCCTCTATCAAGTTTTCTACAACCGGACATCAACAAATTCCAATCTGCCACATAACCGCGGGCACGGCTTTCGAAAGATCATAACCCTGCAGGGGTGTCCCAACATAGCCCATCACAAGCTCTCACGATCAGCTGAAGTAATAATAATTATTACCCCTTACCTTAGGGAAATCCGATCAGGCTCCCTATCCCGGTGCACAAGACATTTCGACAATGGTAAAACAAGTCCAGCAAGACCTCCCGGCATGCCGACACCCTTATAGTAGCCGCGCGTATCTCGTCTCAGGCCATGACCGGATGGGACAGCCTACAGGAAAGTACCAATCCTCGAGTTTCCCCGCAGTGGCCCTGCAGTCGGCCCGTTTGGGACCAACACCAGCAGCATTGGCCCCCCTGCTATGTAGAAAAAAATACTCGGTGACGCGACCCCCTATGCAATTTTAATTAATTAATTAAGTTGTTATTATGCGGCAAATTAAAACCAATGTTGGGCCTTGTTGGAGGAGTTTTATTCAAAGACGAAGTGTCAAGGGGTCCCCATATACCCAACCATGTAAGGAAGGCAAAATCAAGGAACATAATGCCAGTTTATCGGCTCCTAAGGTGGCATGAGTGGAACAAAACACCGAGCAAAAGCCCAAGCCTTCCATCCATGCCCAGTATATAGGTGTGTTAATAATAATAATAGATATTGTGATATTCCAACAACAAGTTCCAACATAGAACGATCTTCATCTTCACCTGCAACTAACAACGCTATAAGAGGGGCTGAACAAGCGGGTAACATAGCCAAGCAACGGTTTGCTAGTAAGGTGTCAAAGGTTAGAGGTTTCATGGCAACAAGGAGATGGGCTGACAATAAAGATGGGTAGCGCGACATATAACGATAGAATCGAGACAACTAAGCATGGCAATGATAGTAAAGGTATCTAAGGTGATGGTCATCTTGCCTGAGATCCCGCAAGGAAGAAGAACGGATCCGGGAAGAAGATGAAGAAGAAGCCTCGAAGACGAACCACGAGTAGTCGAATGAATCCTCACGATCGAAACGGAAAAGAACTAGCGAGAAGAAAGCACATAACAAGGTAAACACACAACACAAGAACACAACAAGATGCTCAAACAGGTATGATGCAAGACAAGTCTATATATGATGCAATAAATGGCAAGGTAGGAAGCACTCAAAAACAACATCACCCAACAAGTTTAAATGAGGCCGGAATCAACATATAACAAATCATGTAAACCCTCATATGCATAATTTGAAATTTGTCCAGATCTGAACAAACCTTAAGTTAGAGTTGTTAAGCAGCAGTTTAACATGCACCATGATGATCTACACGAAATTCTAGTCAAGTTTCATATAAAGTTTGTTTAATTCGGAGCTACGGCCTAGAAGATATGAGCAAAACAAGACAAGCATGGCAACGGTGCAAGATGCACCCAAACATCAAGCAAACACACTCCAAACATGAAAACAACATGATATTATGATTCTACATGCAAAATCACACAAGTTTCATGTAGGACACACTCAAAACGGAGCAACGGGCTAAAAGATACACATGAAACAAGATATAACAACAAGCTGAAGTTAACAGCCATATAACAACTTTGGAGCCAGTTATATATATATGCTACAACACTCAAACATGTTAACAAGAAGCATGGATGTGAAGTAGAAATGTTACTTAACAAGTATAAACTTAGAACACACCCAAAATCTTGCTGGAACACACTTAACCAAGCATGGCAAGTTCCAATAAAATTATCCAAACTTAGCCATAATCTGGGGAGGCAAAAACATCATCACGATGCTGCCTTCGGAGGCAAAAAACAACAAGCATATCAACTCAACTAAGTAAATAAAGAGCATGGACATGTAGTAGACATATCCTATAGCAAATAACTCCAATAGAGCAACTCCATAGGAGGAATGGATCAATAGAAACAAGCTACACCAAATTGAACATGCTGATAAAATCCTGACAGGTATAATTTATAGCAACTTGAGAGCAAGAAATAAATAAGCTACAGCAGGTCATATGAGCAAGTATGGGCATGAATGGATAGACAATAACATGGACAAATAGACATGATCATTGGCCACTCCAAAACAAGCATGGATTTGAGGGGGGCATCAAGCAAACATAGCATCAGGTTATAACAGATTCTAGACTTAGCAGTTTTTTCACTAAGTATAAAACAACAACAACAACAACATGGCATGTTTACAAGCTTGTTTAAGTCACCTCAAGGCATATCATGGAAAATAAATTGCACCACATCAAAGATCATATGATTGTGCTTCTAAAACATCTAGACATGTGGCATGAAGGCAAACACATCAATAGCAAAGAGCAAGTGAAATCAGCATCTCATAACAAGTTTCAACACTTAACAGCCACATGAACTTTTGCAATAGAGATTAACATGGCAATATGAACTCAAACAAGCATGCTACAGCAACCATCATGTAGTACACTTCACAATGAACATTTTGACATATCATATGCACCATTTGGATAAACATGCACCAAGTTATCATATCTCAAACATGGCATGAAATTAACAAGTAACAGCAGTTTATAACAAGTAGCACTCTTGCAACAGAGATTAGAGCATCAAGATGAACTCAAACAAGCATGGCACAATGGAACAAAGTGTAGAGCATATCACCACGACCATTTTGACATATTATTCACTCAATTTGGATATACACACATCAAGCTACAACCATGCAAACATGGAACATTATTACTGACAGAAAAATGACTTAGCAGTTTTTTTAGACTTAGGAAAAAAACAACTGAGCGTCAAATAACTAAACGTTGCACAGGGCGGGGTTTAGGGGATGGCTCACCCATGGGCTTGGCCCAACAGAAGAAGGAGGGCGAGGTAGGCCGGCTCGGGCTGGGCCTGGAGCTCTGGGCCCGGGCAGAAGCGGAAGAGGCGAGGGAGGCCGACTGGGTCGGGCGCTGGGCCTCGCGCGGGCCTCGGCCCAGGAGGCGGGGTAGGCCGGTCGCTGGGTCGTTCTCCTCCCCGATCCCACCGTATCGAGGCAAGTAGAGGCAGCGGTGGGATTCGAATGGCGGTGACCGGCGGCTCGGGGCGCAGGCGAGGAGAGGCCGGGGACAGACGCGAGGAGGTCGGATCCGGCGGCAGCCGGCGGCGAACGGTGGGCGACGGGGCTGAGGCAGTGCGGTGACGCGACCTAGCGGCGAGCGGCGGCGGCGAGCACAGCCGGCAGCGGTGCGGCCCGGCGCGGAGGCGGGCGACGGGCTGGCCGGCGGTGCTTTGGTGACACCCCGGCGAGCGGCGGCGGCTGGATCCTGGGTCCGGCGGGCCGCCGATGGGCTTCGCGGGCCCGCGGGGCTGGTAAGGAGAGAGAGAGGACAGGTGGCGGCGCAGGAGTGGCTAGGTGCGGCGGCGGCGCTGACGTGTCGCCCAGGGATTGGCCCGGGCAACGTGGCTGCGGGGTGGACATGTCCAGTGACGAGCGTACATGTCCGGCTGCGCGGTGGTAGCGCGGCTAGGGTTGGATCTGCGAGAAAAACGGGGAGAGACACATATTTATAGGTAGAGGGAGCTAGGAGTGTCCAAATGAGGAGCAGTTCGTGGCCGCGTGATCGTGATCGAACGGCCAAGAGCGTGGAGGGGTTAGAATGGGCTTGGTGGGCTGTGTGAAAGGGGTTGTGGGCCAAAAGAGAGAAGGCTTCCGGCGGTTAACGTGGTTAACCGTTGGGCTATCAAACGAACTCCGAATGCGACGAAACTTGACAGGCAGTCTACCTATGCTATATTAAGACCACACGTCAAGTTTCACCCCATTCCAAGAACATTTTCCGACCACTCATAAAATAAATATCCGGAGGCGCAGCGGGCACGTGCAAATGTCTCTGGGCTCAGAACGGACAACGGAGAGGGCGAGGGAACTCGGACGGATGCAAGTTTTGAAAACATGCTGATGCAACACACATGATGACATGGCAAAATGCAACACGCAAGCAGATGACATGACAAAGGCAACTAATAACTGACTGACACCTGGCGCACCGGTCTCGGGGTGTGACACGCGCTCCCGTCCTCCTGGCAGTAGCTTGACGACGGTGGCGGTGTGGGCTGGGCCTGCAATAGTGCTGGGCCGGCTGGGGCGCCGGGTAAGCTGGCCCAGGTGTGCTTCTCTCTCTCTCTCTTTTCTGTTTTTCTTTTTCTATTTATTTCTTCTGTTTTGTTTTAGTTAGAGCACTAAGACATTTTAGATGATGTTGAAACCTTTTGTGGACTCACTCTGAAGTATTCCAAAGGCCCTCTGCAAGTTTCAAATTATTTGGAGCTATTTAAAAATATATAGCATTTAAATGGCCCCAATTCAAATACTTATTGATTTAATTCAAAGCCCAAATAATTCCCTAAAAATGTTCAATATTTTTGGTTTGGATCAAAACCCTTGCCTAAATCATCAAACATTGATGAAGGCATTTTTGGGTTTATTGAAAAAGACTTTTATTTAAACCTAGTTGAGTTCATTCTTTGCTAGGGTTTGAACCATCCCCATTTCAACCTTCAAAAGAAAGTAGTCATGAAGCATGATGCACTCAAGTGCAACTAACTACAAGCAAAGACAACAAGGGCTGATCTAGGGCTGTGACAACTGCCGCATTATCTTTAAATAGGCCACCGTCTAAATCTGTTGAAATGACACCGTATGAATTATGGTTTGGGAAGAAACGTAAGTTGTCATTTCTAAAAGTTTGGGGATGCAAACTTCAACCTAAAAAGCTCGAAACCAAATCGGAAAATGTGTTTTCGTAGGATACCCTAAGGAAACTATTGGGTATACCTTCTACCTCAGATCCAAAGGCAAGGTCTTTGTTGCCAAGAATGGATCCTTTCTGGAGAAAAAGTTTCTCTCAAAAGAAGTAAGTGGGAGAAAAGTAGAACTTGATGAGGTGATTGTACCCCCTCTTGAACCAATAAGTAGCACATCACAGGAAGATGTTTCTGTGGTGCCTGTACCGACTTGAGAGGAAGTTAATGATAATTATCATGATACTTTGTATCAGGTTACTGCTGAACTTCGTAGGTCCACAAGGACACGTTCCACACCAGAGTGGTACGACAACCCTGTCCTGGAAATCATGTTGTTAGACAACGGTGAACCTTCGAACTATGAAGAAGCGATGCCGGGCCCGGATTCTAACAGATGGCCTGAAGCCATGAAATCTGAGATAGGATCCATGTATGATAACCAAGTATGGACTTTGGTAGACTTCCCCAATGCTCGGCAAGACATAGAAGATAGATGGATCTTTAAGAAGAATACCGACGCGGATGGAAATATGACCATCTACAAGGCTCGCCTTGTCGCCAAGGGTTATGGACAAGTCCAGTTTCGATCGCCGGAATAATTTCGGGGGTTATCAGTATTGTACCAGGACCACCGAAAGTTGTCCGGGGGTCCATCGAGTGGGGCCACCTGCCCCGGTGGGTCAAGTCGGCTGAACCGATGTAGTCGAGGCGACCTGGTACGCGGAAGGCGCCTGAACCGATGTAGTGGACATTGAGGAAGAAGATGGACATGTCGAACACGACCGTGGTGGCCTTCGACCATGCAAGCAATGGCGAAGCTCCTAGTGGTGCTCTCTCTTTCTCTGTTCCTCGAGGAAGAAGAGGAAACCGAGGGGAGGGAAATGGGTTGGCAACGGAAGGAGGGAAGGGAGAAGTCTAGGGCTGCAGGGGGCTCGCCGGGTAGGTTTTGTAGGAGCAGGGCAGTTGTTTCGGCCGTCAAATTGGTCGGGCTGCCGACGTGGAGGTGTTGGATGCGCTGCCATACAGGGAGAAGACGATGAATAGAGGAACGATGCTGGTGGGCTGGATTCGCTGGGGTAAGTGAGGTGGCTTGCCGCTGGTGGGCTGAGGAGATGGGCTGCTGATACTGGTGCTGGGCTTCATCTCTCTTGACATTTCTTTTCCTTCCTTTTTTTTCTTCAGACAGAAAACTTGGAAGAAAAGAGAGGCAAGGGAATATATGGAATTTGGCAATGATTAAGATATTTCTGGAGTCCTGGAAATATGCACAATTTGAATAAACTGGTTTGGACCTTTTTAAGGATATAAAGATAATTCAATTTTGAATTAGATTCGAACTTGAGCCATTTTTTAACGCAACCAAAGCAAGTTCAATTGAGCAGAAATTTGGCACAGGGGTTGTAGGCAAGGATAAACAATTTTGAGAAAAGTATGAACATTTTTCTGGACAAGGAAAATGTCACTTGAATTAAATGATGAATTTGAAAGGAGTGAGCTAGTGATGGAGTTTTCAAAGAAGATGGCTGGGCAAGATGCAAACATAGAAGATGGAGGAAGGATAGAACAAATAAATGCAACACACATAAAGAAAATGCAATGCAAACAAAATGATCATGATGCAAGGAACATGGACATGACAAGACACAACAAAATATCATGACAAACAAACAAGGATGGCACAATGTGAAATAATAAAAGAGGAACATGATGCAAGAAACAAAGTATGGCAATGTCATTCATCATGATCATGGCAACAACATAGAGGAATGAAATATGCAAAATAATTAAGATAATGCAACAAAAAAAATAAGCACATGACAACAACGATAAGAAAAAGGAAGGCAATTGGAGCATCGGTCTTGGTCAGTACACTCCCCTACTAACAAGAGATCTCGTCCCGAGATCTTAGGAATGAGAAGAAAGAGTAATAGGAAAAACAAAGTTTTCTTGGAGAAATGAGTGAAACAAAACAATCTTGTGAGGTTGAACAACTTGAAAGAAAGAACACAACGGAGATGAACGAGATTGAGAAACTCCGTTACAAAAAAGGAACAAGGAATATCATGAGAATCTTGATGGTTCAAAGATATGAACAAAAGCTTAACGAGCTAAAAGAATATGAAACTGCACCGATATAACAAGATAGTCAAGGGACAAGAATGAAAGAATTTGGAGAGCACTCCAGTTGAACATGGAAGGAATATAACATAAACTTGAGAAGATGGAACAATACTTGATGACAGAAAACAACACAATGGCCCCAAAACAAATTGAAAGAATAGACTGAAAAGAACGGAGAAGAAGATGACAACTTCTACCACAAATGAATTGAAAGAGCATCTCCAAAAAAACTTGAACGGAGTTGTTGAAGAATCAATGACAAAAGATTTGATTTGCATGGTCTTATGTAACCATCTCAAACTTGAGGTGAATTATGCCACAATGAAAAGATTGAATAAATGAGATGAAGGAAGAAATGCAAAACTCCACTTCAAAAGAATGCTGAGAATTAATTGCATTTCCAAACGCGAGAACAATAAAGCTTGAGCTGCTCCACAAGAATTTGATGAACACTTGAAAATGAATTATGGCATGAAGAACCACCATGAAGAACTCCGGTCACAAAATGATGATGATTTAGAAATGAAGGATGAATAGAATAAGATTAAAGCCTTGTGACAATTTAGATTGGGGTTCCGATGAGATAGCCGAGAAAACTTTGAACTCGAAAAAGAAAAGATGAAAACTCTGGGACTAGAATTTATCCATGAAGAACAAACTCTGAAGGACGGAATTAATCAACTTGACAAGAATGAATAAGAATTATGTTATGCCCATCCTCCCTCAATTAAATTGATGAAAGCAATGCATTCACATACTACTTATCCTTGTTGGAATTGGTTAACGAGGAATATATAGCGCAAAAACTTGAGAAAGTATTTATGAGCCACCAGTAGGATTCGAAAGAATGAATGAATTGATGTGATAACACATGAAAAAAAATCTTGCATGAACCACCGTTAGAACAGAAACCGAGTGATGAAAAAGAACGAGCCACCGAGAAGAATTAAAATTGGACGAAGAAAAGATAATAATCGCCGGGAAGGATAAAGCACTCGAGGGTATTTAGATACAAGAGAATGAAGAGATCACGAACGGATTAAGAATACTTGAACGAAGCACGGGAAGAATATGGAGATGAACGAAGAGGCATTAATGAAGAATAATTGGAGGACGAAGTTTAAAACTGAGAATGAATAACTCTTCAGAAATGATGGCCTTCGGAGGAATAAGAAGGAAAGAATTCATGAAATACTTTGGATGGATAAGAAAATAATTCTTGATGAACGGAACAATTAAGGGGATAGCAACAATCTTAAACGAAGAATCTTCGAGACAACGGACAAGAATTAGAGTAAAACTCTTCTTCGGTCTTCGAATGATGATGAGGAACACCACCAAGAATTGTTGAGATACTCTGGAAGAATGAAAGAAAAAAAATGAACCAAGGATGAAAGGAATTTGAAAACGATCTTTGGAAGGCACATGATTGATGGAATCCATTCTTATGTCACACTTTGAAAATAATTTGGAAATAACTCCGGAAATTAGAAGAGTCAGGTAAGATCCCGGGAAAATACATGTGGGTTATGAGCCCACCGAAGAGAAAACACATTTGAAAAGGATTGGAAAAGAGATGATGCACCGGAATGATTGAAAAACTTGAATGAGTTAACAACCTCAAATTAATTGGAATACAAACGAATCTCCTAAGATGTCTTTGGAACTCCGGAACAATTAAATGGTGAGAGGCGCACGAGCAAAGGGAAACTCCTCAAAACTTGAATTGAGTCCACCAGAGAAAAAGATGAAATAAAGAACGACCAACTAGACGAGAATTAACCAGTTGGAATAATCGAGGAAAGAATGCAAAGGATTCGCACGAGTAGTATGGATACTCGATTAACGACTCCGGCTCCTAGAAGAAAAATGGTGGGCGGGTGCGAAAAAGAAAGACTTGTTCGGATGGTGAAAATGACGCCGCTGAGAAAGAACTGAGGTTTGATCTGGCAAAAGACGGAGAGGGTCGAACCAAATTGACGAGAATTGCACCGGGTGAAAAGAGCTGACATCGCAACAAACAAAAAACTAACCGCGTGATCCTAAAAAAATTTGAAGGGGAAGAGGAGTAATTCAAAACACCTACGTCAAGATTCCTCACCAGAGCGACGAAGGAGCTGAGGAGTAAAAATAATTCCTACTCTCCGATATAACTAGACTGCAAAATAGTTTTCTGCTAGACTCAACAACGGCCAGACTACGATCAATAAAGGGGGTTCCTATGGTTGGTAGAGGCTCTGATACCAACTTGTAATGCCCCGGACACACCCGTCGGTGGTCGTTACTACTGGCGGGATCTAGACTGGCCCCACATATCAGTAGTAGTCTGTTCTATGCACTTCGTCCTCACACGTGCGCACACGGGAGCAAGTTCCTAGTCGGTCACCCATCCTGAAACTACTCCAAGCTGAGCACGCTTAACTTTGGAATTCTATCCGAATGGGCTCCCAGAAAAGAAGGAATTCCTTATATATATGAGTAGTCTATCATCCCTAATAATCCAGGCTATCACATACAGCCCCACTCAGAGGAATCGACGTCCTCGTCGGGCCACAGGAATGTTCCCTCTTAGCACAAACGCCTGTGCATCCAGTCCGGAATATGTGCCATGTCGTGTGCCATCACGGGTCACAAACTTCATGAACAACATGACCGCGCACCTATCTGCAAACATCCGTGTAATCATGAGAGTCCGCTCTGAAACCAACTTGTAACGCCCAAGATGCGATTCTATCGTGATCACGTGAACACCCCGTGATTGGGGCACAACCGCATTTTGGCGCTTAGCAAGATGGATATCATTAAATCGTACCATTACATAAATAGATGGGGACACACATGAGTCATACAACTCCACATGAATACAACACATCATATACAAGACACCGGACAACGGTTCAAACATGAAAATCACAACGACATCCATCCTGCTATCCCAGGCCGCCGACCAGGAACCTATCCCACGACTGATGAAGAAGAACAAGAAAGAACTCCAACACAAGTAAACATCGCTCTCACGTCAAGTCATTGGAAACTAGTACGTGCAACTGTTGTTGTAGTATCTGTGAGCCACGAGGACTCAGCAATCCCATAACCATGGGTATCAAGACTAGCAAAGCTTAATGGGTATGGAGAGGTTAAGTGGTGAGGTTGCAGCAGCGGCTAAGCATTATATGGTGGCTCACTTACGAGTACAAGAATAAGATGAGCATTTACACAAACGGCCGCAAACTAGTAATGATCGCTAAAAGATCCTGAACTACCTACGAGTCAAACATAACACCACCATGTTCTCTTCTCAAATGAAAAGAGACGGTCACGGTTACTCACATGGATGTGTGTTTTATTTCGGATCCTCTGTCAAGTTTCCTACAACCAGACATTAAAAAATTCCAATCTGCCACATTGGGCACGGCTTTCGAAAGTTCATAACCCTGCAGGGGTGTCCCAACTTTGCCAATCACAAGGTCTCCTGATCAGCAGAGGTAAAAACCCCTTATCTTAGGGACAACCCGATCAGATTCGGGATCCCGGTGCACAAGACATTTCGACAACGGTAAAACAACTCCAGCAAGACCTCTCGGCGTGCCGACACCCTGATAGTAGCCGCGTGTATCTCGTCTCAGGCCATGTCCAGATAGGTAAAGCTATGGGTAAAAACCATATACCTCGAGTTTCCCCAAGGCGGCCCCGCAGGCTGCCCGTTTGGGACCAACACCATCAGCACTGCCCCCCCCCTCTTTGTGGAAAAGAATCCTCAGGTAGCGCTAACTCCCTGTGCAATTTAATTAACTAATTAAGTTTTTATTATGTTGCAAATTAAAACCAAAGTTGGGCCTTGCTGGAGGAGTTTTATTCAAAGCGAACTTTCAAGGGGTCCCCATATATCCAACCGTGTTAGGAACGCAAATCAAGGAACATAACACCGGTTTATCGGTTCTTAAGGCGGCATGGAACAAAACACCGACCAAAAGGCCAAGCCATCCTCCCATTGCCAAGTATATATGTGCATTAATTATAGTAATAGATATTGTGATATACCAACATATCCAAGATCCGACATGGAGCAATCTTCATCTTCACCTGCAACTAACAACGCTATAAGAGGGGCTGAGCAAGCGGTAACATAGCCACGCAACGGTTTGCTGTGATGGTGTCAAAGGTTAGAGGGTGTTTCATGGCAACAAGGAGAGGCTGACATCAAATAGATAGGTAGCGCGATATATAACAATAGCATCGAGACAACTAGCATGGAAATGATAGTAATGAGATCCAAGGTGACGGTCATCTTGCCTGAGATCCCACAAGGTAGAAGAACAAGTCCATGAAGAAGATGAAGAAGAAGCCACGAAGACGAACCAAGCGTAGTCGAACAAATCCTCACGATCGCAACGAAACAGGAACTAACGATAAGAAGCACAACCGTAAAGAAGCAAACAACAATAGTAAACAACCATCACATAAACATGGCATGATGCACAACCAAGTATGATGCATGTTTAGTTTTAATATGCATGGCATGTCAAAGTGCAACAAACAATACTACAAATTAAGTGGAGCTCAATATGCAACGAGTTGCATATTGAGGAAACACCACATTCAAGTATTTAGTTCACTCTCGCTTATGTACCCCCAAAATATTAAATGTTTTTTAACATGACAAGAGGTGCAACACAATTAAACTACACTATGTAAGAAATTTAAATGGGGCCAGAAACAACAAACAACAATTCTGGAAAAATCCCATGTGCAATTATTGGATTTGGTATTGTTCTACCTAGAACAACATATTATCATTAAACAGGAAAATAAAGTGCACCATGTTATTCTATGCATTTTTGTACCCCATTTACATATAAAGTTTATTAAATTTGGTGCTACAGTTATTTAGTTATGAATAAAACCATTTAACATGCACTACAATAAAAAGACACATCCGTGACATTTTGGGCCGAATGAAAGTTTTTTCTATCATACTTATGACACTTCTATGACGATAATTGGGACAAAACCCGGTATCATCATAGATGTGGTGGGGTCCTACTTCTATGACAAAAAATATGACGGAAATTGGGCTTTTCGTCCTGGGCCGGCCGGAAAAGCACCTGCATGACATTCTTTGGGTCGTCCATGACGGAAAAAACCATGGTAGAAGCGAGGGCGAGGAAAATATCGGGGTGTTCCCGGTTACGGTGGGTGGTCGGGCCGAGCGATGCACGTTTCTCTGATACACACACGCGCGTGGGTGCGAGTCGTTGGGCTCTAACTGATCCCGAGCGAAGCTTTGGCTCTAACTGAACCCGAGCGATTGCACTGTAGGCTACACGTTACTGAACCAGAGCGATCGATCGATGGTTGTTAACTGAACACGATCGAGCGATTCCTTCGCTACTGCTGCTAACTGAAGCTGATCGATGCTGCCTCTAGATGAACAGTTAGCATTGCTGGGTGGTTTGGATGAACAGTTCCCGGTTGGGGTGGATGAACAGGACCCCGTGGTGTTGCCTCTGGATGAAAAGGACCCCTATCGATCGAGCCGGTTGGGGCTGGATGAACAGGACCCCGTGGAGGGCTGGATAAACAGGACCACCCTGTGGAGGGCTGGATGAACAGTAGATGGTGGAGGGCTGGATGAACAGTAGCCCGTGGAGGGGTGTCTGAACAGGAGCATGTGGAGAGGGTTGGTTGAACAGTAGCCGGTGGAGTAGCGTGCGGTGGAGTCTGGATGAACATGAGCCCGTGGATGAACAGTAGCAGGTGGAGGCAGGACGAGGTCGACGATGGATGAACAGTAGCCCGTGGAGGCTGGAGGGGGTCGACGGTGGAGATGAACCGTATCCCGTGGAGTCCTGTTTTGTGGTACGCCACACCCCTCCCGATGAACAGGACCCCCGTTTCGACCGTAGCGCTCCAAGACAACTCCTTTTCTTCCATTTTGCGGTAAGCCACACCCCTCCCGATCGACAGGACCCCAGTTTTGACCATAGGTGGTCCGTTTCCTCCGTTTTGCGGTACGCCAGACCCCTCCCGAGGAACAGGATCCCGTTTCGAACGTTGTCGGTTTAACACAAGGCCGTTTCCTTCATTCTGCGGTACGCCAGGCCTCGTTTCCTATGGTTGTTCCATCCAATCCCTCCCGATGAACACGATGATGCATTCCGTTCCGACCCAGCCGGTTGGCTCCCCATGAACACGACGACGACGCTGTTTCTCAGTTCTGATCCAGCCATGTACACAAGCCCTGGCCGTATGTATGCCCGAGTAGGCGTTAGAGACCCTGCCCGTATGTACATACGTGGCCGTATTTTCTTTCTTGCACACTTGCCGCATGTACGTATGTGTACATGCTACGTGCGCGCCTCTACTACGACACATGCGCGCCTCTACATCGACCAGTATGTACGTATACGTTCACGACCAGAATGACAACACTACGTATGCTTTGACCAGGTGGGTCCCGATTGTCAGGCACTTCCTTGCCTACGAAGATGTAGTTGGTGGGCCCAGCAGTCAGGGGGTGAATCATTTTTTTTGCCCGGACGCACTTCCTTGCGTGCGAAGATGTAGCTGGTGGGTCCCAGCAGTCAGGGGGAAATGTTTTTTTGCAAAATACGGTGGCCTGTCCGGTGTGTCCCTGGTGTCAGGTGGTGGAATAATTGTTTTGCGCGTAATAAGGAGGCACTTCCTTGCTGCGGCCATGGACCCAGCTGTCAGCCTCTCCACGTATAGTACTCTTCCGATGGAAGTCGTTCCTTGACCTCGTTGACCACGCCGCGCCGAGAGCACCAGGGCGGTGGACGACGACGAGACCTAGGAAGGGGACGACGCGGAGCCGGGGAAGACGCGGCAGTGGAAGCCCGCGAGGAGAGGAGTACGAGGGTTCACTGGTTTGGCTACGTTGTGAGGCTGCCGCCTCAGAATAATAGGGGGTGTGGGTGAGTAGAGGGATAGCCTGGCCAGCGGTGGGAGTAGTAGGGGGCGGTGAGGTCTGCTCGGCATCGCAGCCGGCCATGGGAGGCAGGAGCACGAGGCACGACCGGTGCTGGTTTGGGAGGCTGGAGCAAGAAGACCAGAGGTTGAAGAAGCACTACGTCCGTTGGAGGACATCGTACAATCAATTGAGCTAGAATCATGCATATTGACTAGGTTGACAAAGCCCTCCGTCCACGTCAACTTAGTAGGCCCACAAGTCAGCCTCCCACTATACTAGGTCCCAGCTAGCAGGGGGAGTATTCATTTTTTTTTGTGCGTAATAAGGAGCCACTTCCGGTGGGTCCGAGCTGACAGCGGGGGGAATGTTTTTTTGGCGAAATACGGTGGCCCGTCAGCTGGGTCCTAGCAGTCAGGGGGAAAACATTTTTTTTTGCCAAATACGGTGGCCCGTCCGGTGGGTCCCTGCTGTTAGGAGAAGGAATAATTATTTTTCTCCTAATAAGGAGGCACTTCCTTGCGGCTGTCGTCGACCCAGCTGTCAGGCTCTCCACGACAGTACTCTTCCGATGGAAGTCGTTCCTTGACCACATTGACCATGCCGCGCCGAGAGCACCAGGGCGGTGGACGACGGCGAGGCCTAGGAAGGTGACGACGTGGAGCCGGGGAAGAGGCGACAGTGGATGCCCACGCGGAGAAGAGTATGAGGGTTCACTGGTTCCGCTGCGGTGTGAGGCTGCCGTCGCCGTAGAATAACAGGGGGTGTGGGTGAGTAGAGGGAAGTCCTGGCCAGCGGTGGGCGTAGTAGGGGGCGGTGAGGCCTGCACGGGTGGCGGGAGCAGGCGGTCCCGCCGGCGCTGGATTTGGCGGCTAGAGCAAGACGATCAGAGATTGAAGAAACACGACGGCTGTTGGATTGACATCCAACGATTACATCTGCTAGAATCATTTGAGACATATATAATAACTAAAAAAATCTTGCATGCACGACAACTTAATAGGCCCATAATCAGACCATTCCCTATTTTTTGAATAATTTATATATAGCTCATTGCGACTTCTTATGCAATTTATTGCAGTCCATTTTTTTGGTTGGCGAGGGCCAATTTTGCATATTTCTGTGGGTTCCAAACTATTTTTAATACCGGAATGTCTAGCCAGATTTAAAGTACTTTGAAGTTCTATTTAAATTAGGTTAATGCCTAGTGAAATAGGAATCTGAAAATGTGAATTTTTAGAAATTATAAAGTAATTGCAAATTTTTCATCTGTTTTTATATTTACAACCAATTTCATATTACTTTCGAGATTTGCAGGCATGTTGAAAGAGTTGCACCCATCAGGGCATAGAAAAATAAATAGGCCTGGATTGGGTATTCTTCAGAAAAAATAAACTAGGCTCATTTTCAGAAAGAAAAAATATATGGGCTGGTCATATGGTGAACATAAAATATAAGCCTGTGTTAGACGGCCACAACACAGTTCAAACCCTGCTTCGTCTCAACAATAACAAAAAAAATACTGCTCGAGCAGCTACGTCCTAGGTGTAAGCCGATCTTGTGCTGTTCTCTTGTCTATTGACTATATACGCTCACAATGTCGTGGGTCCCAGATGTCAGGAAAACACTAGGAGGAAGCATTTTATTTTTCCATACGCTGACATGGTAGGGCTGTACTGTCATCCTCTCCACATACTTCTGCCGATTCCTGTTGTTTGGTAACCATGTTGACAACACGAGAGGGCGGCAGCACGGCGAGTGCACCAAAGCGCACGGAGGACGATGGCGAGGCCTCGGACATCGGCGTTAACGATTTAGGAGACGGTGGGGCGGCGATGCGTGCGCAGAGGCGCAGCAAGCCGTGGGAGGCGGAAGCAGGCGGCCCCGCCAGCGCTGGTTTGGTTTTGGCGACTGGAGGAAGACACGACTAAAGAAACACGACAGACTATAAAAGTAGCAGGAGTACTTAACAAACTTAACTGAAACCAGCAGGGGCACTTAACAACCATAGCTGAAAGCAATATGAGTACTTATACAGGTTCAACCAAACAAAGCACACCTCGAACAGTGCTACTTTGCCTACAGTTAACCAAGGGTGAGGCCACCAAGCCCCAGGACAAGGCCCAGTCACCACCCCGCACATCCACAACCTTCTGAAAGCGTCTTCATCTCGCAATGTAGTCAATAAACAGGTTATTCACTTTAGAGCCATGGAAAAGCAGGAACATAATATTCTGTCCTATTCTCCAAGATGGAAGGGCCTTCATTATTTGATACCACCCGTGAATATGTATCTTTCCACCTCCAAGGGGAATGGAGTAGGTCGACATAAACATCATGTTGGGACCAATGCAAGTCTGACCCGACCATGGTCAGGCATCTGTATAGGAACCATAGAACTGGGCAGTTTCTATTTCAAGAAGATCACAGCTGTAAAACTGTGTATAAGCAATAGTTTATGAACAACATATATAACAAAAAACAACTCGTACCATAAGTTTCTCGACACAGTTGGACCTGTTCAACGAGTGCAGCAGTGGCACACATATCCCACGTGGCCTTCCACCATTGAAACGCCCCACAAGGACCTCAAGATGATCAATATATTGTAGGAACTTGTGGATGTCGTCCCAGTCAACTTCAGTGCCATCAGTAAGAGATGAGTTGTTACAGAATAACAAACGAGCAGCCTGCTTAACTCTAAAAAAACAACACGTGCCACCAATTATAAGAAATTATTAGTTAGAAGTAGCATCTTCATGAGATATTCGTTGCTACTTCTAAAGTTAAATTGTGATTAGTTAGACAGGGGTGGATTAAAAAGTAATCGAGGCAACAAGCAAGAACCAGATACAAAACTAACATGGATGAACAATTGGAATGACGTCGGGGTGGAAGATCGCAGTGAAGATGAGACCAGGTTCTGCTATTTCCATCAACATTGGTGCGCCAACTTTTAGTCCATAACACTTGAGAAAGTTTATCCAAGTTCCGCCATAAAAAAGCAGTGATCTTCTTGGTTTATGAACCCAACTCAGCACTTATATCCATGGCAAGGCCGAGCATCTTGAGTACATGTGTTCTGGTAGAGCAAGTAATGCACTGCAGAAAAAATAATATGAGTACACAATGTATTCCCTATCCAAATCTATAAATAACTTTCTCCTTCACGTCAGTGTTGACCATCGCTCTGGTAGTACCTTTTATCCAAATATAGCAATCCAAATTTCCAAATTAGTAGACATCATGTTGAAGAAAACCCCACACTCCCGGATAGAAAAGAGGTTTCTAGGAACATACTGTGCGCGTTTTAAAATCCTGTGTTAGGATGAGAAGGAAAAAATGTGGCGTCTCGCCGAGGGCGCAGAAACCTGTAGGGTCCTCGCACCTTGGGCACTGCAAATAAAACACACTAGATTCAGTAGAAAGAAAAATGCATCAATGGCGGCAGGTGCCATCCTAGGATTACCCGCGACCAAGGGACTTGGACTTATCGGGGTTGGATGAAGAATTTGTACCTGGTTCTCCATGAGAAAACCCTATGCAATCGTCGAGAGGAGGTTTTCTCTGAACAAGCAGACGAGGGAGAGGGGGTTCGGGCCTAATGAAATATTGCCGCTTCGTCCGTCCAGCTTACTACTAAAGCTGGAAAGGGGGGGGGGTGTGATTTGACGGCTCATTGGGCATTACCGTGGCCCTATGACCGAGGTGTGTCTACCGTGCAGTTGTGCATCTAATTTGTGCATATGGGATGTGGACCCCGTTGCCGGATGCAAATTTATATCAAAACTTTATACATACAAATTTAAATCTAACGGATAGGAAGGAAACTATGGCAATTTTGCAAAAAGGTACCCACACACCTCTCCACATTTGCAAATAAGGCCTTCCCTCATTCATCCTTTTCTCTCACAAGATAAAATACTCATACAAATGCATCTTGATGTTACGTGCAATGCACGGGCATTATGGGCGTTCAGCTGAGAATATATACTAAGATAGGCTCACGGTTATGGACTTTGGGCCGTAGGCCCACCCTGCATGTTTGGGGGTGCATGTGTTCTACCTCAGCGCTTTTCATATTGCAAGCGATCGGTACGGCGCTGGTTTTAGATGCTGTTGCAAGGCAAATACACAAAATAGAATAAAGGACGGCAGCTGTTGGAATGAAATCAAACGACAGTTCCTAACCAGCAATGAGAGTTGCAATTCTATCAACAATATACCATGTGATAAATATATTGTCGTATTACTTATGCACATAGGACACTTCCTTCACCATGCGAGATTATTACATCAAAATGTCTCGTAAGATAGATCAGTTCGGTAGTTGCATGCTGCTACTGAAGAATTTCAAAGTTGATTTGGAACAGCTCTCCTTGCCGAGAAAGTTCGATTTTGAGATCATCCCTTACCTCAATATATGATTTAGATTTGAACCTTGACCATCCTTTAGCATCAATCATCATGCGACCATCCTTTGTACTTACGGTATATTATGCAGGTTCATTCACACCAAGGCTGCGCATGGTAAGAGAAACTTGGCCGCTGTCGCCCTGATTGTTGAACGACTCCCTCGTTGCTCTAGGAATTCTCTGTTTGCAAACAAGAAGACATACCCAAATAGTTAGATCAACATAGTGAATCATGCGAAACAACATGGAAAGGAAAAAGAACGAAACACTTGGGCGGCCAATGCTTACCAAGAAGGTGGACATGTCGGTTTTTGTAAGGACTTTGGTATATGAAGTGCGAACTACAGCCCAGTCTGTTGCCGGTGCAACTGCTCGTTCGGTTGCCGCTGCACGGGCCGGAGCAGATGCAAGTGCAAGTGTTGGTGCAGGTGCCGAAGCCGCTGCTACTGCCAGAGATGGTGATCCTTGTAGAGCTGGTGCAGGTGTTGGAGGAGGTGCTGGTGTCGATGCCCGATCCTCCGGTAGATTATCCTGATCCGCTGATGCGGTCGGTGCCCAATCCTCAGCTGCATCGGACTAAGCTGCTGCCGCTGTCAGTGCTAGAGCTATTGCCAGTACTCGATCCGTTGCTGAAGGTGGTACAGATGTCCGAGACAACGGCGATCGTGTCTGGTCTGCTATGATCAGCTTTCTAACTTGACTAGGCTTCTTGACCGCGATCTAATTTTTTCTTCATTTATTTTAAATGAGAGAAGGACTAATTGTGGTGTTTTTGTTAAACCAAATTGCGGTTCATCATAGGGATTCAGCTTGTACTCAGACAACGGACGGATCCAATGTTTTCCAGTAATATAAGTGATGGACAGTGACTTCGTTACTGACACGACATAAGAAGTGAAACCTGCAAAAATAGCCTTCGTAGAGCAAACCAAACGGTTTATTCTATGATGAATGTCACATGGCAAAACCTGCATCGTAAAATTGCAGGAAAAGAAAGAAAACATGACATTAAATCAATAAGATTTACTTGATGTGGCTAGAGTGAATCCTTACCAGGAAATCACTATGTTGAAGTACTAAACAGAAAGTTGATCGTCCAACTACGGGTGGCATGCAGGGGCCCCGCCTACTCCCACAAGCAGGACAGTCCAAAGGTCGTGACAAATCGTATGGACCGAACATCCATGGGACTGGAAATCCAGGTGGGTGCGATAAACCCTGCAATGCATACAGATAATGGAGTGTAACCATAATTGATAAACTGTCCTCACAAAAAGATGATCTGGATACTTCAAAATATACAGACTGAATTGGGTGGACATACATTAACATAGACCATTCTCAGGACTGACCGCACACCAAAAGTGGCAGTACTAATAATTAATACAGAGTTCACAAACACAAATCAAGTACTGAACAATAGTACTTACTACAGCCAAGCAAACTTGCACTAATTAAACTCTGCGGACTATTTCTTGCCACGGACCTACGGGATGAACCCCGCATAACTGACAAGGCCATGGACTTTGTGAGAGATTTCTACATGCACCATCACCATCTCGTCAACCTTGGAGAACCTAACAGAGTGGTCTTTCCTCTCATAAACATGATCATCAAGACAGGCCGCATCAAATTTGTTGGGAAGCATTACAAGAACCACACCCTTCATAATCGAAGGCACATCCAGAAAATTGTTGTGGACAAGTAAAGCCTCCAGAACATGCCTGAAAACAATGCTACAAGAAAACACTAGTTCAGGACACGTGGCGACAAGGACACAACAGCTGGATAGTTTAGCAGTAGAACTCGTCCTCAGGTCTTCTAGTTCACACTGCATGACTTTGAGAACTTCATCTCCACCACGGACCTAGTTCTAATTCAAATAGAAACAATATTTTATTACTAGCACCATGAAGAAATAAAAGATGATTTTCGATGTTATACTCCATATATAACTAGATATACGCACGGAAATGAGTGAACAAAGACACTAGAACATGTCTTCAAACGCATGAGAGCAGAGGGCTTGCAATATCCATAACACAAGTTACTAAGGCAAATATACCCTCTTCAAAGGTAGCATTGATGTTCATAAAGTACTTCCTCCTTCCCAAAATTCTTGTCTTAGATTTCTCTAGATACAGATATATCTACTCACATTTTAGTATTAGATACATCCGTATCTAGACAAATCTAAGACAAGAAATTTAGGACAGAGGGAGTAGTTGAATGTAATCTATAAGAAATCAGTGTCAACCTCTCGCATGTTTTGGTCAAAAGAGAAAGTTCGAACCGTCATTTGGCACACAAAAATCACATGCAAGATCACCCAGAAAGTTGTACTACTAGTACTAGTACTAGTAGTTAGATCAAAAAACACGATCAAGATCGAGAAAAAGATCATCAAGAAGAGATATTACCTATACTTGCTTAATGAGGGATCCCGGAGAGGGGGGCTTGGACAGGGTGATAGCTTTGAGCTTGTCTACGGTAGTCTCGGCGGGGTGCTTGCGCTTCTTCGTACAATGAGCCTCGACGGTTTTGGCTAGAGCCATAGACATCACTTCAGCCGGTGCTCCAGCGTCCATCAAGAAACTGTCAAATAGAAATAAAAGAAAAGAAACCATAACCACAAACCCAAAAGAAGAAAATAGAAGGAGTTATAGGATCAGTCTCGGGGTTGCAAGGCCGGGCCTTGGCCAGAATCAACACCATTGATGCGCTCACCTTTCCTTCATTGGGAGAGAAGAACAATGGCGGAACTTGGCCGGGGTTTTATTGGAGAAATGAGGAACAAGATGAGGGAGAAGCGAGTTGGCTAGAGAGGAAGGTGAGAGAGAAGAGTGAAATGATGGTTGCTTCATCCATCCAACTTACTGCTGGAAAGGAGGGAGTTTTGTGATTTGACGGCTCATTGGGCATTACTGCGGCGCTTCGATCGGGGTTGTCTACCGTCACTCTACTACGGAATAATTTAGTGCATGGCTGGTGGACCCCGATGCTGGCTGTCCCACACGTCGGCGAAAGTGAGTAATTTAGTGCATGGCTGGAGGAGGATCCGCACGGCAGAGCGTGTCCACTGTTTTTTTGAAGAAAAATTTGATTACATCAAGCGATTCCACTCTTACGACGGAGGAGTGCGAAACACGACAGCCACTTGAACATACACAGTGCTCCTACTACTAGGCATGTGCAGCGGTTCAGACGTCAGTACTACATAATCTTGTTGCTAGTGTAGTAAGATATGACGACAACAAATGATGTTGTGTGCATGTCAACTATATGAACAGTAATGTAGTAACAAGTACCACTTTCTTGATTGTCAGGTCGAGAATGAATGGTGAGATCAATGTTAACAGAACTAGGTCTACATCGCACGGAGAGTACGGTGCTACAGTACTGCATGAAACATGAACCATATGAAGCACGAATAGTGTTAGGCAGGGTGTATGAAGGGTGCACGGGATGGGAGCAAAATTTCCCTTCTCGACCCACTTTTGGGTGTTTGGCAGAGTGCATGAAGGGTGCATGAGCCACACCTGTAGGTTAACACAAATACACGAAGAGGAAACAACTACTCCCTCCGTCCAGATGTGTAAGTCATCTTACGTTGTGCATTGCGACCAAGACGGATAGGTAAAAGAGAAAACTTAATGTCTTTCTGCTAATTAATAGCATTGTGTGCAATGAACTAACCACTTCATGTCATGTTTATTAGTCTCAAATCATTGAAAGCATGCACGACCCACATCTCTTATTGGTTGATATGTCACAAAACAAGAAACAGGGAGGGAGTTAATGTACCGTGCCTAAGTGTTTTATGATTATTTGGTTTTCATAAAGTGACTTACACACCTAGACAGATGAGTATATTGAGATGAGAATGCAACCAAACACACCCACACACTTTGTGCTACAGTGACTGATCTGCACTGTCTGAGTTTGATCCAATGGTCATATTGCGCTGAGACATGGACATGCCCATGCAGAGGGTGCCTAAACACCACCGAAGTCCCTCTACTTCTCGAGGCGCACGAAGTTGGCGATGCAGGGGGCGAAATGGCTGAAAGGCAATGCAATCTACGGGAAGGCGGAGGGAGCCAGCCGAGGAGCGGGGAATCTTTTGGTTTTCACCATGGTCAAACACCAGTCGATGACTCCTCACATCAGGGAGCACTGGGTTTTACAAGCGGAGTCATCGTGACTAATTGCTGCCGCTCCTGCTCCTGTCAATCAAAAAATTAAAAATCCTGCCGCACTCAAACACCAGAGCAACGCCGCGGTGGATATTTAAATTTACCTAGCTAATCGTTCGAACTAGCCCAATTAGCTAGCCACCGTGCTTATCGGATGTACTCGGCGGGAAAAGTGGTCTTTCGTGATTTGATGACTCATTTACTTGCTTCAGCGAAAACGCGCGGTAGGGCGTCCCACGTCAGGAAGAATATATGCATGCACCATTTGGGAGGACCCCGAAACCGCGCGGTAGGGTGTGCCATGTCTCGGCAGGGAGGAAAAACGTGTGTGTAAAAATTTACTGTCTCAGACGTAGTACCTATGGTTCGACCTCGGGACCCAGCCAGTCGGTCGAAAACACCCCACTAGCCACACAACTTCATCATGCTAACATGGCACGGAGGATAGGTGTGGTTAGCTCTGTCTCGACCAGGCACAACGTCTCTTGTTCCAGGCGATTCTTCTATTTTCCAAGCTCTTTTTTAGTTGTAATAACACCACGGCAAGCTAGCGCCTCTCTTCGTGTGTGCCCGTGCAAAGGTTAGATGACGGAGAGAAGAGAGAGATCGCAGACCTGGGACCCACCAGTAAGTGATTCGACGGTCATGCACATGTTGACAAGGCACTCCCGCTACTCTACTCAACGTAATACTGTAGAAAATCAAGGTATGGGACAAAGCCAACAATCGTTGTTGTTTCAGGCTATCGACTTACGCTTTTAATCCTGGTTGCCAGTTCGAATCTCGTCTTTCATATTTGTTAGTTTTAGGTCCAAATTTGATTAATGACAAGTGGGACCCCATGTGTTGTTCCGATATTTCACTGTAGGGTGATTTTTTTCAACAAACACTTTGCGCGGTTACAAAAGTAACGGCACAAGTTGCACGTATTTTGCAAGTTTACGAACAAAAATGACAGCGGCATAGAATATCACATCCACCCCGTAGCTTAGATGCTATGGTGATATGAGTTTTTACACCGTTGGAAGTGAGATCCAATGGCTTGGGAGTAGTCTTTGTAATTATGCGCAATTTCCAAACTCTCCAAAGGTTTTTTTGCAAATGAAACATTCAGGCCTCGTGTGTGCCGCTTCATATTGGATCCAACGACTGCTCGTTGATCATATTAGGTGCTCCCCGTAGCTTAATTACCCGCTACGGTGATATGAGCATCTAGGTCGTATGATCAGTGATCAGATGGAACATGCTTAGTACTTGTATTTTCGGCGCAATTCCCAAACTCTATCAGCCGTTTATTGCAAAAACATTCAAACCTCCTACTGTGGGCCATTAGATCTCCGTGAACTCGTATCACCATAGAATCTACGGTGCGGGAGCACCTCATATTATCCCGTGCGAGAAAACATAAGGTGCTCTCGCAGCTTGGATGCTACGGTGATACGAGCTTCGAGGTCATTTGATCTGAAATCCAATGGCATCTGAGCAGTCTTTGTGCTTGCAAGCAGTGGCAGAACTCTTTGGGGGCTTTTCTGCAAAAAAACATTCGAACCACCGAGGAGGTGTTGGGTTCCAAATCAAACGGCTCCAAAGAGCTTGTATCACCAAAGCATCTAAGGTGTGGTAGCACATGATATTCTTACATACAGGAGAATATTATATCCTCCTTCATCTTAGATGCTACGGTGCTACGAGCTTCGAGGTCGTTGGATATGGGATCCAAGGGCATCTGAGTAGTTTTGGTACAAATTGTGTGCAATTCTCAAACTCATCAAGGTTTCCTGTAAAAATATTGAGACATCATGTGAGCTTCCATATCTCTGATCTACAAGCTCCAAGCAACTCGTATCGGCATATCTAAGGTATGGGGGCACATGATATTCTCCCGGGGAGGAGGGGTGGGGGTGCACAACCAATCAGTGATTGGGAGGGTGGGGACAAATATAATCTAAACAACCCTAAACAGAGCTTCACAATTTTATCTAAGGTCGACGGGTTGACCCCTGACAATCATAGCTCCGCCTAATTAAACACAACATTTGCATGTACTGTAGTACTAGACTTAATATTCATGTTTCGGTTTCATGTTCGTTTTAAATATTGAATTGAGGACCATGCATGTCTTGCATTTTACACCCTTCGTTCCTAGATATTAGTCTTTTTAGAGATTTCAAGTGGACTGGCACATAAGAATGTATATAGACATATTTTAGAGTGTAGATTCACTCATTTTGCTCCGTATGTAGTCGCTTGTTGAAATGTCTAAAAGACTAATATTTAGGAACATAAGGAGTATTTTTGAATTCGTGTCATACATGCATGGTTTGGAAAAATAGATGCACTATACTTATTTGATTGTTGTTGTGTTCGTGTGTGGGTGTCTCTTTGTGTGTGTGTGT
>LR738712.1:223497664-223633506 GCA_902687465.1 Secale cereale
GGGGGGGGGGCGAAAAACAACTTTTGAATGTAGATATTACGAGACTTAATATCGATGTTTCATTCAGTGTACATTGTAAGATTTGAACTGAGGACCATGCATATGGGTAATTATTTCGAATTCGTGCCATACTAGGTTTGGAAATGTTGACATTGACTCGATTTGTTGTGCTATTTTGTAGGTCATATGTTTGAATCGATCCAAATTTTTTCTCACTACCATGGTGTTCATCATATATATATGAATTTATATTAAAAAGTAGCGTTGATACAGTGAAATGCGAAATCCACGTTAGAATTGGAGATCGCTATGTGACACACACTCTAATTCAAATAACTAATTTTGTGACAGAAAGTCTAATCCACGTTAGCGTGGATACCATGGATACCGTTTCGATATTTTTTCAAATAACTCCTCATTAATTAATTTATAGTATCTCGTTTTGAATGACTAATTATTGCAAGGAAAACATGGGCATGGTAATACATACAGATTCGTTTGCAAATGAAATAAGATTCGTTTGCATTCTCAAATGTAGGCGCACCAGGCAGACTAGGGTCGTGTCGTGGTGGTCGCGTGTGCCGTACAGACGCTTAGCACCCAGCCACCCCTCCCTCCCTCCCTCCCCCCTCCCCCCCCCCAAAAAAAAGGACGACGACAGAATAAGCTCGTGCTTCCATGTTTTGGATTGAAATATCTGGCGGCCCCAATTCCAGCCCTACAAAATCTCCCTTCTCCACCGTCCCCTTCCACGCCTAGATTGTTCAAATCCCTAATTCGCTGTCAACCCAAGCAAAGTTCGAATCGCCCCTCGTCTCGTCTCTTTCCCCACCTCTGCGCTGGATGACGACAACGAAGATGACGGTCGCGCTTCACCACCGCACTAGAGCTACCTCATCCATGCCCTCGTCCACCGCATCGGGTGGTCCACCAACAATGTCGGCTGCCACAACCGACGTGCCTCATAGACACCGACTTCCACCGCATCAGGTGTTCTTCACTGACGTCGTCTCCCAGCTCACCGGGGCTACTTCACCGAGTACATCGCCGCGCCTCCGCCCCCCGAGGCCGCTGGGGCTTCACCAACGGTCTCGACCACCGCATCGTAGCGCTCCGCTGCCACTTGAGATCTGCATCCGTGCGTGGCCAGCCAACGCCAGCACATCACCCTCAACGGCTCTAAAGTGACCCGCACTCTAGCTAGGCGAGCATGCCCAAACGCCGGCCCGAACTAGGTATCCACACATCACTCCCTTGTGGACTATTCCGACGATGTTTGGATATCCTTTCACTGATCTCTTAGCTTACACGCCTGTCCAACTCTTATTTCTTCTGGAGATATCATTTGAAACAAGGAAATCCATTTTTTAGCGAAGCATGACGGCGCTACGGGTTCGGGTACACATCCTGCACACCCGTATAACCTTGTAAGTATCTATCCTCCGGTACAAAAGCAAGGTCGATTCCTCTTATTTGATCAGCCATTCGCCGTGCCAAAAATGCAGAGGGGGATGCAAGGATCACAAGGCCTGCACATCCAAGCAAGTGGTAACATGGACTTGTACATGGAACATCCCAAGCGCAAGCAAAGCTGCAGTGAGCCTGTACAACCAGCTAGCGTAAGTCACTGCATTTCATTTAATTCGTACTGGCATTCGTGTATGATTTGTGTGCAGTGGCGGATCCACGAATTCAAGTTACCAGGGGCGAACATTTAATTTAAAAAATACGAAGGCACTTGCACTCCAGAAATCAAAATAACTTGAGAAATGTGAAGCTACATGCACTTTGAAAACCAGCTAATGATCCAAAGTAGTTCAGATTATAAACACTAAATGATGCAAGCACCAAAAAACACAAAATGCAACATGGCGTACAAGGACTACAAACATGGTATGTACCTGCTGGAATTATTCATTCTCTGGCTGAAAATATCGAAGTGTAATTGCACCTATAACCAGTGCACAAACTACATATCAATGTATCTATCCTGCACAAGTATGCCAATAGTTTCAAACAACAGATTATAAAAGTATTTATGCTACGTTGTCATGATATGGGGACTTTTGGTTAGATGGCCTCGACGTTTCCTCAAGCCATGAAAATGCAATATAACTTGCTTGTCATCAATGCCTGCAAATCTCTATGTCTCTCTCAACATAGCAGATCATCATTAGACACTAAATCCTTCAATGGGAGCTTGCAAAATGCCTGCATTAGATGCCGCATTAGACACTATATGTTCATCACCAGGAGCATGTAAAATGTTTGCATCAAATCCTTCATTTCCAGTCTGTTCATTAGACACTTCAGGCTCAAGAACAACATGAGCTTGGAGATTTGCACCGGAAACTTGATTAGATTCATCAGATTCAGTCAGTTCAGTATTGATTAGGGGAGTTATTAAATAAGTAGAAATTGGTTTCATTTTCTCATAGATTCCCTACATACAAGCAATTTTACAACACCGTCAGGTTTAACTATTGGCCAGAGATTGTAGAGTTGAATTAGATATAATCAGGGATGCGATGTACCTGCTCGTTGCACATGCTACTCTTGCAAGCTGCGATTGTCCGTTTGCGCAAGCTCGATGCCATGCCCGTGCTGCAGCCGATGCCTCCCACGCAGGCTACACCCAGGGTTGGATCTTCATCTTCTTGTCCTTCCGCTCGCTTGAAGCCCGGCGACCGCCCTCCAATGAGGGCGTGAGGAAGTGTTGTGTCGGTCTGTCCAGCGGCAGCTAGGTTAGGAGCAAACCAGACTAGAGGCTGGAGCGGATGAATTGGGATTTTTTCTGCTGTCGATCAATATGGGAGGCGCTCGTTTGGGCAGCGAGCCTGCTATAGGGCCTCCCTTGCACTTATGTTATTGGCCTATCCAAATTGAAATATTTTTCTTCATTTTTTACATTGCCTGCTCGTGCGTTCGGACGAACAAAACTAGTCTCGGCCAACCTGGACGACTAAAACTAGGTGCACACTTTCAAGCCACCCGAGGCGGTGTCACACCCTGCATTTTGTAACATGTCATTTGCATCAATAAAGCATGAAAATTTGGACCAACATATTTTTTTGGCATCATTTGGCTTTTATTTGGAATTAAGTTTTTCTCTCTGTGATTTTCAAGTGCTCTTTAAAGTCAACTACTGCCTCTTGTATATTTCATCTCCTTACCCCAAATTTCTACTCAATGATCATACCAAGTGTATATATAAGTATAGTATTTTCTTACAAAATTAATTTGGCCAAAAAGTATTTTCCAAAATTAGTTTTCCAAAAACCCCTGAATTAAGGTTTGCTCTGCAAGTGCTTGATTTAGGGTGAGAAAAATATTTCAAAAAGTATATTTGAAACCTAGTAGATATAGGACTCCCATAAACCACAAAAATATAATTTTAAAAGTTATTTTCCTATTTTATTTAAAGGCTTTTTCTTAAGGCCATAAATGGTCTTTAATAGGGAGAAATTATTTAACTATTTCAAAAATATTTGCCAAAATTCAGGGATACTCCTAGGACATATATTGTCCATATATAAGAGTTTCAACACTTGGTCATGTTCAAAATATTGGACAAATCCCTCAGAAACCCTTTCTGGATATTTCAAGTTTTTAAAATATTTACAAAGGAATTATTCTCTAAAAATTCCAGGGAAATTCTATCATGTCATATATGACATATGTGATGATCTTGCCAAGCCCCATTCCTTGGGAAGCAAGAAAACATCATCAAAGCCCCTCAAAACCATTCTGTCCATATTTGAAGTTTGAGCAACTTTACATTGCCAAACTTGTCCAAATGCTCTCAAACTTGGTACACATGCTAGAATGGTCTAATAAAGCATCCAGACCAAATGTTACAAGCTTTGGAGAAGGGTAACTTGATCAGAGTACCCCAAAACCACTTTTGTTCAAATTCAAATTTGAACAACTTTACATTACCAACTTTTTTCTTGGGGCTTCAAACTTTGTGAGAATGATCACAACCCCAAATAATGACACTACACCAAGTGGTGCATTAAGGAGGGATGATTTTCTCAACTCAAACATGGTGAAATCATTTCTGTTGATTTCTAGGGTTCACCAAAGTTACATTGGCAAGTTTCTTCAAATAAGCCCAAACTTGGTGAAACACCCTATTTCCATATGCCATCTAATCCTGTTAAGTAACATGGCTAGTGGAGATCATTTGATTGCTCAACACCACATCAAACACCTTCTGCTGATTTTCCAAAGTTACCTCTTTCACCCCTTTTCTTTGTCTCCTTGAGCCCAACTTTTTACCACAGCTCCCTCAGGCTCCCCTGCACCTCCAACAACTCTTCCCTGGCCTCAGCTCCATGATTGACTAAGGGTAAAACCCTAATGTGCATTCTGGACAGGAGATTTCACCATTCTATCTCAACCCCCTCTTCTTCTAGAAGCTTTCCTGAGCATCCAACGACTCTCCTACGTTGTTTACTCCCCCCTAGAGCCAATGGACATGGTGGCCGCGCCCAGAGCGCTTGAGACACGGCCATTTGGGCGCTCTGGAGCACGCTACAGTGCGCTCCCGCACTGTAGCCTCCTCCAATCAGCAGCACCTGACCACCTCGAGCTTCCATCTCACGCAAGTCAATGCGCCTCGACATCCGCAACGTGCCCCGGCCCTGTCCCCCTCCTCCTTCTCCCTCCTATGGCTGCCCTCGCACGCGCGCCGGCCGCCCGCAAGCTCCAATCTCTGGCTTCACACGAGCAAGCCCTCTGGATGCTTCCCCGCTCCTCCTCTTTCCTCCCGTAGGTGTAGAACTCGTCGACGATCAACCCCGACTCCCTCGCGTGAGCCTGCACGGCCTCTGGCCTCGCCCACGACCTCGCCGGCGCACGAGTCCACGGTGGACTGGAGCCCAGCTATATAAGCACGCCCCGAGCCTCTTCCCTGGCATCCATCCCACCTCCACACCCCCTAGAACATGCCAGCACCTCCCACTCCTCTCCAGACGGGCCCGAGCTCGAGCTCCGCCGCCTCGGGTCCCCGTCGATCCGGAGGTACAGGCCCTCCCCGCAGCTCCTCTCGCTCGATCTAGCACCGCAGGCCCCCACTGATCTTTTTCCCCCTCTTTTCCCTCTCTGCAGCTGCCGGAAACGACCGGAGCAACCTCCACCCGACGCCTTTCCGTCCTCCCTCCTCGTCGCCGGCGAACCAGGCCACTCCGGCGACCAACTCCACCCCCATCGGATCAGCAACTCCATGCTGACTCTGTCCCTGCCTTTAGCTCGCCCTGCCGTGCCCCGAATCGCCGCCGCTGAGCTCACCGGCCCTCTGCCGGAGGGTTTGGGATGACAGGCGGACCCCGCCTATCAGCCTCTCCTCCCCCTCACCTCTCTATCCTCTCACTAACGCCGGGCCCCGCCCGTCAGGTTTGAAACCTGGCGCGCGCGCAGGCGCCCGTGCACTGGGCCGGTTCCCCTTTGGGCCTGCTGCACTGTGGCCGTTCTGGCCCAGTTGCACAGCAGCCCGTTTCCTTTTTCTTTTCTATTAGATTTTAAATAATTCCACATGATTAAATAATGATCCAAATGAATTAATTCCAGTTCCTAAAAACTTGTAAAAATCGAACCTATTTAATGATGTCACTTTCACCCATATCCATGGACCTTTTCTGTTCTGTTCAAATTTAAATCTATATTTGAACACTAAAACCTCTGTTCAAGAATTCATATACCCCATTCTGTCACTCCAAACCTCAAACTAAGAATTTTTGCCATCTTAGTTTTCCCTCTAGTATTTTATAAAAATAAGTTGACATTTTTCTGAGCACTTTGGTTTTTCTATTTTTATTATTGTCTTATTTTCCCGTTGTTTATTGCGATGATTAGATATCGTGTTTGACGAGGTTGCTGAAGAAGAAGGAGGGGAAGGATTTGAAGACCTTGAAGAACAAGCCAATCCAGGCAAGCAGCCCTTTGACCATGATACCCCTTGTGTTCCTCAGAACCCTTTTATTTCCGAATGCATGATGATAAGAGTGACGGTGGTGAACTAGTTGAAAGCCACCACCTTATGCATACCCTACTTATGACCTCTATCCATGTGCTTAGATGCAATGACAAATGATTAGTTGTGATGCATAGTGATGCATATGTGCCATGAATCCTTCATGGTTGCATTCTTTTCGAAAACCCCATCGAGTGCCCCTAATGCCCGAGGGTGATGTTGAGTTAGGTCATCACTTGAGGAAGAAGTGGTGTGCCAAGAAATATCTCGTGTGTGGGTAAAATGATGGATTAGATTTATGTGTGACTACCGTCCCAACCAAACATGTGCAACCACTCTACCCCTTATGGGACGGGGCATTATTGATTACTTAGGCTGATACTAGCATGGTGCCCACATTACTAGTGACGGGGGAGACTTGAGGTCTCTCTCGGGACGGGGTCGTGCTTGGATAGGCGACCATGACTGTTTTCACAGGGCACCGAACACACTGTTGGTCCCTTCGTGTATGCGTGACATTGTAAAAAGGGCAAGTCCCATGAATTACCATTTGTACACGAGGGCCGTGCACCAACCAGTGGACCCTATGTTAGTGTTGTCTAGGGAAAGCTAATGACCAGGTGCTTCCCCCGAGTACTTGAGGTATTGCGGGATCGTGGGTGACACGAAAGCTTCCCGGATCTTGTGGGTAAAGTGCGCAAGCTCTGCAGAGTGTAAAACTATTCGAATAGCCGTGTCCACGGTCATGGACAGTTGGGAGGTGCTACCTAAACTATGTCCAGAATTTTACAATCTCGGTGAAAGTGTGTGTGTTGAGTCAAGGTGGTGACTTAACTCATTGATAAATAATTGAAATCTATTCATGTTGATATCTGTAACCTATCTTCGAGGTTACCCAAGTTCATTGATGCATGTTCATGATGGTAGAATAACTTAGCTAGCCTGCAGCTAGGTTGCTTATTGTTATACTCTTGCATTGTTACCTTAAACCAAATCATGGGTTGCTTGCGAGTACATTCAAAGTACTCATTGGCTTGCCACTGGTTATTTAATTGGCCAGGCATGGAGGAGCAGGAATATGAAGAAGAATTCTATGGAGACGAACATGCAAACCAGGACGCTTTCCTAGTCAGAATTCCTGTAGGGTTAAGGCAGATGGCATGGGTTCTACTTATCTACAAAGACTTCCGCTATTCGAGTTTATTTGCTATTCAGCCCTTGAGGCTTTATCTATGTAAGACTGGGCCATAATGGTCATAATTTGTGTAAGACGGTATGTATGGATCTAAGACTCTTGTTATTCAGCTTCTGTGTGTTCAGCGAGCATTGATCTCTAGGATCACTGTACACGTGCATTCGATGATCTCGACTCCTAAGTCGGGGTCCCCACAGGCGGCCGCCCATACCAGCCCCTATGGTGGCGTCGCCCCTTTTTGCGTGTATGATACGGGTAGTGAAAAATATTCAAGTGGCGCTTTTGATTTACCCATAGAATGGTTGAATTGCTTGGTTCTATGAAATGAGTTCGCCAATAATGTGAAGGATGCCAGTCTTTTCATCCTATTGTAGATTTCTTAGATTTTGATATGCCAAAAGTAATCGCATGAAATATACAGTAAAAGCATGTGTGATGTGTGTGGCTACAACAAGTCTGACTACACGTCCTCATATAACATATCAAGGACGCACCATCTTACCAGATTAACCATTCGACTTATCAATGCAGTGTGGGAAGAAAGAAGTATTGGGACTGCGTATCCAAGAAATTGATGCCATGGACTCCTTCGTACAACCTTGTAAGCGAAAAAGAAGTTGCAGTGTGCCTGTACAAAGAACTAGCGTAAGTTCAGTTACCTGCTTCTTGGATTTTTAGTTAGCCACTTATTGCAAAATTGTTCAATTATGTTGCTTGGCTTAATTTAGTTTGCTACTGATTACATAGTGCCACAACCTATTAATCCTATTATAGACTGCGCCCATCTATGTGTATGATACTTACTATTAAGAATTACCTGTTTGCCTGAACTTAAATAGCTACTTGTTTGTTTAACTGCTTTACTGTTGCAACAACGGGTTACAATGATGTTAATAACTACTTTTCAGCATCGAATTGAAACTCTTTAATTCCTTGTTTGTTTAAGTGGTTTTCTATTATAACTCCAAATTGAGATGTTTTGCTAACTTCAACTTTTCTGAATCCAATCGGAACTTTGGCAAAACAGGTTAGCCCAAGATCAAAGAGCGAGGTCCCCATGGACATTGTATCATCCCACAAAAGTGGCACCGGCCCAATCGTGGATTATGAATTGCCAATTGCTGATGATCTAGAGGCTAAACTAGTGGTAGAAAGAGATTCTTCTTCTGCACTTAAATATGAAGTTGACATGTTGAGGAAGCAAACAGCACAATCAGTAGAAGTACTCAACACAACCATTAAATATTTGGTGGATTTCAAAACGAAGCAAGCTGAGACTGACCACATTGTTAAGGTCCTGAAGTAAAAAATGAAGGAAATATGCCCTAGAGGCAATAATATAGTTGTGATTTGTATTTCCTTATATCATGATAAATGTCTTTTATTCATGCTAGAATTGTATTAACCAGAAACTTAGTACATTTGTGAATACATAGACAAAACAGTATGTCCCTAGTATGCCTCTACTAGACTAGCTCATTGACCAAAGATGGGTATGTTTCCTAGCCATAGACATGAGTTGTCATTTGATCAACGAGATAACATCATTAGGAGAACGATGTGATGGACAAGACCCATCCGTTAGCTTAGCACTATGATCGTTTAGTTTTACTGTTATTGCTTTCTTCATGACTTATACATGTTCCTATGACTATGAGATTGTGCAACTCCCGAATACCGGAAGAACACCTTGTGTGGCATCAAACGTCACAACGTAACTTGGTGATTATAAAGTGGTTCTACAGGTGTCTCCTAAAGTGTTCGTGGTCTTGGCATAGATCAAGAATAGGATTTGTCACTCCGAGTGTCGGAGAGGTATCTCTGGGCCCTCTCGGTAATGCACATCATCATAAGCCTTGCAAGCAAAAGACTAATGAGTTAGTCACGAGATGATGTATTACAAAACGAGTAAAGACACTTGCCGGTAACGAGATTGAACTAGGTATTGAGATACCGATGATCGAATCTCGGGCAAGTAACATACCGATGACAAAGGGAACAACGTATGTTGTTATGCAGTTTGACCGATAAAGATCTTCGTAGAATATGTAGGAGCCAATATGAGCATCCAGGTTCCACTTTTGGTTATTGACCGGAGATGAGCCTCGGTCATGTCTACTTAGTTCTCGAACCCGTATGGTCCGCATGCTTAACGTTTGATGACGATCGATATTATGAGTTTATGAGTATTGATGTACCGAAGGTAGTTCGGAGGCCCAGAAAAGATCACGGACATGACAAGGAGTTTCGGAATGTCCGATACATAAAGATTGATATATTGGACGACTATATTCGGACACCGGAAGTGTTCTGGAAATTTTCGGAATTTACCGGAGTGCCGGGGGGTTACCGGAACCCCCCGGGGGAAAGTTAGGCCCTAGTGGGCCTTAGGGAAGAAAGAGTGCAGCAGCCAGGAGGTGGCGCGCCCCCTCCAAAGGAGTAGTTCAAATTGGACTAAGGGAGGGGGTGCGGCCCTTCTTTCCCTCTCCTTCTCTCCCTCTATTTCCTTCCCCCCCCTCTCTCTCTCTCTCTCTTGGTGATTCCTACTAGGAATAGGATTGCAATCCTCTTCCTAGTAGGATTGCACCTCTTGGCGCGCCATAGGAGGGCTGGCCGGCCTCCCTCTTGCTCCTTTATATACGGGGGCAGGGGGAACCCTAGAACACACAAGTTGATCTCTGCAGCCGTGTGCAGTGCCCCCCTCCACAGAAACAACTCGGTCATACCGTTGTAGTGCTTAGGCGAAGCCCTGTGCCGGTAACTTCATCATATCCATCACCACGCCATCGTGCTGCTGAAACTCTACCGTGAAGCTCAACTGAATCAAGAGCTCGTGGGATGTCATCAAGCTGAACGTGTGCTGAACGCGGAGGTACCGTACGTTCGGTGCTTGATTGGTTGAATCGCGAAGATGTTCGACTACATCAACCGCGTCACTTGATGCTTCCGCTTTCAGTCTACAAGGGTACATGGACACACTCTCCCCCTCGTTGCTATGCATCTGGTAGATAGATCTTGCGTGATTGTATGAAAATTTTGAAAATACTACGTTCCCCAACAGTGGCATCATGAGCCAGGTCTATGCGTAGATGATATGCACGAGTAGAACACAAGTGAGTTGTGGACGATACTAGTAATACTTCTTACCAGCATGTCATACTTTGGTTCGGCGGTATTGTGACATGAAGCGGCCCGGACCGACACTATGCGTACGCTTACGCGAGACTAGTTTCATCATTATGAACACTCGTTGCTTAAAGGTGACTGGCGGGTGTCTATCTCTCTCACTTTAGCTGAATCGAGTATGGCTACGCTCGGTCCTTGTGAAGGTTAAAACAGCACATACTTGACGAAACATCGTTGTGGTTTTGTATGCATAGGTAAGAACGGTTCTTGCTAATCCCGTAGTAGCCACGTAAAACTTGCAACAACAAAGTAGAGGACGTCTAACTTGTTTTTGCAGGGCATGTTGTGATGAGATATGGTCAAGACATGATGAGTTATACGGTTTTGTATGAGATGATCATGTTTTGTAAAGTTATCGGCAACTGGCAGGAGCCATATGGTTGTTGCTTTATTGTATGAAATGCAATCGCCATGTAATTGCTTTACTTTATCACTAAGCGTTAGCGATAGTCGTAGAAGCAATAGTTTGGCGAGATGACAACGATGCTACGATGGAGATCAAGGTGTCGCGCCGGTGATGAAGGTGATCATGACGGTGCTTTGGAGATGGAGATAAAAAGCACAAGATGATGATGGCCATATCATGTCACATATTTTGATTGCATGTGATGTTTATCTTATTATGCTTGTTATTTTTCTTCGTACGATGGTAGAATTATGAGATGATCCCTTACAAAATTTCAAGGTATAAGTGTTCTCCCTGAGTATGCACCGTTGCGAAAGTTCATCCTGCCGAGACACCACGTGAAGATCGGGTGTGATAAGCTCTACGTTCAAATACAACGGGTGTGAGCCTGCTTTACACACACAGAATATTCGGGTTAAACTTGACGAGCCTAGCATATGCAGATATGGCCTCGGAACTCTCGAGACCGAAAGGTCGAGCGTGAATCATATAGTAGATATGATCAACATAAGATGTTCACCATTGAAACTACTCCATCTCACGTGATGATCAGACATGATTTAATTAATTTGGATCACGTGATCATTTAGATGACCGGAGGCATGTCTATCTAAGTGGGAGTTCTTTATGTAATATAATTAATTGAACTTTAATTTATCATGAACTTAGTCATGATAGTTTTTGCATATCTATGTTGTTGTAGATCAATGGCACGTGCTACTGTTCCTTTGAAATTTAATACATTCCTAGAGAAAGCTAAGTTGAAAGATGATGGTATCAATTACATGGATTGGGTCCGTAACTTGAGGATTATCCTCATTGCTGCACAGAAGAATTATGTCCTCGAAGCACCGCTAGGTGACAAGCCCCCTCCTGCTAATGAAGACGCTTTGAACGTCTGGTAGACGCGGTCTGATGACTACACGACAGTTCAGTGTGCCATGCTTTACGGCTTAGAACCGGGACTTCAACGATGTTTTGAACTTCATGGACCATATGAGATGTTCCAGGAGTTGAAGTTAATATTTCAAGCAAATGCCCGGATTGAGAAATATGAGATTTCCAGTAAGTTCTATAGCTACAAGATGGAGGAGAACAGTCCTATCAGTGAACACTTGCTCAGAATGTCTCGGTACTACAATCATATAACTCAACTTGGTTGCAAAGTTGACGAGGATAGTGTTATTGATAGAGTTCTTCAATCACTGCCACCAAGCTATAAAGGCTTCGTGATGAACTATAATATGCAAGGGATGTAGAAGACAATTCTCGAGCTCTTCGCTATGTTCAAAGCTGTGGAGGTAGAAATCAAAAAGGAGCATCAAGTGTTGATGGTTAACAAGACCACTAGTTTCAAGAAAAAGGGCAAGGGAAAGAAGGGGAACTTCAAGAAGAATAGCAAGACAGTTGCTACTCCTGCGAAGAAACCCAAGTCTGGAGCCATGCCTGAAACTGAGTGCTTCTACTTCAAAGGGACTGGACACTGGAAGCAGAACTACCCCAAGTATTTCACGGATAAGAAGGATGGCAAGGTGAACAAAGGTATATGTGATATACATGTTATTTATGTGTACCTTACTAATGCTCGTAGTAGTAACTGGGTATTTGATACCAGTTCCGTTGTGTGGGGACCCCGACTCATAAGTCGTGATCACCGAATGCACGTGTACAGTGATCCCAGAGATCAATGCTCACTGAACACACAGAAGCTGGATAACAAGAGTCTTACATCCATACATACCGTGTTACACAAATAGGACCATTATGGTCAAGTCTTCAATATATCACTGCAGTGGAAATCTTCAATAACAACTTGGACCCAAGCCATCTGCCTTAACCCTACAGGCATTCTGACTGGGAAGCGTCCTAGCTCGCATGTTCGTCACCAAGAAATCTTCATCATATCCGGTTCTCTCATGCCTGGCCAATAAAATAACTAGTGGCAAGCCAATGAGTACTTTGAATTTACTCGCAAGCAACCCAAGTGTGATGACAGAATAATTATGCAAGGCTCTACCGCTAAATTGGCAGTTTTGCAGAAAGCTAGTTTTTCATATGCAAGTATGATCAACATATAACATGGACATGCACGTGTCTGCAACAAGTATCAAGAGGTTTCAGACATCAATATCGAGAAAGAGTCATGAACAACTCTTGCTCATGCTCATCGTGACTTTCTCACAATCACATCAACAGATTCACCCAAACCGTGTTGTTTTCCAGAAACTTATGGACATAGTCTAAGTAGCACCACCCAACTGTCCTTGACCGTGGACACGGCTATTCGAATATTTTGACACTCTACAGAGGTTGCACACTTTACCCACAAGATCCGGGGAACTTCCGTGCCATCCACGACCCGCGGTACCTCAAGTACCCGGGGTAAGCACCCGATCACTATCTTTCCCTAGACGACACTAACACAGAGTCCACTCGATTGGTAGTAACCCCCGTGCCCACATTTCACATCTTAAAAATTGTGGAGACTTGCTCCCATATTCATCACATACCACTAACACGGGGTACCAACGGTGTGTTCGGTGGCCTGTAAAAACAGTCATGGCCACCTATCCAAGCACGACCCCGTCCCGAGAGTGACCTCATGTCACCCCCGTTACTAGTAATGCGGGCACCATGCTAGTATCGACCTAGGTAATCAAATAGTGCCCTTTCCCATATAAGGGTAGAGTGGTTGCACATGTTTGGTTGGAACGGTAGTCACACATAAATCTAATCCATCCCTGTAAACAACACTTTCCTCAAGCCTCGGCACACTACTTCTCTACCAAGCAGTGCCCTAGTTTCTCATCATCTCCCAGGGGCATTAGTGGCACCCACTGGGTTATTTGCAAGTATGTCAAACCACACTTGTTTCTTTCCATGCACAAACCTGACCCATTTGCGTAGCCAACTACTATAACACGCATCTATCTATTCCCACCGGCATGACCCTCATAAGAAGGTAGGGTCATGCTCAATGCAAGTACCAACGAGGAAGTGCAGTGGCGATCCATCAAAGTGGTTCCATCTCATCATGATTCCGTAACAACAATATTATGGTACTATATGACATGCATAAAAAGGTTTCTCAAACATGGTCAAAGGGCTGCTTGCCTTGTCCTTCCGAGTCTTGCAACCTTCTGGTCCGTCTCCGAGTACTCCGTTTATTTCATTAACTAACGATGGAAACAATCATAATAAGCAACACAACAAGGCAAAAATAAAAGTGCTCTAAAAATAGGAGTTGGACTTTTTTTGGGATACCTCTGGTCATATGAAAAATAACGAAGGTGGTTTCATTGGAGTATGATCAATGGATGGTTTGGCATATTTCAGTATGATGGAATCAAGGGGTTTATGGATTTGAAAGAAGTGTACAGAAATATATTTTTGAACAATGAACAAAGGCACCTATTTAACATATCATGATTTTAGAAGCATCTAGGAGTTGGTTTCACTGGATTTGAAGTTCAAATGAATTTCCTAGGATTTTGCAAAGTTGATAAATATGAAGAAATGGCTCATTATTTGGTGGGGTACAGAAAGTATTAATAAAAATGTTCCAAAACTAAGTTTGGATATGACAAGCACCTAGGAATTTGACCCACTGCATTTGGATCAAATTTGAGCCCTCAGTGATTTTCTAAAGTTCATCACAGAAATGGAATAATGGCATTTGATAATTATTTGTGAAGGAAAAGTTTCTGGAAAAATGTGCATGATGCACCAACAGGTAGATCAGGATTTTAGAAACTCCTAGAAATTTGAATCATCAAATATGGAGTTTATTTGAATTATTTATGGGTTTTTGAAGTTGACTAGAAATGCAAAAAGAAAATGGAAAGGAGGGGGGTTATACCTATACTGCGTTTTGGGCGCAGTATAGCGCCGCAGCGCCCTGGGCCGGCCCAGCAGCACGGCCATACACAAAGGGCCAGGCGACGTCGAAGGCACCTTCGGGCCAGGCGTTTCCACCGCCGGGACGCGGTTTCCACGGATACGTCTCCACTTATGCGTGGGCCCAGCCTCTCGGTCACTTACAAGCAGGCCCCGCCTGGCAGGTTCGCCTTCCTCCTCCCGCTCGAACAGAGGCGAGGCAGGGGAGGCAGGGCCGAGTGCTCGCCGGCGTGGCCCCGTCGACTCGGGCCGTCTCCGGCGACACCCCGGCCACCGGAATGACCAGCGCGGAGAGGCGCATCCAGCCATGGGTGACACGCCTGCCGGGGAGGACCAGGTTGAGCAGGGGTCCAACCATGGCGGAGAAGGGCCTCGGCCACCTTGGGCTTCGGGCGCACGGGCATCTCGGGGAGGATTGGCGGAGGTGGGGGACTCCCTGGAGATCGTGTGATGGCACCGGAGTGGCCAGGAGGGAGAGAGGGGCTCGGGGTTCCTCGAATTCGAGCGGCGGCCGTCGGCGATGCTCCGGCCACAGAGGTGCATTGAGGGCGCGGGGAGAGGTGTGGGTTTATACAGGGGGTTGCTGGGGAGGAGAGAGAGCGAAGGGGCTCCAGAGGAGGGTCTGGAACGGCCTTATATAGCCGTCCCGCAGCTCACCGTGGACGCGGCGCATGGGTGGCCGTGGCAACGGCTCGGGAGGCCAGGAGAGAGGGCGAGGAGCTATCTACGGCGTTTGTGGGACTTGAGTAGGGTGCCAGGAAGAGAGAGGAGTAGCGGGGAGGTGCCAGAGAGCTTGCGCGTGTGAGGCCAGAGGTTGGAGCTCGCGGGCGGCCGGCGCGCGTGCGAGGGCGTCCACTTGAGGGAGAAGGAGGAGAGGGACAGCACAGGGGGGCGTTGCGGACGCCGAGGCGCATCGAACGGCGCGAGGGGGGAGCACGAGGTGATCGGGGGCGACTGATTGGGCGAGGCTACAGTGCGCCAGGGTACTGTAGCGCGCTCCAGAGCGCGAACTCTGCATGCCATGGCATAAACAAAGTGTCATAGGCGTGTCCCCTTATGTCCAACCGTTCTAGGGGGGAGTAAACAATGCACAGATGGCCTGGGATGCCCTGGAGGGCCACTGGAGTGAGGAGGGAGGTGAAAGAGGAGGAGAAAACTGCTGTCCAGAAGTGTAAAAATGGGTTTTCACCCCTCAATCATTGAGCTGTGGACATGGGGAAGTTACTGGAGGTAGAAGATGATCAGGTTTACCTGTGTTAAGAATTTGAGGTAAAGGGGAATAGTAAAAGGGGTCAAAACAATGGTTTTGGTAAATTGGCAGAAGGTGTTTGATCATGTTTTGGGCAAGCAGATGATCTCCACTGACTATGACACTTAACAGGATTAACTGGCATATGGAAATAGGGTGTTTCACCAAATTTGGGCTTGTTTGAAGAAACTTGCCAATGTAACTTTGGTGAACCCTAGAAATCAGCAGAAATGGTTTCACCATGTTTGAGATAAGATAACCATCTCCCCTTGATGCACCACTTGGTGTAAGGTCATCATTTTGTGTTATGATCATGCCCACAAAGTTTGAAGCCCCAGATAAAAAGTTGATAATGTAAAGTTGTTCAAATTTAAATTTGAACAGAAATGGTTTTTGGGCACTCTGATCAAGTTACCCTTCTCCAAAGCTTGTGCCATTTGGTCTAGATGTCTTATTAGACCATTTTAGCATGTGCACCAAGTTTGAGAGCATTTGGACAAGTTTGGCAATGTAAAGTTTCTCAAACTTCAAAATGGACAGAAATGGTTTTGAGGGGATTAGATGATGTTTTCTTGATCTTCAAGGCATGAGGCTTTGCAAGATCATCAAATATGTCATATTTGACATGATAGAATTTCCCTGGAATTTTTGGAGAATATTTCCTTTGTAAATATTTCAAAAGCTTGAAATATCCAGAAAGGGTTTTAGACGGATTTGTCCAATATTTTGAACATGACCATGTGCTGAAACTCTTATATGTGGACAATATATGTCCTATGAGTTTCCCTGAATTTTGGCAAATATTTTTGAAATAATTAAATAATTTTTCCCTATTAAAGACCATTTCTGGCCTTAAGAAAAATCTTTTAAATAAAATATAAAAATAACTTTTTAAATTATAATTTTGTGGTTTCTGGGAGTCCTATACCTAATAGGATTCAAATAAACTTTTTGAAAGATTTTTCACACCCTAATTAAGGTACTTGTAGTGCAAACCTCAATTCAGGGGTCTTTGGAAAACTAATTTTAGAAAATACTATTTGGCCAAAATATTTTTATAAGAATATACTATACTGTTCTATACACATGGCATGATCATTGGGAAAAGGTTTTGGATCAAGGAGATGAAGTAGAAGAGTTGGAGGATGTATTTGATCTTTAGAGCACTAGCAAACATCAGACATTAATCAAATCAAGCAATGTCCAAAACACTCAAAAGTTTTTGCCAAACCACATTTTTAGCATGATTATTAGCTTAAGCAATGTGGCATGAAAACCAGGGTGTGACACGTTGCTAATATTTGTAACTCAAAACAGGGACTACGGATTAAACGAATATTGGCTAAGGACGAGGTGACGATGCGCGTGGGAAATGGTTTCAAAGTCGATGTTATCGCCGTCGGCACGCTACCTCTATATCTACCTTCGGGATTAGTTTTAGACCTGAATAATTTTTATTTGGTGCCAGCGTTAAGCATGAACATTATATCTGGATCTTGTTTGTTGCGAGACGGTTATTCATTTAAATCAGAGAATACTGGTTGTTATATTTTTATGAATAATATCTTTTATGGTCATGCACCCTTGAAGAGTAGTCTATTCTTGTTGGATCTTGATTGTAGTGATACACACATTCATAACATTGAAGCCAAAAGATGCAAGGTTAATAATGATAGTGCAACTTATTTGTGGCACTGCCATTTAGGTCATATTGGTGTAAAAAGCATGAAGAAACTCCATAGTGATGGACTTTTGGAATCACTTGATTATGAATCGCTTGGTGCTTGCGAACCATGCCTCATGGGCAAGATGACTAAAACTCCGTTCTCCGGAACAATGGAGGGAGCAACAGATTTGTTGGAGATCATACATACAGATGTATGTGGGCCAATGAGTGTTGAAGCTCGCGGCGGTTATCGTTATTTTCTAACCTTCAATGATGATTTCAGCAGATATGGGTATATCTACTTAATGAAACACAAGTCTGAAACATTTGAAAAGTTCAAAGAATTTCAGAGTGAAGTAGAGAATCATCGTAACAAGAAAATAAAGTTTCTACGATCTGAGCGTGGAGGTGAATATTTGAGTTACGAGTTTGGTCTTCATTTGAAACAATGTGGAATAGTTTCACAACTCACGCCACCCGGAACACCACAGCGTAATGGTGTGTCAGAACATCATAACCGTACATTATTGGATATGGTGCGGTCTATGATGTCTTTTACTGATTTACCACTATCGTTTTGGGGTTATGCTTTAGAGACAGCTGCATTCACGTTAAATAGGGTACCATCTAAATCCGTTGAGACGACACCTTATGAACTGTGGTTTAGCAAGAAACCAAAGTTGTCGTTTCTTAAAGTTTGGGGCTGCGATGCTTATGTGAAAAAACTTCAACCTGATAAGCTAGAACCCAAGTCGGAGAAATGTGTCTTCATAGGATACCCAAAAGAGACTGTTGGGTACACATTCTATCACATATCCAATGGCAAGATATTCGTTGCTAAGAATGGATCCTTTCCAGAGAAGGAGTTTCTCTCGAAAGAATTGAGTGGGAGGAAAGTAGAACTTGATGGGGTAATTTTACCTTCTCCCAAATTGGAAAGCAGTATATCACAGAAACTAGTTCCAGTGATTCCTACACCAATTAGAGAGGAAGCTAATGATGATGATCCAGAAACTTCAGATCAAGTTTCTGTTGAACTTCGTAGATCAACCAGAGTACGTTCCGCATCTGAGTGGTACGGCAACCCAGTTCTGGAAGTCATGTTACTAGACCACGATGAACCTACAAACTATGAGGAAGCGATGATGAGCCCAGATTCTGTGAAATGGCTTGAGGCCATGAAATCTGAGATGGGATCCATGTATGAGAACAAAGTGTGGAGTTTGGTTGACTTGCCCGATGATCGGCAATCCATCGAAAATAAATGGATCTTCAAGAGGAAGACTGACACAGACGGTAATGTTACTGTTTACAAAGCTCGACTTGTTGCGAAAGGTTTTCGACAAGTTCAAGGAGTTGACAACGATGAGACTTTCTCACCCATAGCGATGCTTAAGTCTGTCCGAATCATGTTAGCAATTGTCGCATTTTATGATAATGAAATCTGGCAAATGGATGTCAAAACTGCATTCCTGAATGGATATCTCAAAGAAGAGTTGTATATGATGCAACAAGAAGGTTTTGTCGATCCAAAAGGTGCTAACAAAGTGTGCAAGCTCCAGCAATCCATCTATGGACTGGTGCAAGCATCTCGGAGTTGGAATATACGCTTTGATGAGGTGATCAAAGCATATGGTTTTATACAGACTTTTGGAGAAGCCTGTATTTACAAGAAAGTGAGTGGGAGCTCTGTAGCATTTCTAGTATTATATGTGGATGACATATTGTTAATTGGAAATGATATAGAATTTCTGGTTAGCATAAAAGGATACTTGAATAAGAGTTTTTTAATGAAAGACCTCGGTGATGCTGCTTACATATTAGGCATCAAGATCTATAGAGATGGATCAAGACGCTTAATTGGACTTTCACAAAGCACATACCTTGATAAAGTTTTGAATAAGTTCAAAATGGATGAGTCAAAGAAAGGGTTCTTGCCTGTGTTACAAGGTGTGAAGTTGAGTAAGACTCAATGCCCAACCACCGCAGAACATAGAGAGAAAATGAAAGTCATTCCCTATGCCTCAGCCATAGGATCTATCATGTATGCAATGCTTTTGTACCAGACCTGATGTGTGGCTTGCTATAAGTCTAGCAGGGAGGTACCAAAGTAATCCAGGAGTGGATCACTGGACAGCGGTCAAGAACATCCTGAAATACCTGAAAAGGACAAAGGATATGTTTCTCGTGTATGGAGGTGACAAAGAGCTCGTTGTAAATGGTTACGTCGATTCTAGCTTTGACACTGATCTAGATGACTCTAAGTCAAAAACCGGATATGTATTTTTATTAAAAGGTGAAGCTGTCAATTGGTGCAGTTCCAAGCAGAGCGTCGTGGCGGGATCTACGTGTGAAGCGGAATACATAGCTCCTTCGGAAGCAACAAATGAAGGAGTCTGGATAAAGGAGTTCATATCGGATCTAGGTGTAATACCTAGTGCATTGGGTCCAATGAAAATCTTTTGTGACAACACTGGAGCAATAGCCTTGGCGAAGGAATCCAGGTTTCACAAGAGAACAAAGCACATCAAAAGATGCTTCAATTCCATCCACGATCTAGTCAAGGAGGGAGACATAGAGATTTGCAAGATACATACGGATCTGAATGTTGCAGACCCGTTGACTAAGCCTCTTCCACGGGCAAAACATGATCAGTACCAAGAATCCATGGGTGTTACGGTCATTACTTTGTAATCTAGATTATTGACTATAGTTCAAGTGCGAGACTAAAGGAAATATGCCCTAGAGGCAATAATAAAGATGTTATTTGTATTTCCCTATATCATGATAAATGTCTTTTATTCATGCTAGAATTGTATTAACCGGAAACTTAGTACATGTGTGAATACATGGACAAAACAGTATGTCCCTAGTATGCCTCTACTAGTCTAGCTCATTGATCAAAGATGGTTATGTTCCCTAGCCATAGACATGAGTTGTCATTTGATCAATGGGATCTCATCATTAAGAGAACGATGTGATGGACAAGACCCATCCATTAGCTTAGCACTATGATCGTTTAGTTTTACTGCTATTGCTTTCTTCATGACTTATACATGTTCCTATGACAATGAGATTGTGCAACTCCCGAATACCGGAAGAACAACTTGTGTGCTATCAAACGTCACAACGTAACTGGGTGATTATAAAGATGCTCTAAAGGTGTCTCCGAAAGTGTTCGTGGTGTTGGCATAGATCAAGAATAGGATTTGTCACTCCGAGTGTCGGAGAGGTATCTCTGGGCCCTCTGGGTAATGCACATCATAATAAGACTTGCAAGCAAAATACTAATGAGTTAGTCACAATATGATGTATTACATAACAAGTAAAGAGACTTGCCGGTAACGAGATTGAACTAGGTATTGAGATACCGACGATCGAATCTCGAGCATGTAACATACCGATAACAAAGGGAACAATGTATGTTGTTATGCGGTTTGACCGATAAAGATCTTCGTAGAATATGTAGAAGCCAATATGAGCATCCAGGTTCCGCTATTGGTTATTGACCGGAGATGAGTCTCGGTCATGTCTACATAGTTCTTGAACCCGTAGGGTCCGCACGCTTAACGTTTGATGATGATCGGTATTATAAGTTTATGAGTTTTGATATACCGAAGGTATTTCGGAGTGCCGGATAAGATCACGGACATGACGAGGAGTCTCAGAATGTCTGAGACATAAAGATTGATATATTGGACGACTATATTCGGACATCGAAAGTGTTCTGGAAAGTTTCGGAATTTATCGGAGTGCCGAGGGGGTTACCGGAACCCCCGGGGGAAAGTTGTGCCCTAGTAGGCCTTAGGGAAGAAAGAGGGCAGCAGCCAAGAGGTGGCGCACCCCCTACCAAGGAGTAGTCCGAATTTGACTAGGGGAGGAGGGCGCGGACCCTCTTTCTCTCTCCTTCTCTCCCTTTCTTTCCTCCCCCTCTCTCTCTCTTGGTGATTCCTAGTAGGATTGCACCTCTTGGCGCACCATGGGAGGGCCAGCCGGCCTCCCCTTTGCTCCTTTATATACGGGGGCAGGGGGGTACCCTAGAACACATAAGTTGATCTCTCCAGCCGTCTGCGGTGCCCCCCTCCACAGAAACACACCTCGGTCATACCGTTGCAGTGCTTAGGTGAAGGCCTGCACCGGTAGCTTCATCATATCCGTCACCACGTTGTCGTGCTGACGAAACTCTCCCGTGAAGCTCAACTGGATCAAGAGCTCGTGGGACATCAACAAGCTGAACGTGTGCTGAACGGGAGGTGTCGTCCGTTCGGTGCTTGATCGGTTGAATCGCGAAGAAGTTCTACTACATCAACTGCGTCACTTGACGCTTTCGCTTTCGGTCTACAAGGGTACGTACACAAACTCTCCCCCTCGTTGCTATGCATCTGGTAGATAGAACTTGCATGATCGTAGGAAAATTTTGAAAATACTACGTTCCCCAACAAAAAAGGAAATTAAATTCCCACATGGTAAATCATAGGTGAAATGTTCTTTCCATCGTTGAATAACTTTTGTATTGTTTGTTCATGTAATCAATCAAACCATTTGTTTTATAGATCATGTAATAATTGTTTTTTGTTTTTTGTTTTTTGGTTTGTAATTTTATTTGAACACAAGTCTGTATTAATTGATAAGACTCGGAGACATTTCATTTTGATTGTTGTGCCAGACCTAAAAATATGCCAATCGGGTTGAATGTGCATTCAGCAATAATAGTAGTATAGATGGACAATAAGTGGCACACATCAGAAAGGGCCAAGATGTTGTAGTAGCTTGGCCAAAAAAATGATGCTGTTGTAGCAAAGAAAAGTACATCGGCATGGCTTATGTATGTTAGTTGATATTATTGATCCATATACTCTATAGTGTTTATATGTCTATCAGTTATGTACATTCTTGGTTGATTGACTCGGTATTTGAATATTGATACATCGCTTGTGTACATACCTAAATGGGAGTACACATTATGCGGCGTGTGACATCTGAGTAAGACATCAAGTGTTCCAAATATTTTAATTCACCTTAAACTAGATTCTAGCTTCTGAATTTGAGTATCGGCATTTGTAAACCATATTCATATATGACAGGGAATACATCTTTGTCTTCCTTTTAAAGATATATAAAATCACATAGAATGATTTATAAAGATTCGTATAGGTATACAAAATGGATTCGAATTTAGTTGTCAGGGTAAATGTGGATGCTTATTGTCCCGAAATTCGAAACAAGCGACAAAATGTCCACTCCCATGTCGGCTGCCCGAAGCCAAGTGTTTGGGAGATGGAAATTACTATCTACCCATTACACGGACAATCCATCGGCCCGATTTCCACTACTCTAAATAGGGTTAGGATAGTAACTTCAATTAGACATGACACGACAGACTCTGAGCCCATTCCGACACGGTGGGTGCCAAACATGGGCGGCAAAACAAATTTGATTCAAGCCCATCCGAAAGACCTCTGTTTCTCCCTCCATTTTCCCATTCATACACGATGGGCGACAAAACAAACTCGACTCAGCCGAAATCGATGTAGGCAAATATTTTCAATAGGGGCAGGTTTGTAACTTCACTCATACGTGACATAACCGCCCTACCTGTCAGCCCCGTTCATAAACCATGGGCGCCAACCATGGGCGCCGAAATCGCTCTGGGCAAATATTGGCGAGATGCGAGAAAACCGTCGTATCCCCAACCGACGAGGCGTCCAAATTTTAAAGAGGGGCTAAGTTTGTAACTTTCCCATATTTCAAACAGGTGAGTCCAAAAAACATGGTTCCCCATACCTCTCCCTCCATTTTCCCATTCATACACCATCCGCGCTAGAACACCATCCCCATACCAACCTCCGTCCGCCACCCCATCCATCGCCGCCGTCCGCCACCACATCCATCGCTACCGTCCTCCACCACATCCATCGCCACCGTCCTCCACCATGCCAGAGCGCCTACCAAGATCGCGTCGTCCACTGCTAGAGATGGATGTATCTCATCCACGACAACGGACCAAGAGCCTTGCATCACGTCCTCTCGTTTCACCGGTGCCGGCGTCCTCTTTGCCGGCGCCGCTCACACGACCTTCTCTTCCACCGCAACGGGACTTACCCCCCTATGCACCCATCTACCATCGCAGATCTGCTTCAACGCCACCGACAGCCATCGCGCCGCCGATGCCTACACGGCGCCTCAAGAGAGGTGGTACTTCATATCTCCTCAACTTTTTGATCTCAAACAGAAAATAGATCTTAACTTGGTTACTCTACTTTCTTTTCAGCTCTTAGAATTTAGTTCTCAGTTCAAATCAAACAATGGCTTCTAAATACCATTTCTCCAGTTTCCCCCTTTTATGATCACTATACGATCATAATATATGCTTCGTGTCATAATAGCACTGCTCGACCCATCAAGCTAAACAAGCTTAGTTGTTCAAATACGAATATGATATTACTAAAACAGATTCGTTTAATTGGTCAGCTAAATGTTCCTAAATTAGTTTCGAAAATGCATGTTTGCCGCTCAGGTGTGCATCTCTACAGGGTGCCCACAGTGGGCCGGCCCACCCTGGGATTTTGGGTCGTCCCAGGCCACAATTCCCCTCTGTTCTACTGCGCGCTTCAGATCTCTACTCGCCCCCAGCCGCCTGCCTCGCCGGCGACTTGCCGTCCCCGAACGGCATGACTCTAGGTGGAGACGCCGGACTAACAGGTTGTCAGGAGCCGCTTGCCCGACAATGTCACTGCTGCCCGGGCGCGCCGCCGTGCCTACCTTCCCAGTCTGTTCAGGGCTCAGGCGTGCAGCACCCACTAAGCCAACCCGATTTATCCTGAGATAATTCCTCAACACTCAGCAGCCACTCCTCATCACCCATTTTCTAATTGATTCATTACTCATTAGGCAGGACTGTCATCAGAGTTTGTTGTGTGCTCAGTGCTACCTACACTTAATGGTTCAGATGTATCTCGGTAATCTTTAGTACATGTGAAGTTCATAGGGTTTTCAAAATTTCGGCCCTAGGAACAGACACTAGTAATTTTGGATTGTTGGTTGTAGTGACATTGACCCAGATTACTACTGCAAGCCAGGTTTGTTGACAATTTTACTTGTCTTTCTTACTCATTCGATATAATATCAAATTATTCACGTCGATTAGTTGCAAACAATAATTGCTAGACAAACTTCTTGATTCAGATTTTGGACGGTCTCTTACTGCAGTTACAATTTTGCATACTTTTCCTAGTAAGCTCACAAGTAAATGATTGATTCACTACATCTATGCTTGCCTTGTCATATTTGTTGTTAATATTCTTTTAGGGTGGACCACCCTATTTCTAAATACTGCAACCGTAGACATGAGTGAATAGTATTTCTCTATGTGATCTCTTCCATCATGTGTGGGCAATGAGCACTACATTGTATAGAAAGAAAGTGTCATTTCCATCTTTTACATAGGCTTCGATCCTTTACATGGAATACAATCTTCCTGCTTGCTTTGTGTCGCACTACCAACACTCCACCCTTGAAGCTAAACATTATGCCACTCATAATTCCTTAGTTTATTTGTTCAAATACGAATTTCATATGATTCTAATGTTCCTACTTCAGTTTTGAAATGTGTGTCTGCTTGTAATAGAGACAGAAGGGGTTTGTATTCTTGTGTGTGGTCTGGTCAGCACGATTGGGGGTGAACTTTGCATATGCAGGGTTTATAGCGAGACACTCTTCGAGTTGAATCCGCAATGCATTCCATAGATGATCTGACTACTTTTTATGTTTTCATGAATCTTAGATTTTGAACAACATCGTAATGATTATGAGCTTGCGCGCATGAAAAGAATAAAGCAGAACAATGCCATGGCGGTCAAACTTGGCATTAAGGGACTGAAATCAAGTCTACACCTACAGATTCATGCTCAGAATATGATCCTAACAGTGATTCTGAGCTAGAGGGATACCTAAGTCAATGTAGCTCCCTAGTGGAGGAGTTAGAGGAAGATGTCCAATCTTATTCACCCATCAAGGTGCTTGCTCTAACTTTCCAAGGTTATATTTGTCGCACATATCTTGCAACTGATGCTTTGCATTGCTTCTACTTCGTTGAACTGCCATTAGCTTAGTTTACACATCATGTATATGAATACGCCCTGCCTATCCCTTTTAGGTACATATTCCATCTGTCATCATACCATAGTTATCCATTCAAATGTTGTTCTTGTGTATCAGACGTTCAAAAGGAAGAGGGCAATTGCTGATTGTGGAGGAGCACAAGCAAAGTAATTGGAAAAGGTAGTGGCACCTGATAAATCAAATAGCCCATTCCAGCAAAGTGTAGTTGCAATATCACCTGACCCACAAGACACCCCAACTCTAGCAGACTCTAGCCCTACTACACTGGTCATTTCTGATGCCCCAACTCAGCAGACTCCAACTGCATCAAACCTTATGATTATGCCAGTTCACATAGCACCAGCTCTACGACGCAAAACCCCCATGCCAGCAAAGATTACACCAAATCCAGTTGCCAAATCCATTTTCGAACCAGAGAGAGCCCCAATTGCAGCAAATAGGACCCCTGTTCCATTTCTTCCCAGTTTAGAATACAAAGCTTATATTGTTGTCAGGAACTTTGTGCACATCTTTCTTTCATGGAAAGATTATACCACAAACACAGAACAATTTCCATTCTTCTTCCACAACTTACGCGTAAGTAATGTACTAATGTTATTCATGGTCATTGCTGCATATCTTTCAGCTGACAGAAGACACAAGATTTCATTCTTTTAAATAGGCGAGGACCAAACTGGATTGTGAAGACGAGCAAGGGTTTGTTGCGCTTTTCAAGCACTCGTTGATGAAGTATCATTCCTACCTGAGGCAAGCGCACTTCGATGGCAAGCCTCTAAACAAAATTTCTGTAAAGTCTCCGGTGCTACATTTATCAGACAGTGATTGGAATAATCTTGTTACACATTGGTCTCGGCTGCAGCGTAAGGGGCTATCTATGATATCACATCAAAATTTGAACTACATTTCTGCATTTGCCTTAACGTCTCACTTATACGAAAACGGTTAGAGAAGAACATTCATTCTAAAGGGACCACAAAATCTCGCAACTATATTGCAGACTGCATTGCTCTTGTGAGTACCTCTTGCCCTATATGACCATACTTACTTTCATAGCTGTTTGATTATGTAGCATCACTGCACATGTTAGCCTCGTTATCATCCATTTAATGGACATTATAAGGTCTGTATGGACTCTTACTAAATTTAGAATCAACCCAATGCTTTTGAAGAGGTTTAGCTCTGCAGTCTTCCTGTAAGTACTGAACATCATCTATCATTGTACTTACATTAACAGCTACTCCCTCCGTCCCATAATATAAGAACGTTTTGTACAGTACACCAGTGTTCAAAACACTCTTGTATTATGGGAAGATTGATTGGTTCATTGTGTAGCATTCTACATCTTATCTCCCTCGCCCACCATTTACTAAAAAAGATTAGATCTATATTTAATCTTACCAAAAAGTAGAATACACAGACAATGCTAGTGCAGAAGTGTAGCCCGTTGCTCTTGTTAGTACATTTTGTCCTGTAATGCTTGTACTTCCAGGGATTGGTAGTTGATTATGTAGCATCAATTGCATCTTATCTTCATTATCCTCTATCCCTTCCAGTATTATCATATCTATAATTACTCTCTACAAAATGTAGGGTACATGCAATGCTTATGAACAAGATTTTGTGCTGAAATTCTTGAGTTATCCTTCCCTTGACATGTAGGAGGGTATTATAAAGCCAGTGTTAACTGTTAATGTAAGTCAGTCCTTCTAAAGCCTTTATCCTCAACTGCTGTTTAATTTGCCCATGCTCTCTATAGTTTACTGTTGTTTAGTTTGCTATTTCTACCAAAATGCATGTTCGCATGAACCGTAAGTTCTAAGTTTTACTTGTAAAACCAAATTCCTTATACCATACACCATACTCAATACTCCTTATATGTATGCTTGTTTTTGTGGATCTATAATCCAGTGTGTGGTGAAGCAGCCCACGTTTGCACCTTTTGTCATTTCCTGTTATATCTTACTGATGTGGCTGATGATATGAACAACATGCCATGCACATTAACCAAAATAGATACAATGATTTTCTTTGCCCTTTATCTATGCTTGTTATGTTGACATGGTAATCCAGTAGTTTGGTGAAGCTCCCCGCATTATGAACAATGCCAAATTATGCTATTGATATTTTGAACTTACTCTTTATTTTCTAATTCGAAATTGGATGGAATTTATAGCACAATTATCATCTTTGTTTATACACGTGCAAAGCCTATCATCTCTCTGCTTTGTTTCAGGGTGATATGCCTGATGGCATGCACAAGTCTGCTGAAGGATGTGAGACGAACCCAACATATATTGCAGCAAAGAAGGCAAAACATCTTGAAGATAGCGAGATAACCCCAACGTCTTGTCTTGATGTAGTGTTCCAGTTACTTGAGACTAGTAGTTAGACAAGCTCACGGAATTCGTCGTCTGAATATATTCGACTTCTTCAGTCCCAAGTTCTAGCAGAAATACATTCTGCAACTCAACTTCGACTTGAAGTCCCATGTCTAAGAAAGATTGCGGAGAACACCAATGAGAACCTCATCGCTAAACAGGTACACCTGGAAGCTATGACCGACATGCTAGGCCGGTCTCACAGCCTTGCTCAGCAGCTTGCACAGCAGTTCCCGCGCAAGGCTAACCATTCTTGAACTGTCTTGGGAGTGGTCTTGGTTCAGTATTATTTTGTGACGGTGCAATGGTGCCCAGTTAATGTAATCTGCTTCTTCGTTGCGCGTTATGATCACTGGTGGCGACCTTCAATGCCCAGTGGATGTAATATACCATAAATCCTTTATTGTATAGTGTAGGTTTATTCTTAGTTACTATGCCGTAATTTCTTTATTATATTGAGTAGGTTTGTTCTTAATTCTTACTAGTTACTGCCATCATTCACTATCTGAAAAAAAACTAGATGTAGTTGACTGGGCAGAAACATTCGCCTCTAACGGGCCTGGTGTTTAGCGGGCCACAATTGGGCCGGCCTACATCTTTCTTGGCCCCGAATCATTGGGGCCTTCACACTTTGCGCGAGGCCCGCAACTTACACCGGCCTATATTTTAGTTGGGACTTTTGTGGACCCAGCGCTTAGTTTGGCCCAGGTAGCATTGGGCCATTAACAGGCTGAATATTGTATTGGCCTATTGCGTCCCAGATGAAACCATGGGCATTTAGCAGGCCGAAATGCATATTGGACCTCAATTATCACTAGTCGTCCACGGGCCTTCAGCATGCTGAAATGTAGACGGGGCCTTTTTGGGCCCAGTTATATCACGGGCAGTTACCAGGCCAAAACATATCTCGGGCCTTAGTTGGCCCACTGATATCATGGGCCTTTAAGAGGCCGAAACCTTAGTACAGACATCAATGGGCCGAATTATGCGACATGCCTTTAACAGGCCCAAAGTCACGTTGGGCTTAACTGTTGCCACCTTTATCACGGGCCGTTAGTGGGCCCGATGTCCTATCGGACCATATATGGCCCATGGGCAGCACGGGCCATTCCCAGGCCGAAAGTCACACGTGCTGAAATGGGCCCATGTCTACATCGGGCCTCTAACAGGCCGAAAGTTACTGGGCTGTAATTGGGCCCAAATATTCGGCGAACAATTAACGGGCCAGATCTGGCTTCGGGCCATAAATGCAACCAAATATTCGATGAACAATTACCGGGTCAGATCTGGCTTCGGGCCGTAAATGGGCCTTTATTAAGCAGGCCGTTATTGGGTTGGCCCACTAGTACTTGAGTAAGTACTACGGGCCTTTGACTGGGCCTGCCTTTTTAACCAATATGGGCCTCTGTTCGGCCCTGCCACGTGTCGACGTATCATAGGCAAAAAGATGTCATGGGCCATAGAAGGGCCGGAAGTTAAAACGGGATGGAATTATATTGGACGGCCCAGATTACGCTATTGGGCCTAATTCGGATAGGCCATAAATGGGCCCTGGGTTAGCGGGTTGTAAATGGGCTATATGCGAACATGCCATTAATAGGCTTGCCGTGGGCCGGCCCGCAACCTTTATACCAAGTCAAACGGGCCGGCCTTTTCACATGAATGGGCCTCTTTTGGGCGGTGCCACGTGTCGACGTATCATAGGCGCTTTGGGTCCAATGAGTGGATGACATCTGTCCCAATGGTGAGCCGACACGTGTTTCCTCCAGCCAATGATGATTTTACACGTGGAAAATCCCCATTGGTCGGGGCTGTTAACGGGTTATCGGATCCAAAACCAGACCCGATAGCTTAACGGCGTTCCATTACGGTGGATGCCACGTGTCGGTCTCCATTTATGAAAGCACTTCCGTGACGCACGATTTATCATCATGGAAGTGGACACTTCCGTGATGAAATTTTTGGTAATGTCATGGAACACTTCTAAGACAGCACATGTATGACTATCTTGATTCTATCATAAATTTGTAAAGGATGTACATGCATGATAGAAAACGTGACCTACTCTAACAAACATGTATCATCACGGAAGTGTATTTTTTTGTAGTGATGTCATTATGCAAATTAATGCAAACAACAATTTTTAACATTTTTTAACATGGATGTAAGCTTGATATTGTGAAAGTACATGAAAAACTGAACAAGATGCATATATGACAAGTTTTATTTCGGTGCATGGTTATTTAGATATGAGCAATGCATTTTAATGGCATTTCTAAAAATATGCATGCACTGGATATATGCCAAAATCGTAGAATAAAAAAACATCTGTGGGCCAAATGCAACGCACTATGGAAGCGACCCAGGTAGATTTGGCCCAAGCGGTACTCGAACCCAAGATCTCCTAGATGCGTGCATGCATGACTAACAAGTGGGCTAATAATGTGTTCATGCTGAAAAATGGATTTGACAGATTATTAACCAGTGGGCTAATAAGTTGTATCAATTGAACCATCATCAAGATCATCAAAAAGCTCTTCAATAATACAACTAGTCTTAAGAGGACTTTCAAATAAAGGCCTCATAGAGATACTTCTAGGTAGAAGACCAAAAGGATAAAAGTCAAGGGAAGATTCATTTATAAATTCATCAAAGACAGGTGTTTCTTCCAAAGTCTTTACAGTTTCAACCCCTTTGGAAATAGGTGGATTACTTTTAGAGCTGGGAGCCTTTGGAACGTGAACGAACTTAGGCTCCTTCTTTGCCGGAGTTTCTACCATTTTGGTTTTGATTGAGGAGAAGGTGGTTCCTAGAGTATCAAAGATATCCTCAATCTTGTCTATCCTAGAAGAGTCCAAGTCATGGAATTTGACGGTCTCCAAAATTTTGAAAATTTTATGCATGGAGCTATCAAGTCTATTCAAATTCCCTTAGATCTTACGATCCAACTCATTTATCTTATTAATGCTTGGCATCTCTAGCTCTATCTTTTCAAGTTTTTTGATAATGTGAGCTAGGGTGATGTCCTCTCGAATGCTAACAACAGGGAGATTCCCAACAAGATTTTCAATAATACTAAGGGACTCCCAAACTGGGGCCTCTAGGAAATTCCCATTGATAGCAGTATCTAGAATAAATCTATTCCAAGAAGTAATTCCAACATAAAAAATTCTAAGCAGGATAGTAGTAGGTTGCTTCTTGGTGGCTCTTTTTTGTGAATCATTAATTCTATACCAAGTATCTTTCAAACTTTCCCCACCTCTTTGTTTAAAAGTGAGAACTTCTGCCTCGTCAAATACAAAAGGACCCGACATAATGACAACTAAAGAACGAGATAACTATTTTTGTGATTTTCGATAAAAGATTCTAAAGCAAAAACTGAAAGGTAGACTAACAAGACTAAAAGCAAAGGTAAAAGATAGCATGCAACTCCCCTATCCTGAAGAGTGGAGTCCCCGGCAACGGCGCCTGAAAAACTCTTGCTAGGCTTCTCACCCCTCGTTGGTTACCCCAAGTGGAAGGTGTGAGATGTAGTGTTGCGGAAGTTTTTCCCTTGGCAAAGATACCAAGGATCGAATCCCTAGAGACTCCTAGGTTCAACAAGAAGGTGTCAACTGCTACGGCGCCAGATATTAGCAATCAACGTGGACCTGCACACAGATACAAATAACTTTGCTCCCAACGAGTACAGAGAGGTTGTCAATCCCTCCGGCCTTGTAGTTCACAAAGGATTAAACGTAAGTGATAGTAGTGATAGATATAATTGCAATTGTAAATAAAAGCGAAAAGTGAATAGCAGATGTGATCAATGATGGTAATATGGACCGGAGTCTCATGATGTTCACTAGTGATGTCTCTCTCCCAAAAGACGATAAAACAGCTATGTGAAGTAAACGAATTACAGCTGGGAAATTGACAGGACCATGTGCGCAAACCAATGCTGATTACATTGCAAGAAAGGTTGAGGTTCAAAGCATGGGTGGTACGCCAAAGTAAGTAGACCGAAATCCATCAATATCTACTACTAATCATCCACCTTGAGATATCTATCCAGAACATCTCGCTGGTATTAAGTTGCGAGTCCCACCCATAGTGTAAACTCAATGCAACAGAAAAATGCATTAAAAGAACTTTGCGTAAAGTAAACAATCCTTGCACCCGCGGGCACAAGCACCGTTGTTTTCCCCCTTGTGGCAACAGCACATCCCCTAGACTCATGTTTCTGTCACTCAAACTAGTCATCTTGGGGCATGAACCCACAATCAAGCATAACGTTCCCTCTTGGAGTCACTACCTATTACTTGGCCAAAGCAATAAATAACAACGGAGAACATGCAAGAATTACTTACGAACATAAATATAAAAGAGGTAGATCAAATATATTACTCAAGCACAATCTGAACATAATCTCATAATCCATCGGATCCCAGCAAACTCATCATAGCAACAGCAGAAGGATTACATATATGCCTCGATCATGTAGGGCAGCTCACGAGGACTAATTAGTGAAGCACAAGACCGGGAGGAGAACATCACATAGCTACTGGTCATGGACTCATGGTCCAAGGGAGACTACTCACAACTCATCCGGGAGGCGTCCATGGTGGTGGAGAAGCTCCCGGTGGTGATCCTCCTCTCCGGCAGGGTGCCGGGAAGAGTTCTCCTGGTGCTCCCGATCTTGGAAGCGGCGGCGGCGGCGGAACAGAGATGAGATCGCGAAAAGAGTTCCTCCCTCGAGGGTTTCGGGAGACGCTTTAAATATATGCCAAAGGGGGGCATCGGAGGAGCCTTGGGGGGGCGCGCCGCCAGGGCGCCTGGAGCCCTGGTGCCCCCCCCCCCGGTTGTCCTTCGGGCGCACGGTAGTTTCTGGAACGCTGATTTTTTATATAATTTTTCTGGTTTTTTCATGGCAGTTCTCGTAATGTGAAAACCTGAAATACATAAACAGCCGAAAACAGAAACTGGCACTGGGGTGCACTGAGTTAATAGGTTAGTCCAAATATGATCAAAAGTGTATGGAAGTGTATAAATATCATACCAATATCACCCAAAAGAGGCATGGAGCAAGCAGAAATTATAGATACGTTTTGGACGTATCAATTGATCACAGTGACATGATGCTGGTTCCAAAAGAATGTATGCATCCTCCCTGAGCCGCACTGGCAGTACATGCACAAAGTGAAGATGTGCACGCACACCACGCACGCACTCATTCCCTCGCACGCAAACGCGGGTACACTGGCGGACGCAATTTTGTACCAAGATCCACCCCATGTGATAATTTGAGCGTGTAAAGTCCTTCACTTCATTGATAGTCAATTAATACAGCGCACGCAAACTAAGTGGACGTGAGGGCGGAAGAAAGACATTACTACTCCACTGCACGCATGCGAGTAGTTAAATCATGGGTTGCTAGTAGTACTTCCATTGGTCTCCTTCGTATTTTGTGCCAATTTTTGAAAGTAACATAATATTTATGCATCTGAGTAGTGTAGTCTACTTGAAATTTATGTTCCACTAAACTCATCGGGAGCCATTTCGGGCCTCCAAAGGAAAAACCATCAATTAATCCTTACCTTGTTCCCATCACATTCGAAAGTACTAGTGCTATAATTAAGTGCAAGCCTGCTCACACCTACCAGTACGTACCAATAATGAACGTGTTCCATGCAGGTTTTAGTACTAGTGCTAGTACTTAGGTTATAAGAAGGCGAACTACCTAACGGAAAATTACTCTACCTTCCTCCTCATAAGTCCTCCTTCTTCGTCCGTCCTTGCCATGGCCGGTGTGCAGAGCTCTAGGTCGAGAACTACTCGTAACAAGGGAGCGGCAACCATGGCTTCCGAAAAAAAAGAGAGCTCATCGCCACGCAGAGACCTCGAAAGATCTCTCACGGTCAGGCGATGGCTCCCAGGAGCGCCCTAGACATGGAGGCAAACATGCCGAGCTAGCGGTGGTGGAGTCGTTATCCCTCGACGACATGCCCGATCAACTCAATAAGCACCTCAATAAGTAGAAGGAGTTCATCCGCAGCTTGGTGGAGCTCCTGAAGGAGAGCCTTGACGACATGCTCGCTGAGCTCAATGAGCAGGGGGAATTGACCGCCGGCTTGGTGATGCTGCTGAAGAAGAGCATTGCCTCGAAGAAGAAGACGACCGGCGAAATCCTGCAACTTCAGGAGGACATGGCGAAGCTCTGCCGCGAGCTCGACCTGCTGAAGGAGGAGAACGCCGGCTGGAAGAAGCTGCATGAGAATAGTAGTTCCTCGATAAAGATGTTGCAGGCCCTCGTCATGGAACAGAAGGAGGAGTTGGCGAAGCTCCGCATCGAGCACCCGGCTGCTGTCAAGGTACGTAATGCGGCCATGGAGCAGATGATGAAGACTCATCGAGAAATCCCGCGTCATGCACACAATGATGAATATGGCGGAGGAGACGCGCAAGGAGATGGAGGTCGTGGAGGTGATGAAGAAGCAGTTACGACTCCGTGGCCAGCAACCCTTCATGTAGTGAGACCAACGCCCCAGACTTGTGTGTGCGTCTTCCTTCTTTTTTTGTGGTGATAATCCTCCCCCTTCTTTTGCTCATGTGTTTCTTATTTTGCTTAGGGTGTTTCGCCGCACGTGTCACATTCTCTGCGAAGCATGAATAGAACAATGCTAAAAATGAGATGGCTAGCAAATTAGATCATTCTTTGTCGCCAATAGAACAATGCCTATTGGTAGTAATATATAATAAGAGTAGAGAGTAGAGGATATGGCACTGGGCTGTCGTGTTTCGTGCTCCTCCGTCGTACTCCAGTGGAAAACTTGAGTCTACCGCATGGTTCTTTGCTCCTCCTCAGGTCGTGGGCACATTTATACGAGCAGTCAAATCACAAGGCCCCGCCTTCCATTAGTAATGAGCCGTCAAATCACAAAGGCCCTCGCCACTCGTGAAAAGGACCAAGCTAGACTGCCCCGCCCTCTAGCCTTTCAAAAAATGTATGCATTTGTACAGTAGTAGTATCGATGGATTGCGCCATGGAGCAAAACTAACAAGATGTAATTAAAGAAAAAAGGTGGTACATATAGAGAGCGCTCGTCGCCAAATTATGCATATACTATATGACACTACCCACTATGAAGGTACTAGTAACTTAGACTAGTAACTAGTATATGTTACTCTCCACTATGACCAGCCAAAGTCGAGGCGCGGATACCAACAAGGGCCTGGTTGTGTCTATACTTGGACAACTCACCCGACTGCATGCACACCAGGCAGACGAAGCTCGTGTCGTGTTGGTGCCGTGTGCGGCCCGCACATTAACCAAAACCTCGCCCCTCCATCATAGCCTCGGCGTTTAAAACATCTCAATCTCAAGGTCAAGGAGCAACGTGAAACTATGATAGAGCCAATCAGTTGGTTGATAACACTACAATTCGTAGCTACAGATGCGTGTGTGAGAGAGGACGAGTGCGTGCGTGCACCTCTTCTCAGAGTACAATTGTATGTGGGTGGCATCGACTTAGGGAGTAGTGATGGTGTGTGCGAGAAGTTTTGAGAGATAGGTGTAATGCGTCTGAAAAAAGACTAGTCTATAGCTCGCCACGAGGCTATTCCTGTCGAACGCCGAGCGTAAGATATGTATCCGACGGTGCCAGTTATTACATGTAGACAGCAGTAGAAACAGAACTGGCACCATGGCATATGCTACACCATGGCCGAGAAAATGTGCTGACATTACGCCATCCTGGAATAGTGCCGCACTTCGAAACTAGAACCGTCAATAAATTTTGAGCGCGTCTCGTCACATTTCAAATTACTACTACTACCACGCTATATTTAATTACAAACCTGTACACACCGATCACAACCTAAACGGTTTCTCACTTAGGAGCGTATTAGTAGTACTCGGTTATAAGATGACTGCACATTCCTCGTCAACTCCTCATCCACAAAAAACAATCAAGTCAATCAAGCCATAGCCAGCGTGAGTTCTGGGTCAAGAGATTTCCACCAGGGAGAGGTGAGCATGGAAGAGGAAGCACGAGAGATGTCCCGCCTCGCCGCAAAAGCATCCGACATATCCAGCCACGCAGCAGTCGTAGCATAGAGGTCCCGCCGCGCCGCCAATGCAGCACGGAGGTCCCACCGCGCCTTCGATGTAGCGGACTGGTCTGGCCATGCCGCAGAAGCAGTAGAGATGTCCCGCCGCGCCACCAAAGCAGCAGGGAGGTCGCGCCGCGCCGCGGCGTCCTGGGAAAATTTCTCGCGGGCAGGCGAGGACTCTTACAGACGCATGCATGCGATAGTCCATAGCCAGATGGATCAGATCTCCTGCTGGGCGAGGATGCAGGACGAGGCTACCGGCGTCATCCGGCAACTGGGGGAGGGCAATGCGAAGGTTCGGGGCGAGCGCGAGCTGCTGAGGGTGAAGATCACCGGAAGGGCAAAGCAGGAGGAGGAGACCGCTGACGTGTTGCAGAGGACGGGCGTCATCATCAAGAAACTTATGGACGAGAATGCCATGTTCTGCATCGAGCGCAACAGGCTGGTGGAGGAATCCATGGATGCTGCCAATCAGCGTATTAAGAACATGAAACTGATGAAACAGATCATCACCCGCCACGAGAACTAGTCTCTGCGACCTGCAGCGCATAAAGAAAGTAGAGATCAGCGAGCCAAATTTTTGTATGTGTCTACCTTCTTCTGCCCTTGTGTATTTCGGGCGTAGCCGCATGTGGCTTTTTTAATTATCTTCCTAATTATGTAAGACAATTATTATCCACTCTCGTCGTCCTTATATATATATATTCATCAGTCTTGCCGGAAGTCGCAGTAGATGCTATATAGGTCCGTCGGATCTTGCATCAAGATTCGTGCAAAATTTTCTTTTCAGATTTTCTCTTTTCTCTCTGAAATCTCAATCGAGTGAGACATGGCCATGCCATTAAACAGAGGCTCGGGCGCCATTAATGGAGACCTTGGGAGAGAGGTGGACGGCAGATGGAGGGCAATGGGCTCTCCTCCCGATAAGCACGCGCAGGGGTCTGATCGCACGCCTCCCATACTCAAATAGCTACCCTGCACGGCACCTCCTAGATAATAAAAAAGGGGATGAGTGGCAGCACGTAAATGGTAAATAGAATGCCCACGGTTTCAATAATATTTGTGTTTTCGATTGTAACTTGACAGCACTTGTTCCAAAATGACTTTGTTGATTGTTCATGTGTGCGCCTTCGCAAATCGGACAGCAAAATTACCACATGATGTTGGTGCCATGTCATGGCACCAAGCCAAGTTTCATGATTTTCATGTCTGTTTCCGATTTACAGGAATTAAAAAACCAAGTTTCTCAATGTTTCCAGCTGAGCCATGACGCCCAGATGTTTGAATTTCATTTCCATTTCTGGCATGGGACCTAGAAATTTACCCGAGGACACACATGTGATTTTTCAACCAGCTTTGGTGCACTGGAGCATGTGCTTGTATTTTAAATTTGAATTATGCACACAAAGGTGACACGTTCCCTCTCAGAACCACGAGCCTTCTTGAGAGAAGATCCGGTTTGCAAGAAACTTATACCAAAACTCGTTCCTATTTTGCAATTTTTTTACCACAGCATGGTAGTACCTTGACATGACACCATGCCAAGTTTCATGATTTTCAGGCGTGTTTTGTATTTACAAGAGTTTTAAAACCAAGCTTCTCAATGTTCTCGGCCGAACCACGATGCCCAGATGTTTGAATTTCATTCCCATTTCTTGCACGGGAACTAGATATTCACCCGAGGACACACATGTGATTTTTCAGTCAACTTTGGTGCACGGGAGCATGTGCTTGTAGTTCAAATTTGAATTATGGACATTAAATGACCAGAAACTCAACTAATGTATAAAAAAGGCCAAACGAACCCAAAATAATTCCAAAATTTAACAGGTCACTCATATAGTTCTATGTTGCCTCTGTAAAGAAAATCTGGCGGGAGGCAGTGTATATTGTTTCACACACAGAGGTATAAAGAAATAAAGAAATAAAGAAATTAGCCCTACTTAATTCTTAGGTTCTTATTATTTATGCCACTAGTTGTGCATCACTAGTCAGTTTTGCCATCAGAAGTTACAACTACTCAAAAAATGCCATCCATCCGTCAGATGCCTGCTCAAAATGCAATTAGATATCTAAAAAATGCCATCGTTAAGTTAGATGTTTGCTCAGAAATTCCATTAGACATTGTTATTTTCACGTAAAACCCGTTGACCATGTTACATGACAAAAATAAGCTGATTCTCACAATGATAAGTTAATGGTGTCCAGCCCAACACACCCCTCAAATAAAACTAAGCACCCTGAAATTCTTTGAAAACTAAACTGTTGGCTATATGATGTTGGCCATATATATTTTATGTATATAATGTCAAGAAACGAGTGGTAGTACTATACCAACTAAAATATGAAATGTACGAAATATAACAAGAAACATAACATAGTTTTGTTGGGGGCTCAACACAACACACCCGTCAAATAAAACTAAACACACCAGAAATTAAACTAAGCAACTAATCCGGTAGACACTGCATTAGAACCACCATGAGCAACGACACTGCCACCTTACTCGGAGTCCTCGTCCACGTCCTCGACTTCGTCCTTGTCCCTCTTCCTCTTGGGCGATACTTCTTTACTTGAACCACACACTTGGCTCTTGCTCTTCATCCAAGCCTTGTAGATATTTAAACAAAGGTAGGCATCCACTGCAGCGTAGAGGATGTGATCTATATCTAGTACAGTCCACTGCCATGCACGATGAAATGTGTGCGGAGCTTTCTTCAGTTCGCCGTACATAGGATGAACCATGGCTCCTGCCAGGGTCAGCATTGAAGGCTGATCAAGGGAGGGCATCAACCCTTCCTTCTGGAGGTCGAACGGGTCGCCTACAATGAGGCCTATATTTCCAATGATTTCCTTGTCGTTCCTAAAGTCTATAGTAACAAATTTGACTCAGCTGACCTTGAGGAAGTTCGTAAATTCCTCGCACTCAACGCCGGCATGGCATATGTGGTAAACCAAGCATAAGTCATGGACGCAAACCTGGATCACGGTGGGCTTCTTCTTCTCTGCCTAATTTAGTTTCTTCTCGCTTCCCAGGACTGTGGTCTACTCAACATCTAGCCCAGCGACCCACTCATCATTTGACTTTTTGAAAATGCGTTTGACGCGAGCAAGGCATTCTTTCACCATTGCGGTAGAACAGGTGTAGACGACGTCGAACTCATCGCCGGTGATGGTTCTAACCTTGTACTCACCGCTGATCATGGGCATTTGGGACGCCATGGATTTGGGAGGAAGGTTAGGATTAGTTGAACTGTCATAATGTGAAAGGACGGGACGACTAGGAGCGGTTTATCGATTGTAAAAATGTCGAGTGGGGGGGGGGCGTGCGAATGGTAGGGTAGTGGCTTGCCCGGTGGATAAATGGATTCATGCACAGTACTATGGCGGCCAATTAGATGTCATGTCTACTCGATGCCCAATTAAATGGCTTTCGATGTCATGTCAAGCGTCTGGAAAATTACAGGTGATATGAAGCTTTCCATTCTCCCAAGATACGGGATTCCGAGAGCCCTTGGATCTGAGATCGAACGGTTGCATGGGGTGATTCTAGACCTATGGGTGAATATCCTATCCTGGAGGGTTATTCTACAAATTTTCAGCAACTTAGCATGCGACCTTTCGATCTCAGATCCAGAGGCTGCCAACAGCCCGTATCATGGTCGTGCCTACCACGACCATCGCATCGCTCGCGCGGTCGCGCCCTTGGAGATTTAACACGGTGGGTTAGGCTATCTGATGTTGGCATGTCATACGTAGTCATCACTTAGTCACACATACAACAAGGTTAGCTATAAGGTTCGCCATAAGAGTATTTTTTGGTTTACTTCTCTCTATCTCTTTCTTCGTAGTATTTATTGCATTTGTCGAGGAGTGACCTCTTCCAATGAAATTGTGCTTAGATGAGGTGCTATGGGCATTAAATGGCTTAGCAACTCAAGTCCCAATGCATAGGTGCTTAGTTTTTTGTTGCTAAGTTTGCTTCTTCTAGGTACACGCGCTTATCATCGTTTCTTCCTGGGCTCACCAAACTAGTCTCTCTTTTCTTAATTAACTTGCCACATCAGACTTTATGCCTATGTGGTAGGCTTAGCACCTGTAGGATCAAGTACAATAGTGGGCTATAAGCCCTCTTTACATGGCATTTTTGCATATGTGGGGGAAAGAGGCAAGGAAAGAGTGGAGGAATGGGCTCTCACGCAAGAGCCATCCTCTACATGGTGGAGCACTGGGAGAGGCACCTGTATGGAGGTGGTCAGGAATCCGGCTTGGCAGTTAAAATGATAATGGCAAGTCAAATCACCGGTCCCCACCTGTCTAGCAGTAACTCACTGTCAAATCACACAACCCTACGTTTGCAGCAGCCTACTCCCTCACCTTCTCGCGATTCTATCGAACCGACTAGGCGGAACTGTCCCGCCTACCGCGTGGGAAAAGCCCCGCCCTCGACTTTTAAATAGTACAGTATACTAATTTTGTATCCATGGATTGCGCCATGGAGCAAAGCCTCAAGAAAACAGCGGTACAGATGTACGGAGTATACAGCACGCCCGTCGCGTTCGCGTCGCACCCTAGACGGTCGGACGGTCTGGCATGCCGCTCTCCGAATGGAACGCGCGTCATATTGCGTTCGCACACACATGTGGGACCGCAATTGAGAACTGACCATAGGCACACTCCCCGGCCCTGCAAGTCGGGTGAGTTAATAGAAGTACATACGTTGGTACCTGGATGATCCCTGCAAGACACGGAAGATCAGTTCGTCCATGCATTTGACCAGACTCCAGTAGGCACGCCTGGATTGGCTATCGTCTACATATCGTGCAAGCTGTGTTGTACAGGGCTATAGTTCTGGTGAGAAATCTAAACAAAGGTTTCTTGTCATCTCGCAAAATTAGGTGTCATGTGCTTTGGATCACTGCGAGGGTTAAATAGCGACAACTGAGTTGGGCTAGTCATTGAGTGCACATGCACGAAGACTACTCGGCTGTCATCTAGGTCAAGACGACTATGTTAATTGGGACATCTAACGACGGAACACTTTTCTACGAGTTAATCTTTAATTTGAGCTTTGATCCTCGTCTAGTTTGTCCGTCGGGATTCATCTTGTCTCCTTTGGGTAGTGAGGTTATGATTTCTTGTCATGTGACATTTTTTTGTGTTATATGTTATAATCCGGTGCTTCAGATCAAATTGAGAACAACTGCGCCTCCGGGCAGGACTTCTCGGCAGTCATTGCTGAGGTCAAGCCGGCTCCGGCCGGTAGACAAAAGAAAACTAGTACTCCACTATATAGGCAGGATCCTCCGCACTTGCTTGCTAGTGTTGCTCTCTTCACACTATCTCGTCCTCTCCAGATCTAAAAAAGACAGCGGTGGCCACACTATCTCTCTCTACTCACCGCTGATCACAGTCCAGCCGGATCCTCTCCGCCAAGGAAGGTGAGAAGGTGCAACATTCACGTGGTCGTCCTCGACGACGGCTCTTACCCACTGCCGGCGCGTCCCGATCAGTGTGCCTTGCCGTTATCTCCCAAGCATCGCTGGCGAGGGAGGGCCACCCACCCCTTCTTCCTCGCTACCGTATTTTGGGCAGATCCGGCCTCCCGCCGCCCACCTAGCAACATCCCGGTGACCCTCAAGTATAACTTCCTTCGAAACCGGCCTTGTTCTACTTCCCAAGCTCCTGACGTTGCTGCATTTGTATCTTTTACTATTTCTCAGGCCCCCTCGTGTAGATAGGATCGATCGGCTGTTCGAAAATCACCTAATTATTTACTGTTAAGAGGTAATACTAGTTCATGCACTCGAATCTAGTACTACTTGGTTCAAACAAGGAAGAAAGGGGGTGGAGGTGGGGGAAGATTTGTTACCTAATCTAGGACTTGATCGAAAGAGGAAATAATGGGGGCGAAGAGTAGCAGAGACTGGCTATCCAACTGGTCTCTAGGTCCAATAGGAAAATAAAGGGAACACAGTACAAACTCAATATAAACCCAATCTATTGGTTGAAAAAGGAAAGAAAGTGGGGATTGGGGGACAAGTCAACAGAGTAAGTCCAGCACTAGATTTTCTAGCCTCACATAGTATAAGGTGGCTATATACCAAACAAAAATAGGACCAACCCAGATATCCTCTTTTGATGTTTGTTGCCCCGAGCCGCTCTTATGTAATGCCACTGGTAAAATGTAGCAGTCGCACTATTAAAAGTAAGTACACGTTAAACCAATGTTGTTTTCAGTGTAATGCCTCCAGTAATATGAATCAATGGCACTTTTTTTCATGTCCTGCTAAATTTCCCATTAAGATAAGTTGCTTCTTTTCGTTAGAGATGCAACTGTCCATGTCTGCCTACTCTCCAGGAGCTTCACGACCAACCTTGATGTTGCTCAATTTTATTGCAACTAATGAGGAAGAAGCTCTGTGTGTTTCGTTTTCTGATGGAAATGGAACCGGGGCTTGAGCCCTTTTCTTAAAAAAGAAGAAGAAGAAGCTGCTAGCTCATGGGACATTGCTTCATTTTAGGTGAACTCCACCAAAAGGTCCCATGAATTGTGTAAGTGCATCTAGTTCCACACCTAGTTGGTTTTGGAGTATTGACGACAAACCTGGTTGAGGAACTAAAGTGTTTGTGAGAATTGCAGGATAACAAAGGTAGTAGTCCCTCATTGATTCGGTTTACCTACCGGAGATGACCCCTAAAAATATATGAAGACATTAACAACAAGGGTGGTACATGAAGATAATCATATTGAAGTCTATGACAAGAGAAGACATTGTGTGAAGACTCTGGAGCGCGAAGACTTAGATGTTTCGTTGTTCCCTTTTCTTCTTTGTTGAGTCATAGGAACCACCGTACTGTTAAGTGGGGTCCATGTGAACAAAGTCAGAGTGACTGAAGTGATTCTTAACCAAAATCCTATGTCTTCGAGCGAAGACAACGAGAGCAAATCGTGTCGAGAGCTGGATGAGTCAGCTTTACTTGTAGCCCAAGTAAAGTTGCCATTTGTATTTGAAATCTGACCGTTGGAACACATGTCAGTTCCTTAGTGACCCAGGGTCACTTCGAACAAATCAGGTCGGGTTGCCCAGTGGCTATAAATAGGCCACCCCTACACCATAAATTGGTGGCTGCTCAGAGTTATTACACGGCATTTGTCGTTTGAGAACAACCCACCTCCGAAGCATTTGAGAGAGAGAGAGATCCTTGCATGGACAAAGCCACCCAGAGCCAAAGAGTGTTAGGCATCACTGAAGTCTTTCTGTCTGTGTAACCTGAAGACTTGTTACACTTGAGGACTGTGTTTCCTCCAGCCGGTTAGGCATCGCGTTCTGAGTATCCAAGAGTCATTGTGGATTGACTGTGAACGAAGTTTGTGAAGGTTTGGAAGTCTACCTTGAAGACTTACCTGAGTGACTTGGCGAGGATGAGGTGTCCTTAGTTCAAGGCGAATAAGGTGAAGACACGGTCTTCTGAGTTAAATCTCAGGCTCCATAACCAGACGTACAGTTGTCACAGCAACTGGAACTAGTCTAACAAATCACTGTCTTCCCCGAGCTACTGGTTCTATCCTTCCCTTCTCTTTACTTATTGTCTTTCGTTGTGAAGTCATTGTCTGCTTGCCTTATCCGTTTGATTTCACTGTGTGACTACTTATTCTGTTTGGCTTCATACAATCTTCCATCCTGATCCATACTGCCTAGCTGCTATTAGTCTTCATGCTTTCACTTCATTGAATACTTGACTATGGCTTGTCTAGTGTAGTCTACCTTCCGGTGCATATAAATAGGATTGGTTTTATCGGTTGTCTTTGAAACTTCCATGTTTTGAAGACTTTCATAAAAATCGCCTATTCACCCCCCTCTAGTCGATATGCAACACTTTCAATTGGTATCAGAGCAAGGTACTCCCTTGTTCTGTGTGATTCGGTTTAACCACCTGGATTTTTAGTTATGTCGACCACAGGAATGAAGACTGTGTCTTGTCCCATGTTTGATGGTCACGAGTATCCTGAGTGGAAGGCCATGATGAAGAAGCGTCTCATAGCGATAAACAGTGAGCTGTGGACCGTCACTGAGATTGGTCTTACCGATCTGTGCAAGATGGCAGAAGCTGATGACATTCGCAAGTTCACTCTTCTCAACCTCACAGCGAAGGACGTCATCTGCTCCTGTCTGTCTCAAAATCAGTTCTGGAACGTCATGCATCTAGATCATGCGAAGCTTATCTGGGACCGTCTCTCTGAGGTCTATGAAGGTCATCAAACTCATGATGATCCCGGGTTTGAGGATTTCAAAGAATCTCTCAAGACGATGACTTTCGATCCAGAACCATCATCCTCATCACCATGTCTTATAGAAAAATGTGCCAAGGTAAACGAATGCTACCTATCTGAGTCTAGTGATGATGAATCTGGTGATGAATTTGGACCCAGCTATGTCAAACTTTCTTCCCTTGCCACTAAACAACAAAGAGCTTTTGGAAAAAGCCCAAAAAATGCTTAATAAGAGCAATGATATGTTGGGTGAAGAAATGGATCAGTCAAAAACCTTGGCTGAGAGTCTTCAGAGACTTCAGACCAGGTTTGACACGCTTCAAAGTCATCATAACACTCTCTTATCTGATCATGAAAAGCTCTCTTATGAAATTCTTCAAAGAAGGCAAGATCTTGAAAAGCTAAGAGGGAGTTATGAAGATCTTCAGAAGGAGCGCGATTCATTACTTGCTCCACAAATTAGTGCTTCTCAGGAAGAGTTTATTCCTCCATGTCTAAAATACATTGAGCGTCATAACGCTACATCTGTTGCTGAATGTTCTACAGCTGTCACTATTGCAATATCTTCAACTGCTGATGTGGTAACTAACCCTTCTGCCGAGGATACCACTACTATTGCTAATGAAAATGCTAAGTTGAAGACTTTGCTTGAAACAGGGATGTACAAAAGCCTCAAAGGGCATCAGACTTTATGTGATGTCCTCAAAAAGCAGATACTAAACCGAAACCCTAGGAAAGAGGGTGTAGGGTTCAAGAGGAAAATGAATGTTGATGGTTCATACTGGAAGCCTGAGCAGTACCCCAAAACCACATGGGTTGCTGCAAAGGAACCTTCGGTGGATCGGTCTACCTTATCTGGCTTCACTTGTGCTAATCCTATTATCATTGATGAATCCTTTGATGCAAACTATAAACTATTTAAGAATTAGAATGGTGAAGTGTTTGCCAGGTATATTGGTACTAACTGCAGGAACGGGCCACCTATGAAGAAGATCTGGGTTTCCAAAGGTTGTCTTGAGAAGCTTCAAATAAATGTCATCATGACACCACCTGGGAAGAAGACAAACCCCAGACCAAAGGCTTGATATGGTCCTAATGCTTCATACAGACAAAGGTCTCATCTGAGTCACCCTAATGCCAATGTTTTGCACGGAAATTGTACTCAGACCCATGAATATGAGCGTGTTTCCTCAAACCGCTATATTAACAAAACAAAGAAGTTTTCTACTTATTCTTATGAGTATTATGCTCCTACTTCAAGACTATTTGCTAGGGCTCCAAAGCCAAAATTCTCAAATGCTGCTCTTAGACTCATTGCTTCTAAGCCACCCCTGAAGATGTGGGTGGTTAAGAAGAACTAACTTTCTCTTGCAGTAAAGGTCTCCAGCCGAAAATTAAAGGCGTCTGATGCTATTGCTGGGGACCTAAAACATCTTGTAGGGCACAAGATCAAATGCCCAAATGATCTTACTCTCTATTTTGTTCCTGAATCGCTTGCTAATCATCTTATGAGTCCTAACTTGGATCTAAGCTTTCATAAACCACTTGTACGTCAAATGTTTATGCTTCACATTGACTATTGGTGAAGCCTATCCCCCTCACTGCATTGTAGGGAGTGACACCAAAACTTCAGAATGGATTATGGACAGCGGATGCACAAATCATATGACTTGAGATTGAAGTCTTCTTATGTACTCAACCTTACGTCCATCTAACAAGAGTCACATCACAATTGCTGATACTGGCGAAAGCAAAGTGTTGGGTCTAGGTAGAGTTGCAATCTCAAGTGATTAGCACATGGATAAAGTCATGCTTGTTGAATCCCTTGGTTTCAACTTAATGTCTGTCTCAATGCTTTGTGACTTAAACATGATTGTGATATTTGGAAAATATCGTTCCCTTGTACTAATGGAATCTGACAAGTCTCTAGTCTTTGAAGGATACAGAAAAGGTGATCTGTATATGGTAGATTTCTGAGCTGGACCGCAGCTGGCCCTATGTATTCTAGCAAAAGCTTCAGAGTGCTGGCTCTGGCATCAGAGGCTAGGACATGCCGGCATGAGGAACTTGCACACTCTCGCGAAGAAGCAGCATGTCCTAGGCATCGAGGGCGTCCAGTTCGAGAAAGATCATCTATGTGGTGCCTGTGAAGCTGGGAAGATGACTAGGGCCAAGCATCCCTCGAAGACAATCATGACGACATCCGAACCCTTCGAGCTGCTTCACATGGACTTATTTGGCCGAACTCACTACTCCACGTTCACTACCACAGTCTGTCTCTATGGCTTCGTCATTGTTGATGTTTATTCAAGATACACATGGGTGCATATAATTCTCTACAAGACTGAAGTGCAAGATGTCTTCAAACGCTTTGCCAACTGTGCCATGAACAACTATGGCATCAAGATCAAGCATATCAGAAGTGACAATGGAACTGAGTTCAAAAATACAGGCCTTGATCTTTATCTAGATACAATAGGAATCACTAATGAGTTCTCAGCTCCGTACACACCTCAACAGAATGGCATCATAGAGCGAAAGAACAGAACCCTAATTGAGATGGCTCGAACGATGCTCGATGAGTACAAGACACCAAGAAAGTTCTGGCCCGAAGCTATTGATACTGCATGCCATATCATCAACCGTGTTTATCTTCACAAGCTTCTAAAGAAAACGCCCTATGAACTCCTTACTGGCAAGAAGCCAAATGTCAGTTACTTCAAGGTATTTGGAGCTAGGTGCTGGATCAAGGATCCACATCACAAGTCAAAATTTGCACCAAAAGCACATGAAGGTTTCATGCTCGGGTATGGAAAGGACTCACACTCCTACAGAGTCTTCAACATGTTTCTTTATAAAGTGGTTGAAAGTGTGGATGTACGGTTTGATGAAACAAATGGTTCACAAAGAGAGTTCCTGCCAAATGTGATGGATGAAGCCTCACCTAGTGAATCTATCAAGCTAATGGCAACAGGTGAAATCATGCCTTCTGAAGCACAGCCTGATGAGGAACTCATCATTTCTGCTTCAAATCAACCTGAAGACAATCCTCCTGATGATGACAATGAACAACAAGAGCAAAATCTTCGTCCAGCTCATCCTCGTGTTGCAAATGAAGTACAAGTTGAGAAGATAATTGACAGCATAAATGCACCTGGTCCACTCACTCGTTCAAGAGAAACACAGCTAGCAAATTTCTATGGGCACTTTGCATTTGTCTCAATATCTGAACCCAAGAAAGTTGCTGAAGCCTTTATGGAACCTGAATGGATTCAAGCAATGCAAGAAGAGCTTCAATAGTTTGAGCTGAACAACATATGTGAACTTGTCAAGAGTCCTGACCCTCGCAAGCACAACATAATAGGCACAAAATGGATATATCGCAACAAGCAAGATGAGCATGTTCAAGTTGTCAGAAACAAAGCTCGACTTGTTGCTCAAGGATACACTCAAGTTGAAGGGATTGACTTCGATGAAACATTTGCTCCTATGGCTAGGCTTGAAGCTATTCACATACTACTAGCCTATGCAAATCATCACAACATACTTCTGTATCAAATGGATGTGAAGAGTGCCTTTCTCAATGGAAGGATTGAAGAAGAAGTGTATGTTGCACAACCACCTGGATTTGAAGATCCAAAACGTCCTGATATGGTATACAAGCTTAACAAGGCACTGGATCCCACACTCTTCACGAAGACATATGATGATGAACTGTTTATCTCCCAAATCTATGTGGTCGACATTATCTTCGGTTGCACTAACAAAAAAAATACAGTGATGAGTTTGGTCACATGATGCAAGAGCAATATCAGATGTCCATGATGGGTGAGCTGAAGTTCTTCCTTCGTCTTCAAATTCATCAGCAAAGCAACCACATCTTCATATCTCAGGAGAAATACCTCAAAGATTGCTTGAAGAAGTTTGGTATGCAAGACTGCAAAGGATACACGACGCCTATGCCAACTAAAAGTCATCTGAGTCCTGACGTTAATGGTAAAGATTTCGATCAAAGGTATACCGCACCATGATTGGTTCTTTACTTTATCAATGTGCATCTATGCCAGATATTATGCTTAGTGTTTGCATGTGTGCTCAATTCCAAGCGGCACCAAAGGAGTTGCATCACTTAGCTGTGAAGCGAATTCTTCGATATTGGCTTACACACCAACACTAGGATTATGGTATCCAAAGGGCTCAGAGTTTGATCTAGTTGGATTCTCAGATGTTGATTATGCTGGTGACAAAGTTGATCGCAAGTCTGCATCAGGCACATGTCACTTTCTAGGACGATCACTTGTCTGTTGGTCTTCAAAGAAGCAGAACTGTGTATCACTCTCCACAGCTGAATCTGAAAACATTGCTGCCGTATCTTGCTGCGCTCAACTTCTCTTGATGAAGCAAACTCTCAAGGACTATGGTGTCCATCTGAAGCATGTGCCACTCTACTGCGACAATGAAAGCGCCATCAAGAATGCCAACAACCAAGTTCAGCACTCAAAGACAAAGCACATTGAAATTCATCATCACTTTCTTTGAGATCATGTCATGAAAGAAGATATTGATATCATCCACGTCAACACTGAAGAGTAGCTGGCAGACATCTTCACAAAGCCCTTGGATGAGAAAAGGTTTTGCAAGTTGCGGTGTGATCTAAATATCTTAGAATCCTCAAATGTCATGTGATCAGGCACACATCCTAACACTTATGCATTTTCATGACTTAGACGTGCAACACACGAAGTAAAGTATATCTTCAATCAATGAAGACTTACACTCTGTGTGTGAATACACTAACGTGGAATTTGACTTCGGAGCTCCACGATAATTGTGCGTCGTGTCTAGGTCTAATACTTCCTATACGGTGGGTAACGCCACCACCAAATCTTTGTTTGAAGTGTTTCTTTTGACATGACATTTGCAAAGTCTTCGCATTTGGTTTATCTTTATATAGGTCATATATAGACTTGTGTTCTATTCTCTACAACATTCACTTATAGCTATGTCTTCTTATTTGAATCTTTTGAACTAAGTGAATGTGATCGGACCCTAACCACTCTATGCTTTCTCACCTCAAACTCTATCTATCCAAATCATATGCATTCTGTTGGAACCGTTGAATGTCTTCTCTACGTCCTTGTCAGCAGAAGATACAGAGACAAACTTTAAATCTATTTTTAATGTTCAATCCTTTATGCCTGAAATACGGAGAAGCCGGAACGACCACCCCGACAGTCCAGGCGTGCGTGGAATCATGGGACAACTCCCAATGTGTTACATGTCTGCCACGTGTCCCTCAGATGTGAACCGCCAGGGGCACTTGCATAATTGCGATGTGCCGTCTCCCATCCTTATAAATGCACGTCCCATCATGGTAAAAAACTCTTCTACCACCTCTCCACCTCGACCAACCCTAGCGCCTCCGCTAGCTCTCGACGACGCCGGCGACGAACCTCTTCGCTGCCGCGACCTCGTCGACGTCGTCTTCACGCCGGGCGCGGAGATCGTCTTCTCCGCCGCCGCCGTAGGTGTCTTCCATCACCAAGTTAGGGCATGGAAGATCGAACTTCTCGGCATCCACTTCTTCTCCATCTAGCAGTTCATCGTGTGGTAAATTAAAACTCTCTTTTTTACCATCTTGTTGATCAAATAGATTCATCACTTTTTAACATAAGAAGTTTCTTCCTCCAGATATTTGGATCTATCCTGTCTGCATATCATACTATGCCTAGTATATTCACTTATGCTTCACACGTAGTTAGATTCCTCACTTGTACCTATTCATGGATTCGAACAAATCTGGAACCAACTCTCAACATATAAGTGAATGTCTTCGCGCTATGAGGTCAAAGTCTTCTAAACTTATTTATCTTCAAAATCTTCTGAGAATGCATATGACCTCTTCCCCTTCCCTCGCATCTCTAATGCTGTCATAGGTACATGTCCGTGGAAGAATCCATGGGTTCTCATAGTCTGCATCCATTTGCAGAATTCTTGCAGCGTCACATTCATTCTCCCGAAGCCAGTTCCTGTCTGACCAGCAGACCGAAGCATTTGTCCGTGTTGAAGCCTTTCAGTTTGTAGCCTTTCAGGTTGAACCCAATGGCTATTGAAAAATCTATTAGGAAGGGAGGCAGACAGCGCCGTGGCAACACCACGAAAGATTTGCCTCCTGACCTCATTGAGATGTACAAGAATGATCCAGAGGAGGACTATAATAAGAGGAAGACTGGAATCCAATGGATTCGAAGATATTGGGTAGAACAATGGTTCAAGTACATATTTGTGACCCAAGAATATGCTGAGAAGAATGCCATCAAGCCACCCAGGGGAGACTGTCTATATAAAAAACTTCCACCCAGGACTCAAGCTGAAGCCATTTCTTAAGGCTTATGTCCTTGTATGGTTAGAGGGCCACAACCAGCAGATGCCGACCCGTCTTCACTACTATGGTGTCGCGACGACAATTTGTTCAAGCGCAATCTTTAGTATGCCAGGAACTCGGCCATAGAAAACAAGAAGAATTGGGGATTAGACATTAATCCCGGCCCCTCTGTGCCCCGTGCCGATGGAACATGCGAAGCTGAACCTAATCTTGTTGGGCCCTTCTACAACTTAGAAGGTCTCATCAGTCATATAAGGGTTCAAGGGGCGGATGTGGATCAAGTTACAGACGACGCTGATTCTGATGAAGCGCCTGCATCTTTGAAGCCAAAGAAGAAAAAGAAATCCAAGGCTTCGAAGACCACTACAGCAACTGCTTCAAGAGTGAAGCCTTTGGCCACTGCTCCACCTTCACCAAGTGTGCAATCTGAAGAGCACTCTCGCATATCCAAGAGCAAGCAGCTAAGGAAGAAGCCCATGCGCAACCCCGGTCCAGCTCTAACTCCTGATGGTGTTCTGAAGAACGCCAATGAAGCCATTGATCTATCAAGCGATGAAGATCTAGCTGACGACGCTCTTGAGCAATTGATCAAGAGCAAGCAAGATGCAGAAATGTTCAATGATCTGCCCCTCTTTGACGTGGAAGTGTTGAACAACTTCATTGAGGAGTGGTTTGACACCGCCAATCTCAACTTTGACGATCTGCAACTTCCCGTTGGCATAAGCGTCTCCTTCAATGGCGCCATTGCTTCTCAGCTAGCTCTTGCTTAGAGAATTGTTGAGCTGAAGCAAAAGATTTACTATCAAAAGGATCAGTTCAAGAAGCATATGGCCAAGCTCAGTGTCCAAGAAATCCAGAACTTCAAAGTCATGATGCATGAGCTCATGGAAGCCTTTCGCAAGAGGCGTGAAGAAGCCAAAGGTTCTCGAGAGCGCATAAAAGCTTTGGCTGCCAAGTGCATCCAAGCCTACAATGAAGCTGAGAAGCGCAAGGCCCTTGGGAGTCCTGGTATCGATCCCAGAATGTATGCCAAGAAGAAGAAGCAAACTGTGGCCCAAGCAGAAGGATCAAGGCAGGAAGAACCTCGCATTGTCTTCCCTGCTAGCATGACAGGCACGAAGCCTAAGGTCACCCCAGTCGCTTCAGAGCTTAAGAAGACAAAGGTGGCTGAAGCTGAGGCGCGCAAGAGCAAAACCAAGAACACCACTAATGAACCCAATGCTCCACCCACCAAGAAGCGCAAAATCAAGAAGGTCCGGGCTGCTCCCACAAAGCCCCTTGTCATCGAGCCCATTTATGTTGCTCGTCCTGCGTCTACACACCAAGAACATCGTCTGACTGTTCATGAGACTGCTCCCACAGAGGCTAGTGAAGACATTCCAGCTATTGACCCCACCACAGCTGAAGACATTGGTCCTCAAGACAATATTGAAGATGATGAAGTCCTTCCTCAGATTGAGTATAATGTGGTATCATCGCCTGTTCTCATGAACAGCGAACGCATCAGCATTGGTCAACCATTGACGCCAATTGCACAGAATGACTCATGGGCTGATCACCCACAACAATCACCAGTTACTCCCCCAACTCAAGTCACCAGTTCGGTGCTTGAAGATGAAGACTTTGAGGCCCAACCAACTCCATCTCCAAAAGCGTAGCCAGCATTCCGCAGGCTTCGCAAAGGACCAAGGCCTCAAGTTGATTTCCCCAGCATTCCAGTAGGAGATGTGCACCAAACTGCTTCACAACAAGTGTTTCCTGAAGCCTCTCCAACCGTGAACGTCTCAGAGTCTGAAGCCAAAGCGGCTGAAGATATTCCGGCTGCATCAGCCAATGAAGAACAACTAAGAGAAGATGAAGCATGTGTTGCCACACCCCCTGTTCTCGAGGAGAACATGTCCGACCCTCCAGCTCTAGAAGTGGAGGTTACAAATTCTGAGGCTGCCACCACCACCACTGAAGCCAATGACATTGTCATGGCTGAAGCTAATGTGGCACCTGAAGTAAATGTGGTGCCTGAAGTGATGGCGCCTGAAGCCTGTGATGCACCTGACGCCACTCTGCAGCCCGAAGCCAATGCCGCTGCTCCTGTTCCGCCTCCAAGGACGCACACCATCGAGCAAGCATACGACAAAGATGACCAGCTCATCTCTATCAGATGGCCCATTCTGATTCCTCCGCCTACTGTTGGACCGCCTGCTGCTGGTCCTCAATTTGACTACCATGTTGAGCACAGGCCTCAGGTTCAGAAGCCTAAGCCGAGACTGCCAAGATTCCCAGGTACTGCCACTTCACCAGGGTCCTTCAATGCAAATGGCTTCACTGCGCACAACACTTTCTTTGACAGCGCCGAGAACCCCTATTCCAAGCCAAGGATATCATCAGATAGGTTCTGGAGCCATCAACAGCGCAGTTACTACTCACGAGTTCTCTATGATCAAGGGCGCATATTCCCACATATGCGTCTTGACACTGAAGCCATTACTGGATTGCCCTGTCTTGAGGAAGCCCTTGATTGCTTCCGTGATGCTGGCCTGCTCAACTTTGTGACTGACAAAGAGCATTGGAATGAAGAGCTGCTTCTGCAATTCTATGCAACCCTCCACATTCGAGGTTACAACAGTGATCCGAAGACATGGATCCTTGAGTGGATGAGAGGCAATGTCCATCATGAAGCCAAAGCCTTTGATCTCATTGAGCTAACTAGTCTGCCCACTCCAGGAGAGCTATATGAACCTGGCTGTCAACTACACAACGAAGCTTTGGAGAGTATCTTTCAGAAGCCCAAGCCCAACATGAGCCAAATGCTGAGCATGATGAAGCCTTTGCCAATCGATGTTGAATATCCAAAGGATTTCTTTGTTGAAGACCTTGAGTATCTGCCATGCACCATATATCATATCATCAAGCGAACTCTATGGCCTGTCAAAGGACACTGTAGGATCGAAAGTAGGTCTAGAGGGGGAGTGATTAGACTACTTGACAATATAAAAAATCTGCCTTTAGATCATGCAATGTTTTTGGCAGTTTCACAATTAAGACCAATTCAAGTAACACCCTACACATGCAATTCTAGAGTATATGCAGCGGAAAGTAAATTGCACATGTAAAAAGGAGGTGGAGAAGATCAAACGCAGTTTGGTGACACGGAGATTTTTGTCGTGGTTCCGATAGGTGGTGCTATCGTACATCCACGTTGATGGAGACTTCAACCCACGGAGGGTAACGGCTGCGCGAGTCCACGGAGGGCTCCACCCACGAAGGGTCCACGAAGAAGCAACCTTGTCTATTCCATCACGGCCTACGCCCACGGAGGACTAGCCTTACTCGGGGTAGATCTTCACGAAGTAGGCGATCTCCTTGCCCTTACAAACTTCTTGGTTCAACTCCACATCTCAACGACGGAGGCTCCCAAGCGACACCTAACCAATCTAGGAGGCACCACCCCCCAAAAGGTAATAGACGGTGTTGATGGTGATGAACTCCTTGCTCTTGTGCTTCAAGTGATAAACTCCCCAACACTCAACTCTCCTCACTGATATGGCTGTGGTGGAAGAAAGATTTGAGTGGAAAGCAACTTGGGAAGGCTAGAGATCAAGTTTTATATGGTAGGAATGGAATGGCTTGATCTCAACACAAGGGTAGGTGGTTCACTTCTCAGAAAGTGTATGGTAGGAATGGTGGTACTTTCTGATGGCTCTCCTCACGAATGAAGAGGGGGTGGAGGGGTATATATAGCCTCCACACAAAATCCAACCGTTACACACACATTTGACCAATCTCGGTCAGACCGAAGTGAAAACTCGGTCAGACCGAAAGTTCAAATATAGTGAACGTTGGGATTTTCGGTGGGACCGAAAATACCATCTCGGTGGGACCGAAAGTGTATCTGATATGAACGTTGGAGATTTCGGTGAGACCGAGAAAGAAAACTCGGTTGGACCGATTTGAGAAAGAGCAGGAACATGCCAGAATCGGTTAGACCGATAATGCAATCTCGGTGAGACCGATTTGACCCAAGACAGAACCTGGCCATTTCGGTAAGACCGAAAATGCAAACTCGGATATTCCGAAATGATGTGAAATGGTTACAGAAGGTTGGCAGTTCAGTTTCGGTGAGACCGATCTCAAACTCGGTAAGACCGATTTTTCTAGGGTTTTGGAATATGGCAGAAGTGGTTCATCTCGGTGGGACTGAGTTGGAAGAATCGGTTTGTCCGAGATTACTTATGAGTGTGTTTGGTAGTGAAAGGTGCTGATAGTTGAAGGAGCTAAATCACTAAGCACTTGAGCAACCAGATCATCAACACAACCTCATCCCCTTTTAATAGTATTGGCTTTTCCTATGGACTCAATGTGATCTTTGATCACTAAACCAAAAATGGAGTCTTGAGCTTTTGCCAATGCTTGCCTTAGCATTTGAGGGGTCCACTTCTTCAGTCATCTTGCCATACCAATGTGATTGGATTTCCTGAAACATACTTGATAAAAGCATTAGTCCAACCACAAAGTATGTTGTCATTAATTACCAAAACCACCCAGGGAGCAAATGTGCTTTCAATCTCCCCCTTTTTGGTAATTGATGGCAACACACAGAAATTATACTAAACAAGACATCAAAGCTTATTGAAAGAAAGACAGAATTATCATGAAAGCTTTGACAAGCATGTAGTACACAGGCTCCCCCTACAAGTGTGCAAGATTTTCATAGATTATGGTTTTGGACTACCACAAGCACACAAGAGAGATAAGCAAGATGTGCTACATGCAGCTTGGCTATATGCATCAGAGCAGAAGAAAAGGAATTGAGTGATAATGCATATGTGCATGGTGATTTCTTGCAAACAAGTATTTACAAGCAAGTCACCATCATGCACATTCTGCAAGATGCATATACTTACCTTGAGGTTCCTTGACATTGTACCTGAAGGGATAAACTTGAGAAAACAAGGTTAGATAACACAAGAGTATTCCTTCAACCAACTGCAAGAACATCAAGAGTACCAAGCCAGGGAGGACATGTATAAAGAGTGTCTCATATTTGAGCACAGGCTTGAATCAGCAAACATGTCTCCGAAGCTAAAAGATTTTCAATGAACTCTGAGAGATTTTGCTTTTCATAGGATATCAATTGTGAAGATTCCTCTAAGTCTTCTCCCCTTAAGCTAAAAGATTCCATGAGATACTGTAGGATCGAAAGTAGGTCTAGAGGGGGGGTGATTAGACTACTTGACAATATAAAAAATCTGCCTTTATATCATGCAAAGTTTTTGGCAGTTTCACAAACAAGATCAGTTCAAGTAACACCCTACACATGCAATTCTAGAGTTTATGCAGCGGAAAGTAAATTGCACATGTAAAAGAGAGGTGGAGAAGATCAAACGCAGTTTGGTGACACGGAGATTTTTGTCGTGGTTCCGATAGGTGGTGCTATCGTACATCCACGTTGATGGAGACTTCAACCCACGGAGGGTAACGGCTGCGCGAGTCCACGGAGGGCTCCACCCACGAAGGGTCCACGAAGAAGCAACCTTGTCTATTCCATCACGGCCTACGCCCACGGAGGACTAGCCTTACTCGGGGTAGATCTTCACGAAGTAGGCGATCTCCTTGCCCTTACAAACTTCTTGGTTCAACTCCACATCTCAAGGACGGAGGCTCCCAAGCGACACCTAACCAATCTAGGAGGCACCACCCCCCAAAAGGTAATAGACGGTGTTGATGGTGATGAACTCCTTGCTCTTGTGCTTCAAATGATAATCTCCCCAACACTCAACTCTCCTCACTGATATGGCTGTGGTGGAAGAAAGATTTGAGTGGAAAGCAACTTGGGAAGGCTAGAGATCAAGTTTCATATGGTAGGAATGGAATGGCTTGATCTCAACACAAGGGTAGGTGGTTCACTTCTCAGAAAGTGTATGGTAGAAGTGGTGGTACTTTCTGATGGCTCTCCTCACGAATGAGGAGGGGGTGGAGGGGTATATATAGCCTCCACACAAAATCCAACCGTTACACACACATTTGACCAATCTCGGTGAGACCGAAGTGAAAACTAGGTCAGACCGAAAGTTCAAATATAGTGAACGTTGGGATTTTCGGTGGGACCGAAAATACCATCTCGGTGTGTCCGAAGTGAGTCAAAGATTAGGGTTTGCCATCTCGGTGTGACCGAAAACAACAACTCGGATATTCCGAAATGCTGTCATTTGGTTACAGAAGGTTGGCAGAACATTTTCGGTGAGACCGAGACTCAGAATCGGATGGACCGAAAAGTTAGGGTTTAGGGAAAGAACTGAAGTGGTTCATCTCGGTGGGACTGAGTTTGCAGAATCGGTTTGTCCGAGATTACTTATGAGTGTGTTGTAAAGTGAAGAGTGCTGATAGTTGAGGGAGCTAGATCACCAAGCACTTGAGCAACAAGAACATTAACACAACCTCATCCCCTTTTAATAGTATTGGCTTTTCCTATGGACTCAATGTGATCTTTGATCACTAAACCAAAAATGGAGTCTTGAGCTTTTGCCAATGCTTGTCTTAGCATTTTGAGGGGTCCACTTCTTCAGACATTTCCATACCCATATCATCGAACTTTTTTGAAATGATTCTCAAGAGAATATTAGTTCAATGATATATATGTTGTTATTAATTACCAAAACCACCCGGGGATTAGTTGCACTTTCAATCTCCCCCTTTTTGGTAATTGATGACAACATATAGATCAAAGCTTCGACAAAGGATATAATCAAAGAATAATATCGTCGCTTTGAGAAGTATGTGATAAACAAGAGCTCCCCCTAAATTTGTGCATTATTTGAAATTTGCGTTTGAATGCAAATGCACAATCGATTAGGATTATGGGTCACTCTTCCATGTCACATACATCTTGGTGGAGCGCACAAAATGATAAGAATGAGTAACATACACTCAATCACCAAGACAAGAGTAAATAGCCATACAATAAGAAATAGCATATGATAAGCAATAAGCACACATTAAGGCATAGTATGACTGAGCACTCATTAAGGTAGCATCAAACGCAGTAGCAAGCACACATAAAGTAACTGGAACCAAAAGAAACCAATGTATCTCAAGGAAAACCGGCAAAAGAACGAAAAGACGAAAGAGCACTCTCTCTCTCGAAGCCCTATGATCTATAACAATTTCTCCCCCTTTGGCAACAAGTTACCAAAAAGTTCGAAAAGGTATAGAGCTAAACGTCACTGCGGGCTCTACTGGCGGCTCCCGTCTGGGTAGATGTCGGTGTAGAGATAGCTGCATCTGCGAAGACCTCTGCTGATGTCTGCGGTGGAGGAGTGGATGCTGGAGCTGAAGGAACTGCTGGAGCTGTAGCTGGTGCTGAAGTGGTAGCCCTGGAGTCTGTCACTGGGATAGCTGCAGATCTGGATCCTCTGGGAACCTGAGCAGTCTGGCGATGAGAGTCCTGGACTAGATCATCCTGCATAAGCTCTGCTCTCTCCTGCCTAGTCTCCTCCATGTCTGCCTCAAGCTTGTTGACAGACACCTGAATCTCAGTCAGCTTCACGTCCAGAGCGTGGATCTTGTCCTTGACAATCCTCTCAAGGCTCTCCTGAGATTGCTCAATGCTGGCCAGGCGTTGTTCAATCCTTTGGGTAGCTTCAAGAATTTGTTCTCCAAAGCTCTTTGGCTTAGCTGCTGCGGCTGCTGCCTCTTTGTCAGCTTTAGCTTTCTTCGCAGCTTCAATTTTGGCTTGCCCTTCAACTGAGGTGGGATCCTCTTCATCCATCACAACTACGTTGTCCTCATGCTCTGGCTGCAGTGGCAAGTGCTTCCTATCCAACATGAATTTGCCCGTGCCAAACTTGGCGTTGATGAGCATCTGTATCTGCGGTGCAAACCCACATGATCTCTTCTGGTCAGCTGCAGTCCTCTTAATGGTTTCTACCATCAAGTCCATCACCTTAAAAGGTGCCTTCTCATCGAGAATGTGCAGCATGTTGATAGAATAGCCTCGTATCATCCGGTGGTCACCTGACTTAGGCATCAAAGTATGCCTCAGAATAGTGTTAGTGGTGGTCAGACCTGCCTGGAGATAATACACTGAGCCGAGCTTCCATCCCTCTAAATCAGCAGCTGGGATCTCCTTGTACATATTCTTCATGGAATCATGACTCTTCTTAGGAATCCCATAGACATCAATGTCGTCCTCTCTCTGCACTGGAGCGTTCAGAAGTTCTGCCCATTCTTCAATAGTCGAAGAAAACCTTTGACCTTCAGTCATCCAGGTGATCTTGCCATCAGGGTAGAAGTGGGCAGTGGCATAGAACTGCATGATCATCTCGTCATTCCAGGCTGTCAGCTCTTGACCCACGAAGTCAGCAACTCCACATGCAGTAAAGCTCTCATGCACATGGGGAAAGAAGTCCCGGTGCTCTTCACTGTCAATGTACTTCCAGTCAACATACCTGGTGTCAGCAACAATGGGCTTCTTATCCATTAGCACGGTCTCATAGAAATCCTGCTGCTCTCTGGTGTGGAATCTGGGGTCCACAGCAGTCCTTCTCCTTACGGCGTATGGATCGGACTGTCTCCATAGCCTGAGACCTTTGTCCTTCCTTGCCTTCATGTCCTCAGCTTGAGGATGAGCATCATTGTGGAGTGGCAACTTGGGACGGAGCTTGAGCAACACATGCTCTTCATCTGATTCAGACGGTGGCATCTCTCCTTTGTTCTTCTCAGAAGCTGGAATGCTTCTGGTTGTTCTCTTGGGCTTGGCTGGAGCTGCTTTGGAAGGAGCAGGCTTCTTGGGCTTAGAGGAGGCTTGAGCCCGAATAGCATCACCCATGAACTTAGCTTTCTGAGGAGGAGGCTGGGGTGCTTCTTCTTCTTCTTCTTCAGCATCAACTTGAGGTTCAGCATAAACAACCCTCTTCCTTTTGGAAGTCTTCTTCACCTTGCTTGGAGCAGGCTCTTCCAAGTTGAGCTTCTTAGCAACTGCTGACTGTTTTACCTTGCTTGTACCTTTCCTTGGTTGCTGCCCTTGGTGCTCTTTGGCAACCACATTCCTCTTGGGCTTGGAGGTAACTTCCTCAGCAACAAAGTCGGAGTCCTCATCATCAGAAGTTCTCTTCTTCCTGGTTCTCGTAGCTGCGGGAGGCAGACCACTAGGGGTGCTCCTCTCACCATCATCACTAGAGCTGCTTGCAGGACTTGTATCTGCCTCTGGAATTTCAGCAAACGGTGATTCAGACCTGTTCTGGCTGTCACTGACATCTGACATGGCTGAAAGACCTGTGAAAAGATAAGGTATAGGCAGAATGGAAGAGTTATCACAACTGCAGAAGTTTTTGCAAAAAAAATGAGTTAAAAACTTAGTTTTGAGTTTTCACAGAATGTATTTCGGTCAAACCGATTTTAGGTTTCGGTGCAACCGAAGTGCTCAACAGAAACCTACACACCACTTTCGGTCAGACCGAAGTGGGTTTCGGTCCTACCGAAAACTTAGGGTTTCACTGAAACTTCTTTTCGGTCGTTCCGATTTGTACAACTCGGTTAAACCGAACTATGCAGTGCAATGGCCAGAGGCCAAATCGGTCATTCCGATTTTCAAAAATCGGCTTCACCGAGGTGCATTCCGTGGAAACCTAAACCTAAGAATTTTCCTCGAAACTAGACGATCTGAACTATTGTGTGGGGAACATATCAAACATGGATTGAATCATGGCAGCCTATCGTGCAAGAATCAGCAGTGGAGCACGAAAAGGGATCGGGACACACCCTAACTTGGTGGTGTCCCTCTACGGCGGCAACGGTGGAGATGATTACCGTTGACGGCGGCGGAGACCTGCGGCGAGGGCGCACAGGCGACGAAGGCGACGATCCGTAGACCAGGGCGGCGGCAGCAGGGGTCTTGGGGGCGAACGGTTTGAAGAAAGAAATCGCGCGCAGCCCCTCAGGTATATATAACCCCGTGCTGTCGGTGGGACCGAGTTGAAAAACTCGGTGTCACCGAGATGTATATCTGCTGTGCAGTTACACATATCGGTCAGACCGAGAGTTTGAACTTGGTTTCACCGAGATGAAACCTAGATCAGTCTAAGCGTTTCGGTTGGACCGATATTGAGAAACCGGTCAGACCGAAATGGACTTAGAAGGTTTTGGAAGTCAGCCTTAGACGAATCGGTGGTTCCGAGTGCTCCTCACTCGGACTGTCCGAAAAAGACTTGTTCAAAGTTGTGATATGAGCATGAATAGAGTTTTGAGACAAGAAAGCATAGATAGCTAGGGAAAGGTGCTTAGGCATTCTTGTCCATCCATTTGGCCAGAAAAAGAAACCAAAACAATCAAAACCACAAATGGATGTCCTTGAATGAATAGAATCATGCATTCAACATGCTCACACAATAAGATAGCAACTGAAATATGTGTCAAACATGCACAACCAATCACTCTAGCTACTAGCACACAATTTGTCGATGACTAGGTCATCTATATATGAGTATATTGACTTAGGAGCCAAATGAGAACATTTGATCATAGGTCATACTCATCGTTTAAGAACAAGTGGGGTTACCACTTTTACATAAAGCATTTATGTGTTCACATCACTTGGAGATGCTTTAGCCCAATTTTTTTAGAGCAAAGCTCCCCCTAGATGTGAGAACCCCTTTTAAAGGGTCAAACTAACCTTGGGTTGTCGTAGAAGACTTCATGTAGATGTTGAGGATGTGGATGCTCAATGTTGATGTAGATCATCATGAGTTAGGAGCAATCCTTTGGATTAGGGCACTTTCAATACCTACATGGGTTAGTCCCACAAGGAACAAACAAGAATATCCATAGACATAGAGTGAAGTACACAAAAGATGATGTCCATGAAAGCAATGATTACCTTCTCCCTTGACTTACCAACAAGAGGGTTTGTGACTCCATGAACAAGTGCATGATGTGGAAGTTGATTGCACAAGTTCTTGCCAAAAAGAATATGAGTGAAGTTTGTTGGCGGAGTCACCCTCAAGAACCTACTAGTTCTTCTTCTTTGGGATCCACATCATCTTGATGGGAATCCTTGGTGTTGTAGTTGAGCTTGACGAAGTAGAACTTGATGTGTCCTTGGGAACCCACTTGACCATGGCTTGAGGTGCTTCAATGAATGCATCAATCTCTTCTTGAAGCTTGTCCTTGGCCTTTAGCTTGTGGTCTTGTGGTGAAAGGTCATCTTGAGCTTGTTCCACACTGGAAGAAGTAGGATCATACTTCTCCTTTTGTGAAACAAACTGTGGAGTAGGGTATTGACCTTCTTCCCACTCAACACCTTCGGCGTTGAACTTTCGCTCAAAACCAATCCCTTGATTCTTCCGGTGTCTTCCTTGTTTGCGAACAATCTCCTCAAAGTTCTTGCTTCCGGCAAGACTCTTGTAGACACCTTTCTCTATGATTTCCTTCAATAAGCTATTTTCTTGCTCAAGTGTAACTTGGCTTGAAACATTGTTAGTGGAATCAAGAGAACTACTAGAAGTAACAACATTGGATTTAACATTGTTATTGTTACTACTAGAGGAAGAATTTTTCTTATGCTTGTCATGCTTAGTCTTAATAGGTGGCAAGAAATTAGACAAGAGAAGTCGTTTGGCAAGATATGAAGAACTCTTCTTTCGAAGATCGTCATTGATCGCTTTTAGAAACTCATGTTCTTGCTCTAGAGTGAGCTTCTCGAAGCGTAGCTTCTCATGAGATCTTAGGAGCTCTCTATGATCTTCTTGAGTTGTTTCATGAGCTAACTTAAGAGTGTTTAGTTCTTTAGTTAGACGCTCAATCTCCTTCATAGCATTGTCATTCGACTCTTCTCGACTATAAAGACTACTAGCATTTTTATCATTACTAAGCTCACTAGATTTATCATGCAAGAGCTCATCTTCACCAAGTAAGTCATCCTCATCACTATCAAAGTCAATGAACTCAGGGTGTGTTACCTTGGGGCCTTTAGCCATGAAGCATCTTCCAATTCCCTCATTCGGTGAATCAAATAAGTCGTAGGAGTTGGAGTTGGAGGATACGAGTGCAAGTCCGGCAACACCTTCATCTTGACTATAGTCGGAGTCGGAGTGATAGCTTCCATCGGATTGACTGTCAGAGTCGGAGCCGGAGACCCATTCACCAACATGAGCTTGATGTCTTCTTCTTGTGTAGCTCCTTGATGACTTGTCTTTCCTCTCCGAATCCTTGCTTCTCCGAGAGGGTCTTCGTTCATAACGATCATCTCTACTCCTCTCTCTCCGAGGTGACTCATCTCTTGCTCTTCTTCTTGGAGATTCTTCTCTTCTCTTGTGGGGAGCCGTACACTCATTTGAGAAGTGTCCGGGTCTTCCACAATTGTAGCAGTTTCGATCACGACTAGAAGATCTCTTTCCATCATATGATCTAGACTTTGAGCTTCTTTCTTTGCCTCTATTCTTGTAGAACTTGTTGAAGTTCTTGACCATTAGGCTTATCTCTTCATTGGAAATTAGCTTGTCACTTGAGGTAGTAGGAGCATCACTTGAAGCTTTGTAAGCACCACTTGACTTGTTGTGAAGCTCTTCCTTATCCTTAAGTGTCATTTCATGAGCAACAATTCTTCCAATGACTTCAGTTGGCTTGAGAGTCTTGTAGTTTGGCATCATTTGGATCAAAGTGCACACGGTGTCATACTTTCCATCCAAAGCTCTGAGAATCTTCTTAATGATGAATCGGTCGGTCATTTCTTCGCTTCCTAAGCCAGCAATCTCATTTGTAATGAGAGCAAGCCTAGAGTACATTTCAGCGACTCCTTCACCATCCTTCATCTTGAACTTGTCAAGTTGACCTTGAAGAATATCTAGCTTTGATTCCTTCACAGATTCAGTACCTTCGTGCATTTCAACCAAAGTATCCCAAATCTCCTTAGCATTCTCAAGATGACTGATTTTGTTGAACTCTTCGGGACACAAAGCATTGAAGAGAATGTCACAAGCTTGAGCATTGTTTTGCAACATCTTCAATTCTTCGGGTGTAGCTTCGCGATCCGGAACTTTTCCTTCTTCAAAGAAATCACCTTGCATGCCAACACAAATAATGCCCCATGCGGTTGGGTTATGACCAAGAATATGCATTTTCATTTTATGCTTCCAACTAGCAAAATTTGTACCATCAAAGTAAGGACCTCTACGATAATTACCCTCACTAGACGCCATACTCTCCTAGGTTGTGAAACCAAGCTTATGGAGTCCAATGCAATGGAAACCAAGGCAATGGAGACCAAAGCTCTGATACCACTTGTAGGATCGAAAGTAGGTCTAGAGGGGGGGTGATTAGACTACTTGACAATATAAAAAATCTGCCTTTAGATCATGCAATGTTTTTGGCAGTTTCACAATTAAGACCAATTCAAGTAACACCCTACACATGCAATTCTAGAGTATATGCAGCGGAAAGTAAATTGCACATGTAAAAGGAGGTGGAGAAGATCAAACGCAGTTTGGTGACACGGAGATTTTTGTCGTGGTTCCGATAGGTGGTGCTATCGTACATCCACGTTGATGGAGACTTCAACCCACGGAGGGTAACGGCTGCGCGAGTCCACGGAGGGCTCCACCCACGAAGGGTCCACGAAGAAGCAACCTTGTCTATTCCATCACGGCCTACGCCCACGGAGGACTAGCCTTACTCGGGGTAGATCTTCACGAAGTAGGCGATCTCCTTGCCCTTACAAACTTCTTGGTTCAACTCCACATCTCAACGACGGAGGCTCCCAAGCGACACCTAACCAATATAGGAGGCACCACCCCCCAAAAGGTAATAGACGGTGTTGATGATGATGAACTCCTTGCTCTTGTGCTTCAAGTGATAATCTCCCCAACACTCAACTCTCCTCACTGATATGGCTGTGGTGGAAGAAAGATTTGAGTGGAAAGCAACTTGGGAAGGCTAGAGATCAAGTTTCATATGGTAGGAATGGAATGGCTTGATCTCAACACAAGGGTAGGTGGTTCACTTCTCAGAAAGTGTATGGTAGAAGTGGTGGTACTTTCTGATGGCTCTCCTCACGAATGAGGAGGGGGTGGAGGGGTATATATAGCCTCCACACAAAATCCAACCGTTACACACACATTTGACCAATCTCGGTGAGACCGAAGTGAAAACTCGGTCAGACCGAAAGTTCAAATATAGTGAACGTTGGGATTTTCGGTGGGACCGAAAATACCATCTCGGTGTGTCCGAAGTGAGTCAAAGATTAGGGTTTGCCATCTCGGTGTGACCGAAAACAACAACTCGGATATTCCGAAATGCTGTCATTTGGTTACAGAAGGTTGGCAGAACATTTTCGGTGAGACCGAGACTCAGAATCGGATGGACCGAAAAGTTAGGGTTTAGGGAAAGAACTGAAGTGATTCATCTCGGTGGGACTGAGTTTGCAGAATCGGTTTGTCCGAGATTACTTATGAGTGTGTTGTAAAGTGAAGAGTGCTGATAGTTGAGGGAGCTAGATCACCAAGCACTTGAGCAACAAGAACATTAACACAACCTCATCCCCTTTTAATAGTATTGGCTTTTCCTATGGACTCAATGTGATCTTTGATCACTAAACCAAAAATGGAGTCTTGAGCTTTTGCCAATGCTTGTCTTAGCATTTTGAGGGGTCCACTACTTCAGACATTTCCATACCCATATCATCGAACTTTTCTGAAATGATTCTCAAGAGAATATTAGTTCAATGATATATATATTGTTATTAATTACCAAAACCACCCGGGGATTAGTTGCACTTTCAGACACTCTTCATCAGCCAAGCTTGAAGGCACAATGAAGACATAGGTCATCTATATCTTCAATGGCATCAGCTTCAACGCCCAAGACTTCTTTATCAGGCAGTTCGCTGTGTCAGGCTCTGATCTCTTTGGACTCAAGTTCTACGCTCGATGGATCGTGCGCCTCATCAAGCTTCATTCTGCTATCAACTATCAGCCTTCTGCTGGCAACCATCATATATTCTTGTCACAGGTTGATATGTCAGCTGAAGCCATATACCAAGAGCCTACCAAAGAGCATGTTAGTCTTCACAACACTGATCACCAGAGCTTCACTCAGCAAATTGAAGGAGTTCCAACAGTCTCTCGCGTTTATCCTCTAGCTGGCCGTACTCGCCTACCTCGCCATGCAGAGACTGAAGCTACTGAGAGCACCATTGCCCAAAGGCGTCGGAAGCATTCTCGTGTTCTCAATGACCGAGAGCTTCTCGTTGCCTTACATCAGAAACAAGATCAACATCACTACTAGTTGAAGCGTCAGATGCAAAGCCTCTTGGTGGATGTCAATCACATTTGCAACCTTGCCACCAAGAATGCCTTTGTTGCTCATGAAACCTGTCGGAGGTCATGGAAGAGTTTGACTTTGCTGAGTGTTGAAGCAGAGCTTCAAGATGATGGCTTCACAGAAAGATTCAAGTTTGACCACACTCCCCCAAGGAATGTTGTTTTCGTCGAACTCCGTCTCTTGAAGAATCTGAATATTCCTCCTCCGCTGCAACGGTTGATGCCAGAGTGATAGATGATCAAGATGATGCTACCTCACCACCTCCTCCTTCAGCGCGTGTCAACACTGCACCAACTACTTCTGCACCGCCAAACACCAATGACGACCCTGCATCCTCTCCTGCTCCAACTAGGAACGAGTAGAGGCTCTATGTCTTCAAACCTTTTTTGTCCTTACTTACAAAAGGGGGACAAGCATATGAGTTGATAGTCTTCAAGCGGATCCATATGGGCGGGTGCTTTATATTTTGCCTAGTGTTTACAACTCTCGTTTTTGCTACATTTGGTTCTTTGAGTTGTAACAGTTAAGCTTGTTGGTCGTCTGCTACGTTTTCTAGTAGTCTGTAATGCGATGATAAATTCCGCATGTGCTACGATATATTCCGCACTTAGTCATTTTATAGACGTCCATTTCTCATTATGCATATCATTATATTCGACATATGAACTGTGCATGATGAATTGTCTTCATAAGTTGAAGAGGATCTCCACAAGTACAACCTGCCATGTGCATTTGCATTCAAAAGCAAATCAACTATATGCACATCTTCAGGGGAGCCTTTTCCAACTTATGAAGACAATACCTTTATCCTTTACAATTTCACATACTTTTATCCCAGTTGAAAACTTCAACCAGTTTGTCATCAATCACCAAAAAGGGGGAGATTGTAAGTGCATCTAGTGCCACCCCTAGTTGGTTTTGGAGTATTGATGAAAAACCTGGTTGAGGGACTAATGTGCTTGTGAGAATTGCAAGATAACACATGTAGTAGTCCCTCATTGATTCGGTTTACCTACTGGAGATGACCCCTAATAATGTATGAAGACATTGACGACAATGGTGGTACATGAAGATAATCATATTGAAGTCTATGACAAGAGAAGACATTGTGTGAAGACTATGGAGTGCGAAGACTTAGATGTTTCGTTGTTTCCTTTTCTTCTTTGTTGAGTCATAGGAACCACCGTACTGTTAAGTGGGGTCCAAGTGAACAAAGTCAGAGTGACTGAAGTGATGCTCAACAAAAATCCTATGTCTTCGAGCGAAGACAATGAGAGCAAATCTTGTCCAGAGCTGGATAAGTCAGCTTTACCTGTAGCCCAAGTAAAGTTGCCGTGTGTGTTTGAAATATGATCGTTGGAACACGTGTCAGTTCCTTAGTGACCGAGGGTCACTTCGGACAAATCAGGTCGGGTTGCCCAGTGGCTATAAATAGCCCACCCCCTACACCATAAATTGGTGGCTGCTCAGAGTTATTATACGGCTTTTGTCGTTTGAGAGCAACCCACCTCCGAAGCATTTGAGAGAGAGATCCTTGCGAGGACAAAGCCCAAACACCCAGAGCCAAAAAGTGTTAGGCATCACTGAAGTCTTTCTGTCTGTGTGACCTGAAGACTTGTTACACTTGAGGACTGTGTTTCCTCCAGCCGGTTAGGCATTGCGTTCTGAGCATCCAAGAGTCATTGTCGATTGCCGGTGAACGAAGTCTGTGAAGGTTTGGAAGTCTACCTTGAAGACTTACCAGAGTGATTGGGCGAGGACTTGGTGTCCTTAGCTCAAGGGGAATAAGGTGAAGACGCGGTCTTCTGAGTTAAATCTCAGCCTCCCTAACCAGACGTACAGTTGTCACATCAACTGGAACTGGTCTAACAAATCACTGTCTTCCCCGAGCTACTGGTTCTATCCTTCCCTTCTCTTTACTTACTGTCTTTTCTTTGTGAAGTCATTGCCTGCTTGCCTTATCCGTTTGACTTCACTGTGTGACTACTTATTCTGTTTGGCCTCATATAATCTTCAATCCTGATACATACTGCCTAGCTGCTATTAGTCTTCATGCTTTCACTTCATTGAATACATGACTATGGCTTGTCTAGTGTAGTCTACCTTCCGCTGCATATAAATAGGATTAGTTTTATTGGTTGTCTTCGAAACTTCCATGTTTTGAACACTTCCATAAAAATCGCCTATTCACCCCCCCTCTAGTCGATATACAACACTTTCAAATTGAATCATCCATGTTGGTGACTGGTGTCATCCCTTCTACGATGGCATTGCCTGCAGATATGGTTCCCAGCACAAGGTATGTTCCTTTTTGGTCTGACCGTTTGCCAAAGATCCTGCATGGTGATCATGCCCTTATGGTACTGTTTTGGCACTGCCATGATAAAGCACTAGTGTTATTATTTTGCACCTTAATCTAGTGGGACTATTAATTTGAGGCAATGTTTTGGCACCGCTAGTGCCACTATTTTTTTTTGTATATCGAAAGAGGGGGTTCGCTCCGATTTCATTAAAGAAACCCAACCATAGAGAACCATTATCTGACAACATCTCAGTGTAAACGGACAATTAGGCAACTACTACTTGAACGGACTGAGTACTAGAAGGAGACAAGTTCGCCACATAAGCTAGGTAGGTAGGGGGACGCAGCACGAGCTCGACCAAGTTTGGATTACAACCCTAATGCTACCACAGAAACATCAGGGCGGAGATAGGGACTGAAAGAGCCAGCTTCAGCATCCCAGTCTAAGCACCCCCGGCCTTCATCCTTGCGACGCAAGGACACCTCGTTTGCCACCTGCTCGGCCCTAGTGTCAGTGATAAAATGAAGTAATAATACAGTTAAAATAGAGCGAGTGTCCTCTCTATCATTTCATTTTCAATGTAGATAAGGAAAGTGCTTCTCTTTGTTAATGTATGTTTCATCAACTAGTCCCATTGTTAATGTTTAAGCGTTTCTACAAACCGGGGTACTTAATTTTAGTTGATGTGCACAAAAATAGAGATTTGAATGTCTCAAGGCCCCTCCTTGTACTACCGATGTACACTGATGTTCATCACTAGAAGAAGGTGTATCGGGGAGACTTGGGTCGATTTCTAGTATGATGTAATATTTTCTTCTGTTTATTTGTGTATGTTTCATCAACTAGTGCCACTATAATCTAATCACGCCTTTTCATTATCTGTGCAAACAGGGTTATTCAGCTGCATTTTGGAGGAACTTCACAAATGTACGGATGGAACCGGCATATATGTAGAGTGAGAGGTGTCAAGTAAAAATGACCGACACCAACCCTGCTCCATCTAATCATTGGCATCCACCACCATCAGTGGGATGTGTGGCGGTCACTATGGAGTATAGATCCCAGATGGAGCATCACCAGAGATTGAAGGATCGAGCATTTACAGGGTGCCGTTTGGGAGGGTGTCGTGCTAGAGCGAGTCAATGGAGTCTTCGTTGACCGAACCCAATTGCAAGAGGAGAAAAACAGTTGGCCCGACGATGCTTCCATAGGCCTATTTGTATTTTCTTGAGGACCGTCATGTATCGACCGGCCTATGGACCTCCCATCCGAGGTTTTAGTTTTCCTGAAACATCGACAGCCTAATTTATGTATTTTTTTTTTGAAGAATACGCAGATGTGTGTTCTATTTTTCTATATAAGAGTAGGAATGCATGGTCCAACTTATGTTTCCCTTCTAACTATATTATATATATTTAAATTATTTTGTATGTTATTATATATTATTGTTACTATCATCATATATTTAACAAATACTTACATATGTAAGAAAACAATATCCCACATCTTGTTAACTTATAAAAATAATTTCTTAACAACAAAATCCTGGATTTTTTTGGCAACGAAAATCCTGGTGATTGTGTACAAAAGCTTGGTAAGATTTAAGGACCAAAGTAATAATAAATCACTTAGTATTTAAATATATATATATATATATATATATATATATATATATATATATATATAACAAAATGCTCAGCCCCTGTTTATTTTTTGGTAACATTGCTGCGCCCACCCCAACGTTATAATTAGAATCAGCCCAGCAAAAACATAAATGGGTTGCATGGACGCTACATTATTTGTTCACCTAGCCCAGCTAATGGACTGTAATTAAAAAAAGATCAAATGGACTGTAAATTCTACCCCGCAAAAAAGACTCTAAATTCTGAAAAAATGGGTTGAATACGTGCCACATTTTTGGAGGCTGAAATGTGGGCCAATAGGCCGAAGGCAATGCAAGTCATTGTCAACTTAATCAACAAATGATTCTGACATCGTTAGCCGTTGGATTTACATCCAACGACCGGCTTCCATCTTCAATCTCCGGTCTTCTTCCTCTAGTTCTGCCGGGACCACCTGCTCCCGCCACATGCTGCCAGCAGCTCTACTTAGCACGCATCCCAATGAGGCGCTACTCCACCGTTGGCCAGGCCATCCCTCCACCCCTCCACACCTCCTGTTCCTCTCCACCGACTGGCGAACCACACCACACCAGAACCAGTTAACCCTCGTACACCTCTCCGTCTGCGACTCTACTCCAGCATCATCCCATCTCCGACTCGTTGCTATCCGGGGTCTCGCCGTCGTCCACCACCTTGGATGCGCTCGGCGCGGAGTTGTCAATGTGGTCAACGAATGACACCATCGGAAGTATAATGTGCATGAAGAGGCTGACAGCTGGGTCCACGGCCGCACGCAAGGAAATGCCTCCTTATTATGCGAAAAATAATGATTCCTCCACCTGACAGCTGGGACAACGGCCTCCCGTGGCCGGTTGTGCTGCTGCGGAGGCCTCACCGCCCCTACTATTCCCACCACTAGCTTGGCCCTGTGGCTATGGCAGCCTCACACCGTAGCCAAACCAGTGAACCCTCGTACTCCTCTCCGCACGGGCTTCCTCAGCCGCGTCTTCCCCGGCTCCGCGTCGTCCCCTTCCTAGGCCTCGCTGTTGTCCACCGCCCTGGTGCTCTCGGCGTGGCATGGTCAACGTGGTCAAGGAACGGCTTCCATTGGATTTGGACTGTACATGGAGAGGCTGACAGCTGGGTCCTCGACGGCAGCAAGGAAGTGCCTCCTTATTACACGGAAAATAATGATTCCTCCACCTGACAACAGGGACCCACGTGCCGAGCCACCGTATTTCGCAAAAAAAAACGTTTCCCCCTGACTGCTAGGACCCACCGGACGGGCCACCGTATTGCGCGAAAAAAACGTTCCCCCCGCTTTTATCTAGGACCCACCTGAAGTGCCTCCTTATTACACACAAAAAATGAATACTCCCCCTCCTGGTTGGGACCCACCTTGGTGGGAGCCTGACTTGTGGGCCGACTAAGTTCACGGGGACGGAGTGCTTTGTCAACTTAGTCAATATGAACGATTCTAGATCCAGTGACCGTACGATGTCTATCCAACGGCCGTAGTGCTTCTTCAACCTCTAGTCTTGTTGCTCCAACCGCCCAAAGCAGCGTCGGTCATGCTGCATGCTCCTGCCTCCCGTGGTCGGCTGTGCTGCCGCGGAGGCCTCACCGCCCCCTACTATTCCCACTGCTGGCCAGGCCATCCCTCTACTCACCCACACCCCCTGTTATTCTGCGGCGACGGCAGCCTCACACCACAGCGAACCAATGAACCCTCGTACTCCTCTATGAGTGGGCATCCACTGCCATGTCTTCCTCGGCTCCGCGTCGTCCCCTTCCTAGGCCTCGCCGTCGTCCACCGCCCTGGTGCTCTCGGCGCAGCGTGGTCAACGTGGTTAAGGAACGACTTCCATCAGACGTGGACTATACGTGGAGAGGCTGACTGCTGGGTCCACGGCCGTAGGAAGGAAGTGCCTCCTTATTACACGCAAAATCATTATTCCTCCACCTGACAGGGGAGCCATCGGACGGGCCACCGTATTTCGCGAAAAAAATGTTTCCCCTAACTGCTGGGACCCACCAGCTACATCTTCGCACGCAAGGAAGTGCGTCCGAGAAAAAAATGATTCGCCCCCCTGACTGCTAGGGCCCACCAGCTACATCTTCGCACGCAAGGAAGTTCCCAACAGTCGGGACCCACCTGGTCCAAGCGTACATAGCATTGTCATTCTGGTCGCGGATGTGTACGTACATACTGGTCGATATAGAGGCGCACACGTGTCGTAGTAGAGGCGCGCATATAGCATGTACATGTACGTACAACGGCTAGTGTACAAGAAAGAAAATATGGCCACATACGTAAATATGGGCAGGGTCTCGAACGCCTACTCGCGCATACCTATGGCTAGGGCTCGTGTACATGGCTAGGTCGGAACGGAGAAACAACGTCGTCGTCGTGTTCGTGGGCAGCCAACTGGCTGGGTCGGAACAGAATGCGTCGTCGTGTTCATTGGGAGGGCTTGGACGAAACAACCGATGGAAACGAGGCCTGGCATACCGTAGAACGGCGGAAACGGCCTTGTGTTCGACCGACCATGTTCGAAATGGGATCCTGTTCATCGGGAGGGGTCTGGCGTACCGCAAAACGAAGGAAACAGACCTCCTATGGTCGAAACGGGGGTCCTGTTGATTGTGAGGGGTGTGGCGTAATGCAAAACAGAGGAAACGGACTTGTGTTGGAGCGCTATAGTCGAAATGGGGGTCCTGCTCATCGGAAGGGGTGTGGCGTACCGCAAAACGGGACACCACGGGATATTGTTCATCTCCAGCGTCAACCCCCTCCAGCCTCCACGGGCTAATGTTCATCCACCGTCGACCTCCTCCAGCCTCCACCTGCGACTGTTGATCCACAGGCTCCTGTTCATCCAGCCTCCACCGCACGCTACTCCAACGGCTACTGTTCAACCAGCCCTCTCCACGGGCTCATGTTCAACCACCCCTCCATGGGCTACTGTTCATCTAGCCCTCCACCATCTACTATTCATCCTGCCCTCCATGGGGTGGTCTTCTTCATCCTGCCCTCCACGGGGTCCTGTTCATCCAGCCCCAACCGGCTCGATCGATCGGGGTCCTGTTCATCCAGAGGCAACACCACGGGTTCCTATTCATCCACCCCCATCTGGAACTATTAATCCAAACCCCCCAGCAACGCTCACTGTTAATCCAGAGGTAGCATCGATCATCTTCAGTTAGTAGCCATCGATCGATCGCTCGGGTTCAGTAATGCATAGACTGCAGTGCAATCGCTCGGGTTCAGTTAGAGCCCAACGCCTCTCTCGGGTTCAGTTCGAGCCCAACGCCACGCACCCACGAGGGAAACGCGCATCGCTCGGCCCCGACCACCCACCGTAACCGGGAACACACCGAAATTTTCCTCGCCCTCGCTTCTACCACGGTTTTTCCATCATGGACGGCCCAAAGAATGTCATGCAACTGCGTCTCCGGCCCGCCCGGGATGAAAAGCCCATTTTCTGTCATGATTTTTTGTCATAGAAGTAGGACACCACCACATCTATGATGATATCGGGTTTTGTCACAATTATCATCATAGAAGTGTCACAAGTATGACAGAAAAAAAATTGTTCGGCCCAAAATGTCACGGATGTGTCTTTTTTTTGTAGTGCAAGGAAGTGAACATCGGCATACATCCTCATCTCTCGAAGTTGCGTTTATTCCTAACCCTAACTTTATACTTGTGGTTACTTGTCTCTTATGAAGGAAATATGCCCTAGAGGCAATAATAAAGTTGTTATTCGTATTTCCTTATATCATGATAAATGTTTATTTTTTATGCTAGAATTATATTAACCATAAACTTAGTAAATGTGTGAATACATAGACAAAACAGAGCGCCCCTAGTATGCCTCTACTAGACTAGCTCATTGATCAAAGATGGTTGTGTTTCCTAACCATAGACACGCGTTCTCATTTGATCAACGGGGTCACATCATTAGGAGAATGATGTGATGGACAAGACCCATCTGTTAGCTTAGCAACTTGATCGTTTAGTTTTAATGCTATTGATTTCTTCATAACTTATACATGTTCCTATGACTATGAGATTGTGCACCTCTCGAATACCGGAGGAACACCTTGTGTGCTATCAAACATCACAACATAACTGGGTGATTATAAAGATGCTCTATAGGTGTCTCCGAAGGTGTTCGTGGTGTTGGCATAGATCAAGAACAGGATTTGTCACCCCGAGTGTCGGAGAGGTATCTCTGGGCCCTCTCGGTAATACACATCCTTATAAGCGTTGCAAGCAATGACTAATGAGTTAGTCACGAGATGATGTATTATGGAACGAGTAAAGAGACTTGCCGGTAATGATATTAACTAGGTATAGTGATACCAACGATCGAATCTCGGACAAGTAACATACCGATGACAAAGGGAATAACGTATGTTGTTATACGGTTTGACCGATAAAGATCTTCGTAGAATATGTGGGAACCAATATGAGAATCCAGGTTCCGCTATTGGTTATTGACCGGAGATGAGCCGTGGTCATATCTACATAGTTCTCGAACCCATAGGGTCCGCACGCATAACGTTCGATGATGATCGGTATTATGAGTTTATGAGTTTTGATGTACGAAAGGTAGTTCGGAGTCTCGGATGAGATCACGGACATGACGAGGAGTCCCGGAATGTATGAGACATAAAGGTTGATATATTGGACGACTATATGCGGACACCGGAAGTGTTCCGGGTATTATCGGATAAATCCGGATTGGCGGAGGGGTTACCGGACCCCCCCCCTCCCCGGGGCAGTATGGGCCATAGTGGGCCATGAGGGAAAAGAGAGAGGCAGCCCAATAGTGATGGTCGCGCACCCCTAGGGAATCCTAGTTGGACTAGGAGTGGGGGAAGGCGCCCCTCTCCTTCCTTCTTCCCCTTCTTCTTCCTTTCCTACTCCTAGTAGGAATAGGAAAGGGGATTCCTACTCCTACTAGGAGTAGGAATCCTACTCCTGGCGCGCCCTATATGGACGACCGACCCTCCTCCCTTTCTCCTTTATATACGGTGGCAGGGGGCACCCAAGGACACAAAAGCAACATTATTTTAGTCTTGTGTGGTGCCCCCCTCCACAAAAACACACCTCGGTCATATCGTTGCAGTGCTTAGGTGAAGCCCTGAGTCGGTAGCTTCATCATCTCCGTCACCACGCCGCCATGCTAACGAAACTCTCCTGTGAGACTCAACTGGATCAAGAGGTCGTGGGACGTCATCGATCTGAACGTGTGCTGAACGCGGATGTGATGTACGTTCGGTGCTTAGATCGGTTGGATAGCGAAGGTGTTCGATTACATCAACCGCATGACTAGACGCTTCCGCTTTAGGTCTATGAGGGGACATAGACACACTCTCCCCTCTTATTCCTATGCATCTACTAGATAGATCTTGCGTGATCGTAGGAATTTTTTTGAAATACTACGTTCCCCAACAGTGGCATCATTACCCAGGTCTATGCGTAGATGATATGCACGAGTAGAACAGAATGTGTTTTGGGCGATTATAGTCATACTGCTTACCAGCATGTCATACTTTGATTCGGCGGTATTGTGAGATGCAGCGACCCGGGCCAACATTACGCATACGATTACGCGAGACTGGTTTCACCATTACGAGTACTCGTTGCTTAAAGGTGACCGGCGGGTGCGTGTGTCTCTCACTTTTGATGAGTCGAGTGTGGCTACGCCGGGTGCTTGTGAACGTTAAAACATCACATACTGGACGAAAAATCGTTGTTGGTTTTGTATGCATAGGTAAGAACGGTTCTTGCTAAGCCCATAGCAGCTACGTAAAACTTGCAACAACAAAGTAGAGAACGTCTAACTTGTTTTTGCAGGGCATGTTGTGATGTGATATGGTCAAGACGTGATGAGTTATACGTTATTGTATGAGATGATCATGTTTTGTAAAGTTATTGTATGAATTGCAAAGGCCATGTAATTGCTTTACTTTATCACTATAGTTAGCGATAGTAGTAGTAGCAATAGTTAGCGAGACAACCACAACGCTACGATGAAGAACATGGTGTCTAGCCGGTGACGATGGAGATCATGACGATGCTTTAGAGATGGAGATCAAAAGCACAAGATGATGATGGCCATATCATGTCACATATTTTGATTGCATGTGATGTTTATCTTATTATGCTTCTTATTTTTCTTAGTACGGTGGTAGCATTATAAGATGATCCCTTACAAAATTTCAAGGTACAAGTGTTCTCCTTGATTATCCACCGTTGCGAAAGTTCGTCCTGCCGAGACACCACGTGATGATCGGGTGTGATAACCTGTACATTCAAAAACAACGGGTGTAAGACAGTTTCGCACATGCAGAATACTCGGGTTAAACTTGATGAGACTAGCATGTACAGACATGGCCTCGGAACACTGGAGACTGAAAGGTCGAGCGTTAATCATATAGTAGATATGATCAACATAAGATGTTCACCATTGAAAACTATTCCATCTCACATGATGATCGGACATGGTTTAGTTGATTTAGATCACGTAATCATTTAGATGACTAGAGGGATGTTTATCTAAGTGGGAGTTCTTTAGTAATATGATTAATTGAACTTTAATTTATCAAGAACTTAGTCCTGATAGTTTTTGCATATCTATGTGTTGTAGATCAATGGCCTGTGCTACCGTTCACTTGAATTTAAATGCATTCCTCGAGAATGCTAAGTTGAAAGATGATGGTAGCAATTACACGGAGTGGGTCCATAACTTGAGGATTATCCTCATTGCTGCACAGAAGAACTATGTCCTTGCAGCACCGTTAGGTGACAAGCCCCCTCCCGCCAATGTAGACGTTTTGAACGTCTAGGAGACGCGGTCTGATGACTACACGATAGTTCAGTGTGCTATGCTTTACGGCTTAGAACCGGGACTTCAACGACGTTTTGGACGTCATGGAGCATATGAGATGTTTCAGGGGTTGAAGTTAATATTTAAAGCAAATGCCCAGATTCAGAAATATGAAATTTCCAATAAGTTATATAGATGTAAGATGGAGGAGAACAGTTCTAACAGTGAACACTTACTCAGAATGTCTGGGTACCATAATCATATGACTCAACTTGGAAGCAAAGTTTACGAAGATAGTGTTATTGATAGAGTTCTTCGATCACTGCCACCAAGCTATAAAGGCTTCCTGATGAACTATAACATGCAAGGGATGCAAAAGACAATTCACGAGCTCTTCGCTATGGTCAAATATGCAGAGGTAGAAATCAAAAAGGAGCATCAAGTGTTGATGGTTAACAAGACCACTAGTTTCAAGAAAAAGGGAAAGGGAAAGAAGGGGAACTTCAAGAAGAATAGCAAGAAAGTTGCTACTCCCATGAAGAAACCCAAGTCTAGAGCCAAGCCTGAAACTGAGTGCTTCTACTTCAAAGGGACTGGACACTGGAAGCGGAACTGCCCCAACTATTTGGCGGATAAGAAGGATGGCAAAGTGAACAAAGGTATATGTGATATACATGTTATTGATGTGTACCTTACTAATTCTCATAGTAGCACATGGGTATTTCTTACTGGTTCGGTTGCTAATATTTGTAACTTGAAATAGGGGCTACGATTTAAACGATGATTAGCTAAGGACGAGGTGACGATGCGCGTAGGAAATGGTTCCAAAGTCGATGTGATCACCGTTGGCAAGCTACCTCTACATCTACCTTCGGGATTAATTTTTGAACTGAACAATTGTTATTTGGTGCCAGCATTAAGCATGAACATTATATATGGATCTTGTTTATTGCGAGACGGTTATTCATTTATATCTGAGAATAATGGTTGTTCTATTTATATGAGTAATATCTTTTATGGTCATGCACCCTTGAAGAGTGGTCTATTCTTGTTGGATCTCGATCGTAGTGATACACATATTCATAATATTGAAGGCCAAAGATGCAAGGTTAATAATGATTGTACAACTTATTTGTGGCACTGCCGTTTAGGTCATATTGGTGTAAAGCGCATGAAGAAACTCCATAGTGGTGGACTTTTGGAATCACTTGATTATGAATCACTTCGTGCTTGCGAACCATGCCTCATGGGAAAGATGACTAAAACTCATTCTCCAAAAAATGGAGCGAGCAACTAATTTGTTGGAAATCATACATACTGATGTATGTGGACCGATGAGTGTTGAGGCTTGCGGTGGGTATCGTTATTTTCTGACCTTCACTGATGATTTGAGCAGATAGGGGTATATCTACTTGATGAAACACAAGTTTGAACGTTTGAAAAGTTCAAAGAATTTCATAGTGAAGGAGAGAATCATCATAACAAGAAAATAAAATTTCTATGATCTGATCATGGAGGCGAATAATTGAGTTACGAGTTTGGTCTTCATTTGAAACAATATGCAATAGTTTCACAACTCACGCCACCTGGAACACCACAGCGTAATGCTGTGTCCGAACGTCGTAACCGTACTTTATTAGATATGGTGTGATCTATGATGTCTCTTACCAATTTACCACTATTGTTTTGGGGTTATGCTTTAGAGACAGGTGCATTCACATTAAACAGGGCACCATCTAAATCCGTTGAGACGACGCCTTATGAACTTTGGTTTGGCAAGAAACCAAAGTTATCGTTTGTTTGGGGCTGCGATGTGATGACCCACAAGTGTAGGGGATCTATCATAGTCCTTTCGATAAGTAAGAGTGTCGAACCCAACGAGGAGCAGAAGGAAATGATAGGCAGTTTTCAGTAAGGTATTTTCTGCCAGCACTGAAATTATCGGTAACAGATAGTTTTGTGATAAGGTAATTGGTAGCAAGTGTCAAATAGTAAAAGTAAATAAGGTGCAACAAGATGGCCCAATCCTTTTTGTAGCAAAGGACAAGCTTGGACAAACTCTTATATGAAGGAAACACTCCCGAGGACACATGGGAATTATCGTCAAGCTAGTTTTCATCACGTTCATATGATTCGCATTCGATACTTTGATAATTTGGTATGTGGGTGGACCGGTGCTTGGGTGTTGCCCTTACTTGGACAAGCATCCCACTTATGATTAACCTCTATTGCAAGCATCCACAACTACAAAAGAAGTATTAAGGTAAACCTAACCATAGCATTAAACATATGCATCCAAATCAGCCCCTTATGAAGCAACACATAAACTAGGGTTTAAGCCTTCCTCTAGGCCCAAACAATGGTGAAGTGTCATGTAGTCGACGTTCGCATGACACCACTAGAGGAGAGACAACATACATCTCATCAAAATATCGAACTAATACCAAATTCACATGACTACTTATAGCAAGACTTCTCCCATGTCCTCAGGAACAAAAGTAACTACTCACAAGACATAATATTGTTCACGATCAGAGGGGTATTAATATGCATAATGGATCTGAACATATGATCTTCCACCAAATAAACCAACTAGCATCAACTACAAGGAGTAATCAACACTACTAGCAACCCACGGTTACCAATCTGAGGTTTTGATACAAAGATTGGGTACAAGAGATGAACTAGGGTTTGAGAGGAGATGGTGCTGGTGAAGCTGTTGATGAATATAACCCTCCCCAATATGGGAGAGTTGTTGGTGATGATGGTGGTGACGATATCCCCCTCTTAGAGGGAACTATCCCCGGCAGAATAGCTTCGCCGGAGCCCTAGATTGTTTCCGACAAGGTTCCGCCTCAAGAAGGCGGCGTCTGGTCCCGAAAGCCTCGTTATGATTTTTCCGACAAGGTTCCGCCTCAAGAAGGCGGCGTCTGGTCACCGGCTGGCCCACGAGGCAGGAGGGCGCGCCCCCCACCCTCGTGGACAGGTGGTGGCCCCCTGGCAGATCTCTTTCGCCAGATATTTTTTTATATTTTATGAGACAGTGTTTCGTGGAGTTTCGGAGCTTTTTGAGTTGTGCATAATAGGTCTCCAATGTTTGCTCCTTTTCCAGCCCAGAATTCCAGTTGCCGGCATTCTCCCTCTTCATGTAAACCTTGTAAAATAAGGGTTAAAAGGCATAAGTATTGTGACATAACGTGTAATAACAGCCCATAGTGCAATAAATATCAACATAAAACCATGATGCAAAATGGACGTATCACGATGCTTATGTGAAAAAGCTTCAACCTGATAAGCTGGAACCCAAGTCGGAGAATTGTGTCTTCATAGGATACCCAAAGGAAACTGTTGGGTACACCTTCTATCACAGATCCGAAGGCAAGATATTCGTTGCTAAGAATGGATCCTGTCTAGAGAAGGAGTTTCTCTCAAAAGAAGTGAGTAGGAGGAAAGTAGAACTTGATGAGGTAATTGTACCTTCTACTGAATTGGAAAGTAGTACATCACAAAAAATAGTTCCAGTGATTCCTACACCAATTAGTGAGGAAGCTAATGATGACGATCATGAAACTTCTGGTCAAGTTACTGTTGAACCTCGCAGGTCAACCAGAGTATGTTCTGCACCAGAGTGGTATGGGAACCCAGTTCTGGAAGTCATGTTACTTGACCATGATGAACCTACGAACTACGAGGAAGCGATGATAAGTCCAGATTCCACAAAATGGCTTGAGGCCATGAAATCTGAGATGGGATCCATCTATGGGAACAAAGTTTGGACTTTGGTTGACTTGCCGGATGATCGGCAAGCCATTGAAAATAAATGGATCTTCAAGAGGAAGACCGACGTCGACGGTAATGTTACGGTCTACAACGCTCGACTTGTTGCAAACAGTTTTCGTCAAGTTCAAGGAGTTGACTACGATGACACTTTCTCACCCGTAGCGATGCTGAAGTCTGTCCGAATCATGTTAGAAATTGCCGCATTTTATGATTATGAAATCTGGCAAATGGATGTCAAAACCGCATTCCTAAATGGATACCTCAAAGAGGAGTTGTATATGATGCAACCAGAAGGTTTTGTCGATCCTAATGGTGCTAACAAAATATGCAAGCTCCAGCGATCCATCTATGGACTGGTGCAAGTATCTCGGAGTTGGAATATACGCTTTGATAAGGTGATCAAAGCATATTGTTTTATATAGACTTTTGGAGAAGCCTGTATTTACAAGAAATTGAGTGGGAGCTCTATAGCATTTCTGATATTATATGTGGATTACATATTGTTGATTGGAAATGATATAGAGTTTCTGGATAGCATAAAAGGATACTTCAATAAGAATTTTTCAGTGAAAGACCTCGGTGAAGCTGCTTATATTAGGCATCAAGATCTATATAGATAGATCAAGACACTTAATTGGACTTTCACAAAGCACATACCTTGATAGAGTTTTGTAGAAGTTCAAAATGGATCAGTCAAAGAAAGGGTTCTTGCCGTGTTACAAGGTGTGAAGTTGAGTAAGACTCAATGCCTGACCACTGTAGAAGATAGAGAGAAAATGAAAATCATTCCCCATGCCTCAGCCATAGGATCTGTCATGTATGCAATGTTGTGTACCAGACCTGATGTGTGCCTTGCTATAAGTTTAGCAGGGAGGTACCAAAGTAATCCATGAGTGGATCACTGGACAGCGGTCAAGAAAATCCTAAAGTACCTGAAAAGGAAAAAGGATACGTTTCTCATTTATGGAGTTGACAAAGAGCTCGTCGTAAATGGTTATGTTTATTCAAGCTTTGACACTGATCGGGATGACTCTAAGTCACAAACCAGATATGTATTTTTATTGAACGGTGGAGCTATCAGTTGGTGCAGTTCCAAGCAGAGCGTCATGGCGGGATCTATGTGTGCAGCGGAGTACATAGCTGCTTCAGAAGCAGCAAATGAAGGAGTCTGGATGAAGGAGTTCATATCCGATCTAGGTTTAATACCTAGTGCATCGGTTCCAATGAAAATCTTTTGTGACAACACTGGAGCAATACCCTTGGCGAAGGAATCCAGTTTTCACAAGAGAACCAAGCACATCAAAAGATGCTTCAATTCCATCCGTGATCAAGTCAAGGAGGAAGACATAGAAATTTTCAAGATACATACGGATCCGAAAGTCGCAGACCCATTGACTAAGCCTCTTCCTCGATCAAAACATTATCAGCACCAAGACTCCACGTGTGTTAGAATCATTACTATGAAATCTAGATTATTGACTCTAGTTCAAGTGGGAGCCTAGAGGAAATATGCCCTTGAGGCAATAATAAAGTTGTTATTTGTATTTCCTTATATCATGATAAATGTTTATTATCCATGCTAGAATTGTATTAACCGGAAACTTAGTACATGTGTGAATACATAGACAAAACAGAGTGCCCTTAGTATGCCTTTACTAGACTAGCTCATTGATCAAAGATTGTTATGTTTCCTAACCATAGACATGAGTTGTCATTTGATCAACGAGATTACATCATTACGAGAATGATGTGATGGACAAGACCCATCTGTTAGCTTAGCAACTTGATCGTTTAGTTTTACTGCTATTGCTTTCTTCATAACTTATACATGTTCCTATGACTTTCAGATTGTGCAACTCCCGAATACCAGAGGAACACCTTCTGTGCTATCAAACGTCACAACATAACTGGGTGATTATAAAGATGCTCTAGAGGTGTCTCCGAAGGTGTTCGTGGTGTTGGCATAGATCAAGAATAGGATTTTTCACTCCCAGGGTCGGAGAGGTATCTCTGGGCCCTCTCGGTAATACACATCATAATAAGCCTTGCAAGCAAATGACTAATGAGTTGTTCACGAGATGATCTATTATGGAACGAGTAAATAGACTTGCCGGTAACGAGATTAACTAGGTATAGTTATACCGACGATCGAATCTTGGACAAGTAACATACCGATGACAAAGGGAACAACGTATGTTGTTATGCGGTTTGACCGATAAAGGTCTTCATAGAATATGTGGGAACCAATATGAGAATCCAGGTTCCGCTATTGGTTATTGACCGGAGATGAGTCTCGGTCATGTCTACATAGTTCTCGAACCTGTAGGGTCCGCACACTTAACGTTCAATGACGATCGGTATTATGAGTTTATGAGTTTTGATGTACCTAAGGTATTTAAGAGTCCCGGAAGAGATTACGAACATGGCGAGAAGTCTTAGAATGTCCGAGACATAAATATTGATATATTGGACGACTATATTCGGACACCGGAAGTATTCCGGGTGTTATCGGATAAAACCGGAGTGCCGGAGGGTTTACCGGAACCCCCCGGGGGAGTATGTGCCATAGTGGGCCATGAGAGAAAAGAGAGAGGCAGCCCAATAGTGCTGGCCATGCCCCCCAAGGGAATCCTAGGTGGACTAGGAGTGGGGGGGAGGCGCTCCACTCCTTCCCTCTTCCCCTTCTTCTTCCTTTCCTACTCCTAGTAGGAATAGGAAAGGGGATTCCTACTCCTAGTAGGAGTAGGAATCCTACTCCTGGCGCGCCCTATAGGGCCGGCCGGCCCTCCCCCCTTGCTCCTTTATATACGGGCGCAGGGGGGACCGAAGGACACACTAGCATCATTGTTTTAGCCGTGTGCGGTGCCCCCATCCACAGAAACACACCTCGGTCATATCGTTGCAGTGCTTAGGCAAAGCCCTGAGTCGGTAGCTTCATCAGCTCCGTCACCACGCCATCGTGTTGACAAAACTCTCCCGTGAAGCTCAACTAGATCAAGAGCTCGTGGGATGTCATCAAGCAGAACGTGTGCTGAACACAGAGGTGCCGTACGTTTGGTGCTTGGATTGGTTGGATCGCGAAGACGTTCGACTACATCAACTGCGTCACTAGACGCTTCCTCTTTCGGTCTACGAGGGTACGTAGACACACTCTTCCCTCTCGTTGCTATGCATCTTATAGATAGATCTTGCGTGATCGTCGGAAAATTATTGAAATACTACGTTCCCCAACATCTTAGTCCTTACTTATATCTTATTGTGGTTGCTTACTTACATACTTGTGTTATTAGCTTGCCTTGCTTTGCATCCTACTTGTAATTATTAGGCTCACTTTCATATTCCGCATTATTGCCTAAAATTGCTAAGTAACAATTAAAATTTGTAACTGTACCTATTCACCCACCTCTAGGTCCATCTCAATCCTTTCAATTGGTATCAGAGCCTCGTGCTCTATTCTTGTGGCTTAACCGCCCTAGACCGAGATGAACCCCGATGGGACTCCCCTTGTTGTGGATCCGAAGAGTATGGACGTGGCTTCCACGGAAGTCAAGTCCTTCACTTCTGAAGATCTGGAACGAGCGCTTGCTAAGCAAATGGAGGAGCATGATGCTTCTCTTGAGGACTTGATCCAAATGAGACTAGCCACACTAACCATGATGCTTGTACCACTTTCTGGTGGTGCGGCATCGAGGCCAACTGTGCCTACTCCTACACTTGGTCAACAACCTCCTAGTAATTAACACTCCAGTGTTCCCTGGCTTTATGCAAGACCTCAAATGGAGAAATCAAATTATAACCCACAAGGCAAACCTCCTTTACTTGATGAGACTAACGATTTTGCTTTGTGGAGAGTTGCTATGCAGGATCATCTTCGATATGGAAATGATGAGATGTTGGAGATCTTGGATATCACAAGTGCCAAAGAGTTATGGGATAGCACTGTGAGGACCACGACCGGTACCTCCACTCTCCGGCTTTCTCAATATGAAATTGCCAAGGGGCAATTGCAAAACTTTTGAATGGTGAAAGGTGAATCTCCCAAGCAACTTCTTGAGCGTCTCATGACTCTCACCGCCGACATCGAGTCATGTGAGTGTGATAAGACACAAGATGGATTCAACTTGACTAAGAGATTTCTCGTGGACAAGTTGCTTCATCCTCTTGCTCCGTATCATCGCAAAATGGTGTGTGTGGGGACCCCGACTTAGAAGTCGAGATCACCGAATGCACGTGTACAATGATCCCAGAGATCAATGCTCACTGAACACACAGAAGCTGAATAACAAGAGTCTTACATCCATACATACCGTCTTACACAAATTAAGGCCATTATGGCCAAGTCTTACATAGATAAAGCCTCAAGGGCTGAATAGCAAATAACTCAAATAGCGGAAGTCTTCGATGATAAGTAGAACCCATGCCATCAGCCTTAACCCTACAGGCATTCTGACTGGGATAGCGTCCTAGTTCGCATGTGTAACACCCCAAAATTTTGGTTTGGTTTTTACCAAATTCTTTATTTGATTTAAAGGAGGTTATTTGAATTTTTTTCTAAAGAGGGACTCTCCTTCCCAAATTTTGTTTATGACAAATCTTTTTGAGTCCTTCTCAATCTTGATTCTGGTCTTGAGGGTCTTTCAACTTATGTTGGTTCAACACAAATACTCTTGGATTGTTTTACTAATTCTTTTGTTAAAAAGAATTCCTATCATTTTTGGATTTATCCCTCCCTATTCAAAAATACACCCTTGCCATGACCTATGTTGAAAATTTCCTTCCAAAACCTTCCTCCCTACTTTGGGTCAAGTCAAGCATCAAGTCCAGCAAGTTTCAACTTTCCCTAGATTTTATTTCTATTTATTTAAACCACAAAATCTTTTTCTGTCATTTATTTGGACCTTCGTGATTTACAAAGGAACTACTAGGTTTCCTTTGAGTTTTGGTTCCAAATAAATTCCTATGGCTAGTCCTTAGTACCCTCCACCTATATCCATCAAGATCTACCAATCCACAGTTCAAAATTTTCAAAATATGCTTGCTGCAAGTTTGGAGCAGATTTGCCATTTTTGGTGAAATTCATTCTTTCTTCTTTCCAAAAATTCTGAGATAATTCAGGCAGTCTCCAGATGCATCAAGAGACCACCCCACCAAGTCCCAGCTCAAGAAAAATTTTCCACGTGCGTCAAACATTTCATCGAGCAGCTTGCGTGCACTGTTCCTGTCAAGTTTCAGAGTTCAGTGTTTCAGTTCAGGGTTCAGTGTCGTTTTCTTCAGTCGATCGTCGCCAATCTCGCCAGTTCCTCGCTTGGCCTCTTGCTCACTGCTCCTCCTCCTTATCCTCGCGCTGCACGGTCGGTTGGCTGGACGTGGGCGTCGGTGCTGAGCCGTCCCATCGTCTCCGGCGAGTGCAGCAATGACAGAGCCGCCCGCCTCGGCCGTCAGACAAGCTCAGCGAAGAGAACCGAAATCCAGCACCGCCCAAGCCTCCTCAAGCTTCCGCGTGGCCATCTCACCCTCAGAGCGCGCTAAGGGACACTCGTCGTGGCCTGAGACGCGCCGAGCACGCTCCCTGCCGCCGACGAGCCCGTGAGGCCATTCCGTCGCGTTTCCGAGCTCCCGGCCAAATTAGACCAAGTTTATGCTTCGAATGGAACCTAGGGTCGAATCCGAAGCCACCGACATCTGCTAACCGCCTGCTAAGCCACTGCCTCGCCGTAATCGCGCACCGGCGTTATCCCGTTCTCGTGCACCTCCTCGATCCGGCTATAAATAGAGGCCCGAGCTCTCCAATCGCTCCAGCACCTCTCCTCCTCTCCTCAGAGCCTCGCCACACCCATCAGAGGGCTTCGGAAGAGCTCTCTTCCCCGACTCCGGCCGCCCCGATCCGCTTCGGGCTCCAGCTCGATTCTCTCTGGTGAGCGCGTCCCCGACGCCCAAATCTTGTCAGTAGCATTCTTTTCCACCTGCCGTTCTCACCCAAGCGTCAATTTGGTGGCAGCAACTCTCTCCGGTGAGATCCATCTCCACCCGACGCCGCCGTCCGCTGGAGAGGAAGAGGTCATCGCTGTGGTGCCTCCCGCCGACCCCTTCCACCTCTCATCGACGCGGGCCAACCTCCTGAACACGCCGGTACCATCCTTTCCCTCTGCCTCGCCGTAAATCGTCGCCGGCGTCCCCCGCAAGCTCTCTGGCGCCGGCGAGCCCGTTTAAACCTGACATGCGGGACCCCTTTGTCAACCTTTTCTTTTTATTCGAAACGTTTTCTGAAAGCGCCTTCGGGCGAAGTACGTTTTCCCCAGTGGGTTGGCGTATTTCCAACCGAAACGTTTTCTGTTTTTCTAAACTACCCCGCTGGATAGTTTCTGTTTTATTACAGACTAGTCCCTGGGTTTGTTTTCCTTATAACTTTTAAACAAAAAAATGATTTTGAGTTGATTCCTTTTTTGTCATCTTCATTTTTCTGTCTAGTTTTCTATCATATTTAATTGAAAAATATTTGGAACAAGTTTTGCGCACGCACGTATTTACGTTAGTATTCGATTTCTTTTATACCGTAGATACCGAAGGAGGTGACGGAGCCGCAAACTTCGCCGAGCTAGACTCCGACTACTCCGAACCAGGCAAGCATGTTTGAACCTTTGATATGATGAGTGTTTTCATGTTTGCTAGAGTGGTTTTCTTATGGCATGTTTATATAAGCATTTGTTGAATGTTATATTCCATGCAAGGTAAGTTGCAAGTGAGCTACAAAACTTGATGAGATCGTAAGATGGAGAAACAACCTGATCATGTGGTGGCATGATAGGTTGCAAGCTGGTATTGTTGGAGCATGCCAGTTCTATATCAACTGTTTAACTCCGGTGTCGACGTGGATCAAGTCTCGATCCCGTCCATTTCCCTTTTGTGCTGCCACATGTTTTCTGCAAAGAATACGGTTTAGTAAGTTGCAAACCTCTTTCCTGGTACACACCAAATAGAGAGGCCGTGATGAGGGTTCCATGGCCCTGGATTAAAGCCGTCATCCGGTCAGGGGGCATGGGTGTTTCCGGTTGGGACCGAGAGGGGGGCACCCCTTAGAGCGCGCGATATAAATTTGATCCCATGCTATTCGAGGAGTTGACCTCCCCGTCTCAAGAGTTTTTCTTGAACGTTGCCTAGGGTGATTCCTGGCAGCGGAATGTGGAATGGGTGTGTACTGGTTAGATGTGTTTTCTTCTAAAATACCGTGAACGGAACTAGTCCTTTGTGACTACTGAAATCCGTTGGCTGTGGTAAAAAGTACAAACTCTGCAGAGTCAAAACCATTCGCATAACCATGTCCATGGTCAGGGACGTTGGTTAGCAGATCAGTGTCAGTCTCAGTGTCAGTCTCTGTAGAACAAATACTTAACTGACAGAGGTAAACCAGGCTGAACGTTACTCCTGTGGATGGACTAACCTGTTTACTTTTATGTGCCGAGTATTTCTTGGGATGGTGCTACCTCCATGAACTACTCAATTTTTGTATGATATAAGCCCTTTATGTGATGTCGCTCAGACGTCCGACTGTGGCATCCTTGTCATTTACTTTTGATAGAAGCCCTTTATGTGATGTCGCTCAGACGTCCGACTGTGGCATTCTTGTCATTTACTTTTGATATAAGCCCTTTATGTGATGTCGCTCAGACGTCCGACTGTGGCATTCTTGTCATTTACTTTTGATATAAGCCCTTTATGTGATGTCGCTCAGACGTCCGACTGTGGCATTCTTGTTATTTACCTTTGATACAAGCCCTTTCTGCGGTGTCGCCCTGACGCCCGACTGCGGCATGTTTATTCTATTTTACCTTTCGAGGCGTCGCTTCAGACACCCGATCGGTCTTCAGCTATTTTATTTATGTTGCAGTGCCAATTTAATTACTCATGTGTGTATTACTAATCTGCTCGTATGCATCATGTTTGCATTTGTTATATCTTATGTCCAAACTGTCTTGCAAGTACATTCAAAGTACTCACCTGGCTTGTTGATTTGGCCAGATGTTGACGAAGGCGATCTTATGGATGAAGAGTACGATAGCGAGTCCGACGCCTAGAGGAGTCCCAGTCAGTCCCTTGCGATCCTGGAGTTGGTCACTTGTATTATATACGCTTCCGCAACCCGAATAAAATCATCGAGCCTCACTCCGGCGCTTGATGAGTGTAAGATTTTGGAGTCATGTCACCCACATCGTTGTGACATATCCACCACCACTATTATTACGAGTTAGTAGTTATGCCACCATACCCTTTGCGTCATATCCGCCTTTATGTGAATATTGGCGTGCTTGTAATAAAATTGTTGAGCAGCCTCAGCTCGACCCTGTATAATATTTAGTACTTCTGGATTTCTGTATCAAGGATTTGTCTACCAGTAAGGAGGAATTTCCTTACTGGTCTAGCGAAAGGGGCGATTTTTCAATAAATGTTTTATTGAAAAACCGGTCCTGACAACCTTGGTATCAGAGCCAGGCTGACTGTAGGAAGCCACTAGGTGCGATCGCTAATCGGTTATTAGCGTAATAGGTGCTATTTTAGCAATTTGCAAATTGTAGCAATTCTTCTGTTAGTCATCATAAATTTATGATTTGACTATCTGGAATTTTTGTCTACTTTTGTAGATGGCTGGCCGCGACTGTGAATCACAGGTGTTCGCCAATGTGCCTGAGGGGTTTATCAAGCTCCTCGCCTCCATCGCCAAGATCGCGATCGGGCCATCGACTCGTCCGGAGTTCACGCTCTGCGAGCACAAGCTCAGCGACAGCGTGTCTATGCACCAGGCTGCGGTGCAATTCAAGGGAGGACGTTCTGAATTACGCCGCTTCCGATTTGTTGGGAGGGCCATGCCTACGGAGAGGCATGCCATGCAGATGGCTGCCCGTGAGGCAATAGCTCGTCTCCGGGATGCTCTTCCTTCGATGAAGGCTCGTCGCTACCGCTACCTCCCATGCCACGTGCCATACACTTGTCACTATGCATTTGCTTGCACTAGGGGAGAACGAGATGATGCTATTGAGATGCTTGTTGAGTATCTCAAGGCTCTTGAGGCAGCTTTTGATAACCTCGTGGACGACTTTGTGGCTGCCCGTATGGACTCAGTTCAGGGCTGTGTTGCCAACAGGAGGGAGCTGCTCCATACAGCACCGCCACTGTCATACATCTCGTCCTCAGCATCCTATGCACCTGCCATCTTAGCCACCGCTCGCCGCCTACCTACCGCTGAGGAGTCTGACCAAATCATTGCTCCTACCCCAGTTAGTGCTGCACCGCCTACCACACCCGCTTCAGCCGCACAACCCAGTACTCCGCGCCTAGAGCCTATTAGTGAGGAAGAAGTTGAGTCCCCAGCATTACTGGGACTTACCCTCGGCAGGCCGAGGGAAATTTTTACCATCTCCGACTGAGTGCGCCGAGCAACCGTGTGATGTACCTGCTAGTATAATATGTTTATAGGTATATAGGCTTGGTGAGAAGTAGTCTGTGTGCGCATCATGTAGGAACTCGGAGAAGTGCACTAGCCTAAATAACATGTCAGGAATGTGTACGCGCATCCTGAGTGAGGTATTGTATAATTATGGCTTGCTTGTAAGATACTGAGCGGTCCTTCTCCATGCGCAATCAAGTATTTTCTTGAAAAATCTTGGAGTTTTAAAATTCCTGCCTTTGCAAAATTATTTATTTTTGCTACTCGGTTTTCCTCATGAGCTCTCCAAAATACCCCAGAGTGGAAAATGCATCGTCCCTGGACTCGTTCCATGCAAAGCCCGCCGGAAGAAAATTATGGTACCCAGACAACTAACAATTTCACACAGGGGCAGTCAAGTCAGCAAGACAGTGAAGCAGCATTTTCTCAAGTATGCCGCCTTTATGAGCAAAGCCAACAGCATCATCAAGAAATGATGAGCCATATTATCAATATGAGAAATCACCGCGAACCATACCAGCAGCATTCCAAATTGGCTGAACTACAAAAGACACGTCCCCCAACTTTCTCTCACACGGATAAACCTCTTGAGGCTGATGATTGGCTTCGAGACATTGAGAGGAAATTAATTATTGCACAATGTTCAGACCGTGAGAAAGTACTGTATGCACCTCACTACCTTACAGGAGCAGCTGCATCGTGGTGGGAAAATTTCCTACACATGCATCCCAATGAAAACAACATCACCTGGGAGGAGTTTAAGGAAAATATTCGTGGGGCGCACATTCCCAGAAGTGTTATGAAGATCAAGAAAAGGGAGTTTGATGACCTCAAGCAGAGAAACATGACAGTGACTGAGTACAATAGTCAGTTTACTCAACTATCTCGTTATGCCAACGAAGAACATATGACTGAAAATAAAAAGATGGAAAAATTTCTGGACGGTCTAGCACCAGCACTTAAATGCCAGCTGGTCATACACACCTTTCCAGATTTCAAAACACTTGTGGACAAAGCTATTACCTTGGATAATGAACGCCGCAGCTTGGAGGATTTTCGCAAGCGCAAGCGGGACAAGACTTCTCAATCTCGCAACAATCGGAACAAGATTGATTTTCGGAAAAATGGGGCGAACAAATCCGCAACCAGTGTTCCATGCTCAAACAAGAATTTTCATGCAAGGGATAAAGATTTTACGTATCGCCCAGGCGTTACTTGCTTCGCTTGCGGAGAGGAAGGACACTATGCCAAGCAATGCCCAAAGCCAAGAAACTCGGCCCCCAAGACAAACAATAGTGGAAATAATTCAGCCTCCAAACGTAACGACTTCAATCCCAGCAACAATCACAAGAAGGGTCACGTGAACCATGTGACCAAGGAAGAAGCGCAGAATGCTCCGGATATCGTACTCGGTAAGTTTCCTGTCAACACAATACCTGCCACGGTTTTGTTTGATTCTGGAGCTTCTCATTCGTTCATTTCAAAGAAATTTGCTTTGCAACATGATTTTCCGATTCTTCCCTTGGAAAATTCTATGACCATCAAGTCCCCCGGGATTAAGCAAATCACCCAGAGTTATTGCCAAGGTGTGGTTATTGAGCTTGAGGGATTAAAGTTTCGAGCAAACCTCATTGTATTGGAAAACAAGGGACTGGATGTTATCCTAGGAATGGTCTGGTTAACCACCAACAAGGGATTTATCGACTGTTTCAATCGGACTGTGATCCTCACTCATCACCACGGGAAGACGATAAAAATTTCAGCTCAAGAAAGACCAATATCACTGCGACCAAGATTGAACAAGGTGGATATTTCAGATTTAAATAAAGTTCCAGTGGTGTGTGAGTTTCCTGATGTATTTCCTGAAGAGCTACCAGGCATGCCACCAGACCGAGAAATAGAATTCATTATTGAACTAGCACCTGGAACCACTCCCATTTACAAGAAACCTTATAGAATGGCACCTTCCGAGTTGGTATAATTGAAGAAGCAAATAAAAGAATTACTGGACAAAGGATTTATCCGGGCCAGCTCCTCACCTTGGGGTTCGCCAGTATTATTTGCCAAGAAAAAAGATGGGACACTGAGATTATGTATAGACTATCGAGCACTCAACATGGTTACCATCAAAAACAAATATCCGATGCCACGGATAAATGATTTATTTGACCAGCTTGCACAAGCCAAGGTTTTCTCAAAGATTGATTTAAGGTCGGGATATCATCAATTAAAAGTACGGACAGAAGATATCCCTAAAATAGCATTCACTTCCAGATACGGATTATATGAATTTACAGTAATGCCGTTTGGACTGACAAACGCCCCCGCATATTTTGTTCACCTCATGAACAAAGTGTTCATGAAATTTATGGACAAATTTGTTGTGGTGTTCATTGATGATATTTTAGTATATTCTAAAACACCAGAAGAACATGCTAAACATCTCAGAATTGTGCTGGGAGAATTAAGGAAGCATCAATTGTACGCCAAATTCAGCAAATGTGAATTTTGGCTAAAACAGGTTGGTTTTTTGGGCCATGTATTAACCCAAGAAGGTGTTGCCATGGACCCAGAAAAAGTCAAGGCCGTACTCGACTGGAGACCACCAGCCAACGTAACCGATGTACGAAGCTTTCTGGGAATGGCTGGATATTACAGACGATTTATTGAGGGATTCTCCACCGTAGCAAAACCTATGACACAGCTACTCAAGAAGGATAAGAAATTTGTGTGGACTGAAGATTGCGAGAAAAGTTTCCAAGAACTCAAAAAGAGATTAACAACAGCACCAGTATTAGTCATACCAGACATTCACAAAAATTTTGAAGTATATTGCGACGCGTCCCGGAAGGGCCTCGGATGCGTATTAATGCAAGAAGGCAAAGTAGTCGCATATGCTTCCAGGCAACTACGAAGACATGAAGAAAACTATCCCACTCATGACTTGGAATTAGCAGCAGTTATTCATGCACTCAAGGAATGGAGGCACTTTTTGCTTGGAAATCGATGTGAAATATATACAGACCATAAAAGCCTCAAATATATTTTCACACAACCAGAACTCAATTTGTGACAACGACGCTGGTTGGAATTAGTGAAAGATTATGATGTTGGCATTCACTACCATCCAGGAAAGGCGAATGTTGTGGCAGATGCTCTCAGCCGAAATCCAAGCTCGAGCAACGACAGTTCACAAAACTTGAGACCTGGGTTTCATAGGGAGTTTGCCAAACTCAACATGGTGTTGGTCACTGAAGGCACTATGTCAAATTTGGAAATACAACCCACCCTAATGGAACAAATTAAGAAAGCTCAGCATGGACATCCCAGCATCGAAGGCATAAAAAGAAAAGTGAGCCTGGACAAAGCCTCAGAATTCGTCGTAGACAGTGAGGGAATACTTTGGTACGGAGACAGGCTTTGCGTGCCAAATGTAGAAGACCTCAAACAACAAATTTTGACCGAAGGCCACACCGCTCCATATTCCATCCACCCTGGAGGAACTAAAATGTACAAGGACATTCAAGAAAGATTTTGGTGGCACGGTATGAAGAGGGATATAGCCACATTCATTGCCTGTTGTGATTCATGTCAGCGCATTAAAGCCGAGCACCAAAAACCAGCAGGACTATTACAGCCAAACAGGATACCTGAATGGAAATGGGACGAGATTGAAATGGATTTTATTGTCGGACTACCTCGGTCACGACACGGAAATGATGCCATATGGGTCATCACAGATAAGTTGACCAAGGTGGCACATTTTATTCCGGTAAAGACAACCCACACCACTCAGAAGCTTGCCAAGCTTTATCTCTCCCGTATTGTTTGTCTACATGGAGTTCCAAAGACCATAATATCCGACAGAGGCACTCAATTCGTCTCTAGATTTTGGGATCATCTACAACAAGCTCTGGGAACTCAACTAGTATTCAGCACAGCATATCACCCCCAGACTGGAGGACAGACTGAACGTGTAAACCAAATTCTAGAAGACATGCTGAGAGCATGTGTTCTCACTTATGGAACCAGTTGGGAAGAAAGCTTACCGTATGCCGAGTTCGCGTACAACAACAGTTACCAATCCAGTCTACAGATGGCACCTTTTGAAGCTTTGTATGGGCGAAGATGCCGTACCCCATTAAATTGGTCAGAGACAGGAGACAGCCGTATCTTCGGCCCAGACATGCTCAAGGAAGCTGAGCAGAAGGTTAAATTAGTCAGGGATCGACTCAAGACAGCCCAGAGCCGACAAAAGAGTTATTATGACCAGAAACATCGTGAAGTCAGTTTTGAACCCGGTGAATATGTGTATCTAAGAGTATCCCCTATGCGGGGCCTGCAGCGATTCAAAATTAAAGGTAAGCTAGCACCACGTTTTATTGGACCTTTCCGTGTGACTGCACGAAGAGGCACAGTAGCCTACCAGCTAGACCTACCCGAAGAACTGTCAGACGTCCATGACGTGTTCCACATATCACAATTGAGGAAGTGTGTAAGCAACCCAGAAAAGCGTGTATCTCATGAGAGCATTGACGTGCAACCGGACCTCACCTACAGGGAACGTCCAGTAAAAATATTGGAGGAGTCTGAAAGAAGAACCCGTCAGAAGACAATTAAGTTCTTCAAGGTTCAGTGGAGCAATCACACCGAAGATGAAGCAACTTGGGAGAGAGAGGATTTTCTTCGGGCAGAGTACCCACACCTATTTGAGGATCAGCTGAAATCTCGGGGACGAGATTTTTCCTAAGGGGGTGGGTGTTGTAACACCCCAAAATTTTGGTTTGGTTTTTACCAAATTCTTTATTTGATTTAAAGGAGGTTATTTGAATTTTTTTCTAAAGAGGGACTCTCCTTCCCAAATTTTGTTTATGACAAATCTTTTTGAGTCCTTCTCAATCTTGATTCTGGTCTTGAGGGTCTTTCAACTTATGTTGGTTCAACACAAATACTCTTGGATTGTTTTACTAATTCTTTTGTTAAAAAGAATTCCTATCATTTTTGGATTTATCCCTCCCTATTCAAAAATACACCCTTGCCATGACCTATGTTGAAAAGTTCCTTCCAAAACCTTCCTCCCTACTTTGGGTCAAGTCAAGCATCAAGTCCAGCAAGTTTCAACTTTCCCTAGATTTTATTTCTATTTATTTAAACCACAAAATCTTTTTCTGTCATTTATTTGGACCTTCGTGATTTACAAAGGAACTACTAGGTTTCCTTTGAGTTTTGGTTCCAAATAAATTCCTATGGCTAGTCCTTAGTACCCTCCACCTATATCCATCAAGATCTACCAATCCACAGTTCAAAATTTTCAAAATATGCTTGCTGCAAGTTTGGAGCAGATTTGCCATTTTTGGTGAAATTCATTCTTTCTTCTTTCTAAAAATTCTGAGATAATTCAGGCAGTCTCCAGATGCATCAAGAGACCACCCCACCAAGTCCCAGCTCAAGAAAAAATTTCCATGTGCGTCAAACATTTCATCGAGCAGCTTGCGTGCACTGTTCCTGTCAAGTTTCAGAGTTCAGTGTTTCAGTTCAGGGTTCAGTGTCGTTTTCTTCAGTCGATCGTCGCCAATCTCGCCAGTTCCTCGTTTGGCCTCTTGCTCACTGCTCCTCCTCCTTATCCTCGCGCCGCACGGTCGGTTGGCTGGACGTGGGCGTCGGTGCTGAGCCGTCCCATCGTCTCCGGCGAGTGCAGCAATGACAGAGCCGCCCGCCTCGGCCGTCAGACAAGCTCAGCGAAGAGAACCGAAATCCAGCACCGCCCAAGCCTCCTCAAGCTTCCGCGTGGCCATCTCACCCTCAGAGCGCGCTAAGGGACACTCGCCGTGGCCTGAGACGCGCAGAGCACGCTCCCTGCCGCCGACGAGTCCGTGAGGCCATTCCGTCACGTTTCCGAGCTCCCGGCCAAATTAGACCAAGTTTATGCTTCGAATGGAACCTAGGGTCGAATCGGAAGCCGCAAACATCTGCTAACCGCCTGCTAAGCCACTGCCTCGCCGTAATCGCGCACCGGCGTTATCCCGTTCTCGGGCACCTCCTCGATCCGGCTATAAATAGAGGCCCGAGCTCTCCAATCGCTCCAGCACCTCTCCTCCTCTCCTCAGAGCCTCGCCACACCCATCAGAGGGCTTCGGAAGAGCTCTCTTCCCCGACTCCGGCCGCCCCGATCCGCTTCGGGCTCCAGCTCGATTCTCTCTGGTGAGCGCGTCCCCGACGCCCAAATCTTGTCAGTAGCATTCTTTTCCACCTGCCGTTCTCACCCAAGCGTCAATTTGGTGGCAGCAACTCTCTCCGGTGAGATCCATCTCCACCCGACGCCGCCGTCCGCTGGAGAGGAAGAGGTCATCGCTGTGGTGCCTCCCGCCGACCCCTTCCACCTCTCATCGACGCGGGCCAACCTCCTGAACACGCCGGTACCATCCTTTCCCTCTGCCTCGCCGTAAATCGTCGCCGGCGTCCCCCGCAAGCTCTCTGGCGCCGGCGAGCCCGTTTAAACCTGACATGCGGGACCCCCTTGTCAGCCTTTTCTTTTTATTCGAAACGTTTTCTGAAAGTGCCTTCGGGCGAAGTACGTTTTCCCCATTGGGTTGGCGTATTTCCAACCGAAACGTTTTCTGTTTTTCTAAACTACCCCCCTGGATAGTTTCTGTTTTATTACAGACTAGTCCCTGGGTTTGTTTTCCTTATAACTTTTAAACAAAAAAATGATTTTGAGTTGATTCCTTTTTTGTCATCTTCATTTTTCTGTCTAGTTTTCTATCATATTTAATTGAAAAATATTTGGAACAAGTTTTGCGCACGCACGTATTTACGTTAGTATTCGATTTCTTTTATACCGTAGATACCGAAGGAGGTGACGGAGCCGCAAACTTCGCCGAGCTAGACTCCGACTACTCCGAACCAGGCAAGCATGTTTGAACCTTTGATATGATGAGTGTTTTCATGTTTGCTAGAGTGGTTTTCTTATGGCATGTTTATATAAGCATTTGTTCAATGTTATATTCCATGCAAGGTAAGTTGCAAGTGAGCTACAAAACTTGATGAGATCGTAAGATGGAGAAACAACCTGATCATGTGGTGGCATGATAGGTTGCAAGCTGGTATTGTTGGAGCATGCCAGTTCTATATCAACTGTTTAACTCCGGTGTCGACGTGGATCAAGTCTCGATCCCGTCCATTTCCCTTTTGTGCTGCCACATGTTTTCTGCAAAGAATACGGTTTAGTAAGTTGCAAACCTCTTTCCTGGTATACACCAAATAGAGAGGCCGTGATGAGGGTTCCATGGCCCTGGATTAAAGCCGTCATCCGGTCAGGGGGCATGGGTGTTTCCGGTTGGGACCGAGAGGGGGGCACCCCTTAGAGCGCGCGATATAAATTTGATCCCATGCTATTCGAGGAGTTGACCTCCCCGTCTCAAGAGTTTTTCTTGAACGTTGCCTGGGGTGATTCCTGGCAGCGGAATGTGGAATGGGTGTGTACTGGTTAGATGTGTTTTCTTCTAAAATACCGTGAACGGAACTAGTCCTTTGTGACTACTGAAATCCGTTGGCTGTGGTAAAAAGTACAAACTCTGCAGAGTCAAAACCATTCGCATAACCATGTCCATGGTCAGGGACGTTGGTTAGCAGATCAGTGTCAGTCTCAGTGTCAGTCTCTGTAGAACAAATACTTAACTGACAGAGGTAAACCAGGCTGAACGTTACTCCTGTGGATGGACTAACCTATTTACTTTTATGTGCCGAGTATTTCTTGGGATGGTGCTACCTCCATGAACTACTCAATTTTTGTATGATATAAGCCCTTTATGTGATGTCGCTCAGACGTCCGACTGTGGCATCCTTGTCATTTACTTTTGATAGAAGCCCTTTATGTGATGTCGCTCAGACGTCCGACTGTGGCATTCTTGTCATTTACTTTTGATATAAGCCCTTTATGTGATGTCGCTCAGACGTCCGACTGTGGCATTCTTGTCATTTACTTTTGATATAAGCCCTTTATGTGATGTCGCTCAGACGTCCGACTGTGGCATTCTTGTTATTTACCTTTGATACAAGCCCTTTCTGCGGTGTCGCCCTGACGCCCGACTGCGGCATGTTTATTCTATTTTACCTTTCGAGGCGTCGCTTCAGACACCCGATCGGTCTTCAGCTATTTTATTTATGTTGCAGTGCCAATTTAATTACTCATGTGTGTATTACTAATCTGCTCGTATGCATCATGTTTGCATTTGTTATATCTTATGTCCAAACTGTCTTGCAAGTACATTCAAAGTACTCACCTGGCTTGTTGATTTGGCCAGATGTTGACGAAGGCGATCTTATGGATGAAGAGTACGATAGCGAGTCCTACGCCTAGAGGAGTCCCAGTCAGTCCCTTGCGATCCTGGAGTTGGTCACTTGTATTATATACGCTTCCGCAACCTGAATAAAATCATCGAGCCTCACTCCGGCGCTTGATGAGTGTAAGATTTTGGAGTCATGTCACCCACATCGTTGTGACATATCCACCACCACTATTATTACGAGTTAGTAGTTATGCCACCATACCCTTTGCGTCATATCCGCCTTTATGTGAATATTGGCGTGCTTGTAATAAAATTGTTGAGCAGCCTCAGCTCGACCCTGTATAATATTTAGTACTTCTGGATTTCTGTATCAAGGATTTGTCTACCAGTAAGGAGGAATTTCCTTACTGGTCTAGCGAAAGGGGCGATTTTTCAATAAATGTTTTATTGAAAAACCGGTCCTAACAGCATGTTCATCTCCATAGAACTCTTCTTCATATTCCTGTTCCTCCATGCCTGGCCAATTAAATAACCAATGGCAAGCCAATGAGTACTTTGAATGTACTCGCAAGCAACCCATGATTTGGTTCAAAGTAACAATGCAATTTAACAACAATGAGCAATCTAGCTATGAGCTAGAATAAATTTTTCTACCATCAAGGGTATGCATCAATAAACTCATGTAACCTCGAAGACAGGTTACCGATATCAACATGAATATGATTCATCTCATCGAGTCCAGTCACCACCTTGACTCTTCACACACACATACTTTCACCGATGCGGTAAAACTCTAGACATAGTTTAAGTAGCACCACCCAACTGTCGATGACCGTGGACACGGCTATTCGAATAGTTTTACACTATGCAGAGGTTGCGCACTTTACCCACAAGATCCGGGAAGCTTTCGTGTCATCCACGATCCCGCAGTACCTCAAGTACTCGGGGGAAGCACCCGGTCATTATCTTTCCTTAGACGACACTAACATAGAGTCCACTCGTTGGTATACGGCCCTCGAGTACAAACAATAGATCATGGGACTTGCCCTATTTCAATGTCACGCGTACACGAAGGGACCAACGGTGTGTCCGGTGCCCTGTGAAAACAGTCATGGTCGTCTATCCAAGCACGACACCGTCCCGGGAAAGACCTCAAGTCTTCTCGTCACTAGTAATGCGGGCACCATACTAGTATCGGCCTAAGTAATCAATAAAGCCCCGTCCCATAAGAGGTAGAGTGGTTGCACATGTTTGGTTGGGACGATAGTCACACATAAATCTAATCCATCATTTCACCCATGCACAAGTTCTTTACCGGCACATCAATTCTTCCTCAAGTGATGACCTAACTCAATATCGCCCTCGGGCATTAGGGGCACCCGACGGGGTTTATGAAAAGATTGCAACCATGAAGGTTACATGACACACATGCATCACTATGCATCACTACTAACCATTTGCATGTCATCTAGCACATAGCAAGATCATGAGTGAAACATGCATCATGTGGTGGTTCATAACTAGGTCACCACCATAACTCTTATTATCATGCATTCGAAAACGAACGGGTTCCGAAGAACACAAGTGTATCATGGTCAAAGGGCTGCTTGCCTGGATTGGCTTGGTCTTCAAAGTCTTCAAATCCTTCTCCACCTTCTTCTTCAGAAACTTGGTCAAATACGGTATCTATATGTCGCAAAGTAACAACGGGAAAATAAAACCACAATGAAAATAGAAAAATCAAAGTGCTCTGAAAAATGTCAACTTATTTTTGTTAAATACTAGAGGGAAAACTAAGATGACAAAAATTCTTAGTTGGAGTTTTGGAGTTACAGAATGGGATCTAAGGATTTTTGAACATAGGTTTTAATGCTCAAATTTGAATTAAAATTTGAACAGAACAGAAAAGTTTCATGGACATGTGTGAAAGTGACACCATTAAATAGGTTGGAATATTACAAGATTTTAGGAGTTGGAATTAATTCATTTGGACAATTATTTATTTCTTTAAAATTATTTGAAATTTCACAAAAAAGAGTAAAAGAAAATGGCCCGGTGTCACTGGGCCAGAAAGGCCACAGTGCACGGCCCAGGGCAAATAGCCCAGCCGCACGGGGGCCAGCGCGCGCACGCCAGGTTTTCAAACCTGACGGGCGGGGCCCGGCGGTCAGCGGCTGCGAGGGGAGAGAGAGGGCGGTGAGGATGACAGGTGGGGCCCACCTGTCATCTTCAACCTTGCGGCCAACGCGACGGCGAGCTCATCGGCGGCGATTCCGGGCACGGCGGGGCAAATGGAGGGCAGGAATGGGCTCAGCAGCTAGTCGCGGATGTAGTGGTGGTGGCGCGGCTCGCCGGAGGGGCCTGGTTCACCGGCGGCGAGGATACGCGGCGGAGGGTCGTCGGGAGGTCGCTGCTCCGGTTGATTCCGGCAGTTGCAGAAGGGGAAAAGAGAGGGGAATGCATCAGTGGTGTGCGGCGGTTCCAGATCGAGCAAGGGTTGGAGCGGAGAGGGCCTGTACCGCGAGATCTCCGGCTGCCCGACGCGGCGGAGCTCCGGTCGATCCTGAGCACTAAGGCTCTCTAGGGATGAGTAAGTGGTGCTGGGGTGCTACTGGGGGTGAGGGAAGGCTGTTGGTGCCGTTGGAGAGGCTCGGGCGTGCTTATATAGCCGAGCCCACGGTCCACCGTGGACTCGTGCGCCGGCGAGGTCACGGGCGAGGCCAGAGGCCGTGCTGGTGCTTGTGTTTGAGTCGGGGAGGTTCATGGGTGAGGTCCACGCCTAGTAGAGGGGAGAGGAGGAGCGGGGAGGGCTCGAGACAGCGTGCGCATGTGAGGCCGACGAGTGGAGGTTGCGGGCAGCCAGCACGCATGCGAAGGCGGCCACTGGAGGGAGGAGGAGGAGGGGGACAGCGCCGGGGGAGGTCGCAGACGTCGAGGTGCATCGACTGGCGCGAGGGGGAAGCACGAGGTGGTCGGCTGCGCTGGATTGGGCGAAGCTACAGTGCGGGTGCGCACTGTAGCGCGCTCTGGAGTGTGCTTATGGCATGCCAGGGCATGCCATTGGCCCTCTGGGCGTGTCCGCCGTGTCTAGGGGGTCCAGGGCAATGTAAACAACTCCGGTGTGGCCTTGGATGCTCTGGAGGTGCAGTGAGAGAGGGATGAAGCTGGTAAATGAGTAGAACTTGGATGTCCAGCAAGGTGAATTGGGGTTTTCACCCCTCAATCATGGAGCTGTGGACATGGGGGAGTTACTGGATTTAAAATGTAACTAGATGAAGTTGTGGTAGAAAGCTGAGGCAAAAGTAAATGGTAAAAGAGGCCAAGATGGTAGTTTTGGTAAAATGGCAGAAGGTGTTTGATCATGTTTTGGACAAGCAAATGATTTACACTTGCCATGGCACTTAACAGGATTCAATGTCATATGAAAATAGGGTGTTTCACCAAATTTGGGCTCATTTGAAGAAACTAGCCAATGTAACTTTGGTGAACCCTAGAAATCAACAGAAATGACTTCATCTTGTTTGAGTCAAGCTAATCATCTCCCCTTGATGCACTACTTGGTGTAGTTTCATCATTTGGGGTTATGATCATGCCCACAAAGTTTGAAGCTCCAGGTAAAAAGTTGGTAATGTAAAGTTGTTCAAATTTGCAATTGAACAGAAATGGTTTTGGGGTATTCTGATCAAGTTATCCTACTCTAAATCTTGTGCCATTTGGTCTAGATGTTTTGTTAGGCCTTTCTAGCATGTGCACCAAGTTTGAGAGCATTTGGATAAGTTTGGCAATGTAAAGTTGCTCAAACTTCAAATATGGACAGAATGTTTTTGAAGGGTTTTGAGGATGTTATCTTGCTTCCCAAGGCATGGGGCTTGGCAAGATCATCAAGTATGTCATATATGACATGATATAATTTCCCTGGAATTTTTGGAGAATAATTCCTTTGTAAATATTTCAAAAGCTTGAAATATCCAGAAAGGGTTTTAGAGGGATTTGCCCATTATTTTGAACATGACCAAGTGTTGAAACTCTTACATATGGACAATATATGTCCTATGAGTCTCTCTGAATTTTGGCAAATATTTTTGAAACACTTAAATAATTTTTCCCTATTAAAGACCATTTCTGGCCTTAAGAAAAAACTTTTAAATAAAATAGGAAAATAACTTTTAAAATTATACTTTTGTGGTTTCTAGGGGTCCTATGACTACTAGGTCTCAAATATATTTTTTGAAATAATTTTCTCACCCTAAATCAAGCACTTGCAGTGCAAACCTCAATTCAGAGGTTTTTGGAATACTAAATTTACAAAATAAATTTTGGCCAAATTATTTTTGTAAGAAAATACCATACTGCTATATACACTTGGTATGATCATTGGGCAGAAGTTTTGGGTATGGAGATGAATTCTACAAGAGGTAATAGTTGACTTTAATGAGCACTTGAAAAACATAAGAAGAAAAACTCAATTCCAAATAAAAGCCAAATGATGCCAAAAAAATTTGCTGGTCCAAATTTTCATGCTTCATTGATGCAAATAACATGTTACAAAATGCAGGGTGTGACAGTGTGGGACATAAGACAACATCATGGATTCAAGGAAATGACTCCAGATGACATCATATCCACTTTCCAACTCTTTGAAGAGTCAAAGGCAAATGCTACGAAACATCTTCCCATGCATGGTACCTCAACAACAAAAATCAATCTTGCATTGAAGGCCAAGCATGTATATGAAGAATAGAAAAGTGAAGAAGTAGAAGATGATGATGAGGATGAAGATGTTGATGAGATTGAATCCGATGAGAGCCCTTAATACGAAGACATTGCCCTCTTTGTCAGGAAGTTTAGCGCTGGAAAATTCAAAGGAATATTCCTGAAGAAGAAAGTGAGAACATGTTACAACTGTGAAGAAACAAACCACTTCTCAAATGATTGGCCCTATGAGAAGAGAGAATATAAACCAAGGTTTCCCAGGACCTTTCCCAAGAAAAAGTTACCAAACCTTTTGAACTCAAAGCTCAAGAAGAGAGATGGGAAAGCAATGGTTGCTCATGAAGAATCTGATTCGGATGAGTTTAGTGGTGTTGCCAGAGTTGCTCTAGATTCTAAAAACACTTTGAGACTAGTAAACAAGAGTGGTGAAGTTGTCACCTACAGCTATATGAAAGACTACAAGGGCAATGCTCACAAGTGCCTAACGGAAAAGGCCGTGGTAGAAGATGGAGAGGACCAAAGCTCCCCTGACATGGTCAAGGTAACCCCGCAATCAAATCCTCCTCTCTTCACTCCTCTTACTCCTAGTGATGAGTACCTTGATGCGGAGGATAATCATGATGATATTGATATAGATAACCTCATGTTTGCTCAATTAAATAAGGTCATGTGCTCCCTAAAAGTAAAGAAGCTCTGTATGTTTCGTATGCTTATGGAGATGGTGGGTAAGCACACCATCACCATTAAGGAACTCGAAACCCTCGTAACTGAGGAAAAGGAAAAATGTGAAATCCTTGAGCGAAAAGTCCAATATGAGGAAGCACAAAATGACGAATTATGCTTAAAAATTGGTGCAAACATTGATGCTCATGATAAATATCTTGCCTCCCTGAAAAAGGCTAAGGACTCTTGCGAAGATTTAATGAATGATAAAAGTAAGCTTGTGAAGTCTCATGCTTCTCTTTCTAAGGATTGTTAGCTCCTATCCATGTCCCTCAATACTAAGGAAGAAGAGCACACCCTTCTTATAAAATTTTTGATACACTCAAGCTTACTTATCTTGAAACTCTAGCCAAGGCTTACTCTTCTCCTATTATCAATGTTGATGCGTGTACTACTAACTCTAGTAGTGATCTAGCATCTATTCTTGGGGAGAATCATTTTCACAAGGATCAAATTGATAAAGGTCTCATGACATGTGCTCAAGGACAAAAGAACCATAATGAGGTATTAAGACAACACAATGAGGTGTTTGCCAAAGAGGGGCTCGTGTTTGACCCAAGCACAAGCAAGAAGAAGACGTCTTCTCAAAAGTGCACCACTCCTCTAAAAGAAACATTTGTACGAGCAGGGCACAAGGAGAAAGGTAAGGTTCTTTGTGGGAAGGCCAGAAGGGGCATGCCCACACTCAACAAGCCAAAAGAGTTCATGCCTCCATCCTATGTACTTCGTAAGACTAAGGATGGGGAAGTTTATGCAAAATTTGTTGGTCCTCGAAACGCATTCCGGTTCTATGCTATTTGGGTCCCTAAGACCCTTGTGACTAACTTGAGAGGTCCCATTGCAAAATGGGTGCCTCTAACCAAGTCATAATTATGTGTAGGTTGCTTTCTCTGGTCTAGTAAAATGGGTGATCATTAGTGGATGCACAAATCATATGACCGGAGATTGCAAATTGCTCTATGATTTCATGGAAGCTCTTCAACCATTTATGAGCATTATGTTTGGTGGAGGATCAAAAGGACAGGTACTCGGATTGGGCAAGGTGGCTATCACAAATGACATGTCTCTTGCAAATGTCATGCTTGTTCAATCCCTTAAGTATCATTTGCTTTCTGTTCGCCAATTGGCATCTGTTGGTTATGATACACTATTTGGACTAACGGATGTGAACGTCTTCATGAGAGATACTCTTGAAGTGGTCTTTGTTGGAGAGTTGGATGGCAACCTTTACACGATTGATTTATCAAAAGAGAGCACATTCCATTCAACTTGTCTAATGGCCAAGGCCGACAAGGGGTGGCAATGGCATAGCCGGCTAGCCCATGTCGGCATGAGAAATCATCAAGATATCTTAAATGGTAATCACATCCTTGGACTAACCAATGTCGCTTTTGAGAAAGATCGTGTGTGTAGTGCATGCATAGCCGGGAAGCAACATCAATCAAAGCACACACCCAAGAATATCATGTCTACCTCAAGGCCTTTGGACCTCCTTCATGTGGATCTTTTTGGGCCTCCTTCGTGGGATAGTCTTGGTGGGGAAAAGTATTGGATTGTCATTGTTGATGATTACTCAAGATATACATGTGTGTTCTTCCTCAAGTCCAAGGACGAGACGAAGATCACCTTCATTGATTTTGCCAAGCAAGCACAACGCAAATTTGACAAAGAAATCTTGGCAATAAGAAGTGATAATGGCTCTGAGTTCAAGAACTATGCCTTGGAAGAATTTCTTAGTGATGAAGGGATTGATCATCAATATTCAGCTCCATACACCCCTCAGCAAAATGGTGTAGCCGAAAGGAAGAACCGTACACTTGTGGAGATGGCAAGGTCCATGTTGGATGAATACAAGTCACCACATAGTTTTTGGGATGGGGCTGTCAACACTGCATGCCATGCATCAAATCGGCTCTTCCTCCGCAAAATATTGGAAAAGACTCCATATGAGCTCCTAACTGGGAACAAGCCAAATGTCAAGTACTTTCCTGTATTTGGGTGCAAATGTTTCATCCTCAACAAAAGGGCACGGTTAGGAAAATTTCAATGCAAAACAATTGAGGGCAGATTTGTTGGCTATGGATCAAACCCTCACCCTTATAGAGTCTACAACAAATCCAATGGATGTGTTGTAGAAACTTGTGACGTGGTGTTTGATGAATTTAATGGCTCCCATGGGGAGCAAGTTGATCTAAGTGATGTTGGTGAAGAAGATTCTTCTCAAGATATTCTGACCATGGGTGTTGGTGCACTTCTTCCAATGGAACAAGAACCTCATGATGATGAATATGAAGAGGGAAGCTTCACACATCATCAAACTACTTCAACACCTACACCATCACAAGCTCCTATTGCCCAACCAATGCCCTTACTTCAAGTACAAGAAGATGATCAAGCCCCTCTTCAAGAACAAGATCATCATCAAGGGAAAGAACTAAAAAGTGCAATCATTGATGGTGAACCTCAACAAACGCAATATGAAGAAGAAGATCTCCCACCACACATCAATGATCCATATGTTCAGGACGTGGATGATTGCCATGAATTTGAACCTCGAGAAACCCTAACCTCCTTCATGACTTGAGTGGCTGGTCGTGTTGACGTTGACAAAATTCTCAACGGCATATCGGAAGGTAGAGTCACTCATAAATATTTGACAATTTTTTGTGCTCACTTCTCATTTGTGTCCAGTGTTGAGCCTCTCAAGGTACAAGACGCATTGATGGACAATTGTTGGCTCGTTGCTATGCAAGAAGAGTTGAACAATTTTAAACGCAACCAAGTGTGGTCTTTGGTGGAGAGACCAACTACGGAACACAATGTCATTGGAACGAAATGGATTTTCAAGAACAAGCAAGATGAGAATGGTGTAATCATCTGTAACAAGGCAAGGTTAGTGGCACAAGGGTACTCACAAGTTGAAGGTTTGGACTTTGGTGAGATATTTGCCCACGTTGCCCGTCTTGAATCTATTCGCATCTTACTTGCTTATGCTGCTTTCAATGGTTTTACATTACATAAAATGGATGTGAAGAGTGCCTTCCTTAACGTTCCTATACAAGAAGAAGTATATGTATCACAACCACCTCACTTCGTTGATCCCGATCACAAAGACTATGTGTATAAACTTCATAAGGCTTTTCATGGTCTCAAACAAGCACCTCGTGCTTGGTATGATCATCTCAAGTAGTTTTTACTCGATGATGGTTTTGCGAGAGGGGTGATCAATCCCACTCTTTTTACTAAGAGGCACAAGGGTGATTTGATCTTATGGCAAATCTATGTAGATGATATCATTTTTGGTTCTCCTAACATTCATTTGTGTAAGAAGTTTGCGGCTTCAATGAACAATAACTTTGCGATGTCACTCAATGCGGATTTGAAATTCTTCCTCGGATTCCAAATAAAACAATTTCAAGAAGGAATATTTTTATCTGAAGCAAAGTATCTCAAGGATATTCTAGAGAAGTTTGGCATGACTGATGCTAGTCCATGTAAGACACCCATGCCAACCAAAATTGTACTCACTGAAGACACAAACGGTATCCCTTTTTACCCATCTAAATACGGCTCTATGATTTTTTCTTTGCTTCATCTTTGTGCATCTATACCAGACGCCATGTTCAGTGTATGCATGTGTGCTAGATTTCAAGCTTCCCCTAGGGAAAGTCAGCATAAGGTGGTTAAGCATATTCTTAGATACCTTGTTCACACCCCAAAGTTGGGTCTATGGTACCCCAAGGATGCTAAGTTTGATCTCATTGGGTAGACATATGCGGTTTGGGCTGGTGACAAAGTGGATCATAAGTCCACCTCCGGTGCATGTCAATTTCTTGGACGCTCTTTGGTAAGTTGGTCCTCGAAGAAACAAAATTGTATTGCTCTCTCCACTGCCGAAGCCGAATACATTGGAGCCGCCAGTTGTGCAACTCAATTACTATGGACGAGGCAAACTTTGAAGGATTACGGTATCACCTATTGTATTGGGCCGCCAGTTGTAGTATATTTAACTTTTGCTCCCAAGTTGCAACAAATTACTGCTGTCAGGATTTTGTTGTCAAGTTCAATATGTCATAGCTTGTTGCTATTGATCCATGGCTCCTTTGGGGATGTTCCAATGGATTTGTTTTTGCTGTAGGATATGTCTAGTTTATGTCCATGCTCATTGCCATGATGTTTGAGTGTTGTAGGCCATTTATCTCTTGCCCCAAAGATGCTGTGTGGCTGTTATTTTCAGCTTGTGCTTGTTTATTATTTCGGGTGTAACTTTCAGCCCGTTGCTCCGTTTTGAGCAAGTCCTATATGTAACTTGTGTCTTTTTGCATGTAGATTCATATTATCCTATTGTTGTCATGTTTCGAAGCATTTTGCTTGATGCATATTGTTGTGCTGTAACACTGTGCTTCCTAAGTAGACTTTCTGTGCTTCCATAGTGCATCTGTTTTGCTTCCATAGTGCATCAGTCATGCATCCAGTAATTTTTCTACGCATTGCATCTTGTTTGATTTGTTGCGTTGTGTTCTTGTGTTTGAGTAGAGCCGGAAGCTGAGACCGAGTACGAGTACGAGCACGAGGTTACTACCGAGATTGAGAACGAGGACCCCTCTTACGATCCCATCGACAACTCTTCAGGCAAGATGACCGAACCCCGATAACATTACTATCTTTGCCAATTGCTAGAAGTCTCGATCTATAGTTTTGCCTCGATGCCCATGTTTTCCTGTCAGCCTCCTATTGTAACCATGAACCTGTTTAACCACCCTACCTATGCAAACCATTGATTGGCTATACCTAGGCTTCACTCATCCCCTCTTATAGCTTTGTAGTTGCAGGTGAAGATTGAAGATTCTTGCTTCTTGTTGAAGCTTGTTGGGATATCACACTATATTAATTAATAAATGAAATCATCTATATATTAGTAATGGGTGGAAGGCTAAGCCTTTTGCTTGGTGCTTTGTTCCATTCATGCCGCCCTAGGAACCGTATAAACCGGTGTTATGTTCTTTGATTATGCGTTCCTCACACGGTTGGGGTTATGGGACCCCCTCGATAAACCGCTAAGTGCTAAGTCTTTTCCAGCAAGTCCCAACATTGGTACTATTTGCCTAATAACTCAAAACTTGCATAGGGAGTAATTAACCATCTTTCTTAATCAACAACCCCGGGCGAGTGCTCCACATGAGTGTTGGTCCGAAACGGGGAGCCTGCGAGGCCACCACGAGGAAACTCGAGGTCTGGTAAAAACCCGTAGCTTCGCCCATCCGGTCGTGGCCTGAGACTAGATACGCGCGGCTATTGTCAGGGTGTCGGCACGCCGGGAGGATTTGCTGGATTAGCCTTACCTTAGTCGGAGTATCTTGAGCACGGGATTCCGAGGATACTCGGGCCTTCCCACCTTGGAGTTGTGACTCCGCGGATCGTGGGCTTGTCATGGGCCAAGTTGGAACACCCCTGCAGGGTTATGAACTTTCGAAAGCCATGCCCGCGATTATGTGGCAGATGGGAGCTTGTTAATATCCGGTTGTAGAAAACTTGACACCATGTTCCAATACACTACCAGCGTGTGTACCGTGACGGTCATTTTCCGAAAGGGATTCGGGAAGTGAACACGGTGGGGCTATGTTTGACTTGCTTTAGTTAGGATCAGTTCGTGATCATCTCTCGACCGAGGCACCTTCTCTTCTCGCTCTCTTTTACGTAAGCTAGGCTAGTGCTGCTGCAACCTCTTGTTCTTTCTTCAGCCTTGTTCCTCACCCAAGGCTGGGATAGTCGTGTTACCCGGGAACGGGATTGCTGAGTCCTCTGTGGCTCACAGTTACTTCAACACCCCAGATGCATGTACGATGGTGAGCTACACAGGCGATGGAACTGAGCTAGACTGGGAGTACGACGAGGAGCGTAGCCGTTACTATGTTAACAATCCGGCTGATCAGTAGAGCTTCTACTAGGATTCAATCTAGACCTGTGGTTTAATGTTATGTTTGGTATCTTGTCATTTGGATCTTACCCTTAGATGGGCTGTGATGTTTATCTGAATGATGTTTGAACATGTAATGAATTTGTGTGACGTGGCGAGTGTAAGCCAACTATCTTTTCAGTTTTCCATCCCTACTTTTACATGAGATGTGCAAAGGTACCGAACTTGCGATCATTCCAGAATGGGCTTATATCTTTAAGTCGTGCCTCGACACGTAGGAGATATAGTCCCATCCTGGGCATTACAGACCCCATGCGCTTGCCCCCGCCGATGGCGGCTGCTCGTGGGCCGCCTCGCCCGTCCGGCTAGCAAACTGCTAGATCTCGCCGCCTCGTGCTGCCTTCGCCGCCTCGTGTTGCCTTCGCCACGATCCTCTCCTTTGTCGCGCGGTTTTCTTTCTGGGCCGATTGGATCTTCGTCCTCCGTCCCCAACTCCGCCATGGTGGTCGGACATGGAGGTGGTGGCCGGAGCTTCAAGTCAACATCCTCTGGTCCCTCTTGTGGTACTCGATATGCTTATCTTCTCTATTTCTCCGTTTATCCACCTAGGTTCGGTCATTCATTCGAGTTGGCTCTCTCTCTCTCTCTCCTACGCGTGTATGTAGAGGCGCGCCGTCAAGCATCGACGGACTCCGAGGAAGCTGCTCATACACTCAAGTAGGCGTCGGGTCATGCTCGTTTGTCCTATGTCGGGTTGGACGACCCTGACTATGAGGCTGAACTCCATGAGGAAGATCTCATGCCGGTTCGCTCCACAAATAGAGCAAAGAAGAAGAAAGCGGTCTCTACCTCAAGCTCGCAATCTGCCACAACTACTGGTCTCAGCTTGTCCATGGAAAACCCCACCAACCGTGGCCGTCCTGTTGTCAACTGTCAGTCCATGGACCCCTATGAGTATGCTGCTATAAGGAGTGATGTCAACCAATTTGCCGCCCCTGCCAATGCAACTGATCCCCGCTTTCGCACCTTGGTTCAACAAGACATCTATCAATCTGTCATTGCTCATCTAGGTTTCTCTCCTCAGCATTATGTGAAAGTGGATTACAATGCAAAAAATCCAACCAAGTTCGAAGGTGTGTTGGAGAATATTGATGGCATGGGGCTGCGTCATGCTATGTCTCTTCATTGTGATTGGAATGAGGCTGCCATTCGGCAATTCTATGCCACGTGTTTCTTCCATCCGGATTGCTCTATCACTTGGAGGACTCACCATTCTCAGTTCACCATCTCTTTCGAGGAGTTTGTTGCTGCCTTGGGCTTGCCCGGATCAGAGGCCTCTCTTTTTCAGATCCATGAGGTGAACCCCAAGTTTGAGGCCATGCCCATCAGTGCATGTAATTGCCTCATCATGCCCACCACTCAGCTATCAACAGTTTAGCAAAGAAGGAGCTTAATGATATCCCCAACTTCCGTATCAAATATCGGTGGATTTTTTAGTGTATCCTCAACTCCATTGCTCCCAAAAAAGGGGATCGTGGGTTGGTTCGGGCCTATAGCATTGACTTGATGTACTACTAGAGGAAGGCTCCCAATCGTCCCATCGACATGGCAGATTTCCGATGGCATGAGATTCGCATGACTAGTTGTCTGAATGTTCGGACGATTCCCCATGCTCCTTTCATTCAGATAGTCATTGACTCTGTCTACCGTTGTCCCATCGCCAAGACAACCACTCACTCCATGTGGACTCCGCGCGACGAGACTTCTTGGGGAAAGGCATCTGCTCCTTCGTTTGGTGAGAGCTCTTCTCGCCACACTAAATCTTTCATGAAGCCATTTGACCGCCTTGCTCCCTTTATTGGGAAGTCCCATAAGGCTTTCTTAGACACCTGCCACTACACCGCTACTCACATAGCTACCGAGGAGGTTCGCCATATCTCTGAGGCTTGCCTCCTTGCGCGCCCTAGCAGTCCTATCGAGCCCGATGAGCCAATTCCTGATCGGCTCCCTCTTCCGGAGGTCGACTTTCCTTCTGCAGCTGATTTTCCCGAGTTCTTCTTTACCCGTGCTGACCTGAGTGCTGCTGATGATGATGAGGAGGATGTTGTGTGATCCTCCTACTTTCTCTGCCGTCTTTCCCTTTTCGGTATTTGATGCTAAGGGGGGATGTATTTCTTAGGAGTATTAGTGTGTTATATGATCGATCTCTTCCACTGGACTTCTTATTATTGTAATGAATGAGACTGTTATGTGATCGAGCTCTTGCACTAGAATTATTATTATTCTAATGTCCTTTGGTCATGGCGTATGCTACCTTGTAAGAGTTAATTAGTAGGTGCTATCTTCATTGTTTATCATTGCTTATGTTGTTTTAGTGGTGTATGGCTACTTCCGTTGTTTCAACATTATTTACAAATGAGGATATCCACTTCATGTATGCATTGTTCTTTTTTCTATCGCTTTATTCCTTATGCATACATTAAGGGGGACATCTCCCTAAATAATACATACCGGACATCTCTCATAAGAAATACAATATATGCAACACATTTCACTTGTTCAGAGTTATATGTATTTTGTCATCAACTACCAAAAAGGGGGAGATTGAAAGTGCAATCTTGCTCTTAAGCTTATTTTTGATGTTGATGACAAATTACATATAGGGGACTAACTATGTTTGCTAAGTATATACACAGATCATTATTTCCCTTGGTTTCAATGTGCATCATGGACACTTCAAATGAAATGTTGCTCAAGCAAGAAAGAATAAATCAAAGATTAGGCATCTTGCTCTTTTATACATTTCTTTATAGGCATCCCGCACTATTAAAAGGGGATCCAAGGTGTAGGTTCAAGGCTTGCTCATATTTCACAATACGTTAATCACAAAAGACCAAATATCCCTAGCAAAACTACTTAGCCAAATCCTACTCCCTAATCTTTGTACACAAAAACTCCTAGTTGAATCATCCGGATGGGGCAACAGATCATCCGGGCTAGACCCGAATCGTCCGGAACCTGTTTCGGATCGTTCGGGTAATGTGCACCATTTTATCATAGAACCTGGTGGATGAAGCCGGGTAATCTGGACGTTCATCCGGATTGTCCGGACTGTGCCCGGATCGTTCGCATCCTCTCCCGGATCATCAGGGTAACCTTGACCCTATCTTCACATAATCTTTGTGGATATAGCTGGATCATCTTGGCAGGCATCCGGATCATCCGGTGTGTCCTCCGGACTATCCGGACTCCTCGCAGCTCTTCTGCTACCACTTGCAGCCGGGCCTTTGGTCAGATGATCCAGACGATGTCCAGATCATCCGAATGGTCTTCTGGATCATCCTGACAAGTCAACCTCTGTCCAAAGACTCTAAATTGTGTGTGGTATAAATAGCACCTTACCACTTCGAGAGTGGGTTGAACACTCCACTTAAACAAGCTTCAAGAACACCAGTGATCCCTCTCTCTTACTCACACATGAAATCCTAGACCCCGACTTGATTCCTGAGAGCTTTGAAGAGGTGTTCAAATCAAAAGAAAGATCTTCTCCCTCTCCTTCTTGTGACCGAAGCAAATCGTGATTTGAGCAAGTCTTGAGCTTTTCCGCTTGGATCTTGTTACTCTTGCAGGTTCGAGAATAATAGGCGGGAGGAGTCTTTCGGTGAGGAATCAATCATTGTGATTACCCTCGAGAAGTTTGTGAGGGTTTGGATGCCACCTAAAGGTCTACCACTAGTGGATGGGAATCGCCTTCGTGGTGATATCTCAAAGATAAAATAGGGTGAGCCTTCGTGGTAACACCCACCTATCTAAATGGTGACGTAGCTTCCCTCCAAGGAAGTGAACATCGGCATACATCCTCGTCTCTCCAAGTTGCGGTTATTCCTAACCCTAACTATATACTTGTGCTTACTTGTCTCTTAGTCCTTACTTATATCTTATTGTGGTTGCTTACTTACATACATGTGTTAGTAGCTTACCTTGCTTTGCATCATACTTGCAATTGTTAGGCTCACTTTCATATTCCGCATTGTTGCCTAAAATTGCTAAGTAACAATTAAAATTTGTAATTGTACCTATTCACCCCCCCCTCTAGGCCCATCTCGATCCTTTCAGTGGTTACCTTGATCACTGGTTACATCTCAGGCCACTTTGTAAACTTGTCGACAACAATGTACAAGAACTGAAAGCCCCCGGCAGTGAGGGGGAAGGGGCCCAAGATATGGAGCACCCAGACCGAGAATGGCCAGGATAAAGGGATCGTTTGGAGGTCTTGGTCTGGTTGGTGAATGTTTCTGGAATGGAACTTGCAAGCTTCATGGTCGATGACTAGCTCAGTTGCATCTTGCACGGTTGTGGGCGAATAGAAAGCCTCCCGGAAGGCTTTCTCGACAACGGCACTTGATCCAACGTGGGAGCCACACACACCTCCATGTATCACTGCCAAACGCTCCAGTCTGTCTTCCTGGCAAATACACTTCAATTTCACCCATTCGGTCTTTTTTTGTACAACATGTCATCGACAAACTGGTACATACTAGACCGCCGCGCTACTTTTTCAACTTCTTTTTGTTCTTCGAGAAGTGCTCCTGTCTGAAGGAAATGCACTATGTGCTACACTCAAGTTGGTGCTTGTGGCTTGACAACAAGGACTAAAAGCATTTCTTCCTCGATGGGAGCGCTCACCTCGACCGTGAGAATATGAGGTTCCGCGGGAGGGTGCTGCTCATCACCCAAAGGAAGGTCGTCCCGTACAGTCTTTCTACCAGCGGCTTTGGGGAGCTCTACCGGAAATGCTTGCCGACGTTCAACCTTCTCCTCTTGCTGACCAATGGTGAAGGAGAAACTGATGGCTAAGTTAGGTGGAGTAAAAAAGTTCCTAGTTCCACAGGAAGCTTCTATGCATCATACTTTGATAAATGATCAACAATGTTGCTTTCCGTACGTGCTATGTTCTTTATTTGCAATACATCAAAGTGTTCCTCCAAATTTCACACCTCTTCCACGTATGCTTCCATCAATGGGCTCTAGTAGACTTTTTTGACTTGCTTCACTTCGAGTCGGGAATCTCCGTGGATAATCAGCTTCTTTATTCTCAACTCCACTACAATTCTAAGCCCGTCAAGGAGCCCTTCATACTCTGCAGTGTTGTTAGTGGCCTCCTCCCGGGGAAAGTGCATCTGAACTACATATCTGAGGTGTTCTCTGGTGGTGGCTACAAATAGCACTCCCGCACCAGTGCCTTGCAGCGAGAAAGCACTGTCAAAGTACATAACCCAATATGTAGGTGCTTCTTTCACCGGGAGAGATGTTTCCGGTAACTCTGCATATGGAGTGGGTGTCCATTCTGCAATGAACTCTGCCAGAGCCCTGCTCTATATAGTAGAGGTGCTCTCGTACGTCAAGAAAAAACTTGATAATTCCGTCCCATTCTACTATCTTACTAGTGGCTTCTGGGTTCCTCAAGATGCATTGCAACGGGAAAACGGGTAAAAACTATCATCTCATGGGCTTGGAAGTAGTGCGCAGTTTCCTCGAGGCCATGAGCAAGCTGAAGATCAGCTTTTTGCACTCCAGAGTATCTTGATCTAGCCCCCTGCGAAAGGGAACTGACAAAGTACACTAGCTTTTGCACCACCTTCTTCCTTACAGTCATCTTGCCATCGCCTCCTCCTGTCTCTTCTGCCTCTTCCTCGGCAGTGTTATGTCCTGTCGGGGGTAGTGCGGTTCCATCTCCATAGGGCTCGGTTGCCGCAGCAGCTTCGCTATCCACTTCTCTCTGTGCTATGAGCACAATGCTAACCACCTGGTTCATCACCGTGCCATAATAGTTGCCACAATAAGAAAGAAGCAAGTGAAATGGCTAAAAGAGGTCGCTTTGTTGTGCCCAACAATTCTTATTCACGGGAAATCCAACCAAAAGATTCGATTCGGACTTCGTAGAGCCGGTGCTGTTGGTGTCTGCGAATGGCCATCCCCCACTCCCGTCCTGGGGCGCTAAGGGGGTTTGTTTTAGGAAAAGACGGTGGTGTTGTGCTGACGTCTCGAATCGACGCTTTGTTGCGACATGCTAAGTTTTCTCCCCTATTGCTAAGTATAGCAGCAACAGTTCATGTGGCTTAGCGCGACCAATGTGGGAGTAGAGGAAAGGTAAGCTTTCAAGTCCTGCAATGATGCTTTTGCTCCCGGGGTCCACTTCAACGGGCTGGCATTTTTCAAAATTTTGAAAACGGCTAGGCGTTCTAGGTAGACATGGAAATGAACATGCTTAGCTCGGCAACACATCCAGCCAAATGCCTCACATCCTTGACAGTCTTGGGTGCCTCGATCTATTTGATTTCTCTAATCTTATAGGGGTTGTCCTTTATCCCACGCTGTGACACGAAGAATCCAGGGAGCTTGCCGGACGGGACGCTGAATACACACTTCTCAGGGTTGAGCTTCAAGTTGATCTTGCCCAAGTTCGCAAAGGTCTCTTTTATGTCTCGGATAAGTGTTGACCTAGACTTGGTTTTGACCACTATATCATCCATACATGCTTCCAAATTTGTATGGAGTTTAGGCTCAAAACCAATTTGAACGGCCCTCGCAAAGGTGGAACTAGCGCTCTTTAACCCAAAAGGCATACACACAAAACAGTACATGCCACATGGAGTTATGAACGCAATTTTTTCTTTGTCTTCCTTGGCCATGAATATCTGGTGGTATCCAGAGTACGCATCTAAGAAGGAGAGCAAGTCATATCCGAAAGTGGAATCCATTATTTGATCGATGCACGGGAAAGGGATAGGATCCTTCGGGCATGCTTTGTTCAAATCAGTGAAATCAATGCAAAGCATCCATTTCCCATTTGCCTCTCACACCACTACCAGGTTTGCTAACCAAGTCGGATGCAACACTCCTCTGACCAAACTAGCTGCCTCAAGTTTCTTAATTTCCTCGGCCATGAACTCTTGCCACTCCAAGGCTTGCTTTCTGACACTTTGCTTGACGGGCCTAGCATGAGGACATACAACAAGGTGGTGCTTGATTATGTCCCTAGGAACATCAGGGATGTTAGATGGTTGCCAAGCAAGCACATCGACATTCGCCCGTAGGAAGGCAATGAGCGCACTTTCTAATTTTTCATCAAGTGTGGAACTTATGGTGAATACACGGTCATTGCCATCCTGCCTCGTCGGGACCTTTTTCGTGGTGAGGGAAGTAACGTGGGATCTTTTGCCAGTGGAACTTTCTGGCAGGTCATCATCAGGTGAAGTGCACACTGAAGAGTTGCGCTTTCCAGAGTCCTTGCCGACATCTCTGCTAGCCTTCCTTCCTTTCTTCGCCTCCTTGGAAGGAGTTGAAGCCTCCACAACTTCGGCTTCTATCACGTCTCGATATATCTTGTCCACACATATGACTGCATCCTTCTTGTCTTACAGGATGGAGATGATGCCCATCAGCCCTGGCATATTCATGGTGATGTAAGAATAGTGGGATGCGGCCATGAATTTTCTAGAGCTGGACGACCAAGAATTCCATTGTAAGGCAAGGGGAGCTCAACAACATCAAACACAACCTTTTTGGTCCAGTATTTTAGTTCCCCGCCAAAGGTCACATGCAGCGTAATCTTCCCCTTGGATTGGCTCCTCCTTAGGTTAATTCCTCGGAATGTTAATGTATGCTTGATCTCTTCTCCTGGGATCTGGAGCTTTTAACAACTTTTGGGGAGATCAGATTTTGCCCAGTCCCAGCGTCAACTAGCATCTTTGTCACCTTGAGGTTGTGAATGGTCGGGGAAAACAACAATGGCAAACATCCGATCGTAGTGGTGTAGTCAGGATGAGCCTCTGCATGAAAGATGATAGGCGTGCGAGACCATTTACGTGGCTTTCACGCTTTCGCTAGTGGATCAATAACATTGACCTCACGCGCCCACTGCATGAGTTGGCGATGGGAGGAGTGCAAGAACGCACCCCCATCAATGCACATGGCTTCTGCTGATTTCTGGAATCCTTGCTCATTTATTTCTTCTCCATCATTTTCATCACTTTCGTCATCTCCGTCTCTCCTTTCGAGGCCTCTACCAGGCTTTTCCTTATGTGGCTACGCCTTGCCACGGCGGCGTCTTTTTTCACTACGACCTTTCCCGCCAGCACCCTCTTGGCCTATCGGTATATCGGTATATGTGAGAATGTGCCCGTTGTTGTAGCTAATGTTACTAGTTTAACTGACTTTGTTATACTTGAGATGCCCGAGGAAGACAAAATGTCGATTATCCTTGGTATACCCTTCTTGAATACTGCAGGGGCTATTATTGATTGCAACAAAACAAGGTCATTTTTATATTAATGTTAATGAGAATACAGTGCACTTTCCAAAGAAAATATTCCAAATGAATGGTGTTAATGTTATTGAAAAATCTCCGACAATCACTATTGGAAGTTTTCATCTACCTCTACCTACTCTTAAAAAGAAATATGAAATGCTTACTGTTGGGGACATTCATATCCCCGTTGAGGTAACCTAGTGATTTACGAAAGTTTTCAGTTTCATTCTAATCGAAAGTGGTTGTTAATAAGACTTGATCAACCTTATTAATGGATCATTTTTTATAGGTATGAAGTTGGTGAATTTAGTGAGCACTATCTTCTGTCCCTGCCTTTTATTTTCGGTTTTTATTAGTTAAATAAAATAAAATACCATGTGTTGTCTGTTTTCTGAGTTTCCCGTACAATAAAAATGACCCAAAATTAAAAGTTCTCAGAATGGTCTGAATATTTAACATGATTTTTTCCGAATATTTAAGAATTTCTGGTGCATATAATATCAAAGAGAGGCGCACCAAGTGGGCACAACCCACCTGGGCACGCTCCAGGGCCCCTAGGCACACCCTAGTGGGTTGTCGTCCCCATGTGGCCCCCCTCACTTATCTCTTTACACCACATCATCACCTACCTCCATAAAAAATTCACCATTGTTATCTCTCTCATGTTCTTACTCTCAAACTTGCGAATTTCGATCTCTTTGCTCAAAGCTCCATTCCCTTGGGCACGCGCCAGGGCCCCTAGGCACACCCTAGTGGGTTGTCGTCCCCATGTGGCCCCCCTCACTTATCTCTTTACACCACATCATCACCTACCTCCATAAAAAATTCACCATTGTTATCTCTCTCATGTTCTTACTCTCAAACTTGCGGATTTCGATCTCTTTGCTCAAAGCTCCATTCCCGAAACTATTTCGAGGGATTGTTGCTTGGTATGTGACTCCTCCGTTTGTCTAATTAGTTTTTGTTTCAGTGGTTTATATTTTGAATAATTAGCTACTCTTGGTGCTGTTGTAGATGAGCTTGCATGTTAAATTTTAGAGTTCTAAGTAGTTTGAATGCTTGCTATGGCCTCTAGGCATCCCTATGAGAAGTTGCTATCATTCTTTTAAAGTTTTGTTGAGAAAATTTTTGTGGACTTAAAATTTCAGAATTTTGTTCATAGGAAAAACATGAATAATTTTGGGAAGTTTGCTTCCAAGAAGAACTCAAAGGGAGTGATTGGGGAGTCATCTGATATTGATCTCCACATCAGGAGATTGGCGGAGCTACGACCATGTGAATGGTCGCATACCCCATTCATGGAAGATGCTGGAATCCTTCAAGAGTACGCACAATATGTTGCTAATGCCGGCCTCACCCAGTTCATTGCCGCCGAATGTGAATAGTATCATCTCCTCACGAACACCTTTGTGCAAAGTTTTAATTTTCTTCCTAGGAATAATCCCCCTAAGGTGCATTTTAATTTATATGTTGAACACCATCAGATACTGCTTACTGAGTTTTGTGAAATATGCTTGCTTTCTACTAATGATAGTTTGGCAGAGCCTAGACCCGCGGAATTTGAAAACTTTTCTTGTACTCTGACAATGGGTGATGAGCGAGGGGTGTCGGGTATCACTGCCGATGGCTTGCATTTTCCTGTTGTTCATTATTTTGCTCTTTTCATTGCAAAGTGCTTACTTGCTAGAGAGAAAGTGGGTGCACTCAGTTCACTAGACCTTGCTGTTTTGCATCATGCATTGGAGGGAGACAACACTTATAGATTGGGAGCTATTTTGGCACGTTGCCTCCACATTAATAAGTCCAAGGGTGAAATACATATGGAGGTACTTACGCTGCTCGTTTGGCAGTTCACTTTAATTTTCATATACACCTGCATGATTTTCCTTTACCCAAGGTTTACCTAGCTCGCGCTGCCATGGATCACCACCAGTTTACTGTTGTCAATTATCCTAACATTCCTATTCCTTATAACCTGGTTTTTAGTGTGACAACTCGTGATATTATTCCACTGCCTGCACCGGCTTTGTTTGATCCTATTGCTAGTGGTGGATATAGGATTATGCGCGGGGATATCGTCGACTACCGGAATGACCAGGCTATATCAGAGGAGGAGCCTCAGCAATGGGATGTGTGGATGCGTGCTCCTCTGTACCCCGACTATCCATGCTTGCTTAGTTGTAATATTAAGAAGAAAACCCAAAAAGATTTCCATGTTATTCTTTTGCTTGTCGGAAGCTTTCCCATGTAAATAGTCTGTCTCGTTTTTGCTTTCCCCTTTTATTTACTTATCCTAGAAAATAAAAAACTCAAATAATATTTCAGTGTGTTTCTCAGAATTTCTTTTTTTCTTCAAGTCGTACCTAAGAGAAGACCACGATGAAAATGTTGAGTGGCTCTCATTTGCATAATTGTTTATCTAATAAAGAGCCCATTTTACCTTGTCTTCTCCCATTGAATAAAATATTTGCATATTTTAGCTTAGTCCCTGGCACACTTGCACTATTATTATTTTCACATCGTTCGATCGTGCAAGTGAAAGGCAATAATGACGATATTTGATGAATTAGCCGTGGTAGAGAGAAACTGGTATGAACTTGACTTGTTCTATTTTTGTCAATATGTTTAACCTAGTATCCATGATTCAGACCATTATGATTAAACATGTTTGCAATGACAATTAGATATTATAGTTTCACATGCCATGCATAAGTAGCAAGGAGTTGATAATAATTTATCTTGGATATCAACATTGCGTTCAAATGATTGTTGTGTAGTATGATGATATGGTATCCTCCTCTGAATGTTCGAGTGGCTTGACTTGGCACATACTCATACATGTAGTTGAATCAAAACCAACATAGCCTCTATGATATTTATGTTCATGGTGTCCATATCCTACTAATGATGGTGTCCAATGTTTATTATGCATAATGTATGTTCATGACTGTTGTTGCTCTCTAGTTGCCCTCTTCCCAACCTATTTTCTAGCCTTCGCCTATACTAAGTGGGAATTCTGCTTGTACATCATAATCTCTTAAACCCTAGTTATTCCAGATGAGTCTTTTATACCTACCTATATGTGGTATTACCTTGCCGTCCTAAGTAAATTTGCATGTGCCATCTCTAAAAACTTCAAATAAATACCATTTTTGTGTGCCTAGATCATTCATGGAACGACAGGAGGTGGTCGATATCTTCCATGCTAAGTGGGTTATTCTCAGGTCGAGTGCTTATTCACCTAAGAGGGATTCCCAGTCCCAAATTGCGAAAAGAAAGAGTTTATAAATAAACAAACAAAAACTCCCAATGCAGTCCAAACCTTTACTTTTCTACTTGGGAACCGCTACTAGCGTGTTTAGCATGGGAGATATTGATAACTGACAGTCATGAAGTGAATGAGAAAGGTGCATGTTTCAAAATACCATTTACCTCTATTTTAAAAACTTGAGCTCTGGCACCTCTGCAAATCACTGCTTCCCTCTGCGAAGGGACTATCTATTTACTTTTATGTAGTGTCATCACCTTCTAAAATAAGCGCCAGATCTAAGAGCACTGCTGCCATGCTGCATTGTGTGTAACGAATGCTGGGTATTAGCATGACTAGATCTTTTCTACCATGAATTACAATGTTTAGGAACTGCTTGAACTTTGGAGGTGCTCTGCATTTATGTTTTGCGGTCTCAGAAAGGGCTAGCGAAATACCACTATTGTCATATTATATCATGGTTGTTTTGATAACATGTTGTTGTTTGGGATGTCTTATTATCATTCACTAGCTGATTATGTCATTGATATGAGTTAATATAATTTATAAGAGTTATTTTTGACATGGTTAGTCATGATCTTTGCTGAAAACCTGGATTTTGTTTAAGCTTATTTATGAAAACAAGAGCAAAAGAGTTCATAAAAGTTTTTCTTTCTCACTTTTAGTTTATCAACTGAATTGCTTGAGGACAGGCAAATGTTTAAGCTTTGGGGAGTTGATATGTCTCCAATGTATCTATATTTCCTAACGCTTTTCCTCTTGTTTTCGACTCTAATTTGCATGATTTGAATGAAACTAACCCCGGACTAACGATGTTTTCAGCAGACCTACCATGGTGTTGTTTTTTGCTGACCTTCAGGATGCCGACAGGTGGCTTGCAACGGAGCACCAAGGCAAGTCTCGGGGTGACTATAAGCCGACGCCTCTGTCAGGACAGCGTGGGGTCGGGCCAACATTGCCACCGTGGAGAGCGGGAAGGAGGCTGACGAGGCCAACACCGCGCGCAACACGATGATGGCCAGTCCAACATTCGCCAAGAAGCGCCTTGACGAGGCAGAGGCTAGCCTGAAGGCCCTGCAGAGTAGCAAGCCGCGCGCACGCAGTAGCTCCAACAGAAGGAAGATGACCTCAAGGTCCGTGACTCCCCGCTGGCGAAGATAACCGCTGAACATGCCACCGGGCATGATCACATGGCCCAAGCTGGAGGATGAAGTGGCCGCAGCTCAGCCATCCCATGCCAAGGACTTCGCCGAGGCAGCCGACCAGCTAGAGGCCAAGGAGAAGGTTCTTATTACTGCCAAGGAGAAGGCTGGCGTGGAACGCGACACCTTCGCCTCCGTCGAGCTCAGGGCCACTGATGCGCTGCGCTCCGTCTGTAGGGCGGGCATCAAGGAGCCGCTCACGACCCCAAAGGATGGATACGCATGGCTCTCTTGCAAGCTTGCCCAGGCCCTGGAGGGTGCTTCAACCAAGGTGGACTCCATCCTGGAAGTTGAATGTCGCGACCTTTGCTCCATGCCCTTGACGCGCGTCTTCCATCATATATACCTTAGCGACGCTGGCTTCAACTTCTCGGTGGTGCTCGACTATGTTCCTCATGAGCCTCATGCTACTATAGCAGCAGCCGTGAAGGCCCACGTGGACAAGTGAGTGAAGAAGTTCATATGTTCTCCGACGGCCAAACCCGCGGCAGTCGATGCGAGCGCTGACAACGGGGACATCGTGGATGTGGCCACGACTGCCGAGGCAGATGGCGGCGGTGGTCCCTCCTCCTGATTTTACCCTGCAACATTAGATCCGCCTTGTCGAGGCGTGAGACAGTAACTTGAATTTGTGAGACATTGTATGTTTGTAATAACTGTTTAGACCCCGTGCTTCCCTTCCATGCTTAGTGTCCATCGTGCTTGCTTTGTAGTCTGCGTCGGCAGGGCCCAGCTCCGCGCATACCTCGTCCGCCGTTGGGGCGTCCGGAAACCAGGATAGGACCAAGGAGCAAGGGGCTACGTGACTAGTTAGGCCCTTGAGTCGCGATGCTCAGGGGTCCCCCTTGATGTATGAGTTGCCCTCATGAAGGAGAAATGAGCGGCGGTGAGGTTAGCCCGGATCCCTCTGAATTTTGGTTGTCGTCATGGCGTCTACGTTCTGCATCGGCAGGGCCCAGTCCCGCGCATACCTCAACCGCCATTGGGGTGTCTGGAAACCAGCACAGGGCCAAGGGGTGAGGGTCTACGTGACTAGTTAGGGCCCTAAACCGGGTGCTCAGGGGTCCCCATTGACGTGCGAGCAACCCGGAGTCCTTTGAGTTCAATCGTCACGAGGGCATTCCTACTCTGCGTCGGCAGGGCCCAGTCCCGCACATACCTCAGCCCCCATTGGGGCGTCTGGAAATCAAGACATGACCAAGTGGCGAGGTGCTAAATGACTAGTTAGTCCCCTGAAGCGCGATTCTCATGGGACCCCCTTGACGTACAAGCCACCCTCATGACCTCCATACGTTTTCACGTGAACCTTTGACTGGGAGGGGCACGCAAAGACTAGGTACAAGGACCTGGTGAGTTGGCGTGCGCTAGTCCGTGCCTGAGCATAGCCCCCGTGTCCAGCCCCCTCACGTGCACATCACACAGAAGGATTGATTGGTCAACTGAGAGGCCATACTGAAGTTGGTGCAGCCCATGAGGCGCCCTCAGTTGTTTATCTACCAACACAAAGCATGGGGCTACCACTCGGCGTGGGCATTGCCGCTCCTCGGTTGTGTCGTCTGCTAGCACGGAGCATGGCGATTCCACTGGATGAGTGGGCATAGCCGCTTCTCGGCAGCTTCGTCCGCCAGCACAGAACATGGGGTTTCCTTTAGAGCATGGGTGGGAGTTCCCTCTGGGGGAGTGATATGTCTCCAACGTATCTACTTTTCCTAACACTTTCCCTCTTGTTTTGGACTCTAATTTGCATGATTTGAATGAAACTAACCCCGAACTAACGATGTTTTCAGCAGAACTGCCATGGTGTTGTTTTTGTGCAGAAATGAAAGTTCTTGGAATGGAACGAAATGTTGCTAGGAATTTTTATGCAATAAAAGAAAAATACTGGAGCCAAGAACCACATGAGGGGGGCACCTGGGTCGGCACAACCCACCAGGGCGTGCCCCCCTCCTGGCGCACCCAAGTGGTTGTCCCCACCTGGTGGCCCCACATACGTCAACCCTGATACTATATATTCACATTTCCGGAGAAAGAATTAGCGTGATCCACGAGACGGAGCCGCCGCCACCTCCTGGTCCTCATCAAGAGGCCAGATTTGTACTCCGTTTGGGGCTTCAGAGAGGGGGATCTTCGTTCTTCGTCATCACCAACCCTTATCCATCGCCAATTTCATGATGCTCCCACCAGGAGTGAGTAATTCCATCGTAGGCTCGCTGGTCGGTGAGGATTTGGATGAGATTCATCATGTAATCAAGTTAGTTTTGTTAGGGCCGATCCCTAGTATCCACTATGTTCTGAGAATGATGTTGCTATGACTTTGCCATGCTTAATGCTTGTAACTTTGGGCCCAGGTGCCATGATTTCATATCTGAACCATATATGTTATCACCATTATATTCATGTTCTAGATCCAATCTTGCAAGTTATAGTCACCTACTACGTGTTATGATCCGACAACCCCGGAGTGACAATAGCCGGGACCACTCCCGGTGATGACTGTAGTTTGAGGAGTTCATGTATTCACTATTCGTTAATGCTTTTTTGGGGGAAACGACACCTATGGGATCCCGGGGACCCCTACTACGGTTGGCGGGCGTGTAGCGCTGCGCAAAGAGCAGGTCTGGCGATCAACGCGTGGGAATTTTTACCCAGGTTTGGGCTGCAAATGAAGCATAACACCCTAGTCCTGCTTGTCTGTGTTTATCTTGTGTTCTTGAGTTCTTGAACTAGCTACTATGTGTGTCCTATCCAAAAAGTCCGAATCCTTCCACAGTACGCCTCGGGCCTCCTTTTATATGGCAAAGGGATCACCATAGTGGCACACATGAGGTGGAAATTATCTATAGTGTACAAGTTTATCGCCTGACATCTTAGGACAAATGCATTTAATGCGCTGCCTATGTGCCCTCTTGCTTTATCGGGGACGACAACAAAACTCGTCCTGCCCGTCGCCGCCTCGCCTATTTTGACGCGCGTCCAAGCTGACAAGGCATGCAGCGCCACGCTGGCTGGCTGGTCGTTGTGCTGGTGCGGTGGCAGGCTATTCACGAAGATCTGCATGCCACCACGCAGGTGCTTGACTAGTTGTCCTAGAAGCTACATGCTGCTGCGCAGGCGCTTGTCTAGTTGGTGGGCTGGTTGCCACGTAGAAACGGCCGCGGGGCAGCGAAACTCTGGCAGGTGCGAGCCTGGTCTTGGCCCCGCATATGCCCTTGGCAATGGACTTTCCGAGGTATCGAGGATGTCCCCGGCAATGATCTTGCTGGGAGTCTTCGGTTGTCCCCAACAAGGATCTTACCTGGGGTCTTCGGTCGTCCCCGGCAAGGATCTTGACGGGGGTCTTTGTCTTCTGGTCCATATCTAGATTCGGAGGCATTTGGTCTTCACAAAGATCTGCATGCCACCACGCAGGCGCCCCTGAGTCTTGGTCTTGATGTTGTTGATGGTTTTAGAGCTACCAGCCCAAGGTTGGCGGCCTTGCTGGTGTTGGGCAAGTTGCCCCGGCAAGACCCTCGCCGGGGCTATGTAGGCCGCCCCGGCAAGGGTGTTGCCCGGGGAAGCCCATCTTGTCCCTTGGCTCTTCATGCCTCTAGCTTGAGTGCCGCCTTGGCAGTCTAGTTCCTTTCCTTCCTCTGCCGCGCAAAGCATGGCCACAGGTGAGGCTACGAATGCTCGTGCACAAGTAAGGAGGTACAGAAAGGCTCCTACTTTTGTACACCGACATGCTTCGTTCCGGTTCTCTATTAAAAGGAGGCCTTGATATCCCTAGTTTCCAATATGAAGCCTGCTGCCACGGGAGGGTAGGACAAATGATGTCATGCAAGTCCTTTCCATAAGCACATATGACTACTTACGGAATACATGCCTACATTATATTTATGAACTAGAACTAGTGCCGTATCGCTCTAGGTTATGACTGTCACATGATGAATGTCGTCCACCAATTTACCGATCCAATGACTATGAATTTATCCTATATTTTTCTTGCTAAGTTACTACTACCATCGTTACTACTACACTTGCTACAGAAATATTGCTATCACTATTACCGTTACTATTCTTGTTACCACTACTATCAGAACTATCATATTACTGTGCTACTGATCACTTTGCTCCAGATGGTTTATCTCCAGGTGTGGTTGAATTGACAACTCGGTGACAGATACTTACAAATATTCTTTGGCCCATTGGGACCACTTGAGGGTGCGCGCAGCTTCGAGCCTCGGGAGGGCCGTGTAGACCTCGTGGGCGAACTACTTGAAGATGTGGTTCGAGGCAGGTGCCTGAGCGTCGCCGATGATGCATACGATCGCATGAGGCTCTTGGAAGCCCCTGGCCCCCTCATCCTAACGGTTGTCTTCGTTCCTTCTCGGTGGTGGCAGCAGTGGACGGAGGCTGGCATTGCCCTGAGGATGGGCCCCACGAGGTTGGTCGCGCTAGGGGCCCTCACGAGGCCCATCATGCTAGCGGTCCTCGCGAGGCTGGTCGCGCCAACCTTGTCGTGGGTTGCGGTTGTCCCAGCGGCCTTCACCGCGGCCTTCCCCATGACCGTTACCCCGGTCACTTCGCCCAGGGCGATGGCCCAGGAGCTCTTCATGGATTGCCCTGAGCTCCTGGAAGTCGTTGGTGTTGTTGGTGTGGAGGTCATTAAAGACGCAGTAAGGGCGGTGATCCTTGACCGGCTCGATGCGGTTTCAGCCGCGCTTCTGCTCGGGCTCCACAGCTAGCACGGCGGGGCCCTTGCACTTCACTTCCTTATACTTGGCCTTCTTATGCTATGAAGCCTCGGGGTGCTTGAGGAGGGCGAGACGTCCCTCTTCAGCCCCGGCACACTTGTCCGCCATGTTCAACAGCTCCAGAGCCATGCACAGCTCGTCGTTGCTACCTCTTGAGCTTGCATTGGGTTTTCCCTTGAAGAGGAAAGGGTGATGCAGCAAAGTAGAGTATGTATTTCCCTCGGTTTGAGAACCAAGGTATCACTCCATAGGAGACAACGCGCAAGTCACCGAATACCTGTAAAAACAATCAACAACTTGCACCCAACACGGTAAAGGGGTTGTCAATCCCTTCATAGTTACTTGCAAAAGTGAGATCTGATAGAGATAGATAAACGGTAAAGTAAATATTTTTTGTATTTTTGGTTTATAAATTGGAAAGTAAAAGATTGCAAAAAAGAGTAAATAGGAAACTAATATTGTATATCAGAAACTTACATGATGGAAAATAGACCCTGGGGCCATAGGTTTACCTAGAGGCTTCTCTCAAGATAGAAAATATTACGGTGGGTGCACAAATTACTGCCAAACAATAGATAGAATAGCACATAATTATGACGATATCTATGGAAATGATCATGAATATAGGCATCACGTCCATGTCAAGTAGACCGACTCCTGCCTGCATCCAATACTATTACTCCACACATTGACCGACTCCTGCCTGCATCTAGTGTATTAAGTTCATGAAGAACAGAGTAACGCTTTAAGTAAGATGACATGATGTAGCGGAATTAACTCAAGCAATATGATGAAAACCCTATCTTGTTATCCTCGATGGCAACAATACAATACGTATCTCGCCCCCTTCTGTCACTGGGTGAGATCACCGCAAGATTGAGCCCAAAGCAAAGAACCTCTCCCATTGCAAGAAAGACCAATCTAGTTGGCCAAACCAAACCGATAGTTCGAAGATAATTACTAATATATCAAATCATGCATATAAGAATTCAGAGAAGATTCAAATAGTACTCATAGATAAGCTGATAAAAAATCAACAATTCATCGGATCTTGGCAAACACACCGCAAAAGAAGATTACATCAAATAGATCTCCAGAACATCGAGGAGAACATGGTATTGAGAATCAAAGAGAGAGAAGAATCCATCTAGCTACTAGATATGGACCCATAGGTCTGTGGTAAACTACTCACGCTTCATTAGAAGGGCAATAGAGTTGATGTAGATGCCCTCCATTGTCGAATCTCCCTCTGGCAGAGTACCGGAAAAGGCCTCCACATGGGAACTCGCGGATACAAAAATTTACTGCGGTGGAAAAGTGGTTTCGTCCCCACCCCCTCTAGGGTTTCTAGAATATATGTGAATATATAGGCGGAAGAAATAGGTAGGTGGAGTCACAAGGGGCACACAAGGGTGGGAGCGCGCCCTCCCCCCTTGTGGTCGCCTCATGGATCTTCTGACTTGGCTATCAAGGTTCTGGGTGTCTTTGGGTCCAAGAAAAATCATCGCAAAGGTTTCGTTCCATTTCGACTCCGTTTCATATTCCTTTTCGGCGAAACTCAAAAATAAGGAAAAATAGAAACTAGCACTGGGCTCTAGGTTAATAGGTTAGTCCCAAAAATAATATAAAATAGCATCATAGTGCATATAAAACATCCAATATAGATAATATAATAGCATGGAAAATAAAAAATTATAGATACGTTGGAGACGTATCAAGTATCCCCAAGCTAAATTAATACTCGTCCTCGAGTAGGTAAATGATTAAAATAGAATTTTTAATGTGGAATGCTAACTATCATATGTATCAATGTAATTCTTCTTTATTGTGGCATGTATGTTCATATCCATAAAACTAAAAATAAAAGTTTATCAATATCAAAACAGTAATACTTCAAGCATACCAAAGGCAATCTACGAAGCTTAAAAAGTAACATGGCTAAAGAAAGTTATCCCTGTAGAATTATAGTCTTTTATGCTCCCTTTTCTTAACACAAGGTATCCCTCGAGCCCATTCCGGTGTCATCCAAGCAATTGTTTTCATACTTCAATTTTCAAGCCTTTTCAACTATTCATGCAATACATGAGCGTGAGCCATGGACATAGCACTATGGGTGGAATATAAGGTGGTGACAGACAAAAGGAGGGAGAAAGTCCATCATTGGAATATACAAGACAAGTTGTATAATGAAAAAAATTCCCACTAGTATATCAAGGTAACAACATAGGAGACTCTCTATCATGAAGATCATGGTGCTATTCTGAAGCACAAGTGTGGAAAAAGATAGTAACATTGTCCCTTCTCTCTTTTTCTCTCGTTTTTTTTATTTTGGGCTCTTTGGCCTCCTTTTTCTGTGGGCTTGTTTGGCCTCTTTTATTTATTCAGGCTTCTTTGGCGTCTTTTATTTATAATCTCACATGGGACAATGCTCTAATAATGACGATCATCACACTTTTATTTACTTACAACTTGATACTAGAACAAAGTATGAGTCTATATGAATGCCTCCGGCAGTGTACCGGGATGTGCAATGATCAAGAGAGACATGTATGAAATATATGAACGGTGGCTTTGCCACAAATACTATGTCAACTACATGATCATGCAAAGCAATATGACCATGATGGTGTGTGTCATAACAAATGAAACAGTGGAGTTAAATGGCAATATATCTCGGAATGGCTATGCAAATGCCATAATAGGTAGGTATGGTGGCTGTTTTGAGGAAGGGTGTAAGGAGGTTCGATGCACCAGCGAGAGTTGCACGACACTAGAGTGGCTAGCAAGGTGGAAGGGTGAGAGTGCGTATAATCCATGGACTCAACATTAGTCATAAAGAACTCACATACTTATTGTGAAAAATCTATTAAACCTCGAGACAAAATAGTACGATGCATAGTCCTAGGGGGGGTGGTTGTCAGGGATATTACTAGCAGGTATAAACCATCCCGGAAGATCCGAATTATGCTAAGGTAGTTGTATTATCATAAGCCTAGTAGACTATGAATCAGAGGTTACGGCCCGTAGAGGCTTAGGGCCCATGTGTAAAGCATACGGTTTATAAACCGTCATATCATGTAACTTGACATGTAAGATAGGAAGAGTAGAGACCGAGGCGGACACGATTATGAACCGGCCTCGGGACTCTATAAACCAGACCAGGCGTCGCCTCCTATATAAAGGGACGATCCGGCGATGGTTCAGAGGCAAGCAACAACCCGTCGAGACACAGGCAAGCAATCCGCTCCCTGTTCATGGACGCCCAAGCAATACCAAACCAAACTAGACGTAGGCTTTTACCTTCATCGAAGGGGCCGAACTAGTATAAACCCTTTGTGTTCTTTGTGTGCTTTAACCTCCTTAAGCTAACCCATGCGATGGCTCCGCACCTAAGTCCTCTAAATCGGACATCTGCCGTGCCAATTCCACGACAGTTGGAGCCCACCGTGGGGCTATCGCACGATGGTTTCGAGTTCTTGAAGGGCAGCTTTGAAGGACTCAAGGGTTACGCGGTTGGCCGGATGACCAAGAGTCGCCCCGGCTGGATCTACATCGACGATGCAGGCTGGGGCCCTGAGGCCGATTCAATCGAATACGGGTACCGGGTCCCCTTCGGCGGCATCCACATCTTCATCGGCAAGATTGGTGAACCGGGACCTGAGCCGGACATCTTCCCCAACATCATCGAGCCGGCTCAGCGTGCGTTATCGGCCGGGATTCAGCCTGCCGTGAAGCATGTTTTCGTTGGAGCAGTACATGGAGTCCAAGCCGAGGACGGATCGGATTCTGGTGGCAAGACAGTTGTCTATTCCGACAATGAATCTTCATCCGGGGAGATCGAATCTTTGTATCTGTTGCAGGACGGCCGATCCGGGGGTGTATCCAATGGTGACAGTATTCCGGATCCCGTTGATCCGCCAAACCGGGTGGCTGTCTTCATGTTCGGATCGCAGTCTATGCAGCAGCCCACAGTGACTGGGGCGTTCACAATAGAGGTAGCTGGTGCAGGGGTGAGCAGCCAAGCCCTCTCACCCTCTGACGCTCTATCCACCTTGGTCGAGGAGTTGACATCACGCGTAATAGCAGAAGTAGCTCCTGCCAACAAGGCGCAGCATGATGCGGAGATCCTCCAGCTGAAGGGCCGGATTGAGCGAGCTAAACGGGATCCGGACGTAGAGAAAGCCATGATGGTTACAAGGCAAGCAGAGCTGGACTCCCAAGCTTTCCGGCTCAGTATTGATCAGACTTCTGCGCGGGAAGTAAGGAACAGAAGGCAGCAAACTAGACTACCGCCGGTCTATGAGGCGATGAATCTTTTCGGCACACCAGGAGGGGAGCCAGCAATAACCTAGAAGTAAACCGGGGAGGAGCCCCAGGAGCAGGCGCGCCGGTTCAACAGCCGACCGCAGAGCGAAATTGTCAAGTTGTGCCCACGCCGCACATCCCCACCCCTCCTGGCCATTACTCAAACCCGTTGGACAACATTCTCGCCGCCGCTTCACGACTGGCCGCTTTACCTATTGAGGGGACATCCCCCGTGGCGATGGAAGCGCGCCGGGCTAAGGAGTTGCTGGACACGGCGTTGACACAGCAGCAGGCGTACTCTTACAGCAGGGAGAGGATTCATTCAACCCCCCATCACAGCAGAAGTTACACTAGGCATTGGGATGAACCGGAAGTGTCTAGCAGCGAGCGGAGACGTCACCGTCACAGGCATGATAATTCGGCAGGAGGAGAAGTGCACGCCCAGGAGGCGATGAACCCGGCCAGACCTACCACCCGCGAGGATACCCGTCAAATGACGCCGGTTCACCCAACCACAGCAGAGACAGGAGTCACGACGAGTTCCTTTGGAGTACAGTGTCTTGTCCCGCTTTACGAAGCGTAAAGTTACCCAAAGACTTCAAAGGTCCGCGCAAGGTGCCCAACTATACGGCAGAACTGGCTCCAGAGGCGTGCGTTGAGAGCTTTGAGATGGCTATGGAGATGCTAGACGTGGATGAAGCGGCATGCACCAAGTATTTTACCATGATGTTTGAGGGTACAGCTCGGACATGGTTAAAGGGCTTACCACCTAACTCCGTTGGATCATGGGGTGAGTTGCGTCGCCAGTTTATCAAAAATTTCAAAGACACATACAAGAAACCAATGTCAGTAGTAGACTTAGCGGCATGTTTTCAAGGAGAGCAGGAGCCTACGAGCACCTGGGTATGGCGAGTGTCAGAAATCCTGCACTCTTCCAATAGCATCAATCCTAGTACAGCGATAGTGACACTGGAAAACAATTGCCGGTTTGAGTCTCTGAAGCTGAAGTTGGTACGGCTCAAGCGGGATTGTAATGATATGGGGACACTCATGAGCGCTCTGGTGAAGTATGGGGACTCTGATAACGCTAAGTACCCCGAGGCAGATGGAGACAAGTCCGGGAAAGCAAACATGGCTGGTAAACTGGCGCAAGCTAATCCGGCAGGAACAAGTTTCAATGGTAAGGGAAAGGTAGAGGGCAGCTCTGATTTTGTGTCCAATACTAATGTCCAAGGAATTTTTCAGCGCTGCAAGGGTAGGCCACCTCCACGGGGCGAAGGAGGATCTGTCAATCTAGATCAACAGTTGAATGAGCCTTGCCAGAAACATAGCACGCCGGAACACCCAGCTAAACATACATGGAGGGAATGCCGGATCATGATAGAGGCCATGAGACTAACCAAATACAACACCGGACCACCGGGCGGCGGCTCGAGTCCCGGTTTTCAGGGTCCGGGTCACCAGGGTAATGGTTCCGGATCAGGATATCATGGTGGTAACAATAATTACAACCAAGGCAACCAGCAGCACGATCAAGGTGGTTATAACAACCAAGGCAACCAGCAGCATGGTCAGGGTGGTTACAAAAACCAAGGCAATCAGCAGCGTCAACAACAGCAACAATCCGGATAACAGAGTAATCCGAAGGAGCTAAGTAGTGGACAGTACCACGTCTTTACTACAAGTTTGTGCAAACGGGATCAAAAAATCCTGAAGCGGGCGGTACACACAGTTGAACCGACAACACCACGTTTTCTGCGTTGGTCGGAACAACCTATTGTGTGGAGCAGAGAGGATCACCCGCCACGGATTGACAATCCGGGCCAGTTGGCCTTAGTAGTGGCACCACAGGTGGGTGGCTACAAATTCACAAAGGTGCTCATGGATGGCGGTAGCAGTATCAACATCTTATATTACGAGACTTTCAGTCATATGGGGTTGACAGTCAAGAAGTTGAGACAATCCAACACGGTGTTCCATGGAGTGGTGCCAGGTAAATCGGCTTACCCAGTTGGGAAAATTGATCTAGAAGTTACCTTTGGGGATGAACATGATTCTAGGACAGAGACAGTAACTTTTGAGGTCGTAAAGATCTGGAGCCCATATCATGCTCTGTTTGGGAGGCCGGTTTACGCCAAATTCATGGCTAGACCGTGCTATTTCTATCTACAGCTCAAGATGCCAGGTCACAAGGGAACCATCACGGTTCACGGAAGGCGCAAGATCGCATTGGAATGCAAAGAAGGAGATGCAGCCTATGCAGAGGCAGTGTGTGCTACGGAGGAGTTGGAATTCTACAAAGATAATGTTCATCCGGCGGATATGTCCCCATTAAAAAAGCCAACTACAGAGCATGATCCGGTGTTGAAGTTTAAATCGGCAGAGGAAACCATGCAAGTTGACTTTGTGCCAGGCGATTCATCCAAGCAGTTCACTATCAGCGCTAACCTAGACTCCAAATAGGAAAGCGCGCTCATCGAGTTCATCCGTGAGAACCGGGATATCTTTGCATGGAAACCTTCTGATATGCCAGGTATACCGAGGGAACTCGCTGAGCACAGTCTTAATATTGATCTGAAGTTCAAACAGGTCAAGCAGTATCTGCGCCGCTTCAACAAAGAAAGGCGCAAGGCTATAGGTGAGGAAGTGGCCAGCCTTTTGGCCGCAGGGTTCATAGTTGAGGTGTTCCATCCGGAGTGGTTGGCTAATCCGGTTCTGGTGTTAAGGAATAATGGAAAGTGGAGGATGTGTGTGGATTACACAGACTTAAACAAAGCTTGTCCAACTGACCCTTTTGCTCTCCCCCGTATTGATCAGATCATTGATGCTACGGCAGGATGTGAGCGGCTAAGTTCCTTGGATGCATATTCAGGGTATCATCAGATCAAAATGGCAGTTAAAGACCAAGAGAAGACAGCCTTCATAACTCCCTTTGGAGCCTTCTGTTATGTATCTATGCCCTTTGGGCTCAAGAGTGCCCAAGCAACTTACCAGCGTTGTGTACAGAACTGTCTCAAGGGGCAGATCGGAAAGAAAGTCCATGCTTATGTGGATGATATCGTCGTAAAGTCAAGGAAAGAGGAGACGCTGATAGAAGACCTAAAGGAAACTTTTAACAACCTCCGGGTTTATAAGATGATGCTTAATCCGGAGAAGTGCGTTTTTGGTGTTCCGGCAGGCAAGCTGTAATGCCCAGGATGGGACTATATCTCCTACGTGTCGAGGCACGACTTAAAGATATAAGCCCATCCTAGAATGATCTCAAGTTTGGTATCTTTGCACGACTCATGTAAAAGAGGGATTAAATTGCAAAAGAGATAGTTGGCTTACACTCGCCACTTCACACAATACATTACATAACAATCATCATTGAAAACATCACAACCCGACTACGGGCGAAGATCCAAAGAAAGATACCAAAACAACATAAAGCCACAGGTCAGTATCGAATCCTAGTAGAAACCACTACTGATCGTCGAAGCGTCACAAGCAAACGGCCACGCTCTTCATCGAGCTCCTGGTGAAGTACTGATCCAACTCCTGCATCAAACTCGGCTGAACCTGCATCTGGTGTGGTGAAGTAACTGTGAGCCATAGAGGACTCAGCAATCCCGTTCCCGGGTAACACGACTATTTAAGCCTTGGGTGAGGACAAGGCTGAAGAAAGAACGAGAGGTGAAGGAACAACAAGAGTCTACAGCAGCAACTAGCACTAACTTATGTATACGAGAGCGAGAAGAGAAAGCGCATCGGTCGAGAGATGATCACGAAGTGATCCTAACTAAAGCCGGTCAAACATAACCCCACCGTGTTCAACTCCCGAATCCCTATTCGGAAATTGACAGTCACGGTACACACGCTGGTAGTGTATTGAAACATTGTGTCAAGTTATCTACAACCGGATATTAACAAGCTCCCATCTGCCACATAACCGCGGGCACGGCTTTCGAAAGTTCAAACCCTGCAGGGGTGTTCCAACTTGACCCATTACAAGCCCACGATCCGCGGAGTCGCAACTCCATAGGTGGGAAGACCCGAGTATTCTCGAAATCCCGTGCTCAAGTTAAACCGAACTAAGGTAAGGCTAATCCAGCAAATCCTCCCGGCGTGTCGACACCCTGATAGGTAGCCGCGCGTATCTAGTCTCAGGACACGACCGGATGAGACATCCTACGGGTTTTTACCAGACCTCAAGTTTCCTTGAGGTGGCCCCGCAGTCCGCTCGTTTCGGACCAACACTCATGTGGAGCACTGGCCCGGGGGG
>LR738712.1:223633594-223710677 GCA_902687465.1 Secale cereale
GGGGGGGGGGGGGGGGGGGGGGGTTGAATTAAGAAAGAGGGTTTGCAAGACCCTTATGCATGTTTTATTAGTTATTAGGCGAATAGTACCAATGTTGGGACTTGCTGGAAAAGACTTAGCACTTAGCGGTTTATCAAGGGGGTCCCATACACCCCAGCCGTGTTAGGAACGCATAATCAAGGAACATAACACCAGTTTATACGGTTCCTAACATCATGAGTGGAACAAAACACCAAGCAAAAGGCTTAGCCTTCCACCCTTGCCAGTATATAGATGATTTCATTTCAGCATTTATATAGTGTGATGTAACCCAACCAAACTTCAACATGAAGCAAGCATCTTCAATCTTCACCTGCAACTAACAATGCTATAAGAAGGGCTGAGCGAAGCGTACTTAGCCAAGCAACGGTTTGCGTAGGAAGGGTGGTTAAACAGGTTCATGTTTACAATAGGAGGCTGACAGGAAAACATGGGCATCGAGGCAAAACTAAAGAGCGATACTCTAGCAATAGGCAAGGATAGTAATGGTATCCGGGTTCGGTCATCTTGCCTGGAATTCCACAAAGGATAAGAACGGATCCACGAAGTAGACGGAGCAACACAGTCGAGAGAATCCTCACAACTCCGGAACGAAACCGAAGCTATCAAGAGAAGCAAACTGGAAAGAAACAAACAACACGGTAAACACACAATCATAAACATGGCATACGATGCACATCCAAATATGATGCATGTCCGGTTTAATATGCATGGCATGGCAAAGTGCACAAATAATACTACAAGTTAAGTGGAGCTCAATATGCAACAAGTTGCATATTGACGAAACACCACATTTAAATTATTTAGTTGACTCTCATTATTTACAAGACAAGATTAAATGTTTTTAACATGGCAAGAGGTGAAGCATAAAGAAACTACACTATTAGGACATTTTAAATGAGGGCGGAGAATAACATCAACATATCCGGAAAATCCCCATGAGCATGTTTAGTAATTATAAGCAAACAACAATTCACAGAACTATAATGTTGTTAACATGATGCGGATGACATGATCAAGTTTTAGCAAGTTCTAATTAAAGGTTGACAAGAGAGACATGAAGCATTTGTCACCGTGGTGGAATGAAAGGGTGCCACGGCAACGATCCGAAAATGATGCAACACAACATATCGGTATCGGTAACTCGGTGAAGGACCGGGCAAAAGCAAAGGTGGAGTGAACGAGATGGAAGTGGTTTGATCCCGTTGCCGGGTTCCCACGAGTCGGCGACGAGGCAACCGAGGAAAATGACAAAAGGGACGAAACGGACATGAGGCACACACGGTAGACATTTCATACAACACAAGCAAGCATTCCACGAGTCATCCACGGGGTCGTCTCGTTATACCTTTGAAGCGTGCGTTTCGGGGCGGTTCGAGACGTAGAGGAAGGAGTCGTTCACGCGATTCGTAGAGGAAGTAGATGTTCCGTTCGGAGAGGAAGTAGACGTTCTCATTTCTTCACCGAAGGTGGTCGTTCTCGTAGCGGTACTCGGGTGACGGTAGTGGTACTCGCGGTCGTCGAGCGACGGTAGTGGAAGTAGACGATCTCGTAGATGTACATGTCGATGGTAGTGGTACATGCGGTCTTCGAGCGTAGTGGTACTCGTTTCCGGCGACGGTAGTCGTTCACGTATGTAGTGGTACTTGTTCCGTAGCCGTTCACGAGCTCGTTTTCCCGTAGATGTTCGGTCGTTGTTATGTAGTTGTACTCGTTTCTTCTGTCAAAATAGTAGCACGGCAACACAACAAAAGAACAACACAACAACAACACGGAACACAGCAGCACGGAGGGACGACGAGGACACTGCAACAGCACGGCGAGGCGCTGCGAAACCAGCCGGCGAAGAGGAGGCAGCAGGCCTCGGGGTCTTGCGCAGGAGAAGAAGGAAGGCTGCAGCCTTGGGCGTCGGGTGCAGGGCCATGGCGCGGCTCTGGACGAGGGAGGCGCTCGGGGCGGCACGGACGGAGGGAGGAGGGCCCGAGGCAGAGGAGGCAGGGCCCGGCCGCGGCGCTGGGGTGGCTTGACGACGGAGAAGGACGGCGCGGAGGGAGCGCTCGGGGAGGTCGGGGCGCCTGCGGAGCCGACGCGGGCTACGGGCGCGGGGCCGACGGGAGGCCGGGGCGCTCGACGCTGGAGGCGAGGATGGGTGTGGCCGGCGCTGGAGGACGCGGTGCGGGGCGGCCATCGCCGGCGCTGGGGAGAGGTGGTCGCCGGCTCCCATGGCGAGGGAGCTGCGGTGGCCTAGCAGTGGCCATCAGGGAAGGCGCTCGCGGGGGAGGGATCGGGCATCGGCCCTGTCTCGATGGGGCGAGAGGGTCGGGGAAACGAGGGAAAGGGGGGTCGGGACTGAGAAGGAACCAGAGGAAAACGGGCTGAGAGCGACAGGGCACGAGGGTTCGATGCGGGAGATGAGTGCGGCGGCGGACAGGGAGGAAAGGGAGAGGGAACGAGGGAAGCTAGGGTTCGGGGTAGGTGCGGCGATGGCCTCTGGAGTGGGCCAGTGGGCCGGCTTGGATGGTGGGAAGGTTTTTGGGCCGGCTTAGGGAAGGAGGAGGCCCAGATGGCTGGGAGCTTCTCATCTTCTTCTCTCTTCTGCTATTTCTCAAAACAGGAAAAAAAATAGCAATGAAGGAAAAGAGAAGAAGGAAGGGGAAGAATTTTGGGCAAGAGGATAAACTTCCCAGACTCACAAAATGTCAGGAATTTAATAAAATTGCTGGAGGGTTTTTGGAAGAACCTCGGAACAACGGAAAGGAATTATTGGCAAGGTTTTTGACGATGAAACTCGAAGTGAAAAGACATGGGGAAAAATATACAAGTGTGTTACGGTGATCCCAAACAATGGAATATTTTTAATATAGCTCCCTAAATATTGAGAGGCTTTTATATGTTATAAAGAGAAGACATCTTCCCTCGATTTAAATGGACCGAAGGTCCACACGAATTATTTAGGTTGACATGCAAAAATTAAAATATGACATGATGGCATGATGACATGATGCAATGCAAAAATAAAAACAGAGCAAGCAAATAAAACACACGGCGAACCCGGAACATCTGGAATCTTCTGGAATCTTCTGGGATCTTCTGGGACGTCGGTCTCGGGCGTCACAACTCTCCCACACTAACAGAGGATCTCGACTCGAGATCCTAGAGATAGCACCGGGTAAAAACGGAAGAGGAAGAGGTCAAACAAAGTTGCTTCTTTGACAGACGAGTGAAACCAAAGAACCTTGATAGGTTGAACAAGTTGAAAGAAAGAATACAACGGAGATGAACGAAGTTAAGAGCACTCCGGTGAAAAGAAGGAACAAAGAACATTATGAGAACCTTGTAGGTTGAAAGACATGAAACAAGAGCTCTCGGACCAAAAGAATATAAAACCGCAATGGTATAGCCAAGGAAATAAGAATGACATAATTTGGGCAGCACTCCGTCTGAAAATGGAAGGAATTAACAAGAACTAGCCAAGTTGGAATGATACTTGATGAAAACAACAGCAAATTGCCTCCGAAACAATTAATAGAAAGGCACAAGGGATAAGAAAGACTCAGTCAGCACTCCGGTTAAAAAGAGAGGCAAAACATGAAAAGATGAGAGAACTTGAAAAGAGGACATAACACTCCGGTTAATTGATAAGCAAGGGAAAGAACATGATCTCGATAAAACGATATGATGGTACGAAGAGAGCAATATCACAAAGCCTCCGGAATGAAAGAATAGAATATAGATCAATGAAAGAAATGAATGGAGAAGAAAATGACAACTTCTCCCACGAATGAATTAGAAAATCCTCCTTACGAAGAAGGGTTGAGTGGGGTTGATGGAATATCAACAACGAAAAGAATAAGCTCGTTGTGGGCTTATGGAAAACATCTCAAAATTATGAGGTGACAACCAACCACTAATGGAAAACAAATGATTGGATTGATATCAACAAGGAGACGAAAGAGTTAATTCACGGAGAGGATAATTAAGAACTTGGGTCATTCATAAGCACCATAATAGCAACAATCCTTAGGGAAAGCTTTTAGGTGAAATACAACCCAAGATAACTCCAAGAGATAAAATGAGGGGTTGAAAAAGATCTCCTGAGCAAGGAAATTATGGGTTTAAATATCTCATTCTTGATAACTCGTGAGTCATGAAACATGAAGGAATTGACAAGAATGACATAACACCATCTGAAAGATAAGGTAGAAAGAATTGCACTTGGAAAGCATGATGAAGAATGCTTGAGCTCCAACAAGAATCTTGATGAAGACTTCGAGGATGAATTAAAATATGATGAACCACCATGAGATTCCGGTAATGAAAGCATGAGAAGTTAAAGATGAAAAGAATAAGATTCAAGGCCTGCGATGAATTAGATTGAGGTTTGAAATGATGTAATTCAAAAAACTTGGAGCTCCGGAAAATAAGATGAACAGCTTGGAACCGAGAATATGATAAGATGAACAAGCTCCAGACAAAAGAATTAAAACACCTTGAAGGAATAAGAATAAGAATTATGTTATGCATCTCCTTCACCAATTTAATTGATGACAACCAAAGGATTTGGCATACTACTTATTCTCGTTGGAAAGGATTAAAGAGAGATCTAGCACAAGCTTGGATAATTCTTCAACGAACCACCGGTAGGATTGTGAAAAGAACAAAAGAATTAAAACGATAACAACGGAAGAGAAATCTTGAAAGAACCACCGTAAAAATATAGAGACGAACGAAGAGGCATCAATGAAGAATAGTTGGAGGTTGAAGTTGAAAACTGAGAACGAAGAAATATTCTGAATTGATGGCCTTCGGAGGATCACAATGGAAAGAATTCATGAAACAAATCTTGAGAGAACGGGCCAAGATTTAAGAGAAACACTTCTCCAGTCTCCAAATGTTGAGAATGAAGACGAGAAATGCCATAAGAATTGTTGAGCACTCCGGAATGAAGAATTAAAAAGGTTGAACCAATGATGAACAAGAATTTGAAAGCGATCTTGGAGAAGGCATGTGACTGATGGAAATCATTCTTACGTCACACTTAAAAGAATTTGAGAATAACTCCGGAATAATAGAAGAGTCAGGTAAGATCCTGGGAAAGACCTGTGGGTTAGGGCCCACTCAAAGAAATCACCGTTGAAAAGATTGCTTAAGAGATATAGCACCGGTTGAATTAAATGGCTTGAATAAGATGATAATCCTCAAAAATAATTTGAACGGATTAAGAGTGGAATTATGAATCTTCAGCACTCCGGATATGAATAACAAGAGGAGAATGATTAATTGGTGCACCGGAATAAGAAAGCATTAAGAAATGAGGAAAAGGATAAGATCAACACCGAAATCTTGAATTACATCCACCGGCAGAATTAGAGAACAAAAGAATAATGAACTTGAAGCTCTTGAGCATCTTCTTGAGAAAACACCGGATAAGAACATTGAAGGAAAAGAATGAAGAAATATCACATGAATAAAATGGATACTTCATCTGAGAATTTCTTGCTCCGAGAAGAAGAAGGGTGGGAGGGTGGGGAAAACAAAGACAACTTGGGATGAATGAAATGGACACCGGTTGAAAAGAATTTAACATGACCATCTTGATGATCAAGAAGGACTAGCACTCCCATAGAAATATGAGAACACCGATTAGGAAAGGTCTGGAATGAACATTTGACATCGAAGCAACTCGAATACCAGAATCAAAACAAGAACAAAGGATAGATGTGTAGCAGCCTAATCTTCACAATATCATCCGAACAGAGAATTGAACGAATGAATTCCGCAGGTACATCAACTTGACGAGAAGCCACTTGGAGAGCAAAATGAAAATAAAAAAGGAACAAGGAACAGATAGAACAAATACAAGATAGAAGCTTCGTTCGACATCTTCATGCTGAAAGCTCATGGAACGTGTTATAAAAGGGTTTTGCAATCCCCGGATCAGCATAGCCAAGGACCCTTTAAGATGCAACTCCCGATCAGAACAAGTCCATAAAACCACTTCACTCAATGTAGAACCCCAAACTTCATATCGAGCATCCGTTGGAAGAATGCCTAGAACTACTTGATGAACCCACCTATAGATTTCCGAAAGTTTCCAGTTATGCAATCAGGTGTTGGGGATACACGGGAAGCACCGCGCAATCAACTCTAAACCTACATCCAGGTGTATCCATCCTTCAACACATAACCAGTCTTTCTCGGAAACTGTTTACCTCGGACCTTCGAAAAGCATCCACTATAACAAGCTATGGCAATACTCTCGAACTACCTCCCCAGTACTGGGTGATGTCGGGGTTATCTTGCCACTGGCCGTATAGGAGAGATTTTCGATGTCGGACGTCTTAAGTATTTAGTACTGCCGCGATGGATTTGTGACGACAACACCTCGGAGCTCAACTCCTCGGGACACTGCCACAACCCCTAATGTCAAGAGGCATCGAGAACAATGTTCTCGTCACAAAGACATCGAAACAATCCAAACAATACTCACGAGATCCTAAAAAAAAATTTGGTGCAATTTTTGAAAGTAGAAGAGACAAGAGTAATCGTCAGGAGTCCTCACCAGAATGAAAAGAGATGAGGAGCAAAAGAAATCCTACTCTCCGGTATAAATATAGGACTCAAAACATTTTCAGTGTGTGCCTAGACTCAACCGTCAACGATTCGATCAATCAGTGGGGGCTTCTAGGTCGGAGAAGGCTCTGAATACCAACTTGTAATGCCGAGGATGGGACTATATCTCCTACGTGTCGAGGCACGACTTAAAGATATAAGCCCATCCTAGAATGATCTCAAGTTTGGTATCTTTGCACGACTCATGTAAAAGAGGGATTAAATTGCAAAAGAGATAGTTGGCTTACACTCGCCACTTCACACAATACATTACATAACAATCATCATTCAAAACATCACAACCCGACTACGGGCGAAGATCCAAAGAAAGATACCAAAACAACATCAAGCCACAGGTCAGGATCGAATCCTAGTAGAAACCACTACTGATCGTCGAAGCGTCACAAGCAAACGGCCACGCTCTTCATCGAGCTCCTGGTGAAGTACTGATCCAACTCCTGCATCAAACTCGGCTGAACCTGCATCTGGTGTGGTGAAGTAACTGTGAGCCACAAAGGACTCAGCAATCCCGTTCCCGGGTAACACGACTATTTAAGCCTTGGGTGAGGACAAGGCTGAAGAAAGAACGAGAGGTGAAGGAACAACAAGAGTCTGCAGCAGCAACTAGCACTAACTTACGTATACGAGAGTGAGAAGAGAAGGCGCATCGGTCGAGAGATGATCACGAAGTGATCCTAACTAAAGCCGGTCAAACATAACCCCACCGTGTTCAACTCCCGAATCCCTATTCGGAAATTGACAGTCACGGTACACACGCTGGTAGTGTATTGAAACATTGTGTCAAGTTATCTACAACCGGATATGAACAAGCTCCCATCTGCCACATAACCGCTGGCACGGCTTTCGAAAGTTCAAACCCTGCAGGGGTGTTCCAACTTGACCCATTACAAGCCCACGATCCGCGGAGTCGCAACTCCATAGGTGGGAAGACCCGAGTATTCTCGGAATCCCGTGCTCAAGTTAAACCGAACTAAGGTAAGGCTAATCCAGCAAATCCTCCCGGCGTGTCGACACCCTGATAGGTAGCCGCGCGTATCTAGTCTCAGGACACGACCGGATGAGACATCCTACGGGTTTTTACCAGAGCTCAAGTTTCCTTGAGGTGGCCCCGCAGTCCGCTCGTTTCGGACCAACACTCATGTGGAGCACTGGCCCCGGGGGGTTGAATTAAGAAAGAGGGTTTGCAAGAACCTTATGCATGTTTTATTAGTTATTAGGCGAATAGTACCAATGTTGGGACTTGCTGGAAAAAGACTTAGCACTTAGCGGTTTATCAAGGGGGTCCCATACACCCCAACCGTGTTAGGAACGCATAATCAAGGAACATAACACCGGTTTATACGGTTCCTAACGGCATGAGTGGAACAAAACACCAAGCAAAAGGCTTAGCCTTCCACCCTTGCCAGTATATAGATGATTTCATTTAAGCATTTATATAGTGTGATATAACCCAACCAAACTTCAACATGAAGCAAGCATCTTCAATCTTCACTTGCAACTAACAATGCTATAAGAAGGGCTGAGCGAAGCGTACTTAGCCAAGCAACGGTTTGCGTAGGAAGGGTGGTTAAACAGGTTCATGGTTACAATAGGAGGCTGACAGGAAAACATGGCATCGAGGCAAAACTAAAGAACGATACTCTAGCAATAGGCAAGGATAGTAATGGTATCCGGGTTCGGTCATCTTGCCTGGAATTCCACAAAGGAGAAGAACGGATCCAAGAAGTAGACGGAGCAACACAGTCGAGAGAATCCTCACAACTCCGGAACGAAACCGAAGCTATCAAGAGAAGCAAACCGGAAAGAAACAAACAACACGGTAAACACACAATCATAAACATGGCATACGATGCACATCCAAATATGATGCATGTCCGGTTTAATATGCATGGCATGGAAAAGTGCACAAATAATACTACAAGTTAAGTGGAGCTCAATATGCAACGAGTTGCATATTGACGAAACACCACATTTAAATTATTTAGTTGACTCTCATTATTTACAAGACAAGATTAAATGTTTTTAACATGGCAAGAGGTGAAGCATAAAGAAACTACACTATTAAGACATTTTAAATGAGGCCGGAGAATAACATCAACATATCCGGAAAATCCCCATGAGCATGTTTAGTAATTATAAGCAAACAACAATTCACACAACTATAATGTTGTTAACATGATGCGGATGACATGATCAAGTTTTTGCAAGTTTTAATTAAAGGTTGACAAGAGAGACATGAAGCATTTGTCACCGTGGTGGAATGAAAGGGTGCCACGACAACGATCCGAAAATGATGCAACGGAACATATCGGTATCGGTAACTCGGTGAAGGACCGGGCAAAAGCAAAGGTGGAGTGAATGAGATGGAAGTGGGTTGATCCCGTTGCCGGGTTCCCACGAGTCGGCGACGAGGCAACTGAGGAACATGACAAAAGGGACGAAACGGACACGAGGCACACACGGGAGACATTTCATACAACACAAGCAAGCATTCCACGAGTCATCCACGGGGTCATCTCGTTATACCTTTGAAGCGTGCGTTTCGGGGCGGTTCGAGACGTAGAGGAAGGAGTCGTTCACGCGATCCGTAGAGGAAGTAGATGTTCCGTTCGGAGAGGAAGTAGACGTTCTCATTTCTTCACCGAAGGTAGTCGTTCTCGTAGCGGTACTCGGGCGACGGTAGTGGTACTCGCGGTCGTCGAGCGACGGTAGTGGAAGTAGACGATCTCGTAGATGTACATGTCGACGGTAGTGGTACACGTGGTCTTCGAGCGTAGTGGTACTCGTTTCCGGCGACGGTAGTCGTTCACATATGTAGTGGTACTTGTTCCGTAGCCGTTCACGAGCTCGTTTTCCCGTAGATGTTCGGTCGTCGTTATGTAGTTGTACTCGTTTCTTCTGTCAAAACAGTAGCACGGCAACACAACAAAAGAACAACACAACAACAACACGGAACACAGCAGCACGGAGGGACGATGAGGACACGGCAGCAGCACGGCGAGGCGCTGCGAAACGAGCCGGCGAAGAGGAGGCAGCAGGCCTCGGGGTCTTGCGCAGGAGACGAAGGAAGGCTGCAGCCTTGGGCGTCGGGTGCAGGGCCATGGCGCGGCTCTCGACGAGGGAGGCGCTCGGGGCGGCACAGACGGAGGGAGGAGGGCCCGAGGCAGAGGAGGCAGGGCCCGGCCGCGGCGCTGGGGTGGCTTGACGACGGAGAAGGACGGCGTGGAGGGAGCGCTCGGGGAGGTCGGGGCGCCTGCGGAGCCGACGCGGGCTACGGGCGCGGGGCCGATGGGAGGCCGGGTCGCTCGACGCTGGAGGCGAGGATGGGTGCGGCCGGCGCTGGAGGATGCGGCGCGGGGCGGCCATCGCCGGCGCTGGGGAGGAGAGGTGGTCGCCGGCTCCCATGGCGAGGGAGCTGCGGTGGCCTAGCAGTGGCCAACGGGGAAGGCGCTCGCGGGGGAGGGATCGGGCATCGGCCCTGTCTCGATGGGGCGAGAGGGTCGGGGAAACGAGGGAAAGGGGGGTCGGGACCGAGAGGGAACCAGAGGAAAACGGGCTGAGAGCGACGGGGCACGAGGGTTCGATGCGGGAGATGAGTGCGGCGGCGGACAGGGAGGAAAGGGAGAGGGAACGAGGGAAGCTAGGGTTCGGGGTAGGTGCGGCGCTAGCCTCTGGAGTGGGCCAGTGGGCCGGCTGGGATGGTGGGAAGGAGGAGGCCCAGATGGCTGGGAGCTGCTCTTCTTCTTCCCTCTTCTGCTATTTCTCAAAACAGGAAAAAAAATAGCAATGAAGGAAAAGGGAAGAAGGAAGGGGAAGAATTTTGGGCAAGAGGATAAACTTCCCGGACTCACAAAATGTCAGAAATTTAATAAAATTGCTGGAGGGTTTTTGGAAGAACCTCGGAACAACGGAAAGGAATTATTGGCAAGGTTTTTGACGATGAAACTCGAAGTGAAAAGACATGGGGAAAAATATACAAGTGTGTTACGGTGATCCCAAACAATGGAATATTTTTAATATAGCTCCCTAAATATTGAGAGGCTTTTATATGTTATAAAGAGAAGACATCTTCCCTCGATTTAAATGGACCGAAGGTCCACACGAATTATTTAGGTTGAGATGCAAAAATTAAAATATGACATGATGGCATGATGACATGATGCAATGCAAAAATAAAAACAGAGCAAGCAAATAAAACACACGGCGAACCCGGAACATCTGGAATCTTCTGGAATCTTCTGGGATCTTCTAGGACGTCGGTCTCGGGTGTCACACAAGCTCCTTGGGTTCTTAGTATCAAACAGAGGAATAGAGGCCAATCCGGAGAAGATCAAGGCGATCACATCCTTGACTAAACCGGCTTGCATCAATGATGTCCAACGCATAGCTGGCCGGATTACAGCGTTAAGTCGATTCATCAGCCGTTTGGGAGAGAAGGCAATTCCACTTTATCAGATGCTGAAAAAGATAGATCGGTTTATGTGGAGCGATGTTGCAAACGCTGCATTTGAGGACTTGAAGCGGCAATTAGCGGAACCGCCAATTCTTGTTGCCCCGGTTGACAACGAGCCGCTGCTGTTATACGTGGCCGCCAATGCCCTTGCAGTTAGCGTGGCAATTGTGGTGGAACGCAAAGAAGTAGGCAAGGAATATCCGGTTTATTACGTCAATGAGGTTCTAATTGAATCAAAGCAATGGTACCCACACTGGCAGAAGCTGGTGTATGGCGTGTTCATGGCAAATCGGAAGCTGAAGCACTACTTCGAGGGCCACCCAATCACCGTTGTTAGCTCAGCCCCGTTGGGGGATATAATCCAGAACAGAGAAGCCACAGGCAGTGTAGCAAAGTGGGCCATTGAGCTTAGCCCACATGGATTGAAGTATGTACCCCGTACTGCTATAAAATCCCAAGCATTGGTAGATTTCATCAATGACTGGACAGAATTGCAAGCACCAGAGGAGAAGCCGGATCATACATACTGGACTATTCACTTCGACGATTCAAGGCAATTGGAAGGCTCGGGGGCTGGAGTCGTGTTAACTTCCCCACGAGGTGACAAGTTTTGTTATGTCCTCCGACTAATGTTTCCTTGTACTAACAATGCGTCTGAATACGAAGCACTGCTTCACGGCCTCCGGATGGCTAAGGAGATGAACTTGAGCCTGGTCAAGTGCTTTGGAGATTCGGATCTAGTGGCACAGCAAGTGTCTGGCAAGTGGGACTCCAAAGACCCTCTCATGGTAGCTTACAGGCGAGAAGTTGAAGCAGTTGCAGGGTGTTTTAAAGGATATCAGGTGGATCACATAAACCGGCGAAAAAATGAAGCGGCCGATGCTCTAAGCCGGTTGGGTTCTCAGCGTAAACCGGTGGCACCAAATACTTTCTTGGATGAGTTATACAGTCCATCAGTTCAGGTACCAACGGAGGAGGATTTGGCTGTTCCTGATCCGGAAGCACAGCTGGTTGCAGCGCTTCATGTCATTCCGGATTGGACACTCCCTTACTTGGCGTACTTAAGCCGAGGAGAGTTGCCAGATGATGATGTTGAAGCTAGGCAGATAATCCGGTTATCCAAGTCCATGACCATTGTTAATGGAGAACTTCATCACCGCAGCATTTCTGGGGCATTTCAACGATGTGTATCATCGGAAGAAGGCAGTGATATTCTTCGAGAAATACACGAAGGAGATTATGGTCGTCACACCGGTTCAAAATCACTGGTGGCCAAGGATTTTTGTCATGGGTTTTACTGGTTAACTGCTCATGCTGATGCGGAGGATCTAGTCCGGAGATGCGACGCTTGTCAGAAATTTTCACGGCGTGCTCTTGTTCCGGCACAGGAGCTACGGACGATTCCAATTACTTGGCCGTTTGCGACCTGGGTCTGGATATGGTCGGGCCTTTTAAATGGTCCCAAGATCAGAAAACCCACCTGTTGTTGGCAGTTGACAAGTTTACAAAGTGGATTGAGGCAGAGCCTGTCAGTAAGTGTGATGCGGCAACAGCGGTTAAATTCATCAAAAAGGTGATCTTCCGGTTTGGTTTTCCACACAGTATTATTACTGATAATGGCACCAATCTATCTAAAGGAGAGATGGAAGACTTTTGCCAGAGGGAACATATTCGCCTGGATGTGTCTTCGGTAGCTCACCCTCAATCCAATGGTCAAGCTGAAAGGGCCAATCAAGAGATCTTGCGAGGCGTCAAACCCCGAATTATGACTCCCTTGCATAAGAACACCAGGGTGCTGGGTTCAGGAGTTACCTTCTGTCCTCTAGAGCATCAATACTACGCCTAACAGGTCTACAGGCTATACGCCCTTCTTCATGGTGTATGGTGTTGAAGCGGTTCTTCCAAGTGATGTCCGGCAGGACTCACCACGGGTAGAGGCTTATGTTGAAGCGACCAATGAGCAGGCGAGACAGGATAGCCTAGACCGGCTGGATGAGGAGCATGACATAGCAGCAGCACGATCTGCAATTTATCAGCAAGACTTGCGCAGATATCACAGCCGCCGGGTTAAGACCAGGACGATCCAGGAGGGGGACCTGGTACTCCGGCTTATACAAGACCAGACAAATATGCACAAGCTATCCCCACCTTGGGAAGGACCCTTTGTGGTCAACAAGAACCTACACAATGGTTCATACTACCTGGTGGACGTTCGAGAACATAAAGACTCACGGACAGCAGAGGAAGAGACGAAGAGGCCGTGGAACATTGCTCTTCTGCGACCTTACTACACCTGAGCCATGAGCTCCGCTTCATGTATCCTATATATATTATGATTAATAAATAAACCGGCACCCTAGATAAACCGGGGGATCAGCCACTTTCTTCTAAATAAGTATCTTATGGGAGTTTACTCAGGTGATATCCATCTAAAGTTTACTTCTCTTGATATATATCATGCTCATCAAGAAAACAAGATGCTTTCATCAGTCTATTTTGCTATGCAGGAAAATTCTATAAGGGACCAAACATGACTTGCCATACAAGCGCAACTCTTTCATAGGTACCCTGGCTCCACGGTCACTAGGGGGCTACGGATCGCATTCGAATCCTAGCTTAACCCCTTTTGGTCCGATTTATATGACCGTATTCGAATCATAAGCTCCTTGGATCACACCCATTAATTGCCAAAATCATAGCTCCTTGGATCGCATCCATTGATTGGCAAAATCATAGCTCCTTGGATCGCATCAATTGATTGGCAAAATCAAAGCTCCTTGGATCGCATCCATTGATTGGCAAAATCATAGCTCCTTGGATCGCATCCATTGATTGGCAAAATCATAGCTCCTTGGATCGCATCCATTGATTGGCAAAATGAATCATAGCTCCTTGGATTGCATCCGTTGGTTGGCAAAATGAATCATAGCTCCTTGGATCACATCCGTTGATCGGCAAAATGAATCATAGCTCCTTGGATCGCATCCATTGATTGGCAAAATGAATCATAGCTCCTTGGATCGCATCCATTGATTGGCAAAATGAATCATAGCTCCTTGGATCGCATCCATTGATCGGCAAAATCATAGCTCCTTGGATCGCATTCGAATCCATTGATTGGAAAAAATTTCAAGGCCACTGGGGGCTACATGGTCGCATTCAAATCCTAGCTTATCCCCTTTGGTCCGGTTTACTGATCGCATTCGAATCAGAAGCCTCGATTTGGAGCCTGGCAGCTCGTAAAAAGCCTCGACTACATGGTCTTATTTGCAACAATGTTTTGTGTTTTGTGATTTTTCAAAGTTTTCTGTGGTTAACTAAGTTTTTGATCCAGAACTGGGCAACTTCAAAGTTGACCACATACCTACAAATGTAAAAGTCTGGATCATGAATACCAGCATAAGTTCAAAGTCTGGGTCATAAATACCAGCATGATTTAAACCGGCATTTATCATAACCCGGAACAGTCATTGGGCGTACGACAAGAGGGCCAAGAGCCTAATCAGAATCTACACATTCAATTATGCCTACCGGATTAAAGATGTCAAGCACACTTTATCAAAGGACATCTTTTTAGCGTTGTCTATGCACATACAGATAACATAAACGGATCAACCATAGCAGACAAGGGATTAAAATTGGCAGACGCCAAGTCAAGCTGTGACATCTGAATTGAGACAGACAATGTTTCGAACTATCCTATTACAAGGCACTTGCAGGCCTGAACGGATTAAAGTTTTTGGCAACAGATTTCAGCAGCTAAGAGTTAAACTAAGCGGTTTATGATTCTTCTTCCTGCTGCGAAGGCTGAGGATCGGCTTGTTCCGGAACTTCTTCGTCTTCATGAAGTGGTTGGAAGTCGAGAACGCGCCAGTCAATCTTGGATAGTGCACGGAAGTACATTTCCTCGGTAATAAGATCGGATGGATCAATATCTGGAGCGAAAGTATGGGCGCGCACTGGCGGGATCAAATTCTCGTTATCATAAACCGGCCGGTCCACCCGTTCATTTTCTAAGTCATATGCCGGATGATACCTGGTCAGATCCGCTTCATCGGCAAGTTTGCTGGCAAGAGGGCGCATCTCCTTTGTTAAAGCACGGAGGTCCTTGCCAGAGAAGGCAGATCCATCTTCCTTATTACTGGGATATCCGTTCATAGCCTCTTCTGGACCAAAGTCCGGAACCCATGCCTTGGCCCGAATCAGTGCCAGAAGAGAGCCGGCCCGCGCAGCAGATTTCTTCACTTCCACCAAGTGCACTGGCATGACAGATAGCTTCTCCAAAGTACCTTGGATAGTAGTGGGGGTCGCTTTCTGATGGGACATTGCACTTATAACTCTTTGAGCGCCGGAATACAGCTGCTCCACCAAGGTATAAGAGGCCTTGAGCTTCTTCCGGACGTCATCTCCAAGATGTGTTATGCGTCGCCCTAAACATGTTTGCCAAAGTTAAACCGGAGTGGGTCAAAGATAGCAGAGACAAAATTATATATAATGGAGTGCTTACCAAAGATAGCAGAGGTCATAAGTTCTATTTGCTGCTTCAAACCGGTCAACTCCTGCGTGACCGGATTAAGGGCAGCTTCAGCATCCTTTGCTCTCTTCTCAAGAGCATCCCTCTGCACCCCGCCCCCAGGCAGACCGCTCCGCTTCAAAGTCCTTTTTCAGTTTTTCTACATTGGTTAAGCTCAGCACAAGCTCCTCTTTAGCTTTGGAAGAAGCATTTTCAGTAGCAGCTAATCTATTCCGGAGATAAGTTACCTCTGTAGCTCTCCGGGTCAAGTCAGCCTACAAGGAAATCAAACGGATTAAAAGAGAATCTCAGACAAGTCTCAAGCATATAACCAAGTTTTCCACTTGACACTTGGGGAATAATGTGCAGTTCAAGTACCAAAGGAAAATTTTAGCCATGTCCCAAGCGCATAAAACAAGTTATACCCCTGGCACTTGGGGACTAATGTAAAGTTCATCTGCAAGTACATTGGAAGTCCCGGCTCACCTACAACGACGCTAAACCGGCACTTGGGGGCTACTATGGCCTATAGACAGGATTACAAGAACACAAAACAGAGATAAGTGAAGGAAGTTACCTCATACTTATCCTTCATCATATTAACCAAACCGGATTCATAATCGTGGCTGGTAAAGAGCCGGTTCAAATACCCGGAGTGAAGCTCCTGGGCCCTCAATTGGGCATAGCTGGATAAGTCCATGCTCCACTTGCCTTTTTCCTGTTGGAGTTTTTCATCTTTGGCAGTGTGCTTGGCTAAGATGACCGGTTCAGCAGGAGCGGTAAAGCCTGACCCGTTAATCTCACAGTCCATAGACGAACCAGCAGCCGGTTGGATAGGAGCAGCAGTAGGCGCTGGGCTAGCAGGAGCCGGGCTAGCCCGAGGAGGGCTAACCCGAACAGGACTCGCCGGTTCAACTACAGTCTCCGCATTAACATCCTCCGGAGCAGCAATGTCATCAGGATCCATGGGAGTAGGGTCATCAAATGGAGCTGCAGGATTATCTTCTGGAGGGATGACTTCTTCCGGATCAGCGGCCGGTTCAGCAGTAGCAGTTTTAGCGGCCGTCTTGGTGGCTTTCGCCCTCTTGCTAGGCTTTGGCTTGCTGATATAAAAAACAAAAGAACGATGAGAGTTATAAAGGATACAAATGTAAAGATAAACCGGATGATTGAAAAGGACTTACCCAGGCACGGTCTTCAGCACAGGGACCTGTGTAGCAGTCGACTCGCCAGAAGAGGACAAGGGAGCCTCCTGATAGTTAGGATCAGACGGTTTAAATGGTTTATGTATGAGTCCGGCTTTTGGATGAAGAAGAGTTGGAGAAAGCAAAACCTCAGAACGGCGCCTGCGTGCCGGAGTAAGAGGAATTCCGGATGATTCCACCACATGACCACTGTGGCGCGTAGTCCGGCGTGCTTCATGTTGCTGCTTCTTCAAAAGAAATTTGGGGTCCAATTGAGCGTAAGGAGGAGAAAAAGGATATTTCCGGGACACCCGGCGGATTTTGGGGGGTGGCGGTTCTGAGTGTGAAGCAAGAGAGATTACCTCAACTTCCGCCGCTTTACTTCCCTCGGTCAGATCCTGTGGAAAGGCATTGTTAACATAAATTTGGATAAAAGGAGAGAAAACATATCAAGATCAAATCATACCTCAGAATCCGGATCATCTTCTTCAGGATGTGAACCGGAGGCAGCCACCGCCTTCTTCTTCTTAACGGCAAACCTCTTCCGGCGTGGCTGTTTGGCCGATTTATCTTGAGGTTTCCGCTTCCAGAAGGGGTCGTTGGCCTGTGCAAAAGATAGGAAATAAATAGAAGACTATTGATATGGCCAGATCAGAATAAACCGAAAAGATCAAAAAGAACTTACTGCTGGCGGTTTATTATTTTCACGGAATGGAGCTAAGCCGGTTCGGCTGCACTCCTCCAGAGATACGTTGAGCATTTTCTTCGCCGATTCAGCGACTTCTTTCTCAAGAAGTATTATATCTATATGTCTCAGAGGGTCATCCGGTTTACCAATATATTCACACATCAGACCTGGGCGCCGGCTCAGCGGAAGAATACTCCAAGCAAGCCAGCAGCGGACAAAGTCTGTTCCGGTTAGGCCATTGGCCACAAAGGCCCTGAGTTTAGACAGCTGAGGAGCAAACCGGGCACGATCCGGGGCACTGAGGCGCTGCGGCAAAGGGTGATCCGTTGGTAGGCGATATGCACGGTAACCCGGCAGTGGGTTTTCTCCTTCAGGTGACGTATCGATGCAGTAGAACCACGATTGGTTCCACTCCTTGGGGTGTGTGTGAAGGGCAGCGTGAGGCAAGCTCACATCTTTCCTTTTTTGAATGCTGACGCCACCCAATTCTTGATGGGCCCGTCTGAAAACTCTGTCCGCCGGTTTAAATGGAAAAAATCTCTGAACAGATCCACTGAAGGTTCTTCTTGAAGATAAGCTTCCGAGAAAACTTGGAAATTGTAGATATTTGATATCGAATTTGGACCTATGTCCTGAGGATGGAGCTGAAAAGCGGCTAATACGTCCCGGAAGAATTTCGAACCGGGAGGGCTGAAACCTCGGGCCAGGTGATCAAAGAAAACAATGATCTCTCCTTCTTTGGGGGTAGGGGGACACTCATTTCCTAGGGCCCGCCATTTTAGAATTGTTTGGGGGCCCAGAATACCAATTGAAGCGGCATTTGAGAGATCCTCTTCCGTAATGCAGGAAGGAGCCCAGCTGCAAGCCACGAACTGCTTGGCAGTCATCTTGACTAAGGAAATACTGAAAGATACAGTGCAAAATCCGGATTACCAATTGATGAAGCATAAAGACCGGAACATGACATCAAATTATGAACTTAATCGACGGTTTAGACAAGGGACTAATGGCATTGACAACCCAGAAGGAAATATGAAGCAAACAACTACCGGTTCATGATAATAGGAAAAGAGGAGGCTAAACCGTCAGGCTTACGTCTAAATTCTTTAGGGTTGATTAAACTGGTGAAGACAAATTACAGATCTATAATGCGAAGAAACAGCTTTCACAGAAGACTGAAGTAAAAATGGATCTGAGGCATAAAGAAAAGATGGAATATATACAAGTCTTATACAGGAAGAACCATGAAGGTTATCTACAGATCGAATCTAAGCTGTTGAGCTAGAGGAATTAAGGGCAAGAGTGCGGAGCAGAAGTATACTCGAAACGAACCTAAAGTAAAGATTTGAATCTACTGCAAGGCCAGCCCGCAGGGATGAACAACGAAAGCTTCGAAGGTTTCATGGAAGAAGCTATGGAGGAACCCTAGATTGAGACCTGCAGTGAGAAAGAAGGACTACCTGAGGAAGAAGAAGACGGCGGCGGAGTGCTCTGGACACAGTTCAGGGTGATGCAGCGGCCTGGCTTGACGACGGCGACGGGCTCGAAGAACGACGGCGGAGCTTCGGTCGACGAAGGAAGACGAAGGCAGAAGGAAGAAACGAAATAGACCGACGCGGTATTTATAAACTGATGAGGTGAAACTGCAAGCGCGGGGATCAAGGATGTCATAATTGGATAAAGATACTGTTGTCGCCTCGATCTTCGGGATAGCATTTAACAAAGGTAACAACAGAGGTGGGCAATAAATGCGGAGGTGATGTCACGGCAGATTGAGATGATTTCCGGGAATGATGTCATAGCTGGTTTACAAAGCAGATAAGCTGCAAAGAAGAAATTTATGCAAAGACATAGAAGACTGACATGAACAAAGTTCAAATCAATCTAGGGCCTAATGTTAAGGATATTACCAGCAGGTATAAGCCGGCCAGGAACATCCGGATTATGATAAGGTAGTTGTATTATTATAAGCCCAGTAGACTATGAATCAGAGGTTACGGCCCGTAGAGGCTTAGGGCCCATGTGTAAAGCTTACGGTTTATAAACCGTCATATCATGTAACTTGAGATGTAAGATAGGAAGAGTAGAGACCGAGGCGTACACGATTATGAACCGGCCTCGAGACTCTGTAAACCAGACCGGACGTCGCCTCCTATATAAAGGGACGACCCGGCGACGGTTCAGAGGCAAGCAACAACCCGTCGAGACATAGGCAAGCAATCCGCTCCCTGTTAATCGACGCCCAAGCAATACCCAAACCAAACTAGACGTAGGCTTTTACCTTTATCAAAGGGGCCGACCTAGTATAAACCCTCTGTGTTCTTTGCGTGCTTTAACCTCTTCAAGCTAACACGTGCGATGGCTCCGCACCTAAGTCCTCTAAACCGGACATCTGCCGTGCCAATTCCACGACAATGGTAGGAGTTAACCATCGCGCACCCCCGACCTTCACGCAAAGATAAACAATCAAGATACAATGCGCGCCAATTTGGATACATAGTTAGAAGACCACACGTGCATGCTACGAGAAACAAAACCTTAACACAATTATTTCTTTAACCTCACAAACAACCACTAGCATGACTCTAATATTACCACCTCAACTTCTCAAAAAAAATAAGGAATCAAACTTTTCATAGTATTCATTGTTCTTTATATGAAAGTTTTTATTCTATCTCCTTTGGATGCCTATCATATTAGTACTAAATTCATAACCCAAGCAAATTACCATGTTGTTTTAAAGGCTCTCAAAATAATATAAGGGAAGCAAGATATAAGTGAGGCACTAGAGCAAAATTCCCTAGCTCAAAAGATATAAGTGAAGCACATAGAGTATTCTAATAAATCACTATTCAAGTGTGTCCCTCTCAAAAGGTGTATACAGCAAGGATGATTGTGGCAAACTAAAAAGCCAAGACTCATATCATACAAGATGCTCTAAGAAAAACACATATCAGGTGGTGAAAAAATAGCCTCAACTACCTTCCCGGGTGTCGGGGACATACCCCGCAGTATGACCAGACCGGAATTATGATCCGGCTGGAGCTTGGCGACTCACTGACGATCCGCTCGGACATGGCGGCTTACAGCAACCCGCTGGACATTGTGACTCACTAGCGACCCGGCGGGCGGATCAGGCGGATGACACGACCCAAGGCCCAGCAGGCCAGCTTATATTTTGGTGTGCCGGCTTAAGATGTAAGGAGTGAGCAATATTTATTTTACAAGGAAGCAAGACCCGGACTTGTATCCTATTTGTAATAGAAGATAAGTTAGTCCTAATCCTACTAGGACTCCATATGTAACCTGCCCCTTCAACATATATAAGGAGGGGCAGGGCTCCCCAAGAGGGACAATTAAGATAAAACAATCTCTAGGGCTAGACACAACTACAGGAGAGCCGGTTTATACGGCGACTCCATCAAGATCATAATGAGATCTAGCCACAAACAACATGTAGGGTTGTTACCGGATGATATTTCCGGGGCCCGAAGATTTCTAAATCCTTGTCTTGCGTTGTGTCTCTCGATTCCTCTCAACCCCTGTCAAGCTACTACATAGATGGGTTGGCCTCACAACTAAGTCCTCACCCTAGGACATCGGTCGTGACCATTCCACGATAGTTGGTGCCCACCGTGGGGCTTGCGCACGGTGGTGTTGATTTCTTGAAGGGATCTCTCCCGGGGATCGAGAAGTTCACGCTGGTCAGATGGAAGAAGAGCCGACACGGAACAATCACGCTGGATAACCCAACATGGCAACCCTGGGCACAGTGGACAAAATCAAAGGAAATTAGGGTTATGCTAATGTGTGCATCTGTAGTTCATACGATACATCAAATTAGGGTTATGCTAATGTGTGCATCTGCTGTTCATACGATACATCCAAATTCAGAATCAGCCAAATTCGATGGAAGATTTTTTGGTGAAATCAACACGGATATTCACTGCAGATTTAGCGGCCGGGTCTAATTGCTACTTATGTTGACCATCCAACTCACATGTCCGTGTGGTTGCTTTCCACGTACATTTCAGTTTCCCAAGGAATTCCAAAGCGGCAGCTCGAAGCGAACCAAAGGCGATCTAGTACGATACTTGCACATACTTGAAGGAGATCATCGTGGTGGAGAAATCAACTAGTATTGGTCTGCCACAACGGACAACCCCAAGTATTACTCCACTGCTACTGTTCGCATAAAGGGTCCACCAAGTACTTGAGTATTATCCACGTGAAGACGCAGATTTTGGGAAGCAGTAGTCTATACATCATGGTACATATTCATTTTTTAATCATTCCTTTGGTCAAATCAGCCACGAGTACTACAGGAGAATCGTCGCACTACCGTGCTGCCAATTCGTCGTCGTCGTCGTGTATTTTCTGCTTTGAGCATTCAGATGTTTTCTGCCACGCTTCCAAGTCACTGCTATTACCAAGTCGCCGAAGTTGCGGGCCTTGTTTCGATACCATTTGCCTCACACCCGTCTCCGAGTAGCGGCAGCTCGAGCGGACTCAACCGCTGCGGCTTCACCTCCTGCTGAGCCACTGTTGCAGTTGACCCGCCTCTCTACATGCCTCTTTACCCGCAGCCACGCTGAGCTGGCCCGGCTGAACGGCTCGCTTCCAGCCACTTCTACTATTGTGGCCCGCTGCTCCGTGTTAAAACTGTCGTCGCCGCCTTATTAAGCCGCCGAGGCCGGCTCTGCCATGTTGAGCCGCCAGGGTTATATTGAGCCCACAATATAGTATGCTATCTAGAGAGAGACCACTAGTGAAACCTATGCCCCCCAAGTCTATTTTCCATCATATTAATCTTTCGTCAACTAGCTATCTTTATTGGTCTTTTACTTTTCAATCTATACAACAAAAATACCAAAAATATTTTTCTTATTATCTCTATCAGATTTGACTTTTGCAAGTGGTCATGAAGGGATTGATAACCCCTTTATCGTGTTGGTTTCAAGGTTCTTAATTGTTTGTGCATGTATTACGGACTTGCGTGTAGTCTCCTGCTAGATTGATACCTTGGTTCTCAAAAACTAAGGGAAATAATTATGCTACTTTGCTGCTTCACCCTTTCCTCTTCAAGGGAAAAACAACGCATGCTCAAGAGGTAGCAAGAAGAATTTATGCCGCCATTGCAAGGGAGGCTTACGCCAAGTCAAGATTTGCTCTCTTGCCAACGTGCGATTTCTGGCACCCTTGCCGGGGAGATCTACGCACAAGTCAAGACATACCAAGTACCCATCACAAACTCTTATCCCTCGCATTACATTATTTGCCATTTGCCTCTCGTTTTCCTATCCGCCACTTCACCTTTGCCTTTTTCTCGTTCGATCTTATGTTTGCTCCTGTGGCCGTGTGCCTTCTATTTTCTTGCATCTTCGCTTGCTGAAAATCTATCTATGGAACCACTTAAAGTGTTCTACTTGGATCATCTTCGAACTATATGTGCTCGTGCTGAAACCCCAACTAGCCTAGTTGATGGGAAATCTTTAGATGAGCATGCTCATTTTGGGCGTCACCGTCTGTCTGAAAAAGGGAGACTCTTATGGGATCAAATAAAAAGATTTATGTTTTATGCTTGGAATATTTGTGAAGTTTATGATTTTACTTGTTGGTCTAAGAACCCTAAAAACACCTCCCCTACCTATGTGATTTTAATGATAATGAAATCTTAACTTCTTATGCAAAGGGTGTTTATAGTTACTACGATATCGAACAAATTGAAGAATTTGTTGCTTTTAAGGGTGCTTATGAAGTTGCTTCTTTGACTGAAAAGTATGATATTACTCTCTACGAATCAGAAAATTTTGACATACTTAAATATTGCTATGAAAACTATGCTCATAATATCTATGTCAAAGAATTTATTGAAAGAATGATCGCTGCTTTGGAAGAAAATAATGATATGCATGAATCTATACATAATTATGATTCAGATGATTTGATTGAAATATCCCTTGATGAACATCACGCTTGCTATTCTAGTGGCCATGATGCCAATATTTATGAAGATGAATTTGCTATAGTTCCTTATGTTAAACATGAGATCGTTGCTATTGCACCCATACTCGATAGTTCCTTCGATGAAAAGCATGATTGCAATTATGTTATTATAAATTCTACTAATTTCAATTGTGTTAATGATATGAAAAACCCTAAGCTAGGGGATGCTAGTTTTGTTATGTCCACTACTTGTTGCAATGATTATGATTGGGGTGATTCTTCTTATGATCTTGAAAATTTATTTAACCCCATGATGAATATGAGATTGATAATGTTTGCAATAATATGGGAAGTGGGTTTGGATGATTGTCAATCTTTTTTTCGATCAAAGTGGGTTTGGAGAGGTCATCACTTTAGTTAATGTTGATCCCTCTATTTTGGAAGTGTGTCAACTTCGTATGGATGTGGATCGTGTTGAGAATATGTTTTGTGATAGCTATATTTTCGAACTTGGTTATTATTGACATGAAGTTATTATGAGAGAGGAAAATATGGTTGTAGAAAACTTCATGTTACTAAATTGCCTCTCTTCATGTTGAGATTGATCTTGTTTCTTTCTTCTCCCTTGCACATGATATATCTTATTTGTCTTGCTAATTTGTTTTACCATAAAATGCCTATGCATAGGAAGTATGTTAGACTTAGATGTGATTTTCACATGCTATATGATGCTCCTTTTGTGCGTCAAGTGTTGTCTTTCATGTGAGCATCATTGAATTCTCAAGCCTATCTTAATGGCTATAAAGAAAGAGCTTGTTGGAAGCCAACCCAATTTTTTTTCTGCTTTTTCCTTCTGTGTAGTAATAAATAATTCATCTAGCCTCTATTTAGATATGGTTCTATGTTTTAATTAGTGTTCATGCCAAGTAGAACTTTGGGAAGACTCGGGTGAAGTCTTTGCGATCTTGCTGTAAAAAACAGAAACTTTTGCGCTCATGAGATTAGCTGCCATTTTTTACTGGAGACTTCTTTTAGGTTGATTCTTTTTGGAGATGATTAGTAGACAAAGTCGTCACGTCCACCAATTTATTTCATAATTTTTAGAGTTACAGAAGTATTCAAAAGTTACAAATTTCTACAAACTATTCTTTTTTTGACCGATTCTGTTTTTCGTGTCTTGTTTGCTTATTTTGATGAATCTATGGCTAGTATCGGTGGGTATGAACCATAGAGCATTTGGAATACAGTAGGTTTAACACCAATATAAATAAAGAATGAGTTAATTACAGTACCTTAAAGTGGTGGTTTGTTTTCTTATACTAACGGAGCCCATGAGATTTTCTGTTGAGTTTTGTGTTGTGAAGTTTTCAAGGTTTTGAGTAAGGATTTGATGGACTATGGAATAAGGAGTGGCAAGAGACTAAGATTGGGGATGGACAAGGCACCCCAAGGTAAAATTCAAGGAAACCCAAAAGCCTAAGCTTGGGATTCCCCGGGAAGGCATCCCCTCTTTGGTCTTCGTCTATCGGTAACTTTACTTGAGACTATATTTTTATTCACCACATGATAAGTGTTTTCTTGGAGCATCTTGTATGATTTGAGTCTTTGCTTTTTAGTTTACCACAATCATCCTTGTTGTACACACCTTTTGGTAGAGACACACATGAATCGGAATTTATTAGAATAATCTATGTGCTTCACTTATATGTTTTGAGCTAGATAAGTTTGCTCTAGTGCTTCACTTATATCTTTTTAGAGCACGGCAGTGGTTTTATTCTATAGAAATTATGGATCTCTAATGCTTCAATTATATTATTTTGAGTGTCTTTTAGAGCAGCATGGTAATTTGCTTTGGCTGTAAAATTCGTCCTAATATGATAGGCATCCAAGATGGGTCTAATAAAAACTTTCATCTAAAGTGCATTGAATACTATGAGAAGTTTGATACTTGATCATGGTTTTGAGATATGACGATGGTGATATTCGAGTCATGCTGGTAGAGCAGTTGTGAATTTGAGAAATACTTGTGTTGAGGTTTCTAAGTCCCGTATCATGCACGTATGGTAACCGTTGTGTGACAAATTTGAAACATGAGGTATTTCATTGATTGTCATCCTTTGTGTGGAGGTCGGGATCGCGCGATGGTTAACTCCTGCCAACCCTTCCCCGAGGAGCATGCGTGTAATACTTTGTTTTGATGAATTGTAGATTTTTGCAATAAGTATGTGAGTTCTTTATGATAATGTTGAGTCCATGGATTATACGCACTCTCACCCTTCCGCCATTTCTAGCCTCTCTTGTACTATGCAACTTTCGATGGTACCATACACCCACCATATACCTTCCTCAAATAGCCACCATACCTACCTATTATGGAATTTCCATATCCATTCCAAGATATATTGCCATGCAACTTTCCACCGTTCTGTTTATTATGACATGCTTCATCATTGTCATATTGCCATGCATGATCATGTAGTTGACATCGTATTTGTGGCAAGGCCACCTTGCATAATTTTTCATACATGTCACTCTTGATTCATTGCACATCCCAGTACACCGTCGAGGCACTCATATAGAGTCATATTTTGTTCTAGTATCGATTTGTAATCTTTGAGTTGTAAATAAATATAAGTGTGATGATCATCATTATTAGAGCGTTGTCCCGGAGAAAAAAGGCCAAAAGAAGGGAAGGCCCAAAAAAGAAAAAAAGGGACAATGCTACTATCTTTTTTCCACACTTGTGCTTCAAAGTAGCACCATGATCTTCATGATAAAGATTCTCTTGTTTTGTCACTTTCATTTACTAGTGGGAATTTTCATTATAGAACTTGGCTTGTATATTCCAACGATGGGCTTCCACAAATTCCCTAGGTCTTCGTGCGCAAGCAAGTTGGATGCACACCCACTTAGTTTCTTCTGTTGAGCTCTCTGTCGGTGTATTGGGAACGACACCTATGGGATCACTAGAATCCCTACTACGGTTAGCGGGGCCCGGGATTGAGAGAAGAGCGGATCAAACAGATAGCACATGGTTTGTTTATCCAAGTTCGGGTCGCGAGGATGCGTAAAACCCTACTCCTGCTTTGGTGGATTGTATATCAGTGTTCCTCAGCTAGCTATGGGGCGTGAGGAGCTCCAAAAAGCCGAATCCTTCTCCTGGTCGCCTCGGGCCTCCTTTAATAGAGAAAGGGATCGCCACACTGGCACACAGGAGGTGGAAAGGGTCCAGTGATGCGAGGTTTATCCCTCGCATTACATGACAAGGCGCATTTAGTGCGTCTTGCTTAGGTGTCCTTGCTTTATCGGGGACGGGGGAGAGATCTGTCTTGTTCGTCGCCGCTCCTTCTTGTGTCGACACGCGCCCTGGCCAGCGATGCCTGAGATGCCATGTAGGTAGGCAGACAGCTGAGGTGGCGCAATGGTGGGTCTTCACGAAGATATGCATGTTGCCACGCAGGTGCCTGCCCAGCTGGTTGGGTCGGCAGCTGCATAAGGCGGTGGTAGTTTAATCGGCGCGGGCCTATTGGTGGCCCTACGGATGTCCTTGGCAAGGTCCTTGACGGGGCCCCGGCAAGGGTCTTGCCGCGGCGCCTGCTGCCATCCCGGGCAAGGTTCTTGTCGGAGGCTTTGTGGTCTTCCTTGGCTAGGATCCCCCCAAGGGTCGTCTTCTTCTTAGTGTGTATCTGGTCTTGAATGTCTTCACAAAGATCTGCATGCCACTACGGGGATGTCTCCCGAATCCTTGCCCCATGGGGGCAGTGGACTCAAGGGTGATTCGCTCCGTAGGCATGGGTGAGTTGCCGCGGCAAGGGTCTTGCCGGGGCTGCTAAAGCCGGCACCGGCAAGGATCTTGCCGCGGCTGCTAAAACTGGCTCCCGGCAAGGATCTTGTCGGGGGAACGTGCTTCATCCCTTTGCTCTTTGTGGTCTTGGCTCTGGTGTTGCTCAAGTTCTATCGAGCTCCGGTCTCACCCTGGTTCACCTCCCTTGCATTGCTTGGTGTGGTGGTGCCCGCGGCTCAGACTACCCGTGCACAATCATAGGGGTACAAAAAGTGTACCCCCCCTTTTTGTACACCGACAGGAGCCCCCGGGCATGGGGGCCACATAAGCGCGACGCGTTGTTGGGCTAGGCCCAGAACGGTGCGCGGGCAGGCGGGACGGTTTTTACCGTGGTAAGACTTTTCGCACACTGCGCCTCCCATGATCCGCGCGTGTGGCGCGGTGTGGAGGGGTGTGCGTGACGTGGGCGGCATGCATGGGGTCGGTTGCACGCATGCGTCACGTGACAGTTAATGTGAAAGGAGGCGACCCGCGTTTTCCCCCATAAGAAGGAATAGCCGCGGGCGCGCTGCTCACTTTCTCCTCTTTCCTCGCGCCTCTTCCAATCTCAGAGCCGCCGTTTCCTCTCTTCCTTCCTTCCTAAGCTTCCGCCGTCGCCTGCCGTCGTTGCTTCGCCATCCCCCTCCCTCAGTCCCCTAACTTTCTTAGCCGCCATGGCGTCCAAGTCCGTCAAGGGAAAGGGGGTGGCCAAGGGCGCTGGGACTATGGAGCCGCCGGAGAATGCGCTATTGGGGGACCGGACGAATTCTGCCTTCTTCTTCCCCTCGACGGTTCATGTCCACGAGCTCTGGGCCTTCTTCAAGTCTCTATGGGGTGTGAAGACGGGGAGAGAGAATTCGGGACATCCGGCGACGCGCGTCATTCCTGCCGCTTGCGCCGATCCTGCCCCAAATCGGTATCCCTTTTTCGCCGATTATCTTTCTTGCGGGTTATGTCCCCCTTTCTCTGATTTCTTCTGTGACATCATGCATACCTTCGGCTTTCGCCTCTTGGATTTTACTCCGAATGCGGTGGCATGCATGGCTTTCTTTGCGCACCTTTGCGAAGGCTTCGTCAGGGTGCAGCCCAACACGGCGCTTTTCCGCCATTATTTCTCCCCTCGGATCCAGGCGGGAGGTGCCATCTCTGGATGCATCACCTGGATCCCAAGATCCAACGGGGTGTACCCGGACGGTGCCATGAAGGAGAGGTGGGATGAATGGCATGGCTGGTGGTGCTGGATTGAAGACGAAGACCCGCCAAAATTTTGCAAGGTCTGCCTAGTGCCGCCGGTCCGTGGCAGTGATTGGAGTGATGTTGATGTCGCCGACGGGAGGCTCACTATCGCCACTACCAGGATTCTCTGGCTCACCCAGGTTGGACTCACCCTTGAGATGATCGGGGCGGACTTTATTCGCCATCGGATCGCCCCGTTGCACAACAAGGGGAAACCAGCCTGGGTCTTTACGAATCCGGCTGACATTATGCGACTCCATCCTGGCCTTGACCACAAATTCATGGTGATGGCGCATGCCCATTTCTGCCAGCGGCTTTTTCAGCTTGATGTGGGTCGTGATGGCGAGGTCGAACGGACGGGCAAGGCCCTCAAGGGACCGTTCTTCAAGTTGCCAGCGGGGGTGGTCCCGTTGTGCAATAATTCACGTCGGTCCGAGATCATTGCTATGATGCTGGACTGTAACGCGCACGGCCCTGTCCCGAGCTGGAAGGAGCCGACGGACATGGATGTGCAGCAATTATTTGACACCCTCACTGAGGTATATGTCAATGCTGACGCCGAGCGGTGGCTTGTCATGGACACCACCCAGGCGGAGCTGGACTACATCGCCACTAGGGCGAGGGAAGCACAGCTTGCCATGGATGCCGGCAATGCCGGGGGTGTGGAGGACAAGGCCGCAACGGCTGCGGAGGAGGAGGAGCTCACCCGGTGGGCGGCGGCCGCTGGGGAGGCTAGCAGCGCCGGCACCGGAGCTCCGCTTGTCGAAGATGCGGCCGACGAGTCGTCATCGGAGGAGGACGTGGCGGCGGGCTCGACGCCAGCCAGGGGAAGAGGGCGAGTCCTGCAGCAGGCTAGTTCCGGTGAGCCGGTGCGGCCCGGTAGGGCTACGCGGCCTCAATTGACCCTGGAGGGGTCCGGGCGTCACACGAGGGCCACGTCAGCGAAGAGGCTGACGAAGGCCGCTGAGAAGAAGAAGGCAACATCCCCTTCTCCATCTGGGTGCGCACAAACCCCGCCTTCTTCACCACCTCCGGCAGACGTCGACTCTGATGTTAACGTGGAGCTCCCTTTTTATCTTGGGCCTCTCAGCCCGAAGAGGAAAAGGAAAGTGGTGGAAGAGGAGGAGATGGACGACGAGTAAGTACTCTGTTCCTTACTGCCTTTTCCATTCTCGTGAACTAAGTCACTCGTCTTGATCCGTTTTTGCTTTTGTAGGGATGCAGAGACGTTGGCCTAGAGGGTGAAGCGGGCAAAGGCCTCGGCGTACAGTCAGCCCTCGACTAGGGCTTCAGAGACGCCACTGGTGGTGTTGAGCAGCCCGGACAGCAGCCCTCGGCACAGCCCCCAGTGTAAGTTCGTCACCCTCCTCTCACTCGACATGTGGTAGGTGTTCGATGCTATGGTGTTGACCTTGTTGGGTTTGTAGGAAGGGAGCGGCAGCAGGAGGAGCCGCAGAGGGCTATCGCCAACACACCACCCCCATCGACTACGCCGCCGCGAGGGGCGTCCCCGACAAGGGCATCAAGCACGGAGCCCACACCCATGGAGGAAGAGGGGAACTTGGGCGTTGGTGACTTTTCCACGGCGCCCAATACTGGCGGGGAGGGGACTTCTGCTTCACAGCCTGGCACTGGTGAGTCGCATGTCCTCCGTCTCTGTTTTTTCCTTATCCTTTTTATTGGCTTTATTGCTCCCATTACTGCCCAGGCCCTCCTTCAGCAGATATGGAGGACGTGGATACCGTTGTTGGGAATATTGCTGAGGAGGCCGCGGCGGAGGCCGAAAGGATTGCCGCTGAGGAGGCCGCCAAGGATGCTGCTGAGGACACCGCCACGGGGGCCGCCAAAGCGACCGGCAAGGCTCCTATCGAGGGTGCTAGCGGCGGGCCTGCCGGGGAGGCCGGCAAGGACACAGCTGAGGAAGAGGTGGTTGATGATCAGCCTCCATCCTCAACAACCTCTGGCCCCGGCAGATATCTGAAGGTGGGCGACGATTTTTTCATCCATCTTCTGGGGGCGTCAAGTTCCCGAGCGCCCGCCGGAGGGGAAGTCTTCGACGGTGAGGTGCTCGCCGCCATCGGGCTCGAGGTGGTCGATGAAACGGGTGTTGGCGGCGATGGTTCTCCAGAAGAGCAACTTTTTCATGCTATGGGGGCCAACTTCCGAAAGCTCCATGTGCTCTACCGCGCCCGTATGGACAAGGTTAAGTCTAGGATGGCAATGGTGGACAAGGCGGAGGTGGACTTCAAGGCGCGCGTTGCTGAGACGCACGCCTGGTTTCACCAGACTAGCGAGGAGCAGAGGGCCTCTCAGGGGGAATTGGCCAAGCGCGATGTAGAGCTCACCATGAAGATGGCTGACATTGAGAAGGCCTAGGAAGAGGCAGCGAATTTGGCTGCCGCGGCCGAGGCCGCCCGGAACCAGCATCAAGCCGCATTGGATTCCCAGGAAAAAGACCTCTCCGCGCGTGAGCCGAAGCTTGCTGCAACGCTCCACGGCAAGGATGAGGAGCTCAAGGCCCTTGTCGTGCGGCAGACTCGCGAGCTGGAGCAGAGGCACAAAGAGGCACTCGATGCCCAGGCTCAGGCCCATGCCGACAAGGTGATGGAGTTGGAGGTAGAGCGGGACGAGCTGAAGGAACAGGCCCTCAAGCTATCCAACGAGAAGAGCACGCTCAACTGCGCCTTGGTAGAGGCGCACGGAGCGGTCATCAGCAGGGCTGGGGAGCTCTCCGAAGCGCAGAACTCCATCAGAGATCTCAAGCTGAAGCTGGAGAATCTCGCGAAGATGTTGTCGGAGAGCACGGCTCGGGAGGAGACCTTGACCAGGAGCCTGGAGGAGGAGAAGCAGCTGCGGGAGAACGAGGCCACCTCCCACCAGGAATATGTGGCGGGCGAGAACAGATGGATCAGCCGCCTGGAGGACGTCGCCGGCAGCGTCACCTCGCAGTAGGCCATCATGGGGACGCCAAACGTGAGGTATGCCCCCGAGCACAGCGGGACCGTCAACGCCAAGCTGACCCAGTTCTTCGAGGGCGTCCTTGGAGCCTTGGCTCATCTTCACTCCAAAAGAGCGGCCACGTTGGCCGGGGAGGCCCGGCGACTTTGCCGGGGGTTCGTGAACAAGGTCCTCACCAAGATGGCGTACCGGAATCCCTACCTTGACTTCGAAGCCGCGATGGATAGCTTGCCAGATGGTACTGACCTCACGGTGCTCAAGGAGCGCATCAAGCCAGTGATCAGCTACATCGACGAAATCAAGAGGGTGGAAGGCCAGCGCCGGGATTAGGCATCCCGTTCTTCTTCGCCGCTGCGGGTTCCTGACGAAGACAAGTTTTATCTTTAGTTAGAACCGCAGCAATGATGTGATGTAACATAACTTTGAAGTATTTTGGGGATTATGCATGCTATTTCCCTGTTTGTTGTCTCTTTGTACGTCCACCCTACGCTAGCTGGGTAGGCTTGCCGGCGCGGAAACCCAGGGCGGCGTTTTGGGGACAGGTCCCCATTGGCCTGCCGGGTGAACGTGCTACCGGGCGAGCCACCTTACCACCCTTAACGCAGCCGCTCGAACTGTCGAGTTTGACTCGAGTCAGAGTTGAGAGCCTTGCCAATTGGGGAAGGCTACCCTACCGTTTCCGACGCAGCCATTTGAACCGTTGAGCGGACTCGAAACAGAACAAAGGCATTGCCGATCGGGAAGGGCCCCATTTGTGTATAGGTTTCTTTTTGTACAAAGAACGACAGCTCCGAGGACAATAACTTTATATAATAGAATGGAAATACCTGGGGTTCAATGTAACTTAGCTCCTATTTGTAGCCATTCGAGTGCTGATCTTTCGGCCTCCTTCCTTCTCAAAGAGCCACGAAGACGAAGGGGTGCTGGGCTAACTGCTAGAGCTGATTCTCACAAACGCACCCCTACCTGGCGCGCCAAGGATGTCGGTGTATTGGGAACGACACGTATGGGATCACAAGAATCCCTACTACGGTTAGCGGGGCGCGGGGTTGAGAGAAGAGCGGATCAAACAGATAGCACACAGTTCGTTTATCCAGGTTCGGGCCGCGAGGATGCGTAAAACCTTACTCCTGCTTTGGTGGATTGTATATCAGTGTTCCTCAGCTAGCTATGGGGTGTGAGGAGCTCCAAAAAGCCGAATCCTCCTCCTGGTCGCCTCGGGCCTCCTTTTATAGAGAAAGGGGTCGCCACAATGGCACACAGGAGGTGGAAAGGGTACAGTGATGCGAGGTTTATCCCTCGCATTACATGACAAGGCGCATTTAATGCGTCTTGCTTAGGTGTCCTTGCTTTATCGGGGACGGGGGAGAGATCTGTCTTGTGCGTCGCCGCTCCTTCTTCTGTCGACACGCGCCCTGGCCAGCGATGCCTGAGATGCCATGTAGGTAGGCAGGCAGCTGAGGTGGCACAATGGTGGGTCTTCACGAAGATATGCATGTTGCCACGCAGGTGCCTGCCCAGCTGGTTGGGTCGGCAGCTGCATAACGCGGTGGTAGTTTAATCGGCGTGGGCCTTATGGTGGCCCTGCGGATGTCCTTGGCAAGGGTCTTGCCGCGGCGCCTGCTGCCATCCCTGGCAAGGTGCTTGCCGGAGGCTTTGTGGTCGTCCTTGGCTAGGATCCCGCCAAGGGTCGTCGTCTTCTTATTATGTATCTGGTCTTGAATGTCTTCACAAATATTTGCATGCCACTAAGGGGATGTCTCCCGAATCCTTGCCCCATGGGGGCAGTGGACTCAACGGTGATTCGCTCCGTAGGCGTGGGGCGAGTTGTCGCGGCAAGGGTCTTGCCGGGGCTGCTAAAGCCGGCCCCAGCAAGGATCTTGCCGGGGGAACCTGCTTCGTCCCTTTGCTCTTTGTGGTCTTGGCTCTGGTGTTGCTCCAGTTCTATCGAGCTCCGGTCTCACCCTGGCTCACCTCCCTTGCCTTGCATGGTGTGGTGGTGCTCGCGGCTCAGACTGCCCCTGCACAGTCATAGGGGTACAAGAAGTGTACCCCCCCTTTTTGTACACCGACACTCTCATACATTTATAGCTCTAGTGCATCCATTGCATGGCAATCCCTACTCACTCACATTGATATCTATTGATGGGCATCTCCACAGCCCATTGACATGCCTAGTCTATGTGAGACCATATTCCTCCTTTTGTCTTCTCCACAACCACCACTCTATTCCACCTATAGTGTTATATCCATGGCTCACGCTCATCTATTCTGTGAAAGTTGAAAAAGTTTGAAAAAATTAAAGTATGAAACAATTGCTTGGCTGAAACTGGGGTTGTGCATGATTTGGGTATTTTGTGTGACGAAGATGGAGCATAGCCAAACTATATGATTTTGTAGGGATGAACTTTCTTTGGCAATGTTATTTTGAGAAGACATGATTGCTTTGTTGGTATGCTTGAAGTACTATTATTCTTATGTCAATATTAAACTTTTGTCTTGAATCTTTTAGATCTGAAGATTCATGCCACAATAAAGAAAATTACGTTGAGCATTATGTTGGGTAGCATTCCACATCAAAAATTATGTTTTTATCATTTACCTACTCGAGGATGTGCCTGAATTAAGCTTGGGGATACTTGATACGTCTCCAACCTATCTATAGTTTTTGATTGTTCCATGCTATTATATTATCTGTTTTGGATGTTCACTGGGCTTTAATATGCAATTTATATTATTTTTGGGACTAACCTACTAACCCAAGGGCTAGTGCAAATTGCTGTTTTTTGCCTATTTCAGTGTTTCACAGAAAAGGAATATCCAACGGAGTCCAAATGGAATGAAACTGCCGCGAGGATCGTTTTTGGAACAAAAGCAATCTAGAAGACTTGGAGTACACGCCTGGGAAGCCACGAGGTGGACACGAGGCAAGAGGGCGCGCCCAGGGGGGTAGGCCTATTTCCACCATCGCAACCTTATGTATCCGCGAGATCCCATCTTGGGGCCTTTTCCAGAGCTCCACCGGAGGGGGAATCGATCATGGAGGGCTTCTACATCAACACCATGGCCTCTCCGATGATGTGCGAGTAGTTTACCACATACCTTTGGGTCCATAGTTATTAGCTAGATGGCCTCTTTTCTCTCTTTGGATCTCAATACAAAGTTCTCCTCGATCTTCTTGGAGATCTATTCGATGTAATACTTTTTGTGGTGTGTTTGTCGAGATCCGATGAATTGTGGGTTTATGATCAAGATTATCTATGAACAATATTTCATTCTTCTTTGAATTCTTATATGCATAATTTAATATCTTTGTAATTCTCTTCGAATTATCAGTTTGGTTTGGCCTACTAGATTGATCTTTCTTGCAATGGGAGAAGTGCTTAGGTTTTGGTTCAATCTTGCGGTGTCCTTTCGCAGTGATAGCTGGGACAGCAAGGCACGTATTGTATTGTTGCCATCAAGGATTAAAAGATGCGGTTTATGTCATATTGCATGAGTGTATCCCTCTACATCATGTCATCTTGCTTAAAGCGTTACTCTGTTCTTATGAACTTAATACACTAGATGCACGCTGGATAGCGGTCGATGTGTGGAGTAATAGTAGTAGATGCAGAATCCTTTTGGTCTACTTGTCGCGGACGTGATGCTTATATACATGATCATGCCCAGATATTCTCATAACTATGCGCTTTTCTATCAATTGCTCGACAGTAATTTGTTCACCCACCGTAGAATATGCTATCTTGAGAGAAGCCACTAGTGAAACCTATGGCTCCGGGTCTATTTTCCATCATTTTAATCTTTCGTCAACTAGCTATCTTTATTGGTCTTTTACATTTCAATCTATACAAGAAAAATACCAAAAATATTTATCTTATTATCTCTATCAGATCTCACTTTTGCAAGTGGCCGTGAAGGGATTGAGAACCCCTTTATCATGTTGGTTACAAGGTTCTTAATTGTTTGTGCAGGTATTAGGGACTTGCGTGTAGTCTCCGACTAGATTGATACCTTGGTTCTAAAAAACTGAGGGAAATACTTATGCTACTTTGCTGCATCACCCTTTCCACTTCAAGGGAAAAACAACGCATGCTCAAGAGGTAGCAATCACCACAAGATTGAACCCAAAGCAAAGCACTTCTCCCATTGCAAAAAAAAAAAAAACCAATCTAGTTAGCCAAGCCAAACCGATAGTTCGAAAAGAATTACTAAGATATCAAATCATGCATATAAGAATTGAGAGAAGATTCAAATAATATTCACAGGTAAGCTAATATTAAATCCAGAATGCATCGGATCTTGGTAAACACACCACAAAAGAAGATTAAATCGGATAGATCTCGAAGAACATAGAGGAGAACATGTTATTGAGAATCAATGAGAGAGAATAAACCATCTAGATACTAGATATGGACCCATAGATCTGTGGTAAACTACTCTCGCTTCATCGGGAGGGAAATAGGGTTGATGTATATGCCCTCCATGGTCGAATCCCCCTCCAGCGGAGTACCGGAAAAGGCCTCCAGATGGGATCTCGCGGATAAAGAAGGCTACGGCGGTGGAAAAGTTGTTTCGTCCCCTCCTCTAGGGTTTCTGGAATATATGTGAATATATAGGTGGAAGAAATAGGTCGGTGGAGTCACGAGGGGCCCACAAGGGTGGGGGGCGTGCCCTACCCCATGGGCGTGCCCACCACCATTATGGCCGCTTCGTGGCTCTTATGACTTGGTTCTCAAGCTTCTATGGTGTCTTCGGGTCCAAGAAATATCATCGCAAAGGTTTCGCTCTGTTTGGACTCCGTTTGATATTCCTTTTCTGTGAAACTCAAAAGCAAGGGAAAATAGAAACTGGCCCTAGGCTCTAGGTTAATAGGTTAGTCTCAAACATAATATAAAATAGCATAATAATACATATAAAACATCCAAAGCAGGTAATATAATAGAATGGAACAATAAAGAACTATAGATACGTTGGACACGTATCAGTCGTGGATGGCGAGGTCCTCGCTCATCTTGACGTCGATGATGCCTTCCATGAACGCAGAGATGTTGGATTCATTCGACACCTTTGGGACCTTGAGAAGGACTTAGTTGAAACACTGCATGTTCTTCCACAGGGTCTCGCCTAGCTGCTGCTTCACGCATCACAGGTCGTTGACGGTGAGGGTGCGGCCATGAGTCCCTCGAAAGTTGGCGACGAAGCGCTTGCGAAGCTCATCCAACGTGGTGATGGACCCTTCAGGGAGATTCATGAGCCAGGAACGCGCGCCATCCTTGAGGACCTTGGGGAACAAAGTTCTCCATGGCTTTCTCATTGTCGTTCCCCGCCTCGATGCTCAGTGCGTAGAGCTGGAGGAACTCCGTAGGATCGTGGGTTCCATCATAGCGCGCGGGCAGGTCGGGCCTGAACTTGACAGGCCAAACGACGCGGCACAGCTCACGAGAGAAAGTGCAGCAGCCTTCCATGCTCATAGTTTCAACTCGTTCGGCGACGTGGTCTGTCGGTCCTGGGGCTGGCGCGGGTGTGCGAGGTGCATGCTACCATCGTGCTGTGGCCGCTAGATGACCTGACATTTCACCTCGTTGTGCGTAGGCAGGGGGCCTCGTCCCGCACATCACGCCTTTGGTTCCCTTGGCGTCGTGCTAGAGCGGGGGCTGGGGCGCGCCATGCGACACCTCTGCTGAAAACGATGGTGGAGGGCGAAGCAAAATGGAGGGCGTTGGGGCCTCAGCCACTCCGCTAACGAGCTCGGTGATGCGGCTCGGCTAGTCGCCGGCGGGACGATAGCGCAGCAGCACCCTCGCTATGAGGAGTGCATCCTGCGCGCACGCTGGCTCACGGCGAGCTTGAGAAGATGATGCCGCGACGGGGGTGAAGGAGGGCGTGGCAGTGCGGCCGTCGTGCAGCATGGAAAGAGGGAGCAAAGAGTCCTGCTGCTCTTGGATGACCGGGTCAGTGGCAGCGTTGACCTCTGGCGAAGTGGAGCGCTGAGGGGCACGGTGGCCCACCGGGGCCGTCTGGGCGACCTGGACTGCCTTGCGCTCGGCACGGAGGCAGTGAGCCTCATCCATAAGCACGGTGGGTCGTGGACGGGAGGTGGTCGATGAAGAAAGGAGCTTGCCAAATGTCAGATTCAGGGGCTCCGCAGAACAAAGAAAGTTCAAACTCTGGGGCGTGAATGAAGGACTACGCTTCACCAAAGAGATACACCCGCCATGCTCAATGGTCAGGCTCGCCATTGGGGATAATCAAAGGAGGAGAAGTGACACAGTGATTTGCCCAGGTTTGGGCCACCTTGCGGTGTAAAACCCTATGCCTGCTTTGTGGTGAATTGGCCTCATGAGGAGGTTGGATATGAACTGCTAAAGTGGATGAGCTACCTCGGGAGGGCTTGAGAGGTGTATGTGGGTTCGATCTTCGCCTGCCCTCGATGATGGACGCTGGTCCCTGTTTATAGTGGCTTTGATCCTATTTTCGCATCATTTGTGCGGGAAGGGATCCCACAACTGCCAATTTTGAAGGGGGACAAGAGGTCTTCACATACAAAGTCTCTGATCATGATGTAGAGGTGGGCTTGGCGATGATATCCGTCCTGCTAACCTCATGGTCTTGGTCTTGTTGCACCAGAATGGAAACCATTGGTGGATTCCTTGCGAACCCACGTTCGTCCTTGGTCGTCATGGATTGCGCCACTGCGCCCTCATGAGGAGGCGCACATGCATAGGAATCTCCACACCTCGGGAGGCAGCTTGTAGAGCCTCCCACAGGAGGCACTAGCGCACCTTGCCTAGTGAGGGCAGGGGCCCCTCGCGAGGGTTCTTCTTGTGCAGTCCTGAAGTTGGGCCCTATTGGGCCATTGTCAGGCCGCACATTGGCCACAGGCAGGCAGTTCTTGGTAGCCCCAATCGTAGAATGCCGATAGGGTCAGATGAAGCTATCGACATTTCTTCGGGCTCGTCAGCAGGCTAGACTTTCTGCCATTTTTGTGGCTACCGCTGGGGCTACTGTCGCGGAGGAGACTGCATCGTAGGTGCGGTCTTCTCCATCCAGCCAGTGACTTGGGCCACCGTCATAGCTTGGTGACGCCGCAAAGGTTCTGCTTATTGAGACTTGCTTGCTTCAAAAAATGCGATCAAGCTTTGGATGGTGGCTCTCCACTTGTCCATCTTATTGGCAACTGAAGGAAAGTCCAACAACAGCTGAGCTCATGACATCGCCTCTGCTGCCATCCCTGGCACGTCGTGGGCAGCAGAACGCGACGTCATGTGGCACCTTGCGGAGCCAGCAGGAGCACCGTCGTGCCGTAGCCGTCTCCTACCTGGAATTAGAGCGATTTGGTGTGGAGGGAGCTGCGCTTGAGGGGCTTGTTCTCGATCCCCTAGGGTCTCATTGTGTGGACACGACCGTCCTTGACCGACAGCGCCGCTCTGTGTCTTGTCCCTCTCGCCTCACATGGTGCTAGGGGGTGTCTTAAAATGGTCTCCCTGGTCGGGGCGGCCAGAGAATCCAGGTTTGCCCCGGAGTGGGTAACATTGCTGTGATGGCTACACTCGCTAGCACAGCGGAGGAGTAGGGGGTCGATGCCCGCACCGTCGTCACACAGAGGGTTGGTGAAGATTCCCACTCCGCCTCCTCCCCCTGATGTGAGTGGCGCAACACTCGTACTGCCCGCGTCAGCCACATCGGGCGTGGCACCTGCTCCACCTACCACCATTGTAGCAGCGATAGGCGTATGTGACGGAGCATTCGAAAGCGAAGGCTGGGTTGAAGCATGGCTCTTCCTCTTCGGAGCCATCGATGAAGACAACGAGGAAGATTGGCGTGCTTTTTGTTGCTTTGGATTCGCATTTGTGACTCACCTACCTGGTGTGCTAGAGATGTCGTGGTGTATGGACAAGATAACCTATGGGACCGTAGGGGGCCTTTATGGTTCGGCAAGGGAGGATTGCATTGCACGTAGAGCGGAAATAGCAAGGTAGCACGATGATGAGACTCTGGTCTTTTACCCAAGTTTGGGGCACTGAGAAGCTTAATACACTACTCCTATTTCGGATTGGATGGAGGAACACGAAGACATGGAGCGCTCAAGCCCGACAGGGTTTCCTCGAGGAGAGAAGCTACGCGTGTACAAGTGTAAGGTGGTCGAAAATTCGAATCGTCGTCTAGGTTGCCTTCGGCCTCCTTTTATAGTTCAAGGGGTAACTACAATGGCAAAACATACATTTTCTTGTGATTAGATAGATAACAGTGCTATCATACCTAATGGTTGCACTTAGGACAAAATTCCATAAATGCTACCTTAGGTAGCACACGGAGAGGCAGATCCGGCAAGCTCATTCCAGCGCTTATCTAACTACTTCTTATTAGAGTTACACGCCTCTAGGACGGGTGTCAAATGAGGGTAATCACCCTTCCAGAAAAATGCCATGTGCATGGCAAGGGCTAGCTAGCTGCCCGAGAGCTCGACACCGCACTAATAAGTGACTAGCATCTTGGTCCGGTGGAGCAGTGGCAACTGGCCTATGCCTGCCGAGATAGGGCTTGCCTAGCCTTCTCGGATAGATGTTTGCTTCAGTCCCCGTCAACTCCAGAGATGCATTCGGTGCAGTTTGGCCTCGCCCCTAGTTCTCTATCGACCCTGCCAGCCTCGCCTGGCTAGCAGAGGATACCCCTCCTGTAAGTTGGCTTAGTCTTCTTGATGCACTCCTTTATCTCATGAAGAATGGCTTCTCTGGCTTGTCTTAGGCTTGACCTTACTGCTAGGAGTGTGGTTTGTCGCGCGCTTGTCCGCAAGTCTCATCAGCAAACATGAATGTTCGTTGTACCGACACTCAAGTGCACCGAAATGAGTTAAAAAATCATATATATGTCCTTACGTGAATGTTTAGGTCCCATGCAAGAAATGGGAATGAATTTCAATCATCCTGGCATCATGGATCGGCCGGAAACATTGAGATACTTTGTGTTTTAAATCCCTGTAAAGCCAAAAATTGGCTAAAAATTATGAAACATGGCCTGGTATTATGAAATGGCGCCAACATGTTGTGCTAAAAAATGTTCGATTTGGAAAAAGTTTTGGTATAAGCTTCTTACAAACTGGAGCTTCTCTCAAGAAGCCTCATGGTTCTGAGAGGGGATGTGTCACCTCTGTGCGCAAAACGACATACACCGCCTCCTCTCACCTTGATTTTTGTATAGAGGTAACATACACCAGTAGGAGTATCATGCTAAATTTTGGAATTAATCTGAGTTTCTACTGCCTTTTTTTATAAATTAATTAAGTTTTGTAGGCATTTAATATGCATAATTCAAATTTGAACTATAGGAAGATGCTCTACTGCACCAAAGATGGTTGAAAAAACATATGTGTGTGTCCTTGAGTGAATGTTTAGATCCCATGCAAGAAATGAGAATGAATTTCAAACACCTCTAAATGGTGGCTCGGCCTGAAACATTGAGATACTTGGTTTTTAAATTCCCGTGAATCCAAAAATTGCCTTAAGTTTTCGTATAAGGATCTTACAAACCGGAGCTTCTCTGAATAAGCCTCATGGTTCCTAGAGGGGACGTGTCACCTCTGTGTGCACAACGACATACACCGCCTCTTTCCGCTTTGATTTTTTTTCCAGAATAAACATATACCAGTAGGAGTATCATGCTAAATTTTGGAATCAATCCGGGTTTGTCTGGCCCTTTTATACATTAATTGAGTTTTCTACTCGTTTAATGTGCATAATTCAAATTTGAACTACAAGCACATGATGTAGTGCACCAAAGTTGGTTGAAAAATCATATATGTGTCCTTGAGTGAATGTTGAGGTCCCATGCACGTCCGAAAACATTTAGAAACTCGGTTTGTAAATTCCTATAAATCGAAAACTCGTCCGAAAATAATGAAACTCTGTATATCGCCTTCACATGGCACCAACATATTGTGGTAATTTTTTTGTCTGATTTTCTAAGTTGCACACATTAACAACCAACAAAGTTTTTTGGAACAAGAGTTGCCATGTTACAATCAGAAACACAAGTATTATCGAACACTTGGCATTTTACTAACCATTTATGTGCCACCACGCGTCACCTTTTTTATTGGCTAGGAGGTGACGTGCGGCGTAGCTATTTGAGTAAGTGCGAGCAGACCCCTGCGCATTCTTATCGAGAGGCAAGCCCTTTGACCTCCACCTGCCGCCCACCTCTCTCCCATGTTCTCCTTTAATGGCGCCCAGAACCCCTGTTTTATAGGTGTTTAATGGTGTGGCTATGTCTCACTCGACTTATATTTAAGAGAGAAAAATGAAAAAAATCATGGATCTTGATGTAAGATGTGACGGACGTATATAGCATAGACTGAGACTTAGCAAGATTGATAAAAAGTAATGATGATGGCAATGGATAATAATTGTCTTAGATATGTAGGAAGATAATTAAAAATGCCACATGAAAAAGTGCCTGAAAGACACAAGGGCAAAAGAACAAGGAAGATGCAGACGTAATTTGGGCACGCGTTCTCGGATGCGTACATGGCGGTTGCTTCATAGGATGCACTGCAATTGGCAATCTCAGCACACGATTTGTTCCATCAATCATGCATGCTCGTGAGTACCATCGCGCACACTTCTTGTAATTAGAATGTCTGCCCACCTACGCACACACCATGATATGTCTGACTATTTCTATTTGTTGTGGCTAATCGCAAACATTTCATATGTGTCATGTGTATGTCGTCCATCGAACACGCCTAGATATGGTTGATAGTTTTTGTTGTATTCTCTCATCATAAATAGTTAATCCGAGTGAACTGTATACCGTATATCACACACACCTTCATATGGCTAACCTTTTCTTGTTGTGCTGATCACAAATGGTTCATTCGAGTGAACTATGTGTTGCATATTGCACATGCAACTATAATATGAATCGTGTTTGATGTCTCCGGCATCGCAAACAGTTTGTATCGTTTTTGACGGTTTTCTTACACCACCGTTTGCGATTAATGCATCTCACACAGTTTCGTCGAAGGGTCTCTGATTGTAGTGTTGCAGTTGGACCATCCTGTAGTAGTGTGTCAAATTCGCATTCAAGACGGTGATGAATGGAAAATGGCTTCCAAAACCAAATTTGGATTGTATGAACGACTAGTCATGCTCGTGGGTTTATCTGGAGTGCTTAGCATATTTATGCATGTGATGCATTATGTTCTTAGCAAATACATTGGCATATGTGTTGTGGTATACTTTTATGATATACTTGTGTTTGGTGCATCTCTTGAAGATCATGTCATACATCTTAAGGATGTATTGCAAATTCTTAGAAATGAGCGACTTTATGTTAACATGGAGAAACACACTTTTGGTGGTGATAAACTTGTTTTCTTGGGATTTGTTGTCTCCTCTAAAGGTGTTCATGTAGATGAAGCTAAAATTGATGCTATTAAACTTGGACACAACCAACCAATTTGTACAAGTGCGTAATTTCTTTGGCCTAGCCGGTTTCTATAGTCGATTGGTTACATATTTTAGCAATATTGCATCACCATTGCATGCATTGAGTAAGAAGAATGCACCATTTGTTTGTGGACCTTCCAAGATACCTCATTCCATGAGCTTAAAAACTTGCTTACGGATGCTCCATTGCTTGCCTTACCTAACTTTGATTAAACATTTGAAGTACATTGCTATGCTAGTGGTAATGGCATAGGTGTTGTGTTAATGCTAGAGAAGCACCCAATCACATACTTTAGTGAAAAACTTTTTGGAGCACAACTTAAATATCCCATTTACGACAAAGAGTTATATGCTCTTGCATGTGGGGAACACTATCTCTGTCCTCGTGAAATTTTCATCCATACGTATCATGAGACTCTTAAATACCTTAAAGGTCGGACATAATTGAATAAGCGACATCCAAATGGAGTGAGTTCATTGAGTCATTTCCTTATGTGATAAAGTACATCAAAGGGAAGGAAAATGTTGTGGCAGAAGCTCTTTCCCGCAAATCCATGCTTGCACCTCAACTTGAATTGAATTTTGTTGGATTTGAGCACAATAAAGACTTGTATGTGCATGAAGTTTCATTTGCCATTCCTTATGCCAAATGCTTAACATATACATCTGGGGAGCATTTGGCATAAGGAATAGCAAATGATACTTATCTAATGCGAGCTAACAAGCTTTGTATCCTGAGTCTTCTCTTCATTTGTTGCTTTTGCAAGAGGTTCACGGTAGAGGACTTATGGGACACTTTGGATATGACAATACATTCACTACACTCTCTAAGAACTACTTTCGGCCAAAGATGTCTATATGTCGCAAAGCTTAGTGTTCTATATGTCGCAAAGCTTAGTCTAAAGCTCAGTCCCATGGTCTCTATATGCCACTTCCTATTTTGTATCACCCATGTGAAGATATAAGTATAGATTTTATTCTTAGTTTGCCAAGACTTAAAGTGGAAAAGATTCGATATTTTTGTTGTGGACCGCTTTTCTAAGATGGCACATTATAACCCAAAAGTATAGGGGATTGCTCTAGTTTTAGGGGGTAGAATATTCAACCCAAATTTATAGATTCGATACAAGGGGAGCCAATGAATATTTGCCAGTATTAGCAACTGAGTTGTCAATTCAGCCACACGTACAGATTAATTGTCTATAGCAAAGTGATCAATAGCACGGTAATATGATAGTTTTTAATATTAGTGGTAACAGCAATAGTAATGGTAACAGTGATATCAATGATTTTATAGCAGTTGTAACGGTAACATCAGCAGTAGTAACTTAGCAAGAACAATATGTAGGAAATTCGTAGGCATTGGACCGGCGATTTTTTGGATGATATTCATCATATAACAGTCATAACCTAGGGCGATACAAAACTAGCTCTAGTTCATAAATATAATGTAGGCATGTATTACGTAAATAGTCATACGTGCTTATGGAAAGAACTTGTATGACATCTTTTGTCCTACCCTCCCGTGGCAGCGGGGTCCATATGGAAACTAAGGGATATTAAGGCCTCCTTTTAATAGAGAACCGGAACAAAGCATTAACACATAGTGAATACATGAACTCCTAAAACTACGGTTATCACTCAAAAGTATCCCGACTATTGTATCGACGATTTACGGATCCTAACACATAATAGGTGAATATGATTTGCAAGATCGGATCTAGAACATAGATATAATGGTGAAAACATAAATGATTCATATCTGAGTTCATGCCACCCAGGCCCAAAGTGACAAGCATTAAGCATGGCAAAGTCATAACAACATCAATCTCAGAACATAATGAATACTAGGGATCAAAGACCTGGCAAAACTAACTCGATTACATGATGGATCTCATCCAACTCCTCACCGACCAGCAAGTCTATGATGGAATTACTCAATCCCGGTGGAGAGCATCATTGAACTGGTGATGAAGGAGGGTTGGTGATGACGAAGATCGAAGACCCCCCTCTTCGGAGCCCCAAAAGGACTCCGGATATGGCCGCCCGATGAAGAACAGGAGGTGGCGCCGGCTCAGTATCGCGAAATGATATAATTCTTCCTCCTTGATTTTTTATAGAAAATTAGGTATTTATCGAGTTGGACTCAGGGTCTGCGGGGCCACCAGGTGGGCATAACCCACCTGGGCGCACCTTGAGGGGGCGCCCTGGTGGGTTGTGCACACCCAGGAGACCCCTTTGGTGGTTCTTGGCTCTAGTATTTTCTCTTTATTCTGAAATAACTCTCCAAAAAGTTTTGTTCCATCCCAAGAACTTTTCTTTCTGCACAAAAACAACACCATGGTAGTTCTACTGAAAACAGTGTTAGACTGGGTTAGTTTCATTCAAATCATGCAAATTAGAGTCCAAAACAAGGGGAAAAGCGTTAGGAAAAGTAGATACGATAGAGATGTATCAGCACACTTTATTCCATAACAGGATAAAAGATGCTTCACATGCTGCAAATCTTTTTTGTAGGGAAATCTTGCATATACATGGAGTGCCCAATACTATTATGTCGGACAGTGACGTCAAGTTCCTAAGCTACTTTTGGAAGACACTATGCTCCAAGCTCGAAATCAAGCTACTCTTCTCATCGGCATACCATCCACAAACCGACGGCCAAACGGAGGTCATCGACAGGACGCCATCTACTCTCCTCTGCTCGTTGGTCAAGAAGAACATCAAGGAATGGGAGTAATTCTTACTCATCGCCGAGTACACCTACAATCGAGCACGAAATTCTACTATCGGCAAGCCCCCCTTCGGGACCGTCTACGGATTCAACCAGTTGTCACCATTGGAAATTCTACCACTACCACTACAAGTGCGCATCAGCATGGGCATGAGTACAGGAGCGAGCTATCTCATGAAGGTGCAAGAAGACACAAGGCACACCATAGAGCACCAAGTACAACGCTTCGCGACCAAGATTGACATCAACAAGCACCCATGGTATGCAACCCAGGAGATCTTGTGTGTCTACACCTACGTAAAGAATGCTTTCTCAACGAGCGCAAATCCAAGATACTACGTCACACTGCTGGACCATTCAAGGTGTTAGCATGCTACAACAACAATGCATAAAAGATCGACATTCCACGCGACAAGTACAACATGAGCGACATCTTCAACGTCAAGGATCTATCTTCCTTCCATGGTGAGGAGGTTGTCGATCCGAGGTCGGATCTTTCCCAATGGGGGTGGGGAGATGATGCAGAGCATCCTATGGTCATCCCCGTGGACCTACCAACATCTCCCAAGACTCTATGTAGGCTAGTGACTAGAGCTCGCGCAAGAGCTATCGAACCCGAGGTGAACCCGCTCCTCTTTGAACTTGCACGTTCTTCATGTGATACATGGCTACTACCTTGTGTGTAATGAGGTACTCATAGAAAAGGCATGAAGACACTACGACCAAGGGACAAGATGGCAAGGACACCAAGCGCAAGAACCAAGAGGAAGAGCTGCGAGAAAGCTACAACCACTGGATGATCGGTCCTTACCGGATATTCAATGCATGGTGGTTCAGCTAGCTAGAAGGCTGAGTCGACAAATGCAACAACGACTGGACAAGAGACATGTACCGGATGTCTGACACGCTCCAGCAACCGGACATCCAACTGCCTCTAGAAATCCGGTGCCACCTATCTAGAACCAAAATGTTAGAAGACCATGGCCTTCCGGACGAATGAGATACATTTACTGGAAATCCAATTACACCTATCTAGAACCAAAATACTGGATGTTCGTCTCCCTCCGGACGACCGTACGCTCGTGAGGCATTGGACGACCGGTAACTACTAGACGTCTGATGCCTGTCTGTGCATAGCGACTCAGGATGAAGCCCATGTACCCCTTCACTTCCCTAGATTATATATACTCCTCCACCTACATTTAAGGGTTGGCAAAGGATTAGCTCATTCGAGATAGAGCATTGCTCATACACTTACCTACTCCCATGGAGATCAAGGACTCCATGTGAGAAGTTCCCCAAAGTGGATTCAAGACCCCTTCAAGGGAAGATCCTATACGGATTCAAGACCTTTCTCCTGATGGATTGGGATAAACTAGCTACTGTTTGTATCCTCTTGTGTTGACTTTGGTTAGAGTATCTCTCCGTGTGTATATGGGAATAGTATATGCGTGATTTGGATCTTTTTGATTGAGTGTTATCCCTCTCGTGTTCTTCATGTTCTTCGTGGGATCCCATCCAAATCTTGTTGATTAGGTGACGATGTTATTCTTCATTATATTATTTGTCGAAGCTTTGAACTATATGCTTTATTCAATTACCAAAAAAGGGAGAGTTCGAAACTGCATCTAATCCCCAATGTGGTTTTGGTAATTTGTGTCAACGTATATATCATTGAACTAATGCATGCTCAAAGTATATGTTAGGAAATGTTCATTTTAGGTACAACATGGGAAGATGAATGTAAGCCTCCCAAGATGTTAAGGACAAGTATTAGATCAAGTCTCAAAACTCATCATTTTATATTCAAGTGATCAAAGATCACATTGAGTCAATAGGTATGCTGATACTATCAAAAGGGGATTGCTCAAGAGCTCAGAAAAGAAACTCCAAAAACCTCTGATACTTTCATAAATTCTGACAATATGTACATCTACCAAAATAATCCACTCGGAAACACCGATTCAAATCCAGTTGGAGCTACCGCTCAAAAAGATATAGCTATTGTCCTGAACACTACGTCGATTTGGTATCACCGAGGTCTGCATAGGGGCTCATCGAAGGCAATATTTCAACCTTTTGTTCCCTATTGAAATTCACTTGAAATTTCCAATCAGTATCTATCTGTGTCACCTATGTGTTCTGCAATGTTGTGGTCATCCATCTCTGATCCACAGATCAATTTCAGCTGGTGTGAGTGAGTGATCTAAAGTTGCTACCCTCTGTACAAATCTATCTGATCGAGTCATTTTAGTCGGTCTCCCAGATGTGTGGAAAAGTGTGTGTAACAGTCAGATTTCTTGTCATCCCAATATATACCCCCACCCTCTCCACCAGTGTCTCTCTAAGCAAACAATACTCCTATTCATATTTCTGAGAACTCCACCTCCTTGTGTTGATTTCAAAGGGATTCCACTCCAACCATAAATTGTTTGTGAGTTGGTCACCTCATTGCTTTCCAGCCAAACCTCTCCAACCAAAAGCCAAAGACGTGAGAGTTTTTGAGTGTTGAGTAGATTAACTTTTGAAGCACAAGAGCAAGGAGTTCATCAGTATTAATATCTATTACCTATTGGAGGGTGGTTCCTCCTAGATTAATTAGGTGTGCTTGGAAGTCTCCAACTCTTTTGGAGTATCCAAGAAGATTGTGAGGGCTTGGAGATCGCCTACTTCTAAAGATATACCCTAGTGAGGGTAGTCCTTCGTGGCATAAGACATGGAAATAAGTGAGGTTGCCTCTTTGAGGACCCTTCATGGGCGTGCACTACAAAACAAAGACACATCCGTGACATTTTGGGCCGAATGAAAAAACATCTATCATACTTATGACACTTCTATGGCGATAATTGTGACAAAACCCGGTATCATCATAGATGTGGTGGGGTCCTACTTCTATCACAAAAAATTATGACAGAAAATCGGCTTTTTGTCCTGGGCGGGCCGGAGACGCAGCTGCATGACATTCTTTGGGCCGTCCATGATGGAAAAAACTATGGTAGAAGCGAGGGCGAGGAAAATATAGGGGTGTTCCCAGTTACGGTGGGTGGTCGGGGCTGAGCGATGCGCGTTTCTCTCGTACACGCACGCGCGTGGGTGGGAGGTGTTGGGCTCTAACTGAACCCGAGCGAGGCGTTGGGCTCTAACTGAACCCGAGCGAATGCACTGCAGGCTACGCGTTACTAAACCTGAGTGATCGATCGATGGCTGTTAACTGAACTCGATCGAGCGATTCCTTCGCTACTGCTGCTAACTAAAGCCGATCGATGCTGCCTCTGGATGAACAGTGAGCGTTACTGGGGGGTTTGGATAAATAGTTCCCGGTGGGGGTGGATGAACAGCACCCCGTGGTGTTGCCTCTGGATGAATAGGACCCCGATCGATCGAACCGGTTGGGGCTGGATGAACAGGACCCGGTGGAGGGTAGGATGAACAGGACCACCCCATGGAGGGCAGGATGAACAGTAGATGGTGGAGGGCTGGATGAACAGTAGCCTGTGGTGGGGTGGTCGAACAGGAGCCCGTTGAGAGGGGTGGTTGAACAGGAGCCCCTGGAGAGGGCTGGTTGAACAGTAGCCGGTGGAGTAGCGCGCGCTGGAGGCTGGAAGAACAGGAGCCCGTGGATGATTAGTCGCTGGTGGAGGCTGGAGGAGATCGACGGTGAATGAACAGTAGCCCGTGGAGGCTAGAGGGGGTCGACGGTGGAGATGAACAGTATCCCGTGGAGTCTTGTTTTGCGGTCGCCTCACCCCTCCCGATGAACAGGACCCCCGTTTCGAACGTAGTGCTCCAACACAAGTCTATTTCCTCCATTTTGCGGTACGCCACACCCCTCCCAATCAACAGGACCCTGTTTCGACCATAGGAGGTTCCTTTCCTCCTTTTTACGGTATGCTAGACGCCTCCCGATGAACAGGATCCCATTTAGAACGTGGCCGGTCGAACACAAGGTTGTTTCCTCCGTTCTGTGGTACGCCAGGCCTCGTTTCTATTGGATGTTCAGTCCAAGCCCTCCCATTAAACACGACAATGCAGTCAGTTCCGACCCAGCCGGTTGGCTCCCCATGAACACGACGACGACGTTGTTTCTCTGTTCCGACCCAACCATGTACACGAGCCCTGGCCGTACGTACGCATGAGTAGGCATTCGAGACCCCGCCTGTATGTACGTACATGGTTGTATTTACTTTCTTGCACCCCGGCCGCTCTACGTACGTGTGCATGCTATGTGCGCGCCTCTAATCGACCAGTATGTACGTACACGTTCGTGACCAGAATGACAATGATACGTATGCTTCAACCAGGTGGGTCCCGACTGTCAGGCACTTCCTTGCGTGCGAAGATGTAGCTGGTGGGTCCCAGCAGTCAGGGGGGTAAATCGTTTTTTTTGCCCGGACGCACTTCCTTGCGTGTGAAGATGGAACTGGTGGGTCCCAGCAGTCAGGGGAAACGTTTTTTTCATGAAATACGGTGGCCCGTCCGGTGGGTCCCCGCTGTCTGGTGGAGGAATAATAATTTTGCGTGTAATAAGGAGGCACATCCTTGCTGAGGCCGTGGTCCCAGCTGTCAGCCTCTCCACGTACAGTACTCTTCCGATGGAAGTCTTTCCTTGACCAGGATGACCACGCCGCGACGAGAGCACCAGGGCGGTGGACCACGGCGAGGCCTAGGAAGGCGACGACACGGAGCCGGGGAAGACACGGCAGTGGAAGCTCGCGCGGAGAGGAGTACAAGTGTTTACTGTTTCGGCTACGGTGTGAGGCTGTCGTCGCCGCAGGGCCTGGCCAGCGGTGGGAATAGTAGGGGGCGGTGAGGTCTCCGCGGCAGCACAGCCGGCCACGGGAGGCAGGAGCATGCGGCACGACCAGCGCTCCTTTGGGCGGCTGGAGCAAGAAGACTAGAGGTTGAAGAAGCACTACGGCCGTTGGATGGACATCGTACGATCACTAGAGCTAGAATCGTTCATATTGACTAAGTTGACAAAGCACTCCGTCCCCATCAACTTAGTAGGCCCACAAGTCAGCCACCCACCAAGGTGGGTCCCAACTAGCAGGGGGGTACTCATTTTTTGAATAATAAGGCGACACTTCCGATGGGTCCGAGCTGATAGCGGGGGCAATGTTTTTTCGCAAAATATGGTGGCCCTTCCGGTGGGTCCCAGCAGTCAGGGGGGAAACGTTTATTCGCTAAATACGGTGGCCCTTCTGGTGGGTCCCTGCTGTCAGGTGGAGGAATAATTATTTTCCGCGTAATAAGTAGGCACTTCCTTGCGGCTGCCGTGGACCCACCTGTCAGCCTCTCCATGTATAGTACTCTTTCGATGGAAGTCGTTCCTTGACCATGTTGACCATGCCGCGCCGAGAGAACCAGGGCGATGGATGATAGCGAGGCCTAGGAAGGGGACGACGCGGAGCCGGGGAAGACACGAGAGTGGATGCCCACACGTAGAGGTGTATGAGTGTTCACTGGTTCCCTGTGTTGTGAGGCTGCCGCCACCGCAGAATAGCAGGGGGTGTGGGTGAGTAGAGGGATGGCCTGACTAGCAGTGGGAGTAGTAGGGGGCGGTGAGGCCTCTGCCGCATCACAGTCGGCCATGGGAGGCAGGAGCACGAGGCACGACTGGCGCTGGTTTGGGCGGCTGGAGCAAGAAGACCAAAGGTTGAAGAAGCACTAAATACGGCCGTTGGATGGACATCGTACAGCCATTGTAGCTAGAATCGTGCATATTGACTACGTTGACAAAGCCCTCCGTCCCTGTCAACTTAGTAGGCACACAAGTCAGCCTGCCACTATACTGGTTCCCAGCCAGCAGGGGGAGTTTTCATTTTTTTTTGTGCGTAATAAGGACGTCGTTCCTTGCGTGCGAAGATATAGCTGGTGGGTCCGAGCTGTCAGCGGCAGTAACGTTTTTTCGTGAAATACAGAGGCCCTTTCGGTGGGTCCCAGATGTCAGGTGGAGGAATCATTATTTTGCGCGTAATAAGGAGGCATTTCCTTGCGTGCGGCCGTGGACCTAGCTGTTAGCCTCTCCACGTACAGTGCACTTCAGATGCATGTCGGTCGTTGACCACGTTGACTAGGCCGCATCGAGATCACTAGGGCGGTGGACGATGGCGAGGCCTAGGAAGGGAACAACAAAGTGGCAGGGAAGACTCGGAAGTTGTTTCCCACGCGGACGGGAGTACGACCGTACGAGGGTTTACTGGTTTGTCTACCGTCGCCGGAGAATAACAGCAGGTGTGGGTGAGTAGAGGGATGGCTAGGCCAGCGATGGGAGTACGATTGGGCTGTGAGGCATGCGTGGCAGCACAGCCGACCGCGGGGAGGAGGGAGCAGACAGTCCCGCCGGCACTTGTTTGAGTGGCCGGAGCAGGAAGAGCAGAGATTGAAGAAGCACGACGGCCGTTGTATGGACACCCAACAGTCACTGCTTGTGCGTCAACCTTTTTTCAGGAAAGCCTCAAATCTGTCGAAAACAGCATACCATTATTTCTAACAATTTACAGCCCATTTGCTAATTCTTAAGGTTTTTTTGGAGCCCATATTCTTTTTGTTAGCATTACATCTCATATTGTGGCCACAGTTTAAAAAAATTACGAAATTTTGCATATTTCGGTGCCGTCTGAACTGTTTTTAATCCCGAAATTTAGAGTCATGTTCAAACTGATTTTAAAAATAAATGTATATCAATATAAAATCCAACAAATTGTCCACGCATAAAAATTAATGCAATTTAAAATCTCGAAATGAAAAAAAGAAATTTGAAACTAATTGCCGGTTTGATGTGATTTAAAAATCTACAACCCATTTCTCATTACTGATAGGCCATTTTCTCATTTAGCCAAATGAAGCTCTCCTCGTCTTGAAAGATTTACAGCCCAATAGGCCTGACAAAGCGACTTACTTGGCAAATCACAAAAAAAACTGGGCTAGCCATTTTCAGAAAGAAAAAACTACTGGGCTGGTCTGTGGTAAACATAAAAGAGAAGGTTGTCTAGACAGGCCAGATTGCCACGCACAGCCCAGTTGACACCCTTTTTCCATCTCAAAAACAAATTAGATAAATGCCACTGCAATTATGGCGATTCATAAAAATGCCACATCAATTTCCAAACTTTGAAAAATGCCACTGCAATTTTTGCATTCTTTGGAAAACGCCACTGCAATTTGCAAACTTTGAAAAACGCCACTCCAGACTTCACAAAATGCCACTTGAAATGGCATGAAATGGCATTTTTCAAAGATTGGAAATTGCAGTGGCATTTCTTAGAATCACCTGATTTGGAGTGGCATTTATCAAATTAACCCAAAACTAAAGTAATTGGGCGAGTTGCTGGGTCCATGGTGTCAGCCGCTCGTTGTGCAATTCTCTCATTTATTGACTACGTTGACAATGGCATGGGACCCAGATGACAAAAATCCATTAGGAGGAGCCATTTTTTATTGTCTTGAAATAAGGAGGCACTTGATTGCGTACTGCCATGACCTTGGCGGGTCCCTACTGTCATCCTCTCCACGTACAATCATCTCCTGATTGTGTACGCGTCAACTTGGTAGGCCCACAAGTTAGCCTCTAAACCCGTGGAGGACAAATACAACCCATTTTAAAAAATAACAGCCCATTCCATACGTTCAAACGGAAAGTTCAACATTCAGAGCAAAGTGATAGGTCTGATCCACATATAGAGTACTGAACATCCACATTGACAACCTTCATAGCCAAGTTAACTATCTACTCTCACTAATACTCTAGTAGCATACACGTACTAACTTACTCTTAGCTAACTAGATGATGCCGGCCGCCATCTGCGGTACATGCTAAATGCCGGCACCGGCGTCCTCCACCTCGCCTCGGGCTTGCCAGAGGTGCGATAGGGCGCGTTGCTCGCCCACGTTGGCCCATTCCATGCCGGCGTGGTCCACCGAAGCTTCGGCTTCTAAGCGAGAAACCCACTTAGTCAGGCGTCGCGAACGGATGCGTGCCCGACAGCCTCCAGGGCTATTTGCCGGGCGCCGGCCTCCACGTAGTCGGCCCAGTTGCGGGCGCTCTGCTCGCGACTCAGAGCGTTGGTGCGCTGCTGCTCCATGTCCCGCTGGCGGCGCAAATCGGCAATACGCTGCTCCTCCGCCAAGCGGTCGCGCTCCAACAAGTCATGCTCCTCCGTCAGGCGGTCGCGCTCCAACAAGTCCTCGATCTCCGCATTTCCATCTAAATATCGATAGAATGCCTCCTCCCTCCGTGTGCCTTCTGATGAAAAACCAAACACTAGTTTCGGCCGTAACCACCTCCGGCCTCGCCTATCGCGGACGGGCGGGGGCATGGCGGACGTGGCGAGCGACGTCGGGCCGGTGGGGGCTTATGAGGATAGGGAAAGTTGGGTCACGGTGCCACCATAGAAGGCCGGGAAACAGTACTTATAGGCGGAAGGTAGCACAACGGTCATCGGAATTCAATGCATAATTAAGCTGGCATGGCTTAGCGCGCCAACTTGCCGTGGAAAACTAGAGAAACTGAAATTCTATCTGTGCCGTCCCGTCCCATCCGTACTGGGTCGCACGCCACATGACGGTCAAACGAGTGCGCTTGAATCATCTCCCTCCTTGACAACAATGATTCCATGGATTTAAAAGGCCCGCAACAATTAAAGCGCATCTTTTTCGCATCAGTTAGCTGCCTTAATTATGACCGGCTGCATGCAGGCACTCAAAATCGCTCGCATCCAGTACATGGAGCAGCATGCAATGAGTCGTAGCCGAGGGCATTAGTTGATGAACTTTAGCTGGGGGATAAGGCATTTGCGAACTCGAATCATCCAGATGAGGTACTCCCTCCTTGTCAAAAATCATTCCACCACTCATCATCTACGTTGGTTGGTGAGATTTTTGAATTAAGCCCTACAAACCGAAAAGGAGGTAGTACGTGCATGATCCGCTATTTATTTGGGTAGGATCGAGTAGGTCGTTTTCTGAATTGAGCCGTGCAAATCGGAAAGGAGGTAGTACGTGCGTGATCCGCTATTTATCCGTGTAGGATCAAGTAGGTCGGATAGTGTACGTGTAGGATCGAGTAGGTCAGATAGTGTACGTGTAAGATCGCATTAACTGATGAACATTCACTGGGAGATATGGCATTTGCGAACATTTTTGCTGGCAGTTTCTTCAGATTCGCTTGGCATTTTCTTCAGAGCAACTTGTTAGTTTCTTCAGAGGTAGGCATTTTTATTCAAAAAACTGTAACTTCGGATCTTGTGTCGCAACTAAAACTACCAGGAGCGCATTAGTAGGCTAGCTAGTGATCAATCAGTAACTTGTAAACACTGAGCGAACAGATATAAGGAACTGTTAATGCATCTCAATGATTAACAGATCATATACAAACATGTAGCTCCAAAAGCAAAGATCAGCCACAACTAAAACCAACTAGTACGATTCCCATACATAAGATCAACATGTTAATGCATCTCAATGATTCACAAATCATATACAAATATGTAGCTCCAAAAGAAAAGATCTAGAAAAAACATATGTTCTTCCTACTAACATGGATGCTTCTCTTGGCCAACATTCAGTACATAATGAAAGACAAATTTGTTTGTGAAGTCGACAATTCCTCCTGCAAACGTAACTGGTTTCACCAACAGCTGGAACCATGAGAATGAACCACACATGATGGAGGAACATCCACTGCAATATGATTTGGTCTTCTCTCGATCACACGGCGAGACTATTTTCAGAATACAAACTTTAACTTAGGCAAAATGATGCCCATTGTATAATCAGACCAAAGGAATGAAGCACCTAGTGTTGGCCAATAAATAGTACAGTACTACTTTTCTACAGTCCATGAAGTGACTATCCAATCTTTCTGTGTCTATTTTCAAATGGCACTGCATGCAGTGACTATACTATTCTCTTGTGCAGTTCAACCAAAATTGCGGTCCCTTTGTTTGTTTGCCAAATAGCAATGGGCAGACATCTCTGTCTGCACAAATATCAAGCAGCTAGTAAACATATACCCACCTTGTATTTTGGTTTAAACATGTCTCTTCCACTTAGCATCTGTCATGTTTTGCACTGGACAATTTGATACAGTCATGTTTTGCCCTGGACAATTTCATACTTAATTGATTTGCTTGTTCAGAGCAGAAATATAGCGCCTATTCTTCATCAGACCAAGGATATCCATGTTCGCAGTGATGAAAGAGGTGAAATCGATACAATCGAAATTGAGCATCCAATCATTGAATCCTGTCCTGCACCTCCAATGTAGGTCCACCCTGCCAATAAATTCACATGCAAACCACTAGTATTACTATCTAATGACAGTACAAAAATAGTAGCAAGATAGTATCAAACCGTGTACCTTCTTAATGAACAGCTCATAGTGCCACCAATTGGATATAAAGGTTTGGGAGAAAACATGCTCCTAATGTTGAACCAGTTGGACTTTTTGTGCAGTTCCACTAAAATCGAGCATCCCTGTTTGCATAGATATTGAAAGTGTGATTACTATAAAAGTGGCACTAGTTGAAGCATAGACTCACAAATATAAGCATTCCAAATTCTTAATGGGAAAAGGTAGCAAGACTATTTGTAAGCATCTGTTTGAAGGAATAAATAAGGAAACAACGGCTGATGTCAGAAAGGCATATATACTTCTTTCTGAAAGAATGATCGTTTCCTGACCTTTCCTCTTCTTTTTAGCATATTCTGTGCAGTTCAACTAAAATAAAATGCCATCACCACCTTGACAATTCAGTGACACTGTACAAAAGGAAATGAATTAACATTACATCATGATGTCAGGTATGTAGTCGACATGCATTAGAGACAAAGTTATAGACCTCCTCCGATAACATAATGAACATTAATTTTAACAAATGTGTGACTAGCTTTACCTGGATAATTTGAGTGAACTCTACACCCTCTATTCCTTAATATAAGACGTTTTCGCGGTTCAGTTTAAAGTACCCAAACGTCTAGTATTTAGAAACACAGGTAGTAGTTTTCTTGAGCACATATCTAGGAAAGCTTGCCACACTTTATTTATGTCCATACGCTAATGCAACACCATTCGAAATTTCGAATACTACAAATATACACTAATCAAGTGGCTAGTGCAACAGTAGAGTAGTTATTTTATTACAGGTTACAATACAATGGTTTTACTGAACATATTTCCATAAGCTCTAGCACTGGGAGATTTCTATAACAATTAACAATACAAAATGTAAAGGTAACAAGTTTCAGCATTGGTATACTAGCTGTGCAAGAGCATTAAACCAAATACACAAGTCTGAAGGTAACTAGCATTATTAACTAATGACAATATTAAAAAAATTGCAAACCATGTACCTTCAAGGTAAATATCATTTCGAACTCGGGTGAACATGAAAAATTGCTATCCCAATCTTAACAAAGGTGCGGCTAGCTTTACTGGCAGTATTTGAGTGAACTCTACACCCTCTATACCAATGCTGAAACTTTTTGCATAGCTAGTATACCAATGCTGAAACTTGTTGCTCTAGGAAAGCTTGCCAGACCTTGTATATGTCGATACGCTAATGCAACACCATTCAAATAGTACAAATATACACTAATCCACTAGCTAGTGGAAGAGTGGAATAATTTTTTTATTACGGGGTAGAGTATAATGGTTCTACTGAACTGATCTCCATAAGCTAGCTCTTGAAGATTTCTATAAGCATTAATAATACAAAATGTAAAGGTAACAAGTTTCAACATTGGTATACTAGCTGGCAACAACATTAAACCAAATAGAAAAGTCTGAAGGTAACTACCATTATGAACTAATGATAGTATATCTTTTTTTGCAAACCATGTACCTTGAAGGTATATATCATTTCGAACTCGAGAGGACCTGAAAATTGCTATCCCAATCTTGATAGTTGATTAAACATAAAACTTGACCAATCGAATCAAAGAAAACAGCCGGATAAGGAGTTGCCCACTCTTGACCTTTCCTCTTGTCTTCATAATTTTTTGTATCAGCGCCTTGGCATTTTGGTGACACTGTACAAAAAAAATTGACTTATCTCATGAAAGTGAGGTATGTAATCATAAGCATTAATAGTGCGAAAATCTGAAGGTAGTAACAAGTTTTATCATTGGTACACTGGCTGTGCAACAACATTACAAGGTAGTAACAAGTTTTATCTTTAATACATCAACAATCAACAGCTAACCCTGAAATAATCTAGAGACGTTAAATGGCATTGCTTAAATTTATCGGTGGCATTAGACTGAGTGCGGCATTAATTAAATGTGGTATCACTTTAGCAGTCGCATTTGTTGACTTTACCGCTGGCGTTATACTAACAACAAAAAATGGGCAATAAGAGCATGGGAGACCCATTCGGACAGTGGGCGGACCAGTACGATGTACCTCCGCGGATAGTGAGCGAGGTATGGTTGCCCAGAGAAACAAATATCCAGGCAGAATATGTGGATTATGTCCGATATTTGTTATGTTTAGCCACCTTTTTCCTATGTGAGGACAACAAACCGATCGACCTGGTCATTCTCTATTGCATTGTCATGCCTTTCTACCCTTCTTCAACCAAGAGACACGAGACTCGTTCCTTAGCTACTGATTATTTTCCCTTCTCAACCTAGATGCGGGTTCGATGCTTACTCTCTTGGACTGTATAGTCTCCCTTCCTTTACTTATTCAACCCATACATGGATTAGTCTGCATGAAGTAGAGTTTCCTTTAATAGTGAAAATTAAGGTTTTCGTCTGCGTGACCAGCAGAGCAGATGATAGCAAATTAGGAAGATGGTGGAGTGGAAAAAGATCGACATGAAGCGGCGTGGCAGATGGGGCAATAGAACAAGGGTATGGTTCAAAAATAGGTAGCATACCTGAGGGTCGGCGGGAAGTGGCTTCGCTCATGGTCTTCGTCCTCCGCATGCACTACAGCAGCGAGCTTGGGGACGGAGGCCATCCCGCGCGGGCGAGGTTTGAGAGGACGGCCTTGTCGTTAGTGTGTGATCTCACCCGCCGACGACGAGTGCGTCAAAGCTTCACGTCCTTGTCTTCCCCGATGGATCTATGACCCACTGGTGAGGAGGGAGAGAGAGGCCGTCTTTTTGAGATCTGGAGAGAGGGTGATAGTGTGAGAAGCAAGTGGGCAGCCCTTAGCAAGAAAGCTCCGAAGCTACAGCCTATATATCTTTTTTATACTACTAGTACTAGAGGTGGAGTAGTGGTAGAGTACTTTATATTTTCTCTACAAACATTACCAGTTAGCACTACAAAAAAAATACACTTCCGTGATGATACGCGTTTGTCACAGTAGGTAATGTTTTTCTGTAATGCATGTACATCCATGATGATTTTATGACAGAATCAAGATAGTCATACCCGTGTTGTCGTAGAAGTGTTCCATGACATTACGAAAATTATCATCTCGGAAGTGTCCACTTCCATGACGATAAATCATGCGTCACAAAAGTACTTTCGTCAAGGGTGATCGACACGTGGCATCCACCGTAACGGATCGACGTTAAGCTATCGGGTCCGGTTTTGGATTAGATAACCCGTTAACAGCCCTGACCAATGGGGATTTTCCACGTGTAAAATTCTGATTGGCTGACGAAAACATGTGTCAGCTCCGCGTTGGCACAGGTGTCACTCATCCAATGGGCGAGATGCGCCTGTGATATGTTGACACGTGGACGGGCCCAAAAGTGGCCCATAAAGTTTAAATGGGTCGGCCCAACTAAAGGCCCACAAGATTTTGCGGTCCATAATGGGCCAGCCCAGCAAAAGGCCCACGATATTTTGCGGTCCAAAATGGGCCGGCCCAGTAGAAGGCCCACGAGATTTTGCGTATCATAATGGGCCGCCCAGCTCAAGGCCCACGAGATTTTGTGGTCCACAATGGGTCGGCCCAGCAAAAGGCCCACGAGATTTTGCGTATCATAATGGGTCGGCCCAGCTAAAGGCCCACGAGATTTTGTGGGCCATAATGGGCCGGCCCAGCTAAAGGCCGGCGAGATTTTGCGGACCATAATGGGCCGGCCCAGCTAAAGGCCCAACAACCTCAGTTAAGGCCCGTACGGCTAGTGTCAAATTGGCCCGTCAATAGCCTATCCTAAACTTGTCATCATCACGGCCCATGGTCACTTCTGGCCCATTAACAGTCCGCTAAGTATAAGGGTCGAATTACGACTCGGTGTATTTCTGTCCTGTTAAAGGTCCTGCTTCATTTGGGCCCATTTACAGGCCATTGAAACTTTCCGCCCATAAACGACCATGAAGGATTTGGGTCATATTCGGCCATGTCTGACATTCGGCCTGTTAGAGGCCCACTACAGATTTGGGCCACTTTCGGCCTGTTCTGATTGTCGGCCTGTTAACGTCGGACGAAATCCAAGGGCCATATGTGGCCCAACGTCACATCGGGCCCATTAACGGCCCATATAAAAATGACGATAATCTCGCCCGACCGAACTTCCGGCCAGTTAAAGGCCCGTGTATTAGGTTGGTGCATTTACGGCCCGTCCGAATTTCGGCCTGTGAAAAATCTGCATCGTAAATGGGCCCAATCTCACTTTCAGTCTTTTAAAGGCCCATGTTTTTTATGGGCTCGAGATATTTACACCTATAAACGGCCTATTGTTACTAAGGGCCCAAATTATGTTGAGGCCTGTTAAAGGCCCACTATGGGCACAAGCCTACCAGAAAAATATGAAATCTTATGCTCATTTAGGCCCAGATATTTTTAGTGGGCTACATGCAAATTTTGGCCCATAATCATTTTTAGCCCAATTGGAATGGGCCCGACGAATGTTGGCATGTTGGGCTCCTACAAAGCTTTCGCCCGAATACATTACTTAGATAAACCTGCACTATACAAAAATAGCGTCATAATTATTACAGCCTTTGGCAACATCATAAATGTTGTATCACAACAAAAGCCCCGTTGGCACAAACTTTACAGTCCTTGCAGATAAAAGCACCATCAGATGTATAGAAGCATAGATCATTTGACCTGAGTGCTAATGTTTCAGGTTGTAGAATCTGATGGAGCAGCATGATCTTCACCTTTTTTCCGCCATTGCTCTTGAACAACGAAGCAAATGTCTGATAGTCTGGTTTCAAAACCATTCATATCTTGACGACATTTGTCAAGCTCTATTCTTGTTTCCAAAATGATGTCCATTAGGGATTGGACTTGTGTCTGGGGCATAGATATATCACTCTGACTAGCAGGAAGGTTTTGTTCAGTAGACGATTTGGACGAGGTTACCGTGACAACCAACCCAGAATTACGCGGGAAGGTGCTTTTTGCACTGTTAGTGGAGAGATACTGGCGCACTGCAGCAAGAGGTGACATTGTGCGTGTGTTAGCCTCGTCACCTTTAGGTGGTTGTGGCTGTTCAATCATTTTTCCATAGCTTCCTGAAAGTTTGAACTTGTAGATTAGTGTACCAGATAAGTTACTAATGAGACAAAAACAATCAAAGTAGGTTACACGTTTATATTTAACTTATTTTGGTGAACTACTATAATACATTAGCATATATTGTAGTGCCAACTACATAATAAAATCACTTTCGGAACATATGTTCATGTAGAATGCCTACTGTATTGTCTATTTCCTCACATTCATTTACATCTAAGGATAAAGAGACATGGTTTAAAGGAGGATGAACATAGTATGACATCATTCATATCATGGGAAAACAAATATAAAACAAAGAGGCTATTTTATCATTGTGTGCGCACGTGAACATCACAACTAGAATACAGATCAAGACCAAAATAATATCCTTCATCTCTTTTAAATCATGTAAGGTGAAATGATGCGTTAAGACAAATGTGTACAAATGTGAATAGAGTAACTGACATTGGCTGCAAACCAAGTAGTTAAATGAACACATCACAGTACCAATCAGTTCAAAGGCAGGAGGACTAAGGAATTACAACAGTGGCTTGAATTGGTGTACTCATGTCCTTCATCTTGCTGGTGTGGCAAACCTTGAAGATTTGCACTGCATTCGGTTCAGGTTCTTTTTGGTCCGCACATGCTTTCCTCTGTATTTGGAACAAGTTAATATAGATACCGTAATATGGCACAGAAAAAAGAAGGAAGCAACAGCTATTTACAAGAGCATGGCAGTGTGCAATATAGATACGAGATCGTGTTGTTTGTTGGAATTTCACTTTAGAACGGTTGGTCTTGTTCTTCAAACAGTTAGCCTAGAAGAAGATAAACTTATAAGGCACATACATAAATATAAGTTCAATATGTGGTCTGATCAAATACATATAGCCTGCCTGATACTTTGGATCAGACCAGTGTTTAACAACGGCTGTCGAGTCTTCATCTGTAATATATTCCACTGGAAATGTTTGGGCGATTTCATTGTTAGCCTTGCCTTCAAAGTGATATTTTCTAAGGTGGTACCGATACTGTCGTAGAGCAGACCTTAACATGAGTGCATGCGTGTTTAGTTGCATCATCTTTCGGATCCAACTAGATCCTCATATGTTGAAAAAAAAATGTGAGTCTTATTAGGAGGAAGCTAGAAAGTATGGGACAGAGCAAGACAATATAACTAATTGCGATGAATAACATTACTTACGGATAAATGGTGAAGGAAGGTGTTAAACTGGGTATTGTCTTTCTCATTCCTGTACTGGATCCATGTTGGGGGGATACGTGCCTGACACTTAATGGAAATGGCTGCCTCTGATACTAACTTGGTGCTACCTCTTGAGCTTGCATTGTATTCCCTTAAAGAGGAAAGGGAGATGCAGCACAGTAGCGTAAGTATTTCCCTCAGTTTTTGAGAACCAAGGTATCAATCCAGTAGGAGACCACGCGCGAGTCCCTCGCACCTGCACAAACAAATAAGAACTTCGTAGCCAACGCGATAAGGGGTTGTCAATCCCTTTACAGTCACTTACAAGTGTGAGATCTGATAGAGATGATAATTATATTTTTGGTATTTTTGGTTTAATGAAACAGCAAATAAAAGCGGTAAAAGTAAAGTAGATGTAGATTGATATGTTGAGATTAGACCCGGGGGCCATAGTTTTCTCTAGTGGCTTCTCTCATGATAGCGATATTCTACGGCGGGTAAACAAATTACTATCGAACAATTGATAGAAAAGCGAATAATTATGAGACTATCTAGGCATGATCATTGTATATAGGCATCACGTCCGAGACAAGCAGAACGACTCCTGCCTGCATCTACTACTATTACTCCACACATCGACCGCTATCTAGCATGCATCTACTGTATTGAGTCATATGAACAGAGTAACGCCTTAAGAAAGATGACATGATGTAGAGGGATAAACTCAAGCAATATGATGAAAACACCATCTTTTTATCCTCGATGGCAACAATACAATACGTGCCTTGCTGCCCCTACTGTCACTGGGAAAGGACATCGCAAGATTGAACCCAAAGCCAAGCACTTCTCCCATTGCAAGAACTATAGATCTAGTATGCCAAACCAAACCAATAATTCCAAGAGACTTGCAAGGATATTATGAGCATATATAAAAAGTTCAGAGAAGAACCAAATATCTTTCATAGATAACCTTGATCATAAACTCACAATTCATCGGATCTTGGCAAACACACCGCAAAAAGAGATTACATCGAATAGATCTCCTCGAAGACGGAGGAGAACTTTGTATTGATATCCAGAGAGAGAGAAGAAGCCATCTAGATACTAGCTATGGACCCAAAGGTCTGTTGTAAACTACTCACAACTCATGGTGAGGGCGACGATGATGATGACGAAGGCCTCCGTGATGGATCCCCCTCCCGGAACAGGCTCCAAGATGGGATCTCCACAGGAACAGAAGCTACGGCGGTGGAATTAGGGCTTTCTCTCTGCGTTTGGAGTTTCTGGGGTCCGTGGATATATATATAGGAAGAAGGAGGGCACCGGGGGCCACACGGGGAAGCCTCGAGGCAGGGGGCGCGCCTTGGGAAGGGGGCGCGCCCCCACCCTCGAGGGCAGCCCTTCTGTCCCCTGACTTGGTCCTGAAGTTTCCATGCGTGATTTTCTCCCAAAATATCTCTCGTGAAGGTTTCATTCTGTTTGGACTCCGTTTGATCTTCTTTTTCTGCAAAACCCTGAAATAGGCAAAAAAACAGCAATCTGGACTGGGCCTTTGGGTTAGTAGGTTAGTCCCAAAAATGATATGAAAGTGAATGATAAAGCCCATTAAACATCCAAGACTTCATAAATAATAGCATGGAACAATCAAAAATTATAGATACGTTGGAGACGTATCAAGCATCCCCAAGCTTAATTCATGCTCGTCCTCGAGTAGGTAAATGGTAAAGAAAGAATTTTTGATGTGGAATGCTAACCAATACAGTTTTTCAATGTAATATCTTAATTGTGGCATGAATGTTCAGATCTGAAAGATTCAAGATAAAAGTCTATATTGACATAAGAAAGTTATCCCTACAAAATCATAGTTTTGGCTATGCTCCCTCGTTATCACACAAAAATATTCATATCATGCACAACCACTATTTCAGCCAAGAATTTGTTTTCATACTCCATCTTTTCAAACCTTTCAACTTTCACGCAATACATGAGTGTGATCCATGGATATAGCACTATGGGTGGAATAGAGGTGGTTGTGGAGAAGACAAAAAGGAGGGAGATAGTCTCACATTGACTAGGCGTATCAACGGGCTATGGAGATGCCCATCAATAGATATCAATGTGTGTGAGTAGGGATTGCCATGCAACGGATGCACTAGAGCTAAATATGAAAGAAAGATCAACAAAAGAAACTAGTGGGTGTGCATCCAACTTGCTTGCTCACGAAGACCTAGGGCATTTGAGGAAGCCCATCGTTGGAATATACAAGCCAAGTTCTATAATGAAAAATTCCCACTAGCATATGAAAGTGAGTAAACATGAGACTCTCTAAAATGAAGATCATGGTGCTACTTTGAAGCACAAGTGTGGAAAAAGATAGTAGTAATTGTTCCTTTTTTCTTTTCTTTTTTTTATTTTTTTGGGCCTTTCTTTTTTTGTTTGGCCTTTTTTGCGGAGGGGCTTTATAGATTTAGCCTTTCCTCCCATGGGACAATGCTCTAATAATGATGATCATCACACTTTCATTACAACACGAAATTACAACTCGATACTACAACAACAAAGTATGACTCTATGTGAATGCCTCCGGCGGTGTACCAGTATGTGCAATGAAACAAGAGTGACATGTATGAAAGAATATGCTTGGTGGCTTTGCCACAAATACGATGTCAACTACATGATCATGCAATGGCAATATGACAATATGATGCGTGTCATATAAACGAAACGGTGGAAAGTTGCATGGCAATATATCTCGGAATGGCTATGGAAATGCCATGATAGGTAGGTATGGTGGCTGTTTTGAGGAACAATATGGTGGCTGTTTTGAGGAAGGATATATAATGGGTTTATGGCATCGGCGAAAGTTGCGCGGTACGAGAGTGGCCATCAATGGTGGAAGGGTGAGAGTGCGTATAATCCATGGACTCAACATTAGTCATAAGAACTCATCTACTTATTGCAAAAATCTATGAGTCATCATAACAAAGCAATCAATGCATGCTCCTAGGGGGGAGGTTGGTAGGAGTTAACCATCGCACGCCCCCGACCTCCACACAAAGGTTGGCACTCTACAAATACCTCATGCTCTAACTTCGTCACATAGCGGTTCACCATACATGCATGATACGGGAATCACTAACCTTAACACAAGTATTTCTCAATTTTATAATAACTCCACTAGCATGACTCTAATATCACTATCCTCATGTCTCAAAACAATTATCAACCATCCAACATCTCTTTCTATTCAATGCACTTGGTGTGAAATTTTTTACTACATTGATATAGGATGTTTATCATGTGAAGACTAGTTTCTTTAGCCTAAACACTTTACCATGCTGTTCTATTAGACTCTCAAATAGATCTAAGTGAAGAATGAGAGTTCAACAATTTCTACAAAATATAACCACCACCATGCTCTAAAAGATATAAGTGAAGTACTAGAGCAAAAACTATTCAACTCAAAAGATATAAGTGAAGCACATAGAGTGTTCTAAGAATTTCTAGGCCATATTTAACTCTCTCAAATAGGTGTGTCAAGGGAGGATGATTGTCTCAAATTAACAAGCAAATACTCAAATTATACAAGACGCTCTAAGAAGAACACATATTATGTTGCGAATAAAAATATAGCTCCAAGTACAGTTACCGATGGATGAAGACGAAAGAGGGGATGCCTTCCCGGGGCATCCCCAAGCTTAGGCTTTTGATTACCTGAATTTACTTGGGGTGCCATGGGCATCCCCAAGCTTAGGCCTTTGCTACTCCTTGTTCCATAGTCCATCAAAGCAATACTCAAAACTTGAAAACTTCACAACACAAAACTTAGACAAAAATTCTCGTGAGCTCCGTTAGTATGACAAAGCAAACCACTACTCAAAGGTACAGCAATGAATTCATTATTTTTTTATATTGGTGTTAAGCCTACTGTACTCCAACTTCTCTATGGTTCATATCCTCCAATATTACTCATAGATGCATCAGAATAAGCAAACAACACACGAAAAACAAAATCTGTCAAAGACAGAACAGTCTGTAGTAATCTGCAGGTTTCGCCTACTTCTGAACTCCAAAAAATTCAAACTAAATTGGTAAATTTGTGCAATTTGTCTGCCAATCAGAAGCAAAAAGAATCAACTATAAATCACTCTCCAGTAAAATACCACTTCTACTTTAGCTAGCGCTAACGATTCTGTTTTTCACAGCAAGATTATATAAACTTCACACAAGTCTTACCAAAGGTTCTACTTGGCACAAACACTGAACAAAACATGAAACCACATCTAATCAGAGTCTAGATGCAATATTTATTCCCTAACAGCAACAAAAACGAAAAAACAAAAAATTGGGTTGCCTCCCAACAAGCGCTATCGTTTTACGCCCCTAGCTAGGCACGATACAAGATAGATCTAGGTATTGCCATCTTTGGAAGGCAATCCATAAGTGGCTCTCACGATAGATTCATATGTTAATTTGATTTTCTTTCTAGGAAAGTGTTACATGCCTTTCCTTAACGGAAATTGGAATCCAATATTTCCTTCCTTCATATCAATAATTGCACCAACCGTTCTAAGGAAAGGACTACCAAGAATAATAGGAAATGAATGATTGCAATCTATATCCAGAACAATGAAATCTACGGGTACATAATTCCTATTGGCAACAATAAGAACATCATTAATTCTTCCCATAGGTTTCTTAATAGTGGAATCCGCAAGATGCAAATTTAAAGAACAATCATCAAGCTCATGGAACCCTAGCAAATCACACAAAGTTTTTGGGATAGTGGAGACACTAGCACCCAAATCACACAAAGCATAGCATTCATGATATTTTATCTTTATTATTATAGTAGGTTCCCACTAATCATAAAGATTTCTAGGTATAGAAACTTCCAACTCATGTTTTTCTTCATAAGATTGCATCAAAGCATCAACTATATGTTTAGTGAAAGCTTTATTTTGACTATAAGAAAGCGGAGAATTTAGCACGGATTGCAACAAGGAAATACAATCAATCAAAGAGCACTTATCATAATTGAATCCCTTGAAATCCAAAGTAGTGTGTTCATCACTATGCAAAGTTTTAATCTCTTCGATCCCATTTTTAGCAATTTTACCATCAAGATCTAAAAACTGTGAATCATTGGGACACCTTAAAGCAGAATCATCTCCAATCCTATTCTCATCAAGATTAATGCTAGAAAACAAGGATCTAATAGGAGAAACATCAATAACTTTCAAATCTTCATCTTTATTTTCATGATAACTAGAAGAACACGATTTAATATAATCTTCTCTTTTAGCACGCATTCTAGCGGTTCTTTCTTTGCATTTATCAATGGAAATTCTCATGGCTTTGAGAGACTCATTGATATCATGCTTAGGTGGGATAGATCTAAGTTTCAAAGAATCAACATCAAGAGTAATTCTATCCACACTTCTAGCCAATACATCAACCTTAAGCAATTTATCTTCAAGCAAAGCATTGAAATTCTTTTGCGAGGCCATAAACTCTTTAACACTATTTCAAATTAAGAAGGCATCTTTCCATAAGAGTTGTTGTAGGAATTACCATAATTATTAGAGGAATTACTAGGAAAAGGCCTAGGATTAAAATTACCTCTATAAGCATTGTTACCAAAATTATTCCTCCCAACAAAATTCACATCCAAAGATTCATTGTTATTCTCAATCAAACTGGACAAAGGCATATCATTAGGATCAGAAGAAGCACTCTTAGCAGCAAACAACTTCATAAGTTCATCCATCTTTCCACTCAAAACACTAATTTCTTCGATAGCATGCACTTTTTTACTAGTAGATCTTTCGGTGTGCCATTGAGAATAATTAACCATAATATTATCTAGGAGTTTGGTAGCTTCTCCTAAGGTGGTTTCCATGAAAGTGCCTCCGGCAGCCGAATCTAAAAGAATTCTAGAAGCAAAATTCAAGCCAGCATAAAAGTTTTGAATAATCATCCATAGATTCAAACCATGTGTAGGGCAATTACGTATCATCAATTTCATTCTCTCCCAAGCTTGTGCAACATGCACATAGTCTAGTTGCTTAAAATTCATAATATCATTTCTAAGAGAGATGATCTTAGCAGGAGGGAAATACTTAGAGATGAAAGCATCTTTGCACTTGTTCCACGAATCAATACTATTTCTAGGCAAAGAGGAGAACCAAGTTTTAGCACGATCTATAAGTGAAAATAGAAATAACTTCAATTTGACAATATCATTATCAGTATCCCTTTTCTTTTGCATACCACACAAATCAACAAAGTTGTTTAGATGGGTAGCGCCATCTTCACTAGGAAGGGCGGAGAATTGATCTTTCATGACAAGATTCAACAAAGCAGCATTGATCTCACAAGATTCAGCATCGGTAGTAGGAGAAATCGGAGTGCTAATAAAGTCATTGTTGTTGGTATTGGAGAAGTCACACAATTTGGTATTGTTCTGAGCCATAGTGACAAGCAAGCAATCCAACACACAAGTGAACAAGAAACAAGCGAACGATAAAACACGGCGGAAGAAGGGCGAATAAAACGGCAAGGGTGAAGTGGGGGACAGGAAAACGAGAGGCAAATAAATGTAATGTGAAGGATAAGGGTTTGTGATAGGTACTCGGTATATGACTTTTGCGTAAGCCTCCCCGGCAACGGCACCAGAAATTCTTCTTGCTACCTCTTGAGCTTGCATTGTATTCCCACGAAGAGGAAAGGGAGATGCAGCACAGTAGCGTAAGTATTTCCCTCAGTTTTTGAGAACCAAGGTATCAATCCAATAGGAGACCACGCACGACTCCCTCGCACCTGCACAAACAAATAAGAACTTCCCAGCCAATGCGATAAGGGGTTGTCAATCCCTTTAAGGTCACTTACGAGAGTGAGATCTGATAGAGATGATAATTATATTTTTGGTATTTTTGGTTTAATAAAACAGCAAATAAAAGCGGTAAAAGTAAAGTAGATGTAGATTGATATGTTGAGATTAGACCCGGGGGCCATAGTTTTCTCTAGTGGCTTCTCTCCTGATAGCGATATTCTACGGCGGGTAAACAAATTACTATCGAACAATTGAGAGAAAAGCGAATAATTATGAGACTATCTAGGCATGATCATTGTATATAGGCATCACGTCCGAGACAAGCAGACCGACTCTTGCCTGCATCTACTACTATTACTCCACACATCGACCGCTATACAGCATGCATCTACTGTATTGAGTCATATGAACAGAGTAACGCCTTGAGAAAGATGACATGATGTAGAGGGATAAACTCAAGCAATATGATGAAAACACCATCTTTTTATCCTCGATGGCAACAATACAATACGTGCCTTGCTGCCCCTACTGTCAATGGGAAAGGACACCGCAAGATTGAACCCAAAGCCAAGCACTTCTCCCATTGCAAGAACTATAGATCTAGTAGGCCAAACCAAACCAATAATTCGAAGAGACTTGCAAGGATATTATGAGCATATATAAAAAGTTCAGAGAAGAACCAAATATCTTTCATAGATAACCTTGATCATAAACTCACAATTCATCGGATCTTGGCAAACACACCGCAAAAAGAGATTACATCGAATAGATCTCCTCGAAGACTGAGGAGAACTTTGTATTGATATCCAGAGAGAGAGAAGAAGCCATCTAGATACTAGCTATGGACCCAAAGGTCTGTGGTAAACTACTCACAACTCATGGTGAGGGCGACGATGATGATGACGAAGGCCTCCATGATGGATCCCCCTCCCGGAACAGGCTCAAAGATGGGATCTCCACAGGAACAGAAGCTACAGCGGTGGAATTAGGGCTTTTTCTCTGCGTTTGGAGTTTCTGGGGTCCGTGGATATATATATTGGAAGAAGGAGGGCATCGGGGGCCACACGGGGCAGCCTCGAGGCAGGGGGCGCACCCTGCGAAGGGGGGCGCACCCCCACCCTCGAGAGCAGCCCTTCTGTCCCCTGACTTGGTCTAGAAGTTTCCCGTGCGTGATTTTCTTCAAAAATATCTCTAGCGAAGGTTTCATTCCGTTTGGACTCCGTTTGATATTCTTTTTCTGCAAAACCCTGAAATAGGCAAAAAACAGCAATCTAGACTGGGCCTTTGGGTTAGTAGGTTAGTCCCAAAAATGATATAAAAGTGAATGATAAAGCCCATTAAACATCCAGGACTTCACAAATAATAGCATGGAACAATCGAAAATTATAGATACGTTGGAGACGTATCACTTGGCTGCTCTGTAGCATCACGTGGCCTTTTTAAACCTGCCTCAAAATGGATCTCCATTCTTCCACCTTTAGATTTTGTTAATCTGTCAGGCATTATCCTTGATGTCTGTTTCCGCTTGCGTCGTGGTGCTAGTTCAACAACGAATATGGAAAGTGTTAGTGTACATCAAACTGTGAGAGTACATATGAAGGAGCATGCAACTGCAACTTGACTCGGTCAGGTACCGTCTTGGTGTTGATGCTCGTGAGGTTCATCTGATCTTGCCAAGTCCTGTTGTGTCAGCAGTGCTTCGGAAGTAGTGTTAGGTGTGAAGACGGCTTGGGAACTGGCCAGTTCCGGAGCAAACGAACGAGTAACTAATTGAGATGCTGGTACAATTGAAGCGGATGCTGCAGCTGGTAGAGCAGGTGATACTGTGTTTGTAGATTTAGCCGGTGGACTTGGACCTTCTACTGCACTATAAGTACCAGCAGAATCTGGACAACAGATCCTTTTCCGTTTCACCCGACGAGTAACACCACTCCCTACTATATTATTTTCCTTGCTCTTTTTTGACTTTGCCATGTCAAGCCGTACCCACAACACAAAACAATAAAATCGCTCTTCAGAACTCATTGATGCGTGATACAGACAAGTAATACATTGATGTAAGACAACCGTATGAGGATGGAATCTGTAAGAAAAACAGGACGGCATGACATATTCACAGCTACGATGTGTAAACTAAGCAGAAGGGTTTTCAAGAAAATAGAAGTAATGCAAGCTAGACACCATATGAAAGATGCAACCAAATTTACTCTACCAAGTTAAAAGTGTCTTGTCATAAGTGGCAATTCGAAAAATTAGAAGCAGTACAACGTAGAAATCAATGCAAGATGCAACCACTATCAAACTGCCATGTTAAAAGTGTCCAATCTTGAGTGACTGATGCGGGATACACAACAGCAGTACTTTGATGTAAGAACATGGTATGATGGATAGATGAAGTGTATTCTAGACACAGAACGCCATGTCATATGCACATGTATAACGTATGAACTCAGCAGGTGCAATTTTATCAAAATAGAAGAAATACAGGCTAGACAACATATGCAACATGAAATCAATTATCACACTGTCAACTTAGAGGAAGCACCTGCGATGGTGGAGTACAGGAAATGAACTCATCATGTAGACTTGGGACTTCAACTTCATTAGCAGTAGCAGTGGAAAATCTAGAGAGTCTCTGTTTGCGTCGGCGCAGAGGACCACCAACATCCCCTAACTTACTCTTTTCCTTCCTATTTTCTGATATTGCCTTATGAAGTCAAAACCACAAGAATATGAATAAAATTAGCTCTGCATAGCTGGTTGATGCATGATACAGACGAACACTACTTTGATGTAAGGCAAGCGCAGGATAGGAGGATGGAATATATACAAAAAAGACAGCGTTTCATATTCACACGTACGATAGGAGGATGGAATATGTATGAAAAAACCGTAAGCGGAAGGCATTTCAACAAAATTAGAAAAATGAAAGCTAGGCACCATATTAACATGCAACAAATATCACTCTATCGGGTAAAAAGTGTCTCGTCGTAAGTGCCATTTCAAGAAATTAGAAGCAGTACAAGCTAGAAGACAATGCAAGATGCAACCTACATCACAGTCCCAAGTTAAATGTGTCTTATGGGTAAGTGATCATTGCAGGTATAAGTTGTAAGCTACGCAGATGCAAGTAAACATAATCAGAAGCAATACAAACTACACATCATATGAAAAACGCAACCACATATAATAGTTCCAAGTTAGAGCAATCACCTGTGACGAGATGTCATCATCATGTAAACGTATGTTCTAGAAACAGGAACACGTCTCATATTCACAGGCATTATGTGTAAAATAAGCAGATGCAATTCAACAAAGTTAGAAGCAATAAAAACTAGACATCATACGCAACATGCAACCACATATAATAGTGCCAAGTTAGAGCAAGCACTTGTGATGGTGGAGTAGGGCAGATGTGCTCATCATCTACGCAGCTATGTTGACTGTCTAGCCTTGCGTTCTCTTGCGAATCTAGGGAGGTTGCTTAAAGCTAGGGAGGATGGCGGAGTAGAATCTGTAGAGAACCTCCGTTTCAGTTGCTCGGAAGGACCTCCATCATCCAATGCCTTGCCAATTCCCTTCAGCTTTATTGATTTTGCATTGTGAGGTCAAACCGACAAGAAAAAGGAATATAATTCGCTCTTCAGAACTCATTCATGCATGATACTGACGAACACTACTCTGATGAGAGGCAAAATCATGATACGAGGATGGAATATGTACGAAAAAATGGACGGCTTGACATATTCACACCTATGATGTGATAACTAAGCAGAAGGCACTTCAACAAAGTAGAAGCATTGCAAACTAGACACCATATGAAAGGTGCAATCAATATTACTCTGCCAAGTTAAAACTTTCTCTTCATAGGTGGCGTTCATCAAACTAGAAGCAATACATGTTAGAAATCATATTCAAGATGCAAACCAATATCACACTTCCAACTTAAAGGTGTTCCATCACAAGTGACTGATGTAGGATACACAAGAAGAGTAGTTTCATGTAAGAACATGGTGTGATAGACAGACATAGTATATACCAAAACAGGAAAGCGTGCCATATTCACATGTATCATGTGTAAGCTATGCAGATGCAGTTTACACTAATTAGGAGCAATACAAGCTAGACACCATATGCAACATGCAACCAGATATCACACTGCCAAGTTAGAGCAAGCACCTTGGATGGTGGAGTAGGGGAGCGGAGACTTGGACCTTGTAATGCACTATCAGTACAAGGAGAATCGGTACAGATGCTCCGTTTACGTTGCTGCAGAGGACCACCATCATCGCCTTCCTTACTCTTTTCCTTCCTCTTTCTTGATTTTGCCTTGTCAAGTCAAACCCACAAGAAAAAGGAATAAAATTTGCTCTTCAGAATTCATTGATGCATGATACTGACGAACACTACTTTCATGTAAGGCATCCACATGATAGGAGGATGGAATATGTATGAAAAACGGGACGGCGTGACATATTGACATGTATGATGTATAAAGTGTAAAATGAGCACAAGGTCCTTGAACTTGTTAGAATCAATGCAAGCTAGAAACCATATGAAAGATGAAACCAATATCACTCTGCCAACTTACAAGGGTGCCCTAACAAATGTATTTGACCAAATTAGAAGCAATACATGGCAGCAGGCTAGAAATAATATGCAATATGCAACGAATAAAGGTGACTGATCGTAAGTGATTGATGCAGGATACAGAAAAGAGGTAGTTTCATGTAAGAACAAGGTTAACCCATAGATGTAGTGTGTACCAAAAATAGGAAGGCATGTCATATTCACAGGTATAATGTGTAAACTAAGCAGATACAATTTACCCTAATTAGAAGCATTACAAGCTAGACATTGTATGCAACATGCAACCACATATCACACTGCGAAGTTAGAGCAAGCACCTGTGATGGTGGTGTGGGGGAATTGTGGTCATCAACTAGAGAGATACGTTGACTATCTTCATTTAGCCTTGTTGTTTCTTGAGAATCATGTGGGGAGGATGACATTGCACTCTTTAAATGAGTATGGCGTCTCGCACTAACCCACCTGGATGACTGTCTCATCATAAGTGATTGACGAGGGAAACAAAAGAGCATTCGTTTGATATACGAACATGGTTAATATACATATGTAGTATGTATCAAAAACTGGGAGGCATGTCATTATGAAAGGTATAATGTGTAAAGTAAGCACATGCAACTTAACCAAATTGTAAGCAATACAAGTTAGACACCATATGCAACATGCAACCACATTTGACAGCGCGCAGTTAAAGCAAGCACCTGGGATGGTTGTGTGTGGCAATTGAGATCATCAACTGCAGAGCTATGTTTACTGTCTCCAATTGCTGACACTACATCCTTTAGAGCGCTGAGACGCTTAGTGCTTATCTTCGAATTACAGTGGAGCGACTCCTGTCTTTTCTTTTCAGCATTCATCAACACTGCATCAGAGTCTGAAATACCCATGCATAAAAAACAATAGTGTGAGTATGGGTGAAGTGTGTGCACAATTAGTACAGTGTAAAGGTAGCAGATAGCAGGTCGGTGGGAAATAAATGACGGGAGACATATGATAGCTCTACAACATGCATGGCACACTTTAATTACTACAGGATTCTATGAAAATAACATTCGACTGAAAACAAATAGGCTAGTCCATTTTTTTCTGCACCGTCCGATGTACAAAGAACGGGCATATCGCCTTCATCTACCTCCAGCCAGTCAGTGTTGACGATCTTCCTCGAAACTGCAGGGACCACCGGCCCAGTCCCCTATCTGCGCCCTCCCCTCGACCTGACTGCACCGCCGTGCTAGGCACTGACCCCGGAAATCCATTCAAGCCCCGCCGAACACCAGATAAGGCACAAGCAGCTCCTGGGCCCCACACCCCTATGATAGACACCGATGCACCGCTTCCCCGGCGAACAGGCCGACTAGGTGGTCCGCGCGCCTAAGCGGGTGCTGCTTCTTTTAATTGCGGTTTGACTGACCCTGAATTGAAATCCAGGCGGGCTACTTACCTCTAGCAAAGGTGAAATAGTAAAGGGAGGAAACCTTGTGCGTTTAGTATCACGAAGAGGATGCAGTAAGGAGCGCTCAACTAGTTTCTTTCGTGGGATGAATACGGTGTGAGAAGAGACGTAAGGTTTGCACGAATAAGGAAAGAGGAGTACCTCTTTCTGCTGGTAGTGTTGTGTCCTCCTTCTGCTTTTCCAACGATCTTCTTGTGGTTCGCTGGAAATGAGAAGTTGTGGAGTACGGTGCAGCCTTGGACGAACCCATGGCCAAGTTCTTGAGTGTGGTGCGGTGACCGTCTGTCGACGGCGGGGAAGCAGATCCGAGGTGGCGAACGACGGCGTAGCGGGAACATCTCCGGTGCGGTGGAGGGTTGCGACAGTGAAGCGGCAGCAGTGAGGCGCAGGACGGCGTGGTCAGAGTATTTCTGGTACGACGCATGTCGGCGTCGGCATCGTGGAGGCAGCTCTACCTCGGCTTCAGCTGCTAAGTCCTTGAGGGCGTTGCGGTTGCAGTTGCGTTGGACGACAACGTCGGGGTACCGGCTCCGGCGTGATGGAGCTGGGCGGTGGTGGATTGGGCGCTATGGGTGGAGGACGGAGGAGGCTGGGGTTTCGCGGCTGGTGGAGAGGTCTTTTTGGCGCCCACGGAGTATGAATGGTGAAACGGAGGGAGGCGGGGAACTGAGGGGGAACAATGTTTCGGTTTGGGACGCGCTTGTTTGAAATTTGGGGAAAGTTACAAACTTTGCCCCCATCTAAAATTTCGGACATATTGCGGGTTGGGGGTAGGACAGTAATCTCAAGTGTCCCAAATGTGGGCGGGATAGTTTTCGGCCGAGCGCGTGGGTGTTTAGGCGCCCACGGCATATGAATGCTTCTCGGAGGCGGTTGAGACTGGCGTCTTGGTGAAGTTACAAACCTACCCCGGTTTAGACCTTTGGACATTGGGCCGATAGGCTACACGGGCCAGAGTTAGGACAATAATTTTCTACCGCCAAACATTAGTCTCGCACGGTTTCGGGTGACCAGAGGCCTATTTGGCGCTTCGTTCAATATTTCGGAGCAGAAGCATTAACGTTTTCAGTTCTCCTGAATTGAACATTCAGGATTTGTCAAACTTCACAAATCTTTAATCTTGAAAATCCTAAAGCTACGATTATTTTGGAATGGATGTGGTACATTTGAATATACATTGTACACGAGTATATATTAAAAAATATGTAACTTACCTCAGTTCATGCATGGTTCCAGATATAATCTCCCTGGTTGCAAAATAAAAGTTAGACATGCGTATGAACATATATAGCATGTTCAAACGCACAACAGAGATTGATGCCCCTTTCAAATCTGATTTACAAATGCCATTATCTCGGGTTCAAATAGATGAATGCACTTCCTATAAATTCGAATCTTCGAAACCCCCTTTATGTTGAATTCGACATGTATTCTATTTTGTAGCTAGCAATTTGGAATGTATCCATGCAAGTGAGAACTGTATAAAGTGCTTCACACTAACAACATGGAGTGCACTAATTAATGTTTATATATGAATTGCAAAAGCATCCATTGCCTGTATTTCAAACCGCTCTCACTCTATCGATCGATAATATGAAATAAATGCATGCACATGCTAGAATTCAATAGATTATGGGTGTCTGATAGACCGATTTTCGTCCATACGCAATTTGCAAAATTCATGATCTCATCCAAAAATAATAATGCGATTTATATTTTAATTTAATGCGTAGAACCGCCTTTTACACGTTGATGCACTATGCATCGGCCCGTTCTCACAAATGCGATATATATCTCTCTATCTACCGCATAAGTGCACACACTTTATATGCATCGGCATTTCTCTTTCACACATGCTCACAATCTCTCTCGGGGTGTCGGGGAGTCTCACGCACATGCTCTATCTGTATCTCTCTCTCTCTCTCTCTCTCTCTCTCT
>LR738712.1:223710851-223747606 GCA_902687465.1 Secale cereale
CCCCCCCCGCAGACACACCTCTCTCTTAGTAGTTGGCATATATGATTCCATCATATCATTCGGTACGATATCCCTGACTTTTAGGCTGGATGGTAATATGAGGCAAAGTTTTACCCTAATTCGGACCCTTGCAGTTGAGGAAAAAGCCTACTCCTGGTACTGTATATTAGAGATAGGGGTGTGTACAAAGTACACGTGAATACCAGGCATTGTGCGTGTGTGTATATTATCGACGAACTAGCCCCCAAGCTTCTATAACATACTAGGGGCCTAGGGTTACAAATCATATATAGTCGGCTTATCACTAGTGGGGATAGAGTCCTCCGTGACTCTGGTAGCTAGGTTCGTGTTGTACGCCGAGTCCTCCACATGGGTCTTCGTATAACGCGTCTTGATCCAATCTATGTGGCGCAGGATGAAACCGACCCATGAGTCCTCATGTCGACCCACCACAACTAGAAATGATTTGCCCACCACACCTCACACGCAATTGGCCACTAAGAAAATAAGCATATACAATAGTACAATTTTATACATGAAAGTTAATTGCATGGTGCATCCAAAAATATTTGTTCTGCATTGTGAATGTTTATATATTCTCCTAAAATATTAGTCACGGGAAAGAGAAACGAAGGGCATATTTCTCCTTGTCTCCACTGGACATCCCCTCTTTCTACACCACTTTCACGTACGCACACAACCTTTCTCTCAGCCCTCTAAAAGTATGCATGCCCACGACACATTCACGCATGACGGCCACTGTATTTCAAGCTGAAGCACTATACAGTCACTGGAGTTCAGAATATGCTCATTACAATCACCGTATACATTCTCGTGGTGATCATACGGTATCTAGCTCATGATATGTCTCTGTATTTTCTTGATGACACTGATGGACTTTGCATTTGATGTGTGCTCCGTATTTTGTTGACGAAACTTATGGTCATTGTATTTGAAGCGAAAGAACGATATGGTCACTGGACTTCAGAATAAGCTCATCACGGTCACCACATACATTTTTTCGTGCTAACCAACATGTGGTTGGATGGTTAGGAGGACAGCAGTTTCTCGAGCCCACCTGGGTTAAAGTCCCGGTGCTCGCATTTATCCTGGGTTAATTTCAGTATTTTCCGGCGATGTGCATTCAGTGCGAGGAGATGTTCCACTCGACTACGAGGCACCTATGGTGACTTCGTAATATCTCAAGATCATATGCTGGCCCAGTCTCTCGAAGGTGCTCATAGGGGTAGGGTCTGTGTGTGTGCACTTATAGCGGTGAGTGCTTGCGCGTATATATGAGCCCTTGCATCTGTACCGTGTTAAAAAATACATGTCATGATTATATGGTCACTGGCTCACCCGTACAACTCCTTTTTTGTTGATGACACAATCAATTGACCAGTCAAACGTTCCACGTGGCGCAACTAGTGTTGCACCATCGGGGCGCGTAATTGTGGGGCCCACGAAATGGTAGTTCGAGTCTGTACTGTGTTTATAAAATAAGTACATTTTAGGGTGATCATACGGTCACTGGCTCACCATACAGCTCCGTAATTTGTTGATGACACGATCAATTGACCAGTCAAATTGTCCACATTCAGCAGCGCACATTACCATAGGGCCCACCCATCGGCGTGGATATGAAGGATAGAAATGGTAATAAATTAGTGGTCGATGGGTACTCGAAGTCGTGAGACCTCTGGTTGGCCATCGCCGGCAGTGGAGGGCGGCGCGTTGATTGAGCGGTGGGGTGGGGATCGCCGGAGAAAAAGCTCGGCGTGGGGGGGCCTATAGGATGGCCGGTGCGGCGGCAGACCAGCCATGAGGAGTGGTTTCAGGGTGGGTGGGGCGGCGTGGCGGTGTGGCGGCGCAGGCCGGCCGCAGGCGGCGCGGGCCGGCGGTTCAGCCGGTGGTGGCTGGCGGCTCAGGGGGGTGGAGTTTGATGATAAACTGCAGGCCCTTGATGTCGTATCCAACGACTGGAAAATCTAATGACCAGAGATGAAAAAGTCAGTCGACTGACATGTAGCTTCACCCCGCACGTACACATGCACGCACGCAAGACACGCACGCATGCATGCGTGCAACACTGACACGTACACATAACGAACACACACACGCATGCAGGGGTGCAACACTGACGCATACACATGCACTCACAAACACACGCACGTACACACACATGTATGCAACACTGAAACATACCCTTGCACGCACGCAACACTCGCACGCCTGCATGCACACAGCACACGACGCAAGACACACGCTCAACCTATACGTGCATGCACTCTTTGTTAAGGACATGGATTGTTACGGGTATTAATCGATCTTATCTGTGATAAGCAGAACATTGATGTTTGTAGCGGTCTTTATGAATCACAACATATCGAACGGGCTATCAACATGAAAAGGATGACGTCACACCCAATGAACAACCATCGATTTATGAAATGCCTGCTTCTGACCGGCCTGGCCCACTAAAGGTTCCTCTGATGTGCGCTGCCTTCGTTGGGTCACTGACATGCAGGCCATGTACCCAAAGATCCCACACGTCAGTTGAAGAATGACACGTTGTCCTACATCAGAGTCGAGGGCGCCACTCGCAGCACGCCCGACTGAACACGCATCCTTGCCGCATTCAAATGCCTCCATGAAACCCGCCCGTGTGGAAGCCGAGAAACCCACTCTGGACACACGTCCATTCATGACCGGACCGGCATTAAACGCAACGTTGGCCGAGCTCCTCCCGTCCGCCGTCTATTTAATCTCCTATTTAAACGAGGCCAAACGCCGGCCAAGAATCGCACACCTCCACCGCTCCCCGATCTCCTCCTTTACCATTTTGTCCACTCTTAGAATGGCTTACGAAGAGTAGTTATGCCGCATCCAAGCCGGCTGGCTGGCCCGCCGAGCCCGCCGGATACGAGCTATGCAGCTCGCTGATCCACCTCCCTCCCCTCGCCCGACGAAGCCAGTTGCCGCCCCAAGCCGGCGCGCGGTTCAGCAACTCGCCGCTCCAGGCCAGCTCGACGAGGAGCGTCGCACGGGACGTCGTTGCTGCCGTCCACGCTGCCGCCTCGTACCGCGTCTCCCATTTCTGTGGCCGAGACTCCCATGCCGGCGGCCGCGCCATGCAAGCAGCGACCGAAGCCGGGTGCGCGGAGAGCGACGAGTCGGTGGCCAGTGCCTCCGCATCCTCCGCCATCATCGAGGAGAAGTAGAACACGGGAGGCCGCCATCGCTTGGGTCCCCTTGAAGGCCACCAGGCGACGCCGGCGTATACAGCTGGTGTCTTGCCGGATCCTTTTGTTGCGAGGACCTTCGTCGACCCTACAAATCGATCGGCGGGCGACCATTTAGGCCAGGTATTATATAGATGTGCTGTATAGAACTAGCACCGCGTAGTTCATTTGAATGTAATGAAATCCGTCATGTTTGTATGAAAATCAGGTATCTTATATGATTCCCGTCGTTGTTTATATGAAATGGTATCTCGAGAATTTTATCGGACTCCATTTTTGTATACAAGGCCACAAACCTATATTACAGGTAACAATGCAAAAATTAATGTCTTCTAACTCAATGTTGCAAACCACCTTGTTTCCTTGTTTGCCGTGTAAATTAATGTGTATTCTTCTCTTTCATGCACATGAAGCCAATGCTCACACTCCCGCATGCATGCAAGGGATATTTAGTGTCCTCCTTTGCTAGTAGTACTAAAAGGCAAACACCATTAATATTGCATTGATTAGTGTTAGTGGCCTTGTATATCAGCAAATTGTAATTTTGATAGTGGCCTTGTACATAAAAATGGAGGGAAAAAGATGAGAGATAAGGTGAGGAGGAGTGGGGTGTGGTGGTGACTGGTGGTCGGACTGGTCGGAGGCATGGGGATGGACGACGCATTATGTCTAGGTTTGTATCTCTATAGTCCCACTCACACACACCCACGTAGGTGGGGGACGTGCACGAAGAGAAGAGGTGCACGCACGACGCATGTACTCCCGTCTCTTTCCCAACCACACCCACGCGGGTACACGGTGGAGCTCATTTCTGTACGAAAAGGCAGCCCACGTGGTTACTTGACACGTGTAGTGGTTGTTCACTAGATGGAGGGAGGATCGTCTAACACGGGTGAAGAAATAAATTGCGACTTGACGCGTTATGTTAAAAAAGAGGCAAACCATGTGGGGCCTACCTTAGAGGCAAGGCTCTATACACTGGAGTACTTTTGATGTGTCCCGTCAACTCGTAGAACGAGGAGAAGCTTGCTTAGTACACCGTCTCCCCCGCCCAAGGGCGCGGTGGCTCGCAGGATGAGGTGAAGCTTGCTTACTACGCCTTACGCCCGCTCCCTCGCCCACGCGTGCAGTGGCTCGCAGAACGAGGAGAAAATTTTACTACTCCCTCCGTTTACTCCTCGTCCATGCTACCTTGGTTAGAGAGATTATCATATTGTTTGGAATATATATGTCCTTTAGTACTCCCTCCATTTACTTATACAAGGCCACAATAAAAAATACATGTCAGTCTACCTTGGTTAGAGAGAAAAATTTACTACTCCCTACGTTTACTCCTCGTCCCTACTACCTTGGCTAGAGAGTTTTCTCTTGACACTGCTTGCATCGGGTGATCTAACGCACCTCGAAATCCAACATGTGATGGTACTACTACTAGTAGTAGAATTGAGACTGATAAAACAGAAAAACGAATATTGTTTAGATGAGCCCTATAAACACTGGTAGGTACGTACTCCTGAAAGTGCAACTAATCCCCGGGTGGTTTTGGTAATTAATAACAACATATATATCATTGAACTAATATTTACTTGAGAATCATTTCAGAGAAGTTCGATGATATGGGTATGGAAATGTCTGAAGAAGTGGACCCCTCAAAATGCTAAGACAAGCATTGGCAAAAGCTCAAGACTCTATTTTTGGTTTAGTGATCAAAGATCACATTGAGTCCATAGGAAAAGCCAATACTATTAAAAGGGGATGAGGTTGTGTTGATGATCTGGTTGCTCAAGTTCTTGATGATTTAGCTCCCTCAACTATCAGCAACTTTCACTACTTAACACACTCATAAGTAATCTCGGACAAACCGATTCTGCAAACTCAGTCCCACCGAGATGAACCACCTCAGTTATTCTTCCAAACCCTAACTTTTCGGTCCATCCGATTTTGAGTTTCGGTCTCACCGAAATTGGACTGCCAACCTTCTGTAACCAATTGACATCACTTCGGAATATCCCAGTTGTTAATTTCGGTCCCACCGAGATGGCAAGCTCCTACCTTTGAGTCATATCGGACACACCGAGATGGTATTTTCGGTCCCACCGAAAATCCCAACGTTCACTATATTTGAACTTTCGGTCTGACCGAGTTTTCACTTCGGTCTCACCGAGATTGCTCAAATATGTGTGTAACGGTTGGATTTTGTGTGGAGGCTATATATACCCCTCCACCCCCTCTTCATTCATGGAGAGAGCCATCAGAAATTCTACCACTCCTACCATACACTTTCTGAGAAGAGAACCACCTACCCTTGTGTTGAGATCAAGCCATTCCATTCCTACCATATGAAACTTGATTTCTAGCCTTCCCAAGTTGCTTTCCACTCAAACCTTTCTTCCACCACAGCCATATCAGTGAGGAGAGTTGAGTGTTGGGGAGATTATCATTTGAAGCACAAGAGCAAGGAGTTCATCATCATCAACAACATCTATTACCTTTTGGAGGGTGGTGCCTCCTAGATTGGTTAGGTGTCGCTTGGGAGCCTCCGTCTTTGAGATGTGGAGTTGAACCAAGAAGTTTGTAAGGGCAAGGAGATCGCCTACTTCGTGAAGATCTACCCCGAGTAAGGCTAGTCCTCCGTGGGCGTAGGCCATGATGGAATAGACAAGGTTGCTTCTTCGTGGACCCTTCGTGGGTGGAGCCCTCCGTGGACTCGCGCAGCCGTTACCCTCCGTGGGTTGAAGTCTCCATCAACGTGGATGTACGATAGCACCACCTATCGGAACCACGACAAAAATCTTCGTGTCTCCAAACTGCGTTTGATCTTCTCCACCTCTCTTTACTACATGTGCAATTTACTTTCCGCTGCTTATACTCTAGAGTTGCATGTGTAGGGTGATACTTGAATTGATCTTAATTGTGAAACTGCCAAAAACATTGCATAATCAAAAGGCAGATTTTTTATATTTTCAAGTAGTCTAATCACCCCCCCCTCTAGACATACTTTCGATCCTACAAGTGGTATCAGAGCTTTGGTCTCCATTGTTTTGGTTTCCATTGCATTGGACTCCATAAGCTTGGTTTCACAACCTAGGAGAGTATGGCGTCTAGTGAGGGTAATTATCGCAGAGGTCCTTACTTTGATGGTACAAATTTTGCTAGTTGGAAGCATAAAATGAAAATGCATATTCTTGGTCATAACCCAGCCGCATGGGGCATTATTTGTATTGGTATGCAAGGTGATTTCTTCGAGGAAGGAAAAGTTCCGGATCGCGAAGCTACACCGGAAGAGTTGCGGATGTTGCAAAACAATGCTCAAGCTTGTGACATTCTCTTCAATGCTTTGTGTCCCGAGGAGTTCAACAAAATCAGCCGTCTTGAGAATGCTAAAGAGATTTGGGATACTTTGGTTGAAATGCACGAAGGTACTGAATCTGTGAAGGAATCAAAGCTAGATATTCTTCAAGGTCAACTTGACAAGTTCAAGATGAAGGATAGTGAAGGAGTCGCTGAAATGTACTCTAGGCTTGCTCTCATCACAAATGAGATTGCCGGCTTAGGAAGCGAAGAAATGACCGACCGATTCATCATTAAGAAGATTCTCAGAGCTTTGGATGGAAAGTATGACACCGTGTGCACTTTGATCCAAATGATGCCAAACTACAAGACTCTCAAGCCAACTGAAGTCATTGGAAGAATTGTTGCTCATGAGATGACACTTAAGGATAAGGAAGAGCTTCACAATAAGTCAAGTGGTGCTTACAAAGCTACAAGTGATGCTCCTACTACCTCAAGTGACAAGCTAATTTCCAATGAAGGGATAAGCCTAATGGTCAAGAACTTCAACAAGTTCTACAAGAATAGAGGCAAAGAAAGAAGCTCAAAGTCTAGATCATATGATGAAAAGAGATCTTCTAGTCGTGATCGAAACTGCTACAATTGTGGAAGACCCGGACACTTCTCAAATGAGTGTACGGCTCCCCACAAGAGAAGAGAAGAATCTCCAAGAAGAAGAGCAAGAGATGAGTCACCTCGGAGAGAGAGAAGGAGTAGAGATGATCGTTATGAACGAAGACCCTCTCGGAGAAGCAAGGATTCGGAGAGGAAAGACAAGTCATCAAGGAGCTACACAAGAAGAAGACATCAAGCTCATGTAGGTGAATGGGTCTCCGGCTCTGACTCCGACAATCAATCCGATGGAAGCTATCACTCCGACTCCGACTATAGTCAAGATGAAGGTGTTGCCGGACTTGCACTCGTATCCTCCAACTCCAACTCCTACGACTTATTTGATTCACCAAATGAGGGAATTGGAAGATGCTTCATGGCTAAAGGCCCCAAGGTAACACACCCTGAATTCATTGACTTTGATAGTGATGAGGATGACTTGCTTGGTGAAGATGAGCTCTTGCATGATAAATCTAGTGAGCTTAGTAATGATGAAAATGCTAGTAGTCTTTATAGTCGAGAAGAGTCGAATGACAATGCTATGAAGGAGATTGAGCGTCTAACTAAAGAACTAAACACTCTTAAGTTAGCTCATGAAACAACTCAAGAAGATCATAGAGAGCTCCTAAGATCTCATGAGAAGCTACGCTTCGTGAAGCTCACTCTAGAGCAAGAACATGAGTTTCTAAAAGCGATCAATGACGATCTTCGAAAGAAGAGTTCTTCATATCTTGCCAAACGACTTCTCTTGTCTAATTTCTTGCCACCTATTAAAACTAAGCATGACAAGCATAAGAAAAATTCTTCCTCTAGTAGTAACAATAACCATGTTAAATCAAATGTTGTTACTTCTAGTAGTTCTCTTGATTCCACTATTAATGTTTCAAGCCAAGTTACACTTGAGCAAGAAAATAGCTTATTGAAGGAAATCATAGAGAAAGGTGTCTACAAGAGTCTTGCCGGAAGCAAGAACTTTGAGGAGATTGTTCGCAAACAAGGAAGACACCGGAAGAATCAAGGGATTGGTTTTGAGCGAAAGTTCAACGCCGAAGGTGTTGAGTGGGAAGAAGGTCAATACCCTACTCCACAGTTTGTTTCACAAAAGGAGAAGTATGATCCTACTTCTTCCGATGTGGAACAAGCTCAAGATGACCTTCCACCACAAGACCACAAGCTAAAGGCCAAGGACAAGCTTCAAGAGGAGATTGATGCATTCATTGAAGCACCTCAAGCCATGGCCAAGTGGGTTCCCAAGGACACATCAAGTTCTACTTCGTCAAGCTCAACTACAACACCAAGGATTCCCATCAAGATGATGTGGATCCCAAAGAAGAAGAACTAGAAGGTTCTTGAGGGTGACTCCGCCAACATACTTCACTCACATTCTTTTTGGCAAGAACTTGTGCAATCAACTTCCACATCATGCACTAGGTCAAGGAGTCACAAACCCTCTTGTTGGTAAGTCAAGGAACAAGGTAATCATTGCTTTCATGGACATCATCCTTTGTGAACTTCAATCTGTGTCTATGGATATTCTTGTTTGTTCCTTGTGGGACTAACCCATGTAGGTATTGAAAGTGCCCTAATCCAAAGGATAGCTCCCAACTCTTGATGATCTACATCAACATTGAGCATCCACATCTTCAACATCTACATGAAGTCTTCTACGACAACCCAAGGTTAGTTTGACCCTTTAAAAAGGGGTTCTCACATCTAGGGGGAGCTTTGCTCTAAAAAAATTAAGCTAAAGCATCTCCAAATGATGTGAACACATAAATGCTTTATGTAAAATTGGTAACCCCACTTGTGCTTAAACGATGAGTATGACCTATGATCAAATGTTCTCATTTGGCTCCTAAGTCAAAATACTCATATATAGATGACTTAGTCATCGACAAATTGTGTGCTAGTAGCTAGAGTATTGGTTGTGCATGTTTGACACATATTTCAGTTGCTATCTTATTGTGTGAGCATGTTGAATGCTTGATTTTATCCATTCAAGGACATCCATTTGTTGTTTTGATTGTTTTGATTTTCTTTTCTGGCCAAATGGATGGACAAGAATGCCTAAGCACCTTCCCTAGCTATCTATGCTTTCTTGTCTCAAATTCTATTCATGCTCATATCACAACTTTGAACAAGTCATTTTCGGACTCTCCGAGTGAGGAGCACTCGGAGCCACCGATCCGTCTAAGGCTGACTTCCAAAACCTTCTAAGTCCATTTCGGTCTGACCGGCTTTTCCATCTCGGTCCAACCGAAACGCTTAGACTGATCTAGGTTTCATCTCGGTGAAACCGAGTTCAAAATCTCGGTCTGACCGATATGCGTAACTGCACAGCAGTTATACATTTCGGTGACACCGAGTTTTTCAACTCGGTCCCACCGACAGCATGGGGATATATATACCTGAGGGCTGCACGCGATTTAACTCTTCAAACCGTTCGCCCCCAAGTCCCCTGCTGCCGCCGCCCTGGTCTACGGATCGTCGCCGTCGTCGCCTGTGCGCCTTCGCCGCAGGTCTCCGCCGCCGTCAACGGTAATCCTCTCTGCGCCGTTGCCGCCGTAGAGGGACTCCACCAAGTTAGGGTGAGTCCCGATCCCTTTCGTGCTCCCCATCCGATTCTTGCACGAATGGCTTGCCTTGAATCAATCCACGTTTGAGATATTCCCTAAACATCGGATCAGATCCTCTAGTTTCGAGCGAAATTCTAAGGTTTAGGTTTCCACGGAACGCATCTCGGTGAAGCCGATTTTGAAACTCGGAATGACCAATTTGGCCTCTGGCCATTGCACTGCATCATTCGGTCTAACCAAGTTATGCAAATCGGTGTGACCGAAACTTAGTTTCAGTGAAACCCTAGGTTATCGGTAGGACCGAAACCCATTTCGGTCTGACCGAAAGTGGTGTGTAGGCCTCTGTATACACTTCGGATTCACCGAAACTTAAAATCGGTTTGACCGAAATGCATTCTGTGAAAACTCAAAACTAAGTTTTGAACTCATTTTTTTGCAAAAACCTCTGCAGTTGTGATAACTCTTCTACTCTGCCTATACCTTATCTTTTCACAGGTTGTCAGCCATGTCAGATGTCAGTGACATTCCAGAACAGGTCTGAGTCACCGTTTGCTGAGATTCCAGAGGCAGATACCAGTCCTGAGGCTAGCAGTTCCAGTGATGATGGTGAGAGGAGCACCCCTAGTGGTTTGCCTCCTGCAGCCACCAGAACCAGGAAGAAGAGAAATTCGGATGATGAAGACTCTGACTTTATTGCTGAGGAAGTTACCTCCAAGCCCAAGAGGAATGTGGTTGCCAAAGTGCACCAAGGGCAGCAGTCAAGGAAAGGAACAAGCAAGGTAAAGCAATCAGCTGTTGCAAAGAAGCTCAACTTGGAAGAGCCAGCTCCAAGTAAGGTGAAGAAAACAACGAAGAGGAAGAGGGTAGTATATGCTGAACCTCAAGTTGATGCAGCTGCTGCTGAAGAAGAAGAAGAAGATGCACCCCAGCCTCCTCCTCAGAAAGCTAAGTTCATGGGTGATGCTATTCGGGCTCAAGCCTCCTCTAAGCCCAAGAAGCCTGCTCAAGCCAAGGCAGCTCCAGCCAAGCCCAAGAGAACAACCAGGAGCATTCCAGCTTCTGAGAAGAACAAAGGTGAGATGCCACCGTCTGAATCAGATGAAGAGCATGTGTTGCTTAAGCTCCGTCCTAAGTTGCCACTCCACAATGATGCTCATCCTCAAGCTGAGGACATGAAGGCAATGAAGGATAATGGTCTCAGGCTATGGAGACAGTCTGATCCATATGCTGTAAGGAGAAGGACTGCTGTGGACCCCAGATTCCACACCAGAGAGCAGCAGGATTTCTATGAGACCGTGCTGATGGATAAGAAGCCCATTGTTGCTGACACCAGGTATGTTGACTGGAAGTACATTGACAGTGAAGAGCACCGAGACTTCTTTCCCCATTGCATGAGAGCTTTACTGCAAGTGGAGTTGCTGATTTTGTGGGTCAAGAGCTGACAGCTTGGAATGACGAGATGATCATGCAGTTCTACGCCACATCCCACTTCTATCCTGATGGCAAGATCACCTGGATGACTGAAGGTCAAAGGTTTTCTAAGTCTGTTGAAGAATGGGCAGAACTTCTGAATGCTCCAGTGCAGAGAGAGGACGACATTGATGTCTATGGGATTCCTAAGAAGAGTCATGATTCCATGAAGAACATGTACAAGGAGATCCCCGCTGCTGATTTGGAAGGGTGGAAGCTTGGCTCAGTGTACTATCTCCAAGCAGGTCTGACCACCACTAACACTATTTTGAGGCATACCTTGATGCCCAAGTCTGGAGACCACCGCTTGATTCGAGGCTATTCTATCAACATGATGCACATTCTCGATGAGAAGGCACCTTTCAAGGTGATGGACTTAATGGTAGAGACCATTAAGAGGACTGCAGCTGACCAGAAGAGGTCATGTGGGTTTGCCCCGCAGATTCAGATGCTCATCAATGCCAAGTTTGGCACGGGCAAATTCATGTTGGATAGGAAGCACTTGCCACTGCAGCCAGAGCATGAGGACAATGTAGTTGTGATGGATGAGGAGGATCCAACCTCAGTTGAAGGACAGGCCAAAATTGAAGCTGCAAAGAAAGCTAAAGCTGACAAAGAGGCAGCAGCAGCAGCAGCTAAGCCAAAGAGCTTTGGAGAACAAATTCTTGAAGCTACCCAGAGGATTGAACAACGCCTGGCCAGCATTGAGCAATCTCAGGAAGGCCTAGAGAGGATTGTTGAGGACAAAATCCACGCTCTGGATGTGAAGCTGACTGAGATTCAGGTGTCTGTCAACAAGCTTGAGGCAGACATGGAGGAAGCAAGGCAGGAGAGAGCAGAACTCATGCAGGATGATCTAGTCCAGGACTCTCATCGCCAGACTGCTCCGGTTCCCAGAGGATCCCGATCTGCAGCTATTCCAGTGACTGACTCCAGGGCTACCACTTCAGCACCAGCCACAGCTCCAGCAGTTACTCCAGCTCCAGCATCCACTCCTCCAGCGCAGACATCAGCAGAAGTCTTCGCCGATGCAGTCATTTCTACACCGACATCTACCCAGACGGGAGCCGCCAGCAGAGCCCGCGGTGACGCTTAGCTCTATACCTTTTCGAACTTTTTGGTAACTTGTTGCCAAAGGGGGAGAAATTGTATAGATCATAGGGCTTCGAGAGAGAGAGTGCTCTTTCGTCTTTCGTTCTTTTGCCGGTTTCTTTGAGATACATTGGTTTCTTTTGGTCTTTCGAAACTTTCAGTGTGCTTGCTACTAAGTTTGATGCTACCTTAATGAGTGCTTGGTCATACTATGCTTTAATGTGTGCTTAATGCTTATCATATGCTATTTCTTATTGTATGGCTATTTACTCTTGTCTTGGTGATTGAGTGCATGTTATTCATTCTTATCATTTTGTGCGCTCCACCAAGATGTATGTGACATGGAAGAGTGACCCATAATCCTAATCGATTGTGCATTTGCATTCAAACGCAAATTTTAAATAATGCACAAATTAAGGGGAGCTCTTGTTTATCACATACTTCTCAAAGCGACGATATTATTCATTGATTATATCTTTTGTCGAAGCTTTGATCTATATGTTGTCATCAATTACCAAAAAGGGGGAGATTGAAAGTGCAACTAATCCCCGGGTGGTTTTGGTAATTAATAACAACATATATATCATTGAACTAATATTTACTTGAGAATCATTTCAGAGAAGTTCGATGATATGGGTATGGAAATGTCTGAAGAAGTGGACCCCTCAAAATGCTAAGACAAGCATTGGCAAAAGCTCAAGACTCTATTTTTGGTTTAGTGATCAAAGATCACATTGAGTCCATAGGAAAAGCCAATACTATTAAAAGGGGATGAGGTTGTGTTGATGATCTGGTTGCTCAAGTGCTTGATGATTTAGCTCCCTCAACTATCAGCAACTTTCACTACTTAACACACTCATAAGTAATCTCGGACAAACCGATTCTGCAAACTCAGTCCCACCGAGATGAACCACCTCAGTTATTCTTCCAAACCCTAACTTTTCGGTCCATCCGGTTTTGAGTTTCGGTCTCACCGAAATTGGACTGCCAACCTTCTGTAACCAATTGACATCACTTCGGAATATCCGAGTTGTTAATTTCGGTCCCACCGAGATGGCAAGCTCCTACCTTTGACTCATATCGGACACACCGAGATGGTATTTTCGGTCCCACCGAAAATCCCAACGTTCACTATATTTGAACTTTCGGTCTGACCGAGTTTTCACTTCGTTCTCACCGAGATTGCTCAAATATGTGTGTAACGGTTGGATTTTGTGTGGAGGCTATATATACCCCTCCACCCCCTCTTCATTCGTGGAGAGAGCCATCAGAAAGCCTACCACTCCTACCATACACTTTCTGAGAAGAGAACCACCTACCCTTGTGTTGAGATCAAGCCATTCCATTCCTACCATATGAAACTTGATTTCTAGCCTTCCCAAGTTGCTTTCCACTCAAACCTTTCTTCCACCACAGCCATATCAGTGAGGAGAGTTGAGTGTTGGGGAGATTATCATTTGAAGCACAAGAGCAAGGAGTTCATCATCATCAACAACATCTATTACCTTTTGGAGGGTGGTGCCTCCTAGATTGGTTAGGTGTCGCTTGGGAGCCTCCGTCTTTGAGATGTGGAGTTGAACCAATAAGTTTGTAAGGGCAAAGAGATCGCCTACTTCGTGAAGATCTACCCCGAGTAAGGCTAGTCCTCCGTGGGCGTAGGCCATGATGGAATAGACAAGGTTGCTTCTTCGTGGACCCTTCGTGGGTGGAGCCCTCCGTGGACTCGCGCAGCCGTTACCCTCCGTGGGTTGAAGTCTCCATCAACGTGGATGTACGATAGCACCACCTATCGGAACCACGACAAAAATCTTCGTGTCTCCAAACTGCGTTTGATCTTCTCCACCTCTCTTTACTACATGTGCAATTTACTTTCCGCTGCTTATACTCTAGAGTTGCATGTGTAGGGTGATACTTGAATTGATCTTAATTGTGAAACTGCCAAAAACATTGCATAATCAAAAGGCAGATTTTTTATATTGTCAAGTAGTCTAATCACCCCCCCTCTAGACATACTTTCGATCCTACAACTCCGTAAATTCAGATTTTCCCAAAACTTCGCTCAACCTTTATTTGCTTGTTTCCCTTCCTGCCTCCTTGCCTCGAACAGACTATGCCAATCTCCCCTGCCTGTCGTGTAGGAAAAGACATGCCCTCGCCTTTTTTTAGTCCGGGCTTGTATCGATGGATCGCAAGAAGCAGCAAAAACGCAAGCCATGTCTTGTACTCCTCCATCGACGCTCGCTTTCATGAATTATGTACTTCCTGTTGCCAACATGTGGGACATATAGCAACCGGGTCGACGTGTCAAGCACCAAATAACAGTGCAGAACAGCAGGGGGGACGCACCCCAGTCGTACCGCCCCAGTAGTAGTAATGAGCAATGAGACGTCAAATCACAATGTCGCACCTTCCCAGACGGACGAAAGCAACCATTATTTCAAACTTATGTTCGCCATCATCTCAAACCACGTAGAATTGCTTCTGCCTCAATAGGGACACGCGCATCGCCTTGGTACATCATGACACGTGGGACCGCATGACAGGCCATGCTCCCCCACCGATCGCTCCGTAAAATCACCTCATTTTTACTACTATACTTCCTCCGTATCGGTTTACATGGCGCTATGTATGTGATGAACAGTATATGTTTAGAAACTACATCCGCTTAATAATCCAATGATATACTTTTTGTGACATAGTAACTCAGATTTAGTTAGTCAAATGGATGACCTAGAACTACGTGCACGCCCTATAAACCGAGACGTCTAAAAAACGAGACGGGGAGGGTAGTTCAGTATTTATCTTTCTAGATCAATATAGTCGGGATTCACCAAGGAGAAAAACCAAGTGGTAGGCTGCACCGGCCTGTCGTGTTGGCCTAGCGACTCAAGCAACGTCAGTCCGCACACGAAACGGCGACACACTTAACAGGACCCCTTTGGCCGACATGTGGCTCATCCACCTTCTTGTTCCTTGTATAGTTCAGAGCAGCGGTTGGAATTGGAGGCAGCCCGGTCGTAGCGCCATAGTAGTAGGAAATGAGCGACGAGGGGTGAAATCACAAAGCCCCACCTTTCCCGCATTAAGCTGGACGGACGAAGCAACCATCATTTCACTCTAGGGCGCAAGAGCATAAAGAAAAGAGAAAACCAATGATGCGTGCGACAGCTACCTAGGGCACCCTCGGGTAGGGGTCTCCATTACATGTCTCTTTTTCTTTTTTTGAAAGCGCCTCCACTACAAATCAACTTCTCCCTCGTCCTCTTATAGAAAACCGATGATGCCTGCGGTGGTAGGGTTTGTAGGAGTACTCCTAGGGCGTGCGGGGCCACATCGTAGTAAACGGGAGAGGGATTGAGTTTGAGTCGACGCCTTAAATATGTGTGGGCCGCTTGGTTTTAGGGGAACGAAGCAGCATTTTGGGTTCGCGGACCAGTGGAGATATAGTACGTACAAAAAATTGTGGACGTAGGTTCGATCGAAAGACCATGATGCATGGGCCCTGCATTTCGATATACTGGGGCCGCGTGAAATTTTCTACTCTACTCAAAACTAGTAAGGTACAAATGCATTGAATGCATGAGATTTCGAAACCAAATTATGAATAAGTACACACTATAGCATGTAAAGCTTTGAGTCATATATGCATGATGTAGATGTTCGTTTAGTTCTTATAGTTCATCTCATTCAAAATCAATTAGTTTTATAAAAAATTTAAGATTCATGGGGTTGTGCATTGTAAAGCATAAAGTAAAAAACTATAATGGCAATTCATTGAGAAATAAATAAATTATGATACGGAAGATTCTAGAACAAAGGAGAAGTGCTTGTGTTTTGAGGTTTGTGCATTATGCTTAAGTTCAACCGTGGAATCTTCTAAATTGTACATGTGGCAGATTTGGTGGCATGTTGATGATATCCAACGGCTAGTAGTTCTCGGATTTGCCATCTCTGCATTGTCGGATTAGCTTCATCCAGCGACTATCTTTCAAGTTATTCGCACACTATATAGTTCTCGTGCCGTAGTTGCATGTCTTGGAAAAAAGCTACTAGTGGGTTGTACTAGCTATTTAGGAATAGAAGATGTATACACGGAAGTTATAGGAAAAGAGATGACATGGAGTATCTAAATTCCTATGAGTAGGGATTGGAAAAGAGATGTCATTTGGTTGACATCATATGAACTTTTCTATTGAATCTGGAGATGACATGCATCTCAATTCCTATGAGGAGGGATTAGAAAAGAGATGTAATTTGGTTCATATCATAGGAACTTTTCTATTGAATATACGCTAATATTTTCTTTTGAAATTATGGGAATATAGGGATCCATTCATATGGACCAAGTGGCCCTAAAGCTATAGAAATGATATCACATTTAGGGTCTCTTTGATTCGTAGGATTTTTGAAACGCAGGACTAGAAAAAAAACGTGGGATTGGGGTGGCATGTCATCTTGAATCCTATATGATTCTATGAGTGTTTGATCATGCACAGAAAAAACGTAGGATTCTGTCAAAGAGGTTAGAGTGGATTAAAAATTTCCTATGAAATCTAGTGCAAATGAATCCTATGAAAAAGTTCCTATGGTTTACAATCCTATGAATCAAACACCCCACATAGGAAAAAATCCTAAGGAATTGAATCCTTCAAAATTCCTTTCAGAATCCTTTGAATCAAAGAAGGCCTTATTTCCTTTGAAATGTGGATTATATGAATCTATTCTTATGAACCAATTGGCTCTAAAGGAACAAATCCTATAAATATCTTATCATATAGAGTTGCTATGATATTCCTCCACACCAAATGATGGTTGAAATTGCTGCAGGTGATACGATGTCCTTTCTTTGTAGACTCATCCCCCATCTTTATAGTTACCTCTCGAAGATCAATGAATATTCTACATGTGCAATTTGGTACACGAAAACTTGATAATAGTTTGCGAGGTTCGAATTTTCAATAAAGTTATTTGCACTGCATTTTGGAACGGACGGAGCATAGGGCAGTTGCTTGCACTCACGTGGAAGATTTGTGTGTAGGAGGAGTGGCTGATCTGTTAAATGACATGGCAAAACAGACACTATCGGATGCGGATCTGACGGTTCTTACGGCGTTCGTCAGGAAAAGGCTTGTGGCGAATGTTTTCGGATAATGATTTACGGACACATGCATTGCATTGATACGTGCCCTCCTATCTCTCACGCACACGCACCCTCCCGAGTCCTCTCGCACCCACCGTCTATCTGCAGGTAGACGTCACACACATATGTGCTCTTCACACCCTACCCTCAAAACTTCTAAAAAACAAAAGACATCATGCACATTTTATTTTAGCTCAAACGTCCCACACTTATACTATTACTCTTGTGGCGAACGTTCTTTGGGCATAGTATATTGTACTCTCACGAAGAGAAGCGGTGCACACACGCACTAGTTCTCTCACACCCACTCGCGGGTACACGTAGGAGCGCATTTTTTTGAAGCTGGTACAACAAAATCACTCCCATATATATATAAGCAGGAGCCTTAGCGCTTGCTTTATTAGGGTTCCTCTCGTTCACTATCTCATGCTCTCCAGATCTAAGCAAGACATAGGTGGCCACACTCTCTCTCAGCTCAGGGCTGGTCACGAATCCGGCCGGACAACCTCAACTAGGGCTGGGTTGTAGGTGCATCGTTCACGCTGTCGTCGGCGGCGAGGGATGAGACCAACGGCTGTCCACGCGTCCCGATTGGCAGCCGTGCCGTTCTCTCCGAGAGAGCGCCGGCTCCGGAGGGCCTCCGACCCCTTCTTCCTCCCTGCAGTATTGTGGCCAAGATGCAGCCTCCCGACGCCGTCTTTGCCACATGCCGACGACCCTCAGGTGTATATTCCTTCGAAACCTACCTTGCTCTACTTCCCCAGCTCCCCACTTGGCTTCGTGTGGATCGTTTTCTACTTCCGTCCGCTGTTCCAATGCCACCTAGACTTTTACTATTATTAGAGGTAAAGCTAGTTCATATAGTCGACTCTAAGAGTTGGTTCAAATAGGGAAGAAAGTGGGAAAGCTGTAGCATGAATCTAGGACTTGGTTCTAAGAGGAAACGGGGGAAAATATTAGATATTGGCTACCCAACCGTTCTCTTGGTTGAAAATACGAAGAAAGCATGATGGATGGCGAAGGGTGGGGGGAAGTGGACCTATCTCTTGGTTGAAAAAGGAAAGAAAGTGACGGGTGTTGGGGGACAACGCAAATGAGAATGAGCAGGTCTAGATTTCCTCTTCTCACATAGGAAAATGTCGTCGATGAATAAAAATTGGACAAATGCAGACATGCTGCCTGAGTGTTTACCGCTCTCGGCCACCACATCTACCTCACCACTTTATGCCTCGGCTGTCCCTACGCCCATATCGCTACCGTTAATGTAAAATCACATGAAGCATTAAGCAATGCCACCTAATGTCACTATAAGTACTGGTCTAGTGTCGTCGATAAATTGAAGCAATGCCACCACCATTTTATGAAGTGCTTCCATCTTGCTTTATTTCCCATGACTTGTGTTTTTGCAGTTACACTTGAATCTCACACCACTAACATTGCTTCATCCCAGTGGAACTGCACAAATTTGATTGCACATTTACTCACCATGTGCTACTCTCATGACAGTAATACTAATGCTATTGTTCTGGTTGTTAATCTAGTGGCAGTGTTGATGTGATGTGATGCTACTTACTTAAGGACACTTTCATACTGTCAATCTAGTGCCAATTATAACACAATAGATGTTGTTGTTAATCATACGCCACTGCAAATATCTGTCACTGTTTAGATAACCGTATTTCGTATTTGCGCAAACAGGGATGTCTGTCTCCATATCGTTTCGGGATGTCTATCTCCGTATCATTTCTATCCACGCAATCAAAAGCACACACCTCAGTTTTAGTAGAACTGCGCAAAATGAGATGGCTATCCCTCGTTGTCGTCCTCTAACCACCCGTCTTCCAGTGTAATGCCCAGGATGGGACTATACCTCCTACGTGTCGAGGCACGACTTAAAGGTATAAGCCCATCCTGGGCATTACAAGTTGGTATTCAGAGCCTTCTCCGACCTAGAAGCCCCCACTGATTGATCGAATCGTTGACGGTTGAGTCTAGGCACACACTGAAAACATTTTGAGTCCTATATTATATCGGAGAGTAGGATTTCTTTGCTTCTCATCTCTTTTCTCTCTGGTGAGGACTCCTGACGATTACTCTTGTCTCTTCTACTTTCAAAAATTGCACCAAATTTTTTTTAGGATCCCGCGAGTATTCTGGGATTGTTTCGATGTTCTTGTGACAAGGATATTGTTCTCGATGCCTCCTGTTACCGAGGAGTTGAGCTTCGGGGAATCATTGTAACAAGCATATCGCGGCAGTACTAAATACTTAAGACGGCCGACATCAAAAATCTCTCCTATACGGCCAGTGGCAAGATAACCCCGACATCACCCAGTACTGGGGAGGTAGTTCGAGAGTATTGCCATAGCTTGTTATAGTGGATGCTTTTCGAAGGTCCGAGGTAAACAGTTTCCGAGAAAGACTGGTTATGTGTTGAAGGATGGATACACCTGGATGTAGGTTTAGAGTTGATTGCGCGGTGCTTCCCGTGTATCCCCAACACCTGATTGCATAACTGGGAACTTTCGGAAATCTATAGGTGGGTTCATCAAGTAGTTCTAGGCTTTCTTCCAACGGATGCTCGATATGAAGTTTGGGGTTCTACATTGAGTGAAGTGGTTTTATGGACTTGTTCTGATCGGGAGTTGCATCTTAAAGGGTCCTTGGCTATGCTGATCCGGGGATTGCAAAACCCTTTTGTAACATGTTCCATGAGCTTTCAGCACGAAGATGTCGAACGAAGCTTCTATCTTGTGTTTGTTCTATCTGCTCTTTGTTTCCTTTTATTTACCTTTTGTTCTCCCAGTGGCTTCTCGTCAAGTTGATGTAACTATGGAATTCATTCGTTCAATCCTCTGTTCGAATGATATTGTGAAGATTCTGCTGCGAAATATCTATCCTTTGTTCTTGTTTTGATTCTGGTATTCGAGTTGCTTCGATGATAAATGTTGATTCCGTACCTTTCCTAATCGGTATTCTCATATTTTTATGGGAGTGCAGTTCCTTCTTGATCATCAAGATGGTCATGTTAATCCTTTTCAACCGGTGTGCCTTCTCTTCAAGTTATTCCATACAGACGTCGTTGAGAAATCTGACGATTTGTCTGTTTCATTCTTCTCAAGTTGTCTTTGTTTTACCCACCCTCCCACCCTTCTTTTCTTGGAGCCAGAAAATTCTCAGATGAAATATCCATTTTATTCATGTGATGTTTCTTCATTCTTTTCCTTCAATGTTCTTATCCGGTGTTTTATCATGAAGATGCTCAAGAGCTTCAAGTTCATCATTCTTTTGTTCTCTAATTCTGCCGGTGGATGTAATTCAAGATTTCGGTGTTGATCTTATCCTTTTCCTCTTCTCACAATGCTTTCTTATTCCGGTGCACCAATTACTCATTCTCCTCTTGCTATTCATATACGGAGTGTTGAAGATTCATAATTCCATTCTTAATCCATTCAAACTATTTTGAGGTTGCTATCTTTCAAGCCATTTAATTCAACCGGTGCAATATCTCTTAAGCAATCTTTTCCAACGGTGATTTCTTTGAGTGGGCCCTAACCTACAGGTCTTTTCCAGGATCTTACCTGACTCTTCTATTTCTGGAGTTATACTCAAATTCTTTTCAAAGTGTGACGTAAGAATGATTCCATCAGTCACATGCCTTCTCCAAGATCGCTTTCAAATTCTTGTTAATCATTGGTTCAACCTTTTAATTCTTCATTACGGAGTCCCTATACAATTCATGGTGGTGTATCTCATCGTCTTCTCAGATTTTGGAGACCGGAGAAGTGTTTCTCTTAAATCTTGGCCCGTTCTCTTAAGATTCGTGGTTCTAGCTTCATGCCATCCTCATTATCGTTTTGAGTGTGAGGAATTCTTTTATACCGTCCGAAGCATTTCATGAATTCTTTTCTTGTGATCCTCCGAAGGCCATCATTTCAGAAGATTTCTTCGTTCTCAGTTTTCAACTTCGTCCTCCAAATATTCTTCATTGATGTCTCTTCGTTCGTCTCTATATTCTTACGGTGGCTCGTTCAAGATTACTCTTCCTTGTTTTCGTATCAATTCATTTGTTCTTTCATAATCCTACCGGTGGTTTGTTGAAGATTTACCCAAGCTTGTGCTAGATCTCTCTTTAATTCCTTGCAATGAGAATAAGTAGTATGCCAAATCCTTTGGTTGTCATCAATTTAAATTGGTGAAGGAGATGCATAACATAATTCTTATTCTTGTTCCGTCCAAGTGTTTAATTCTTTTGTCCGGAGCTTATTCATCATATCATATTCTTGGTTCTAAATTCTTCTTCTTGTTTTCCGGAGTTCTATCTGATTCACCGCAGGCCTTGAATCTTATTCTTTTCACCTTTCTTTTCTCATGCTTTCATTACCGAAGTTCTCATGGTGGTTCATCATGTTTTAATTCATCCTTGAAGTTTTATTCTAGATTCTTGTTGGAGCTTAAGCATTCTTCATCATGCATTCCAATTGCAATCCTTTCTACCTTATCTTTTTCTGATGGTGTTATGTCATTTTTGGCAATTCCTTCTTGTTTCATGTTTCACAAGTTATCAGGAATGAGATAATTAAAACCATCATTTCTTTCTCTTTAGGAGATCCTTCCAACCCCTCCTTTTATTTGTTGGAGTTATCTTGGGTTGTATTTCACCTAAAAGCTTTCCCTAAGGATTGTTGATAATTATGGTGCTTATAAATGACCCAAGTTCTTCATTTATCATTCAGGTGAGATAAGTTCTTCGTCTCCTTGTTGATCTCAATCCAAGCAATTCGTTTCTGTTTGTGGCTGGTTGTCACCTCATAATTTTGAGATGTTTTTCATAAGCCCACATTAAGCTTATTCTTATCGTTGTTGAAATTTCAACAACTCTATTCAACCCTTCTTCGTAAGGATGCTCTTTCAAATTTAATTTTGAGAGAAGTTGTCTTTTTCTTCTCCGTTCTTTTCTTTCCAACGATCTTGCATCTATTCTTTCGTTCCGGAGGCCTTGTGATATTGCTCTCTTTAACCATCATCTCGTTTTATCGAGATCTTGTTCTTTCCTTGCTTATCATTTAACCGGAGTGTTGTATTCTTCATTCTAGTTCCGTCATCTTATCTAGGTTGCCTCTCTCTTTAACCGGAGTGCTGTCTGAATCTTTCTTAACCTTGTGCCATTCTTTTAATTGTTTCAGAGGCAATATGTTGTTGTTTTCATCAAGTATCTTTCCATCTCCTCAAGTTCTTGTTCATTTCCTTCCATTTTCAGACGGAGTGCTGTCCAAATTCTGTCTTTCTTATTCCTTGGCTATACAGTTGCACTTTCATATTCTTTCGTCATCCGTGAGCTATTGTTTCATGTCTTTCAACCTACAAGGTTCTTGTTATGCTCCTTGTTCCTCTTTTCTAACGGAGTTTTCATATCCGTTCTTCTCCATTCTATTCTTTCTTTCAAGTTTGTTCAACCTCTCAAGGTTCTTTGGCTTAACTCGTTTGTCAAAGAAGCAACTTTGTTTTACCTCTTCCTCTTCCGTTGTTACCCGATGATATCTCTAGGATCTCGGGTCGAGATCCTCTGTTAGTGTGGGAGAGTTGTGACGCCCGAGACTGACGTCCCAGAAGATTCCCGAAGATTCCAGATGTTCCGGGTTGCCCGTGTGTTCTTTGTGCTTGTGTTATTTATTTTTGCATTGCATCATGTCATCATGCCATCATGTCATATTTTATTTTTTGCATCTCAACTTAAATAATTCGTGTGGACCTCCGGTCCATTTAAATCGAGGGAAGGTGACTTCTCTTTATAACATAGAAAAGCCTCTCAATATTTAGGGAGCTATATTAATAAATATTCCATTTGTTGGAATTCACCTTAACACACTTGCATATTTTCTTCATGTCTTTTTCACCTCAAGTTCTCCATCTAAACCTTCCCTTTCTGTTGGAACTATTTTGTTGGGTTGGTAATATCCCGTAAAGCCTTATAAAAAAATGTTCCATATTTTATTTTTCCGTTCTTTGCCTCTTTTCTTTTTATTTTGCTCCCTCTCTCTTTTATTTCTGTTTAAGAAATAAATAAGAAGGCAGCCAGCCTCTAGGCCTCTAGACCCACCCCGGCCCAGGCCTCCAGCCTCCTTCTCCTCCTCCCTGGCCCATCTGGCCCGTTCCCCACCGAACCCTAGCGCTCTGCCTGTTCTCATCGCTCGCTCCTCATCCCCGCATCGACCGCCGCCACCTCTTTCTCTCGCTCTCTGTACCTAACTCCCTCGCCCTCTCTCCCCGATCTCCCCCTCGAGCCGGACCCGCTCCCGTCTCCCTCGGTCGCCTCCTCCTCGCCTTTCCCCGTCCGCTCGCCATGGCCTCGCAGCCAGGAGCGCCCTCGCCTCCTTCCTCCCACGCCCGACCTCCCCTCCAGGCGAGCGCGCGCCGCGCCACTTCTTCCTCCCTCCTCCTCCGCGCTGGAGCCTCTCCGTCCGCGCCCCTCGGCCCCGTCCTCCCCGAGCCCAGCGCCCGGTGCGCCTCTGCCAGCGCGCCCCGCCGCCGTCGGGCCAGGGCCGGCCCCGCCTGGATCCTCCCCGACTGTAATGCCCAGGATGGAATTATACCTCCTACGTGTCGAGGCACGACTTAAAGGCATAAGTCCATCCTAGAATGATCTCAAGTTTGGTAATCTTTGCACGACTCATGTAAAAGAGGGATAGTAAACTTAAAATAGTCGGCTTACAATCGCCACGTCACAGAATAACAGTACAAGTCTCAAAACATCATACAATAAGATCACTACAACCCTCTAAGGGCAAAAATCCAAATGTCAAAGTACCAAACTCAGATAAATAAAACAACCACAGGCGGATCGAATCCTAGTAAGAGTCTCCACTACTGATCGTCCGGGTAGCGCACGTAGTAACGACTACGCTCCTCGTCGTACTCCCAATCCAGCTCGGTGCCATCACCTGGATAGCTCACGGCTGGACCTGCATCTGGTGTGAAGTAACTGTGAGCCACAGAGGACTCAGCAATCCCGTTCCCGGGTAACAGAACTATCAAAGCCTTTAGGTGAGGGAAAGGCTGAAGAAAGAAATGAGGTGAAGGAACAACAAAGAGTCTGCAGCAGCAACTAGCACTAAACTTACGCAAGAGAAAGCGAGAAGAGAAGGCAACGCGAGAAGTGATCACGAAGTGATCCTAGCTACAAGCTCACAAGCATAACCCCTCCGTGTTCAACTCCCGAATCCCGATTCGGAAATTGACAGTCACGGAACACACGCTGGTAGTGTATTAGCATCATTGTGTCAAGTTTTCTACAACCGGAATTAACAAGCTCCCATCTGCCACATAACCGCGGGCACGGCTTTCGAAAGTTCAAACCCTGCAGGGGTGTTCCAACTTGACCCATTACAAGCCCACGATCCGCGGAGTCGCAACTCCAAAGTGGGAAGACCCGAGTATCCTCGGAATCCCGTGCTCAAGTTAAACCGAACTAAGGTAAGGCTAATCCAGCAAATCCTCCCGGCGTGCCGACACCCTGATAGTAGCCGCGCGTATCTCGTCTCAGGCCACGACCGGATGAGCACAGCGTACAGTGGCCGAAACCCAAGTTGCCAAGGGGGGCCCCGCACACGACTCTAGTTTGGACCAACACTCAAATCGAGCACTGGCCCAGGGGGGGTTGAATTAATTAAGCCTCGGGTTAATTACTCCCTCGGAAAGGTTTTAGTTGTGTTAGGCGAATAGTACCAATGTTGGGACTTGCTGGAAAAGACTTAGCACTTAGCGGTTTATCGAGGGGGTCCCATACACCCCAACCGTGTTAGGAACGCATAATCAAGGAACATAAAACCGGCTTATACGGATCCTAACGGCATGAGTGGAACAAAACACCAAGCAAAAGGCTTAGCCTTCCACCCTTGCCAATATATAGGTGATTTCAATTAAAACATTTATATAGTGTGATATAACCCAACCAAACTTCATCAAGAAGCAAGCATCTTCACTTCACCTGCAACTAGCAACGCTATAAGAAGGGCTGAGCGAAGCGTACTTAGCCAAGCAATGGTTTGCGTAGGTAGGGTGGTTAAACATGGCAATTGGTTACAAGTAGGAGGCTGACAAGAAGAACATGGGCATCGAGGCAAAACTATAGATCGAGACTACTAGCAATAGACAAAGATAGTAATGTTATCGGGGTTCGGTCATCTTGCCTGAAGAGAAGAAGTTCGGATCGAAAGAAGGGTCCTCTTGCTCAAACTCGTGGGAAACCTCGTGCTCAACCTCGTTGGAAAACTCGTGCTCAACTTCGTGCTCTAAACAAGACAAACACACCAAGCACCAATCAACACGATGCAATGCGCACTCGAAAAACATGTATGCATGATGGATGCACTAGAGATGCACATGGAGCACGGAGAACATCACTCAAGCAAAACACCTCAAAACAAGATAACAACCTGATATTATTAATCTACACAGAAAAACACCCAAGTTTGATATAAGAATCGCTGAAATCGGAGTTACGGGCTAAAAGTTATGCCCGAAACAAGATTTGAGCGAAAACTGCCAATTACAGCAACATAGCATCTTGGGAGCTCAAAATAAATAATCTACAGCACCCAAAAAGCATGGCAAAGGACTTGAACATAAACTAGATATAATGTACAGCAACTAGGTCCAAAGTGCACCCCCAACGGAGTCACGGATCACTAGCAATGATCTTGGACATATTGAACTTTGAAATAAAATTCTGGCAGCAGAATTTTATTGAAAGTTTGGAGCAAAAGATAAGCATGCTACAGTCACTCAAATGGACATGTGAGGACATGGATGGAAAGACAACAATATATACTTCATGGAACAATCAAAATCCACCCCAAAACTATCATGCTTTGTCCTACAACATCACACGAACATGGCATCGGAATGTTACAGATTTCAGACTTAGTGAAATTTCACTAAGTCCTAAAACAGCAACATCATCATAGCATCAAAAGAGCATGTTTAAGACACCTCGAAACTAAACATGGCAAAGGGTAAGCACCTCGTCAAAATACATATGAAGGTGATCCCGAAACACACAAGCATGCATCAATGTGGTGAACACACCGATTACAACGAGCTCAACAACATGGCATATCATAACAAGTGAAAACACAACATGTGAACATGGCATCTTGCAACGATGATAACAAGGAAACAATAAATCTACCATGCAACCTATCACACACAACACGTAGTTCGTGACGAGACGAACACGTGGACATGTCATTTGCATCGTTTGGACAAACGAGCTAAAAGATCTCACATGTCAAAGGTGGCACAAAAATAACACATAGCAGCAGTTTATATCATCATACACTCTTGCAACAGCAAAACAAGGCCCTAGATGAGCTCTAACATGCATGACAACAACAGGTAAAACGTAGAGGGCATCTCCACGAACATCTGGACATATCACACGCTCAAAACGGAGCAACAGGTAAAAAGATACGGCAGGTCAAAGATTGCATCAGACAGGTAAAAACTGGGGCTTAGGGAAAGAGTCAACCTTAGGATCTGGGAAAAAAAACAGATCTGAAGTCGGAGTGGGCCGGCGGCTGGATCTGGCCCGCGCGGAGGGCACTGTTGCGGCGGCCTGCGGTGGAACAGGTACGGGCCGGCGGAGGCGGCTCGGCCCGGTGCGCGCGGCGGCGGCCCGCGGTGGCTGGGGCAGAGGCCCAGCGAACCGGCGCGGCTGGAGGGGCGGGGACGCGGCCCAGGGAGGCGGCGTTTGGGCCGGCGGAGCAAAACGGGCGAGGCAGAGGCGAGAGGAGGTGGGCCGGTCGGCGCCTGGCTGCGGGAGCGGTCGGGCCCGGTGGGGAGGCGACGATCTGGTCCCCGCTCCCGATCTGGCGAGCGGCGTACGGGCCCAGCGCCCCGGGGCGATGCGGCGCCAAGTGGACGCCCGGTCGGTCGACGCGCGGGAAGGAGACCGCGGGGATCCGGCGGGTCGACCTCTTGGCGTTGACTCCGAGCGCCTCGAGGTGATCTGTCGATCGGCGGCTGGTGGAAGGATCCTTCGGGATCCCAGATCTGGAACAGTTGGAGGATTGGATCTGAACGAAAAATAGAAAAAAAAACGAAATGGTGGAGAGGGGAAGAAGAAGGGAAAACCACAATAGACTAGGGTCTATTTATAGCAGTTATAGACTAGGGTTTTGAGACTAGGGTGTTTAGGAGCCCTCCGATCATGATCCAACGGATCCGATCGCGGTGAAGAATTAAAAGGACCAGACGGAGATAAAAGAAAACAGCAGGGGTATTTCCGGGACACGAAGTAAGGGCACTTCGGACCCACACGGACAACGGAGGGAAAAGTCAACGGAGTCCAAACGAGACGAGATTTGAGAGGCGGGTTGCACACAACAAAACAACAACACACAACACAACCTCACGGCACACCGGTAACGAAAAACGCCCGAACAACAAAGTAGGCCTACGGGACGTCACGAACACGTGAGGGAGCTCCGGAACACGAAACGGACAACGGGAAGAAACGCCACGAACCGGAAACAACCCACAACACAGATGCAATGCAATGCACATGTCTACATGATATGAATGAATGCCACACACTCACACAACAAAACGACGAAAGACCGAAAGACAAAGAACCCGAAATGGAAATAGATGAAGCCGGAGATATATTATAAGCCCAAAAAGGGAAAGTATTACATCCGGGGCATTACAAACTCTCCTCTACTACAAAAAGATCTCGTCCCGAGATCTAGGACTGGAAAAAGGAAGGGTACTCGGAACGAAGATGATCTTCTCGTTCCCAGGTAGCTTCTCGGTCTGTGTGATGTGACCACTTGACTTTCAGAAACTTGATGGTCTTGTTGCGAGTCTTGCGTTCAGTTTCTTCGAGAATTGCAACTGGATGCTCTCGGTAGGAAAGGTCTTGTTGAAGATCAATCTCCTCAAACGGAATCATGCGCTCAGGTGCCTTGAAGCATTTGCGAAGCTGAGACACATGGAAGACATCATGAACATTTGCAAAGTTGGAAGGGAGCTCGAGCTGATAGGCTAGATCGCCTCTTTTGCCAAGAATTCTGAAAGGCCCGACGTATCTAGGAGCAAGCTTTCCTTTGATACCGAACCTCTGGGTTCCTTTCATCGGAGAAACTCGGAGATAGACATGATCACCGATGTCGAAAGCCAAATCACGATGCTTTCCATCATAGTAGCTCTTCTGACGCGACTGAGCGGCCTTGAGATTCTCACGTATGACTTTGCACATTTCTTCGGCTTCAGAGATCAAATCATTGCCAAGAAGTTGGCGTTCACCTGTTTCAGACCAGTTGAGAGGGGTACGGCACTTTCTGCCATAGAGAATTTCAAACGGTGCTTTGCCTGCACTTGCTTGAAAGCTGTTGTTGTAAGAGAACTCTGCAAATGGAAGACAGTCCTCCCATTTCATGCCGAAGGAGATGACACAGGCTCTGAGCATATCTTCAAGGATCTGATTCACACGCTCGACTTGACCACTAGTCTGAGGGTGAAAGGCAGTGCTGAACCTGATCTTCGTGCCCATGGCGGACTGAAAGGAGTCCCAGAACTTTGATGTGAACAAGCTGCCACGGTCTGAGGATATCACTTGAGGAATGCCATGTAGGGACACAAATCTGGAAGTGTACAGCTCTGCAAGTTGAGCTGCATTGATTGATTCTTTGACTGGAAGAAAATGAGCGACTTTGGTAAGCTTGTCAATCACCACAAAGATAGCATCATTTCCTCGCTTGGATTTAGGAAAGCCAGTGACGAAGTCCATTTCAATGTGGTCGAACTTCCACTCAGGAATAGGAAGAGGTTGGAGAAGACCGGCTGGACGTTGATGTTCTGCTTTCACTCTTCTGCAAACATCACATTCATTCACGAATTGGGCAATTTCCCTTTTCATGCGTGTCCACCAGTAAGACTGCTTGAGGTCTTGATACATCTTGGAACTGCCAGGATGAATGGAAAGGAGAGAATCATGAGCTTCTTCCATTATGAGCTTCCTGAGATCACCTTTGGGAACAACGAGTCTGTCCTCGAAGAACAAGGTATCTCTCTCATCAACACGGAAGCACTTATATTTTGGAGTGCCCTTTGCAATGCCATGTTTCACCTTCTTCACCATGGTATCACTGAGCTGGGCCTCACGGACTTGATCTTCCAAGGTAGGAGCAATTTGGAGATTTGCAAGAAAACCCTGCGGAACAACCTGAAGGTTGAGCTTCCTGAAAGCTTCACAAAGCTCAGGCTGGTGTGGCTTGATAAGAAGGCTGTTGCAATATGCCTTTCTGCTCAAAGCATCTGCAATCACATTCGCCTTGCCTGGAGTGTACTCAATGCTGGGGTTGTACTCTTGGATCATCTCGACCCAACGAGTCTGGCGGAGGTTCAGATGCGGCTTTGTGAAGATGTACTTCAAGCTCTTGTGATCAGTGAAGATGTCGACCTTTCTGCCCAACAACAGATGTCTCCACGTAATCAGAGCATGTACCACAGCTGCTAGCTCGAGATCATGTGTGGGATAGTTCTTCTCAGCTGGCTTTAGCTGACGTGAAGTGTATGCCACAATTCTCTTCTCTTGCATAAGCACACCACCAAGGCCTTGAAGAGAAGCGTCACAGAACACTTCATAGGGCTTGGATTCATCTGGAGGAATCAGAACTGGAGCTGAGACAAGCTTCTCTTTGAGGGTTTTGAAAGCCACTTCACACTCGGGAGACCAAAAGTATTTGACATTCTTCTGAAGGAGGTTGGAAAGAGGCTTGGCAATCTTGGAGAAGTTCTCCACAAACCTTCTGCAATAGCTGGCAAGACCCAGAAAACTGCGGAGCTGCTTGACGTTCTGCGGAGCTTCCCAGTTGACAATTGCTTCAACTTTCTCGGGATTAACCGCAATACCGTCAGCTGAGATAATGTGGCCCAGGTAGAGAACCTTATCGAGCCAAAACTCGCACTTGGAGAACTTGGCATAGAATTTGTGCTCTCGGAGTCGATCAAGAACCAGACGCAAGTGCTTTTCGTGATCTTCTTCATTCTTGGAAAACACCAGAATATCATCCAGATACACTAGCACAAACTCGCCTGTATAGGGGTTGAAGATGTAATGCATCATCCTTGAAAAGGTAGGAGGAGCATTGGCGAGACCGAAGGACATGACGGTATACTCATATGAACCGTAGCTCGTTCTGAAAGCCGTCTTGGGAATGTCTTCCTCGCGAATGCGAATTTGATGATAGCCCATTCGGAGGTCAAGCTTAGAGAAAACTTTAGCTCCTTTGAGCTGCTCAAAGAGTTCATTGATGTTGGGGAGCGGATACTTGTTCTTAATCGTCTTCTTGTTCAGTGGCCGGTAGTCAACACAGAGACGCTCCGTGCCATCTTTCTTCTTGACAAATAAGACACCACAGCCCCACGGAGATGTACTAGGCCGTATGAGACCCATACGCTCCTGTTCATCCAACTGTCTCTTCAATTCCTTCAATTCATCTGAAGAGAGCTTGTATGGACGCCGACAAACAGGTTCGGTGCCCGGCTCGAGTTTAATGACAAACTCCACCTGACGGTGTGGAGGCATGCCTGGAAGTTCTTCTGGAAAGACGTCTTGATATTCATTCACCACTGGAATTTGCTCTATGGCATTAATTTCACCCTTATCATTAAGAGAGAAAAGCCGAATAGTATTATCCCTGGAGGCGAAGATAATCACATCTTCATCAGAATGAGTCAATTTGACTTCCTTTTGAGCACAATCAATGTGAGCATCGTGCTGAGAAAGCCAATCCATTCCGAGAATGAGGTCGATGTCAGAATGACCAAGAACCACCGGAGAAGCCAAAAATCGATAATCACCCATGCGAATAGAAACATCCGGAGCATATATACTGGAATGCATCAATCTACCCGGAGAAACAACTGATAACTCCCTTGGCAAACTTTTGATGCCCACATCATACTTGGATGCAAAAGGTTGAGACATGAAAGAGCATGATGCACCCGAATCAAATAACACTTTAGCTGGAAAAGAGTTCACTGGAAGGTTACCCAGAATGACATCAGAAGAAGCCTCTGCTTGTGCTGCATTCATCAGATTAACCCTTGCAGACTTTGGATCATGCTTGACAATAGCTGAACTCATAGGTGGTGGAGGAGGAAGGCGCTTCGGATTCGGACATCTGTTGGCATAGTGACCTTTCTGAGTGCATTTGTTGCAAGTCACTTCTGAGAGAGGACGGAACTGAGAGCCACTGGACTTGGAGCCTTGAGACTGAAACTGCTTCTTCGACTGGTTGCTTGGGTTGGGTGGGTGGGAGAAACCACGACCACTAGAGTTCTTGTTGTTGGAGTTGTTGAAGTTGCTGGAGTTGTTGTATGGAGCTCGAATCATTGGAGGAGGAGGAAGCCAGAATTTCTGTTGTTTCGCAGCCAACTGAGATGATGAGGTAGAGTGAACAGCATCTCGAATTCTCTTCTTAGAAGCCTCCATCTTAAGCTGAGCTGCTTCTTGTTTCAAAGCCATATTATAGAACTTATCGAATTCGTCTGGCTCGAACAAGGTGAGAGCAAGCTGAAGTTCATCTTTGAGACCTCCACGGAACTGATAGATTTTACTCTTTGCATCAGGAATGTCTTGCTTTGCATAGCGAGCGAGGTTTTGGAACTTGACATTATACTGATAGACTGACATGGAGCCCTGCTTGAGGTTGCGGAATTGCTCACGCATACCCTCGATAACACTTGTAGGAATGTGATGCGAGCGGAAATCCTTGCAGAAATTCTCCCATGAGATCACTTGACCCGGCCTTGAGTCTTTGTACTGCTGCCACCAATCAGCTGCTTGATCTTTCAGTTGGAAGGCTGCAAACTTCACATAGTCATCTTCTTTCACGTTACTGCACTCAAAATGCTTCTTGATATCGGTCAGCCAATCTTCAGCATCGAGAGGGTCGACACAGTAACTGAAAGCTTTAGGATTGTTGGCCAAGAACTGGTTGAGGGTAGCATGGTGCTGCTGGAAGAAGTTGCCTTGGTTCATTGGAACGCCCTGATTAGCTTGATTAGCTTGCATAGCTTGCATTTGCTGCATCATCTGCATCATCAACTGAGTGTTCTGAGCAGTAGTCTGCATAATTGCTCTCCAAGCCTCAGGCGGAGGAGGAGGTGAAGGAGGACGCTCTGGGACCTCTTCCACCTCTGGGTTAGCATTCGGAACCTTTTTCGGAGCCATCCTGTAAGAGATGACCACGAATCAGCAATTGATTGACAAAAGGAATAAGCTGAATCAATGGAATGAATTGCAACAAGTCTTCACAATAATCATTCGAACAATAAGAACGAATGAAATCATCCGAACAAGAGGAACGAATGAATTTCTTAGTTAATTGATAACATCAGTCTTCACGAGAAGCCACATAGGGATCAAAAGGATAAAATAAAAAACAACAAGGTACGGAAAGGAACAAACACAAGAGAGGAGTTTCATTCTAACATCTTTGTGCTGAAAGCATATGAACGCGTTACGAAAAGGTTTTGCAATCCCCGGATCAGCATAGCCAAGGACCCTTTAAGATGCAACTCCTGATAGTAACCTCGGTCATATAACTCCTTCACTCAATGTCGAACCCCGAACTCACTAACCTGCATTCGTTGGAAGAATGCCTACGATCTACTGGATAAAACCCACCTATAGTTTTCCGAAAGATTCCAGTTATGCAATCAGGTGTTGGGGATACACGGGAAGCACCGCGCAATCAACTCTAACCTACATCCAGGTGTATCCATCCTTCAACACATAACCAGTCTTTCTCGGAAACTGTGTACCTCGGACCTTCGAAAAGCATCCACTATAACAAGCTATGGCAATACTCCCGAACTACCTCCCCAGTACTGGGTGATGTCGGGGTTATCTTGCCACTGGTCGTATAGGGGAGATTTTCGATGTCGGCCGTCTTAAGTATTTAGTACTGTCGCGATATGCTTGTTACAATGATACCCCGAAGCTCAACTCCTCGATAACAGGAGGCATCGGAACAATATCCTTGTCACAAGAACATCGAAACAATCCCAGAATACTCGCGGGATTCCTAAAAAAAATTTGTGCAAATTTTGAAGATAGGAGAGACAAGAGTAGACGTCAGGAGTCCTCACCAGAGAGAAAGGGGATGAGAAGCAAAGAAATCCTACTCTCCGATATAATATAGGACTCAAAAAGTTTTCAGTGTGTGCCTAGACTCAACCGTCAACGGTTCGATCAAACAGTGGGGGCTCCTAGGTCGGAGAAGGCTCTGATACCAACTTGTAATGCCCAGGATGGAGTTATACCTCCTACGTGTCGAGGCACGACTTAAAGGCATAATTCCATCCTAGAATGATCTCAAGTCTGGTAATCTTTGCACAACTCATGTAAAAGAGGGGATAGAAAACTTAAAATAGTTGGCTTACAATCGCCACGTCACAGAATAACAGTACAAGTCTCAAACATCATACATTAAGAGCACTACAACCCTCTAAGGGCAAAAGCCAAATGTCAAAGTACCAAACTCAGATAAAACAACCACAGGCAGATCGAATCCTAGTAAGAGACTCCACTACTGATCGTCCGGGTAGCGCACGTAGTACCGACTACGCTCCTCGTCGTACTCCCAATCCAGCTCGGTGCCATCACCTGGATAGCTCACAGCTGGACCTGCATCTGGTGTGTGAAGTAACTGTGAGCCACAGAGGACTCAGCAATCCCGTTCCCGGGTAACAGAACTATTTAAGCCTTTAGGTGAGGGAAAAGGCTGAAGAAAGAACAAGTCTGCAGCAGCAACTAGCATCTAGCTTACGCAAGTGAGAGCGAGGAGAGAAGGCATCGGCGAGAAGTGATCACGAAGTGATCCTAGCTACAAGCTCACAATCATAACCCCTCCGTGTTCAACTCCCGAATCCCTATTCGGAAATTGACAGTCACGGAACACACGCAGGTAGTGTATTAGTATCATTGTGTCAAGTTATCTACAACCGGAATTAACAAGCTCCCATCTGCCACATAACCGCGGGCACGGCTTTCGAAAGTTCAAACCCTGCAGGGGTGTTCCAACTTGACCCATTACAAGCCCACGATCCGCGGAGTCGCAACTCCAAAGTGGGAAGACCCGAGTATCCTCGGAATCCCGTGCTCAAGATATACCGAGCTAAGGTAAGGCTAATCCAGCAAATCCTCCCGGCGTGCCGACACCCTGATAGTAGCCGCGCGTATCTCGTCTCAGGCCACGACCGGATGGGTGATCCCACAGGTTTTTACCAAACCTTGAGTTTCCTCGAGGTGGCCCCGCGTAACCCCCGTTTCGGACCAACACTCATGTGGAGCACTGGCCCGGGGTTGTTGATTAAGGAAAAGGGTTTATAACTCCCTATGCAAGTTTAGTTTGTTATTAGGCAAATAGTACCAATGTTGGGATTTGCTGGAAAAGACTTAGCACATAGCGGTTTATCGAGGGGGTCCCATACACCCCAACCGTGTTAGGAACGCATAATCAAGGAACATAAAACCGGCTTATACGGATCCTAACGGCATGAGTGGAACAAAACACCAAGCAAAAGGCTTAGCCTTCCACCCTTGCCAATATATAGGTGATTTCAATTAAAACATTTATATAGTGTGATATAACCCAACCAAACTTCATCAAGAAGCAAGCATCTTCACTTCACCTGCAACTAGCAACGCTATAAGAAGGGCTGAGCGAAGCGTACTTAGCCAAGCAATGGTTTGCGTAGGTAGGGTGGTTAAACATGGCAATTGGTTACAAGTAGGAGGCTGACAAGAAGAACATGGGCATCGAGGCAAAACTATAGATCGAGACTACTAGCAATAGACAAAGATAGTAATGTTATCGGGGTTCGGTCATCTTGCCTGAAGAGAAGAAGTTCGGATCGAAAGAAGGGTCCTCTTGCTCAAACTCGTGGGAAACCTCGTGCTCAACCTCGTTGGAAAACTCGTGCTCAACTTCGTTGGAAAACTCGTGCTCAACTTCGTGCTCTAAACAAGACAAACACACCAAGCACCAATCAACACGATGCAATGCGCACTCGAAAAACATGTATGCATGATGGATGCACTAGAGATGCACATGGAGCACGGAGAACATCACTCAAGCAAAACACCTCAAAACAAGATAACAACCTGATATTATTAATCTACACAGAAAAACACCCAAGTTTGATATAAGAATCGCTGAAATCGGAGTTACGGGCTAAAAGTTATGCCCGAAACAAGATTTGAGCGAAAACTGCCAATTACAGCAACATAGCATCTTGGGAGCTCAAAATAAATAATCTACAGCACCCAAAAAGCATGGCAAAGGACTTGAACATAAACTAGATATAATGTACAGCAACTAGGTCCAAAGTGCACCCCCAACGGAGTCACGGATCACTAGCAATGATCTTGGACATATTGAACTTTGAAATAAAATTCTGGCAGCAGAATTTTATTGAAAGTTTGGAGCAAAAGATAAGCATGCTACAGTCACTCAAATGGACATGTGAGGACATGGATGGAAAGACAACAATATATACTTCATGGAACAATCAAAATCCACCCCAAAACTATCATGCTTTGTCCTACAACATCACACGAACATGGCATCGGAATGTTACAGATTTCAGACTTAGTGAAATTTCACTAAGTCCTAAAACAGCAACATCATCATAGCATCAAAAGAGCATGTTTAAGACACCTCGAAACTAAACATGGCAAAGGGTAAGCACCTCGTCAAAATACATATGAAGGTGATCCCGAAACACACAAGCATGCATCAATGTGGTGAACACACCGATTACAACGAGCTCAACAACATGGCATATCATAACAAGTGAAAACACAACATGTGAACATGGCATCTTGCAACGATGATAACAAGGAAACAATAAATCTACCATGCAACCTATCACACACAACACGTAGTTCGTGACGAGACGAACACGTGGACATGTCATTTGCATCGTTTGGACAAACGAGCTAAAAGATCTCACATGTCAAAGGTGGCACAAAAATAACACATAGCAGCAGTTTATATCATCATACACTCTTGCAACAGCAAAACAAGGCCCTAGATGAGCTCTAACATGCATGACAACAACAGGTAAAACGTAGAGGGCATCTCCACGAACATCTGGACATATCACACGCTCAAAACGGAGCAACAGGTAAAAAGATACGGCAGGTCAAAGATTGCATCAGACAGGTAAAAACTGGGGCTTAGGGAAAGAGTCAACCTTAGGATCTGGGAAAAAAAA
>LR738712.1:223751726-223801592 GCA_902687465.1 Secale cereale
GAGGTAGAGTGAACAGCATCTCGAATTCTCTTCTTAGAAGCCTCCATCTTGAGCTGAGCTGCTTCTTGTTTCAAAGCCATATTATAGAACTTATCGAATTCGTCTGGCTCGAACAGAGTGAGAGCAAGCTGAAGTTCATCTTTGAGACCTCCACGGAACTGATAGATTTTGCTCTTTGCATCAGGTATGTCTTGCTTTGCATAGCGAGCGAGGTTTTGGAACTTGACATTATACTGATAGACTGTCATGGAGCCCTGCTTGAGGTTGCGGAATTGCTCACGCATACCCTCGATAACACTTGTAGGAATGTGATGCGAGCGGAAATCCTTGCAGAAGTTCTCCCACGAGATCACTTGACCCGGCCTTGAGTCTTTGTACTGCTGCCACCAATCAGCTGCTTGATCTTTCAGTTGGAAGGCTGCAAACTTCACATAGTCATCTTGTTTCACGTTACTGCACTCAAAATGCTTCTTAATATCGGTCAGCCAATCCTCAGCATCAAGAGGGTCGACACAGTAACTGAAAGCTTTAGGATTGTTGGCCAAGAACTGGTTGAGGGTAGCATGGTGCTGCTGGAAGAAGTTGCCTTGGTTCATTGGAATGCCCTGATTAGCTTGATTAGCTTGCATAGCCTGCATTTGCTGCATCATCTGCATCATCAACTGAGTGTTCTGAGCAGTAGTCTGCATAATTGCTCTCCAAGCCTCAGGCGGAGGAGGAGGTGAAGGAGGACGTTCTGGAACCTCTTCACCCTCTGGGTTGGCATTCGGAACCCTCTTCGGAGCCATCCTGTAAGAGATGACCACGAATCAGCAATTGATTGATAAAAGGAATAAGCTGAATCAATGGAATGAATTGCAACAAGTCTTCACAATAATCATTCGAACAATAAGAACGAATGAAATCATCCGAACAAGAGGAACGAATGAATTTCTTAGTTAATTGATAACATCAGTCTTCACGAGAAGCCACATAGGGATCAAAAGGATAAATAATAAAAACAACAAGATACGGAAAGGAACAAACACAAGAGAGGAGTTTCGTTCTAACATCTTTGTGCTGAAAGCATATGAACGCGTTACGAAAAGGTTTTGCAATCCCCGGATCAGCATAGCCAAGGACCCTTTAAGATGCAACTCCTGATAGTAACCTCGGTCATATAACTCCTTCACTCAATGTCGAACCCCGAACTCACTAACCTGCATTCGTTGGAAGAATGCCTACGATCTACTGGATAAAAACCCACCTATAGCTTTCCGAAAGATTCCAGTTATGCAATCAGGTGTTGGGGATACACGGGAAGCACCGCGCAATCAACTCTAACCTACATCCAGGTGTATCCATCCTTCAACACATAACCAGTCTTTCTCGGAAACTGTGTACCTCGGACCTTCGAAAAGCATCCACTATAACAAGCTATGGCAATACTCCCGAACTACCTCCCCAGTACTGGGTGATGTCGGGGTTATCGTGCCACTGGCCGTATAGGGGAGATTTTCGATGTCGGCCGTCTTAAGTATTTAGTACTGTCGCGATATGCTTGTTACAGTGATACCCCGAAGCTCAACTCCTCGGTAACAGGAGGCATCGAGAACAATATCCTTGTCACAAGAACATCGAAACAATCCCAGAATACTCGCGGGAATCCTAAAAAAAATTTTGTGCAAATTTTGAAGATAGGAGAGACAAGAGTAGACGTCAGGAGTCCTCACCAGAGAGAAAGGGGATGAGAAGCAAAGAAATCCTACTCTCCGATATAATATATGACTCAAAAAGTTTTCAGTGTGTGCCTAGACTCAACCGTCAACAGTTCGATCAAACAGTGGGGGCTCCTAGGTCGGAGAAGGCTCTGAATACCAACTTGTAATGCCCAGGATGGAATTATACCTCCTACGTGTCGAGGCACGACTTAAAGGCATAAGTCCATCCTAGAATGATCTCAAGTTTGGTAATCTTTGCACGACTCATGTAAAAGAGGGATAGTAAACTTAAAATAGTCGGCTTACAATCGCCACGTCACAGAATAACAGTACAAGTCTCAAAACATCATACAATAAGATCACTACAACCCTCTAAGGGCAAAAATCCAAATGTCAAAGTACCAAACTCAGATAAATAAAACAACCACAGGCGGATCGAATCCTAGTAAGAGTCTCCACTACTGATCGTCCGGGTAGCGCACGTAGTAACGACTACGCTCCTCGTCGTACTCCCAATCCAGCTCGGTGCCATCACCTGGATAGCTCACGGCTGGACCTGCATCTGGTGTGAAGTAACTGTGAGCCACAGAGGACTCAGCAATCCCGTTCCCGGGTAACAGAACTATCAAAGCCTTTAGGTGAGGGAAAGGCTGAAGAAAGAAATGAGGTGAAGGAACAACAAAGAGTCTGCAGCAGCAACTAGCACTAAACTTACGCAAGAGAAAGCGAGAAGAGAAGGCAACGCGAGAAGTGATCACGAAGTGATCCTAGCTACAAGCTCACAAGCATAACCCCTCCGTGTTCAACTCCCGAATCCCGATACGGAAATTGACAGTCACGGAACACACGCTGGTAGTGTATTAGCATCATTGTGTCAAGTTTTCTACAACCGGAATTAACAAGCTCCCATCTGCCACATAACCGCGGGCACGGCTTTCGAAAGTTCAAACCCTGCAGGGGTGTTCCAACTTGACCCATTACAAGCCCACGATCCGCGGAGTCGCAACTCCAAAGTGGGAAGACCCGAGTATCCTCGGAATCCCGTGCTCAAGTTAAACCGAACTAAGGTAAGGCTAATCCAGCAAATCCTCCCGGCGTGCCGACACCCTGATAGTAGCCGCGCGTATCTCGTCTCAGGCCACGACCGGATGAGCACAGCGTACAGTGGCCGAAACCCAAGTTGCCAAGGGGGGCCCCGCACACGACTCTAGTTTGGACCAACACTCAAATCGAGCACTGGCCCAGGGGGGGTTGAATTAATTAAGCCTCGGGTTAATTACTCCCTCGGAAAGGTTTTAGTTGTGTTAGGCGAATAGTACCAATGTTGGGACTTGCTGGAAAAGACTTAGCACTTAGCGGTTTATCGAGGGGGGTCCCATACACCCCAACCGTGTTAGGAACGCATAATCAAGGAACATAAAACCGGCTTATACGGATCCTAACGGCATGAGTGGAACAAAACACCAAGCAAAAGGCTTAGCCTTCCACCCTTGCCAATATATAGGTGATTTCAATTAAAACATTTATATAGTGTGATATAACCCAACCAAACTTCATCAAGAAGCAAGCATCTTCACTTCACCTGCAACTAGCAACGCTATAAGAAGGGCTGAGCGAAGCGTACTTAGCCAAGCAATGGTTTGCGTAGGTAGGGTGGTTAAACATGGCAATTGGTTACAAGTAGGAGGCTGACAAGAAGAACATGGGCATCGAGGCAAAACTATAGATCGAGACTACTAGCAATAGACAAAGATAGTAATGTTATCGGGGTTCGGTCATCTTGCCTGAAGAGAAGAAGTTCGGATCGAAAGAAGGGTCCTCTTGCTCAAACTCGTGGGAAACCTCGTGCTCAACCTCGTTGGAAAACTCGTGCTCAACTTCGTGCTCTAAACAAGACAAACACACCAAGCACCAATCAACACGATGCAATGCGCACTCGAAAAACATGTATGCATGATGGATGCACTAGAGATGCACATGGAGCACGGAGAACATCACTCAAGCAAAACACCTCAAAACAAGATAACAACCTGATATTATTAATCTACACAGAAAAACACCCAAGTTTGATATAAGAATCGCTGAAATCGGAGTTACGGGCTAAAAGTTATGCCCGAAACAAGATTTGAGCGAAAACTGCCAATTACAGCAACATAGCATCTTGGGAGCTCAAAATAAATAATCTACAGCACCCAAAAAGCATGGCAAAGGACTTGAACATAAACTAGATATAATGTACAGCAACTAGGTCCAAAGTGCACCCCCAACGGAGTCACGGATCACTAGCAATGATCTTGGACATATTGAACTTTGAAATAAAATTCTGGCAGCAGAATTTTATTGAAAGTTTGGAGCAAAAGATAAGCATGCTACAGTCACTCAAATGGACATGTGAGGACATGGATGGAAAGACAACAATATATACTTCATGGAACAATCAAAATCCACCCCAAAACTATCATGCTTTGTCCTACAACATCACACGAACATGGCATCGGAATGTTACAGATTTCAGACTTAGTGAAATTTCACTAAGTCCTAAAACAGCAACATCATCATAGCATCAAAAGAGCATGTTTAAGACACCTCGAAACTAAACATGGCAAAGGGTAAGCACCTCGTCAAAATACATATGAAGGTGATCCCGAAACACACAAGCATGCATCAATGTGGTGAACACACCGATTACAACGAGCTCAACAACATGGCATATCATAACAAGTGAAAACACAACATGTGAACATGGCATCTTGCAACGATGATAACAAGGAAACAATAAATCTACCATGCAACCTATCACACACAACACGTAGTTCGTGACGAGACGAACACGTGGACATGTCATTTGCATCGTTTGGACAAACGAGCTAAAAGATCTCACATGTCAAAGGTGGCACAAAAATAACACATAGCAGCAGTTTATATCATCATACACTCTTGCAACAGCAAAACAAGGCCCTAGATGAGCTCTAACATGCATGACAACAACAGGTAAAACGTAGAGGGCATCTCCACGAACATCTGGACATATCACACGCTCAAAACGGAGCAACAGGTAAAAAGATACGGCAGGTCAAAGATTGCATCAGACAGGTAAAAACTGGGGCTTAGGGAAAGAGTCAACCTTAGGATCTGGGAAAAAAAAACAGATCTGAAGTCGGAGTGGGCCGGCGGCTGGATCTGGCCCGCGCGGAGGGCACTGTTGCGGCGGCCTGCGGTGGAACAGGTACGGGCCGGCGGAGGCGGCTCGGCCCGGTGCGCGCGGCGGCGGCCCGCGGTGGCTGGGGCAGAGGCCCAGCGAACCGGCGCGGCTGGAGGGGCGGGGACGCGGCCCAGGGAGGCGGCGTTTGGGCCGGCGGAGCAAAACGGGCGAGGCAGAGGCGAGAGGAGGTGGGCCGGTCGGCGCCTGGCTGCGGGAGCGGTCGGGCCCGGTGGGGAGGCGACGATCTGGTCCCCGCTCCCGATCTGGCGAGCGGCGTACGGGCCCAGCGCCCCGGGGCGATGCGGCGCCAAGTGGACGCCCGGTCGGTCGACGCGCGGGAAGGAGACCGCGGGGATCCGGCGGGTCGACCTCTTGGCGTTGACTCCGAGCGCCTCGAGGTGATCTGTCGATCGGCGGCTGGTGGAAGGATCCTTCGGGATCCCAGATCTGGAACAGTTGGAGGATTGGATCTGAACGAAAAATAGAAAAAAAAAACGAAATGGTGGAGAGGGGAAGAAGAAGGGAAAACCACAATAGACTAGGGTCTATTTATAGCAGTTATAGACTAGGGTTTTGAGACTAGGGTGTTTAGGAGCCCTCCGATCGTGATCCAACGGATCCGATCGCGGTGAAGAATTAAAAGGACCAGACGGAGATAAAAGAAAAAAGGAGGGGTATTTCCGGGACACGAAGTAAGGGCACTTCGGATCCACACGGACAACGGAGGGAAAAGTCAACGGAGTCCAAACGAGACGAGATTTGAGAGGCGGGTTGCACACAACAAAACAACAACACACAACACAACCTCACGGCACACCGGTAACGAAAAACGACCGAACAACAAAGTAGGCCTACGGGACGTCACGAACACGTGAGGGAGCTCCGGAACACGAAACGGACAACGGGAAGAAACGCCACGAACCGGAAACAACCCACAACACAGATGCAATGCAATGCACATGTCTACATGATATGAATGAATGCCACACACTCACACAACAAAACGACGAAAGCCCGAAAGACAAAGAACCCGAAATGGAAATAGATGAAGCCGGAGATATATTATAAGCCCAAAAAGGGAAAGTATTACATCCGGGGCATTACACCGACGCCCTCCGTCGCCTGGCCCTTGGCCCCGAGCTCCGGCCTCCCTCCGTCCTCAGGCCGAGGCAGCGCCCTGCCTCTGTTCCCTGCCAGCCAGAGCCGCCCCAAGCCTGCCGCCGCGACGCCCTGTTCCTCTCCCGACGCCCCGTGCTGCTGCCAGGCCTCTACTTCGTCGCCGAGACCGCAGTTTTCCCTTGGTTTTTGTAGTATTGTTGCTGTAATGTTAATCTCAGATAATCATGGAGCTGCAAGTATTACTACTTTTGGGCCCGAACGTCTACGGTCGCCAAGACCCGACGCAACAAGTTCCACGACACGTGACTTGACCGCTACGAGCCTCGAGTACGACTACACGGTGGCGTGTCAAGTACCCCTACGACCGCGAAGTAACAAGTACCGCGACGACCGAGTACATCTACGGCCCGAACGTCTACCGTCGCCCCGAGTACAACTACCGTCGCCGAGTACCACTACTTCCTCTACCGTTGCCCGAGTACAACTACCGCCACGTGAACGACTTCTTCCTCTTAGGCCGTGTACCACTACTTCCACTACTACGGCTACTTCCACTACGACCTCGAACCCCTCCGAGAACGATGGTTCCGAAGGTATAACCCCGTCGATGACCCGTGAGATGCATGCTTGCTTGTGTTGTATGAAATGTTTGCCTTGTGTGCTCCGTGTCCGTTTCGTCCCTTTTGTCTTGTTCCTCGGTTGCCTCGTCGCCGACTCGTGGGAACCCGGTGACGGGATCGCCCCACCTTCATCTCGTTGGACTCGCTCATGCCATCTTACCTTTTGCACCGGACTCTCAACGAGTTACCGGAACCGATATGGTGCCGTTGCATCATTTTCGGATCGTTGCCGTGGCACCTTTCCATTCCACCACGGTGACAAATGCTTCTTATCCTCTTAAGTCCCCTTTTAATAACTTGCATAAAACTTGATCATGTCATCCGCATCATATAACAACATGAGAATGTTTAATTGTTGTTGCTTTAATAATTATTAAACATGCTCATGGGGATTTTCCGGATATGTTGTTGTTATTTCCGGCCCCATTTAAATTGCCTAGTTAGTGTAGTTTTATTATGCTTCACCTTTTGCCATGTTAACAAACATTTAATCTTGTCTTGTTAATAAACGAGAGTCAACTAAATAATTAATTGTGGTGTTTTGTCAATATGCAACTCGTTGCATATTGATCTCCACTTAACTTGTAGTGTTGTTTGTGCTTTTGCCATGCCATGCATATTTAAACCGGACATGCATCATACTTGGATGTGCATCGTATGCCATGTTTATGATTTGTGTGTTTACCGTGTTGTTTCTTTCTTTCCGGTTTGCTTCTCTTGATAGCTTCGGTTTCGTTCCGGAGTTGTGAGGTTTCGCTCGACTGTGTTGCTCCGTCTTCTTCTTGGATCCGTTCTTCTCCCTTGTGGAATCCCAGGCAAGATGACCGAACCCGGATACCATTACTATTTTTGCCTATTGCTAGAGTATCGTTCTATAGTTTTGCCTCGATGCCCATGTTCTTCTTGTCAGCCTCCTACTTGTAACCATTGCCATGTTTAACCACCCTACATACGCAAACCGTTGCTTGGCTAAGTACGCTTCGCTCAGCCCCTCTTATAGCTTTGTTAGTTGCAGGTGAAGATTGAAGATGCTTGCTTCATGTTGAAGTTTGGTTGGGTTATAGCACACTATATATAAATGCTTAAATGAAATCATCTATATACTGGCAGGGTGGAAGGCTAAGCCTTTTGCTTGGTGTTTTGTTCCACTCATGCCGTTAGGAACCCTATAAACCGGTGTTATGTTCCTTGATTATGCGTTCCTAACACGGTTGGGGTGTATGGGACCCCCTTGATAAACCGCTAAGTGCTAAGTCTTTTCCAGCAAGTCCCAACCTTTGGTACTATTTGCCTAATAACAAACTAATAAAACTTGCATGTGGACTAGCTATCCCTTTTATTTTTAATTCAACAACCCCGGGCCAGTGCTCCACATGAGTGTTGGTCCGAAACGGGGAGCCTGCGGGGCCACCTCGAGGAAACTCAAGGTCTGGTAAAAACCCGTAGCTTCGCCCATCTGGTCGTGTCCTGAGACTAGATACGCGCGGCTACCTATCAGGGTGTCGACACGCCGGGAGGATTTGCTGGATTAGCCTTACCTTAGTTCGGTTTAACTTGAGCACGGGATTCCGTGAATACTCGGGTCTTCCCAACTATGGAGTTGCGACTCCGCGGATCGTGGGCTTGTGATGGGCCAAGTTGGAACACCCCTGCAGGGTTTGAACTTTCGAAAGCCGTGCCCGCGGTTATGTGGCAGATGGGAGCTTGTTAATTCCGGTTGTAGATAACTTGACACAATGTTTCTAATACACTACCAGCGTGTGTACCGTGACTGTCAATTTCCGAATAGGGATTCGGGAGTTGAACACGGTGGGGTTATGTTTGGCCGGCTTTAGTTAGGATCACTTCGTGATCATCTTTCGACCGATGCTCTTCTCTTCTCGCTCTCTTTTACGTAAGATAGTGCTAGTTGCTGCTGCAGACTCTTGTTTTTGTTCCTTCACCTCTCGTTTTCTTTTCTTCAGCCTTGTCCTCACCCAAGGCTTAAATAGTCTTGTTACCCGGGAACGGGATTGCTGAGTCCTCTGTGGCTCACAGTTACTTCACCACACCAGATGCAGGTTCAGCCGAGTTCGATGCAGGAGCTGGTTCAAGTACTTCATCGGGAGCTCGATGAAGCTTGTGGTCGTTTGCTTGTGACGCTTCGACGATCAGTAGTGGTTTCTACTAGGATTCGATCCTGACCTGTGGCTTTATGTTGTTTTGGTATCTTCTTTTGGTTCTTCACCCGTAGTCGGGTTGTGATGTTCTGAATGATGTTTTGCTTATGTAATGTATTGTGTGAAGTGGCGAGTGTAAGCCAACTATCTCCTTTTGCATTTTAATCCCTCTTTTACATGAGTCGTGCAAAGATACCAAACTTGAGATCATTCTAGGATGGGCTTATACCTTTAAGTCGTGCCTCGACACGTAGGAGGTATAGTCCCATCCTGGGGATTACATCCAGGTACTCCTACATTGGTAGTTACTATGTAGAATGACCAACGCAATATAAAAAAAGTTGATTCGTACTTTTTACTTCCTGATTGCAGTGTAGGGACGAGCGAAAACAACTACATCCTAGTGCGGAATGCACTTTCTACCGGTTCATACATGGACCGAGGACTCGCTGGGACGGCTGCACGGCGGTTTTTTGGACAGGTGCGTGGATAAGAGGCATTGTGGTCTGCTTATTTCTGCAAATAGCGGTGCTTAAATTTAGTGGAATGCATAAGAATTTCAGTTGTTCAGTACACTACATGGTTCAGTTCAGCATTCTAGCTGAGAACACAATTATAATTGGTTATTCTGGAATGAGAGAACCTAACCCTAGATGGTGGCAACAAGAAAAAACCAGAGTGAACTCCAGGAAATTTAAGCCTGCCGAGAGGCCCTTTGCTCAAAGAAGCCTTTCTTGTTTTTTTCCTGATTTGTAAACCTTCTCACAACTGTGAACTAGTATATGTTTGTTATGTTCTATGAATCATTGATATGTATAAAATTGCTTAACTTATGCTTTCCAAGTTCTTATGAAGCTGAGTTTAATGTGAGTGTTCCACATGAACACTAGACTAGCGTGTGAACGTTTGGAATTTACATTGTGGCCTCAGTTAACTGCATGAACCACTGTAAAAAGATACATAGTTGCTTATATGTCAGACAGCCGATTGTTGATTGTTAGCTGGTCGATAGCCTAGTGTTGAAGCGAGCTGAGCCAATGTGCCGTGTTTTGCACAACTCCTTACAAGTGGGGTAGCACTAACATTGTTTATAAGTACTTATGTATACGTCGACGCACAGTTCTCAAACGAGTACTCTATTTAATCAAAACTCACACTGCTCGTATGATAAAACTAGTGAGGATGCATCTGTTTCGACAACAATTACGATGATTCACGGGCACACAAAGTAGCAGCAGTTCCCATTGACGGATTCAAACAGAGTACTATCCCTAGAGGGCTCGATAACAGGTAAGGTTCGGATAATTAGACAGAATCCAAACTACTATTAAACACTAGTTGGGGCAAGTATTTCATGCCTCGATCTAATTTCGGCTCGACACAAGACGGACCTTGCCATGAACATCATCGAGGACGTCCGGCAGCAGCTCAATCCTGTGAACCTTCATCAAGACAACCTTGTGTCCTTGCCACTCATAAACTTGTTTCTGGAGGCATGCCACATCATCTTCCTGTATAAACTTGACAAGAACAGTATGCCTCACAAACGAAGGAGTAGCTTTGAACTTATTTGCTTCAGTACACCCTGGACAACACGCCTGACAACAGTGAGGCTGGAATACAAGTATTCATTGGTATAAGCGCAAATGGCTTCCAGGATCCAACAGCCTAAAAATGTTGTTTTCCCAGTGCGTATATTCAGGTCATCCGCCTCATAGCAAGTGACATGTACAACCACGCAATCCTTGTCTGCATCAGGGCTGTAATTGAAAAAGAAACAAATTCTAAATTACTTTCCAGTATAAGAAACACAAGTTATTTAAACCACTATGTATAGCATGGCATCGAAGCTAATAAAATTTTGCATTGTTCATCACTACATACTTAGATGAAAAACCACAATCAAGATCGGCAATGAAGAAAATCACCCTGGGCAGCTCATCAGGGGGGGGCATCCTCGAAGGGGGAAAACTGCTCCTGCAGTGCCACGGGGGATGTAACCTCAAACGGGGCATTGACCATCTCAGTAGTGGCCGTGAGCGTATCTGGGCTCGGCTCGGTGGCTGCCTCCATCTTCTTGGAGCTCTCTGTATCGTGGGGATCAGCCTCCCGCGTCTCCTCCAATATCGGCATATCTTTACCTGGTTCTCCTTGGTCCATCATGAAACTAACGAATACTAGGAGACCACTGAAAGGAAAACACAATTGCAATGATAATGAAACAAAAAAGAGAGTGAGGATCGGTTATTGCTTTGCAAAATTTTTTTTTCTCTGAACGAAAATATACCAACATCACGGATTCGCTTACCTTCCCTTCGTTGGGGGAGAAGAACAGTGGAAGATGCGAGTATAGCCTTTCTTGAAGACGGTGAGGGAGAAGGGGATTCCGCGAAGAGTGAAATGATGGTTGCTTCCTCCGTCAAACTTAGACTGCGGGGAGGTGGGGTTTTGTGATACAACGGCTCGTTATTGCCGTGCTACGACCGTGGTGACTCTCCGCCTAGATACTGTCTTCCAATTTGGTGGATGGCATTTGGGCCCGCGCGCTGCATGGCCCACATGTGGGTGAACAAAAGTATAATGGCATTCAGTAGAGGGAGACGTTTCGATGACCTAGGAGGAGCCGGAAGCGGTATTGTATCCACTGTACTAGTAGTAATTGTTTTTCTGGGTAGCTGTAGAGTGTCTCCACTTTACTAGTAGTAATTGTTTCTCTGGGCCCAAGACAAAACTGCCCATCCACCCTAGTAAATAGTAACAACGGGGCTGTGCGGGGGCTGTGGCCCTTCTAGCCAGGGTTTATTTATGTTTACCACATCATGAGCCCAGTTGTGTTTTTTTCTTGCTGAAAATGGCTGGCCCAGTTCTATTTTTTTAAGAAATACCCAAACGAGGCCTACTTGCTTTATCAGCCCTGCTGGGCTTCAAATCTTTCAAGACGAGGAGATTTTCATTCAGTTTGCCCAGAAATGAGCTGTACATTTTTAAAACACATCAAACCGGGAATTAGTTTCAGTTTTTTTTCATTACAAGATTTTAAATTCCATTGATTTTTATGCGTGGACAATTATTCGGATTTTATATTTATATAAATTATTTTTCAAAATAGTTTGAATGTGAATAGATATTTCGGGATTAAAAACAGTTGACCGCACCGAAATATGCAAAAAATAGTATAATTTTTAACCGTGGCCACAATATGGGGTTTAATGCTAACAAAAATAAGATGGGCTCCAAAAAAATTAGCAAATGGGCTGTACATTATTAGAAATAATGCACACGAGAGCAGTGGATGTTGGATGTCCATCCAACGGCTGTCGTGCTTCTTCAATCTCTGCTTTTCCTAACAAGCGCCGGCGGTACTGCCTGCTCCCAACTCCCGCGGCCGGCTATGCTGCCGCGCAGGCCTCACCGCCCCACCGTACTCCCATCACTGGCCTAGCCATCCCTCTACTCACCAACACATGTTGTTTTCTTCGGGGACGATAGATGAACTAGTAAACCCTCCTACTCCTCCGCGTGGGAAACAACTATCGAGTCTTCCCTGCCTCCGTGTCGTTCCCTTCCTAGGCCTCGCTGTCGTCCACCGCCCTGGTGCTCTCGGCGCGGCTTGGTTAACATGGTCAATGAACGACATCCATCGGAAGTGGACTGTACGTGGAGAGGCTGACAGCTGGGTCCATGCCCACACGCAAGGAAATGCCTCCTTATTACGCGCAAAATAATGATTCCTCCACCTGACAGCTAGGACCCACGGGAAGGTCCTCTGTTTTACTCGAAAAAATGTTCCCCCCGCTGACAGGTCGAACCCACCAGCTATATCTTCACACGCAATGAACTGCCTCCTTATGGCACATAAAAAAAGAATACCGCCCTGCAAGCCGGGACCCACCATAGTGGGTGGATGACTTGTGGGCCTACTAAGTTTACGAGGACAGAGGGATTTGTCAAGTTAGTCAATATGAACGATTCTAGCTCCAGTGACTGTACGATGTCCATCCAACGGCCATAGTGCTTCTTCAACCTCTGGTCTTCTAGCTCCAGCCGCCCAAAGCAGCGCTGGTCGTGCCGCCTGCTCCTGCATCTCGTGGCCGGATGTGCTGCCGCGGAGGCCTCACCACGCCCATACTACTCCCACTGCTGGCCAGGCCATCCCTCCACTCACCCACAGCCCCTGTTATTCTGCGGCGACGGCAGCCTCACACCGCAGCCGAACAAGTAAACCCTCGTAATCCTCTCCACGTGGGCATCCACTGCTGCGTCTTCCCCGGCTCTGCGTCGTCCCCTTCCTAGGCCTCGTCGTCGTCCACCGCCTTGGTGCTCTCTGCGCCACGTGGTCAATGTAGTCAACGACCGACTTCCATCGGATGAGAACTATATGTGGAGAGGCTGACAGCTGGGTCCACGGCCACTGCTAGGTCCACGGCCACAGCCTAGTTTTTTGGGATCTGGCAAGTAAGTCACTTTGTCAAGCCTGTTAGGCTTCAAATCTTTCAAGACGAGGAGAGGTTCATTCGGCTGGTCGAGAAAACGGCCTATCGTAATGAGAAATGGGTTGTACATTTTTAAAACACATCAAACCGGCAATTAGTTTCAAAATTCTTTTTTTCATTTAGATATTATAAATTGCATTGATTTTTATGCGAGGAAAATTTGTTGGATTTTATGTTGATATACATTTATTTTTAAAATCAGTTTGAATGTGACTCAAAATTTCGGGATTAAAAACAGTTCGGACCGCACCGAAATATGCAAAATTACGTATAATTTTTAACCGTGGCCACAATATGGGCTGTAATGCTAACGAAAAGAATAAGGGCTCCAAAAAAACCTTAAGAATTAGCAAATGGGCTATAAATTATTAGAAATAATGGCAGTTGGGATGTATGATGTTTTCCGTATATTTGAGGCTTTCCTAAAAAAAAGGTTGACGCACAAGCAGTGACTGTTGGATGTCCATCCAACGACCGTCGTGCTTCTACAATCTCTGCTCTTCCTGCTCCAGCCTCTCAAACAAGCGCCGGCGGGACTGCCTGCTCTTTACTCCCCACGGCCGCATGTGCCGCCTCGCAGGCCTCACCGTCCCACCGTACTCCCATCGCTGGCCTAGCCATCCCTCTACTCACCCACACCTGCTGTTTTCTCTGGGGACGACAGACGAACCAGTAAACCCTCGTACTCCTCCGCGTGGGAAACAACTGCCGAGTCTTCCCTGGCTCCGTGTCGTTCCCTTCCTAGGCCTCGTCGTCGTCCACCGCCCTGGTGCTCTCGGCGCGGCCTGGTCAACGTGGTCAATGAACGACATCCATCAGAAGTGGACTGTACGTGGACAGGCTGACAGCAGGGTCCACGGCTGCACGCAAGGAAATGCCTCCTTATTACGCGCAAAATAATGATTCCTCCACCTGACATCTGGGACCCGCCGAGAGGGCCTCTGTATTTCGCGAGAAAAACGTTACCGCCGCTGACAGCTCGGACCCACCAGCTATATCTTCGCACGCAAGGAAGTGCCTCCTTATTACGCACAAAAAATGAATACTCTCCCTGTTAGCTAGGACCCAGTATAGTGGCAGGCTGACTTGTGGGCCTACTAAGTTTACGGGGACGGAGGGCTTTGTCAACTTAGTCAATATGCACGATTATAGCTCCAGTGACGGTACGATGACCATCCAACGACCGTAGTGCTTCTTCAACCTCTGGTCTTCTTGCTCCAGCTGCCCAAACGAGCTAGCAAACCAGCGCCGGTCGTGCCTCGTGCTCCTGCCTCTCGTGGTCGGCTGTGCTGCCGTGGAGGCCTCACCGCCCCGTACTAATCCCACCACTGGCCAGGCCATCCCTCCACTCACCCACACCCCCTATTATTCTGCGGTGACGACAGCCTCACGCCGCAACCGAACCAGTGAACCCTCATACTCCTCTACGCGTGGGCATCCACTGCCGCATCTTCCCCGGCTCCGCGTCGTCCCCTTCCCAGGCCTTGCCGTCGTCCACCGCCCTGGTGCTCTGGGTGCGGCGTGGTTAACATGGTCAAGGAATGGCTTCCATCAGACGTGGACTGTACGTGGAGGGGCTGACAGCTGGGTCCATGACGGCAGCATGGAAGTGCCTCCTTATTACGCGGAAAATAATTATTCCTCCACCTGACAACAGGGACCCACCGGACAGGCCACCGTATTTCGCGAAAAAAACGTTTCCCCCCAGACTGCTGGGACCCAGCGGACGGGCCAGCGTATTGCGCGAAAAAAACGTTCCCCCCCTGTCAGCTCAGACCCACTGGAAGTGCCTCCTTATTATGCACAAAAAAATGAATACTCCCCCTGCTGGTTGGGACCCACCTTGGTGGGAGGCTGACTTGTGGGCCTACTAAGTTGATGGGGAGGGATTGCTTTGTCAACTTAGTCAATATGAATGATTCTAGCTCCAGTGACCGTACGATGTCCATCCAACGACCTTAGTGCTTCTTCAGCCTCTGGTCTTGTTCCTCCAGCCGCCCAAAGCAGCGCCGGTCGTGTCGCATGCTCCTGCCTCCCGTGGCCGGCTGTGCTGCCGCGGAGGCCTCACCGCCGCCTACTCTTCTGACCGTTGGCCAGGCCATCCCTCTACTCACCCACACCGCCTGTTATTCTACGGCGATGGCAGCCTCACACCGCAGTGAACCAGTGAACCCTCGTACTCCTCTATGCGTGGGCATCCACTTCCGCGTCTTCCCTGGCTCCGCCTCGTCCCCTTCCTAGGCCTCGCTGTCGTACACCGCCCTGGTGCTCTCCGTGTGGCGTGGTCAACATGGTCAAGGAACGTCTTCCATCGGACGTGGACTGTACATGGAGAGGCTGACAGCTGGGTCCACGGCCACAGCAAGGAAGTGCCTCCTTATTACGCGCAAAATAATTATTCCTCCACCTGACAGCGGGGACTCACCGGACAGGCCACTGTATTTCGCGAAAAAAATCGTTGCCCCCTGACTACTGGGACACACCAGCTACATCTTTGCACGCAAGGAAGTGCGTCCGGTCAAAAACAACGATACGCCCCCCTGACTGCTAGGACCCACCAGCTACATCTTCGCACGCAAGGAAGTGCTTGACAGTCGGGACCCACCTGGTCGAAGCATACGTAGCGTTGTCATTCTGGTCGTGAACCTGTACGTACATACTGGTCGATGTAGAGGCACGCACGTGTATTAGCAGAGGCGCGCACGTAGCATGTACACGTATTTACAACGGCCATGGTGCAAGAAAGTAAATACAGCCACGTACGTACATACGGGCGGGGTCTCGAACGCTTACTCGCGCGTACGTACGGCCAGGGGTCGTGTGCATGGTTGGGTCAGAACGGAGAAACATCGTCATCGTCGTGTTCATGGGGAGCCAATCGGCTGGGTCAGAACGGAATGCGTCTTCGTGTTCATCGGGAGGGCTTGGACGGAACAGTCGATGGAAACGAGGCGTGGCGTACCGTAGAGCGGAGGAAACGACATTGTGTTCGACCGGCCACATTTGAAACGGGATCCTATTCATCGGGAGGGGTCTGGCGTACCGAAAAACGGAGGAAACGGACCTCCTACGGTTGAAATGTTGATTGGGAGGGTCGTGGCGTACCGCAGAACGGAGGAAACAGACTTGTGTTGGAGCGCTACGGTCGAAACGGGGGTCCTGTTCATCGGGAGGGGTGTGGCGTACCCCAAAATGAAGGAAACTAACTTGTGTTGGAGCGCTACGGTCGAAACGGGGGTCCTATTCATCGAGAGGGGTGTGGTGTACTGCAAAACGGGACTCCACAGGATACTGTTCATCACCACTGTCGACCCCCTCGAGCCTCCACGGGCTACTGTTCATCCACTGTCAACCTCCTCCAGCCTCCACCTGTGACTGTTCAGCCTCCACTGCGCGCTACTCCGCCGGCTACTGTTTAACCAGCCCTCTCCATGGGCTCCTATTCAACCACCCCTCCACGGGCTCTTGTTCATCCAGCCCTCCACCGTCTACTGTTCATGCAGCCCTCCACTGGGGGTTCCTGTTCATGCAGCCCTCCACGGGGTCCTGTTCATGCATCCCCAACCGACTCGATCGAACAGGGTCCTGTTCATGCAGATGCAACACCACGGGGTCCTGTTCAGCCACCCCCACCGGGGACTGTTCATCCAAACCCCCCAGCAATGCTCACTGTTCATGCAAAGGAAGCATCGATCGACTTCAGTTAGCAGCAGTAGCAAAGGAATCACTCGATCGGGTTTAGTTAACAGCCATCGATCGATCGCTCGGTTTCAGTAACACGTAGCCTGCAGTGCAATCGCTCGAGTTCAGTTAGAGCCCAACGCCTCGCAACCACGCGCATGCATGTACGAGAGAAACGTGCATCGCTCGGCCCCGGCCACCAACCGTAACCGGGAACACCCCGATATTTTCCTCGCCCTTGCTTCTACCACGGGTTTTTCTGTCATGGACGGCCCAAAGAATGTCGTGCAGCTTCGTCTCCGGCCCGCCCAGGACGAAAAGCCCATTTTCTGTCATTATTTTTTGTCATAGAAGTAGGACCCCACCACATCTATGATGATACCGTGTTTTGTCACAATTATTGTCATAGAAGTGTCATAAGTATGTCAGAAAAAAGTTTTGTTCAGACCAAAATGTCATGGATGTGTCCTTTTTTTGTAGTTTAGTCGTGCTTCAAAACTAAACGGCACGGCATTAAAAATAATAAAGGTCTATTACTAATGTGGCACCTCGGGCCAACGCGGCCAGATCGCATTTTGCACGAGAAATTACACACCATGTTTCGTTGACATGTGGTCCCGTGTACCATATGAATGACTCCAAGTTCGACCTCCGTGATGCTAGGTGCGAGCCGAGGAACACTGTTGGAGAGACCCCCCTCATAATTTTCCTACATTGGTCGTTTGATTCATAGTATAGAATGCTATAGGATATTTTTCCTATGTAATCATGTTTTAATTGGCAATCTAGCATCCACTCAACTTTTGTTTCACTTCCTTTGATCTCACGAAGAGAGTACTTGCTCTAAATGATGTGCCACTGCAAGAACCGCCTATATTAATTAACCATGCTCTAGAAAGGTGGACCAGCTTTGGCTATAGTAGTAATGTAGGTTAGTAGGTGACCTTGCGCTTGGCTCTTCTCCTCTTCCGGAAGTGGAACAATAATGATGGTACTACTTCTGGCAATCTGACACCAAATGAACTGCTGCGCGTCCACCGCTTGTAAGCTAAAGTTTCTCCTTGTGCTGCGAGACACCATGCAAGCGTTGGCGAGGGAGAAGGCATAGTAAGCCAGCTTCTCATCATTCTGCGAGTTGACGGGACACATCAAAGTTACGTATTTATTAGTAATCTCTTCAAAAATGGTCGACCATGTCCATGGCTACCATCCCGTTCTCTGTCATTGAGTACGTGCACTATACACATGCCATCGAGGAGGAGAAATATTGCATAGTACTAGGTGCCATCGAAGTGCACGACTCACTTACGCACTGTATATCTCCAGTTTCTTGCATGACACGCCACCTTGATGCTAGATGTCCCGCGTGTCAAGGAGGCATATAGTATGATTTTGTAAAATGGAGGCATATGGATGTCCCGCGTGCTGGCAACAGGATGAACAAAGCTCATGTCTTAAATGAAAGAGTGGAAGAACATAGATTCCCGACGACCCAGAAGGAACTACAAACCTCGGGGTGGACCGTCTGCACTCATAATATTTTATATTATTCAACGATATAAAATCAACCAAATCTCTCCATGTTCCTATACCATTCTATAGTATGAGAATAACTTTGAACGTAAGCCATTGATTCACTCTATCCAATGGTCATAGTTGGAAAATCTAAACAAAACCAAGCATTGGGTCAACTCTTTTTTCGAGATCAACTCGTTTAGCACTTAGATTGTTGCCGCCTGCCCACCTATATATCCGCTCACGTGTGATGACCACAAGAGCTATCCACTCAGATTGTATGTTAAAATAATAAAGGTCGATAACTAATGCGGCACCTCGGGCCAACGCGGCCAGATCGCATTTTGCACGACAAATTGCACACCATGTTTTGTTGACATGTGGTCCCGTTCCAACATGTCAGTGAGACGACGGCGAGTCCTTTTGTACAATTTCTGAAAGAACGTGTAGGCTGGGGCGCCTCTTCGTGTACGGTGGCAAACTGGAAACCATCCACCGACTCTTCGCCTTTCCCTTTCGATTTGGAACTGCTGTCGCACGCTCTTCCTCCCTCCTCCATTTGCGTTCACCCTTCCTTCTGCCACTGTTCGATCGTCTTCTCCATGGAGGGAACAAGCTGGAAATGACCCCATTATTCTTGCCCCAATCTGAAAGATGACGTGGTTGGGGAACTCATTGATCGGTGCGACGTCATCACCTCGGCTAGCATGGCAGGTTCGTTCAAGAACATTCTCGACTCAACTAATAACATCATTACAAGGAACCCAATGGTCCAGGAGCGGTTTGATCTCCTCTATCTTCTTCGACGTGACCCTGCTGACTCGTGCGGGTACGAGGGATGCCTCGCCTTGTGCAAGTTGATGCCGCTTAATAATGATACGTATAATGTTAAGATGCTATCACTTGAGGCTAAGGATTGGGCATGCGCAAATGGAGATTGGGTTGTTTATATTGGGTACAATTGCGAGTGGGAACTTGTGAATTTGTACACTCGTCAGCGGATTCCACTTCCAAAAATCTCCGAGTGCCCTGAGGTTGAGCACACAGATGATCTACGTACGTTCAAATATGATCATGGTGACAGTCGTCTACGGAAGATAGCAATTTCTCGAGTTCCCAATCGCTCTTGGAATTACAAGAACTATCAAGTTGTTGCTATCTTCGACAAGTTTGTTACAGTCCTTCGTGGTTCGACTAGATGGATATTACTCAAAAATCAGTTTCTATACACGAATGTGTACTGTGATGCAATTGAATACGTTTGTCTTCCACCGTAATTATAATTGTTTCATCCACATGCATGCGAGTTAGCAAGTTTCCCTTCTTCTTGTGTTTCCAAGGTTCGGTGAACATTCCACCACCTATACTTGAAATTTTTTATAACCCAGGGGGAGATGACGATGGTAATGATCACGAGCATGAGGACGAGCAGGGTCCATATGCTCACTGGAGGCTGGCAACTAATTCCAATGGATCACCACTTCTTGTATGTATACAGCCCACTGCTAATGTTACTACTAAGGGAGCAGGTGTTGTCTCCCATGGTCGCACTCTCTGGACCTATTCGAACACCCGTTGCATGGTATTCGGGATGGATACTAGTGTGCTAGCGCCAACACCTTCTCCCTCATACAGTATTGATAGTCTTGGAGCAAGCTCGCTCTTCCTTGGACAAAACTATCCAATGATGGTGAAAGGCGATCCAACTACTATTGACACAACGTTACTACCATTTATGAGAAGCAACTGTATCTATACGTCGGAAATTGTGGTGGTTCCCTACCCTTATCGTGTAATAGTAGGCGGCTTCAGCCTGGATGATCAGTCCTGCGTTGGTCTAGAGATTGACACTAGCTGGCCCTTCCCAGAGAATCACTTGTGGTTCAAAGCAAGTGTTTCCAATGTCGAGGATTGGTTGAGTTGAAGTTCATTTCATTGCGTGTTATTTGTTGTGTGATGAAAACTTTAGTAATTATAATGTATCCTCGTTGTCCTTGTGGGTTGATGACCTGTTGTAGGTAATAAAATGATATGCCTGTGATGAACTTGCTAGATTTATGAATGGCTTTTGAGTCGCTTCTCTGAGTGGGTGATGCGACGAGGAGAAAATATATTTTCCAAATAAATAATTGTACGTGACCCGGAGCGTCAAGCTCTTGCCGTCGAGACAGCCGCTCCTATGGCGGAGGAAATGCCTTTAGTCCTCGCCGTCGAGCCCCGGGCTCCAGCGTAGGCATAGCATACCGTCCGATTCCTCCAAACTGGGGAACTTCCTGAGGAGCAGGAAGAAGCGGAAAAAGTAGCCCATCGAGCTGCTATGTACCAGTTCGTCGATGGAGTCCTGTACAGAAAGAGACCGAACGGCGTGAAATTGAAGTGTATCCCTCGAGAGGAAGGACTGGGGCTGTTGGCAGAGATACATGGAGGCATATGTGGATCCCACATAGGGTCAAGAGCCCTTGCCGGCAAAGCATTTCGGCAAGGCTTCTTCTGGCCCACTGCCCTCTAGGATGCGACGATACTGGTCACCAGGTGTGGAGCGTGTCAGTTCCATTCAAAGAAACTTCAGCAACCAGCTCAAGCCCTTCAAACCATTCCTCTCTCCTAGCCCTTCTCGGTCTGGGGGCTCGACATACTAGGCCCTTTCCTCGATACTTGTACGTTGCAATCGACAAGTTCACAAAGTTGCCAGAGGTGGAGGCACTGAGGAAGGTCACAGCCCAGTCAGCCGTCAAATTCTTTAAGGGACTAGTGTGCCGTTTTGGTGTACCCAACAGGGTCATCACCGACAACGACACACAGTTCACAAGACGCGCCTTGATGCAATATACCCAAGGCCTCGGCAAGATGAGCTTGAGCAAGAGCAACTGCGGCAAGATGACACAACGCTCCTTGAGGAAGATCGTCTTCGGGCGGCTGTGAGAGCAGCACGCTACCAGCAGGCCTTGCGCCGCTACCATAGCCGCAAGGTCCGTGCCCGAAGCATTGAGGAAGGCGACACTACAAGAAATATGTCAACTTATGACCTTTTATGAGTGACCCTGGAAGAATTGGTCATAGATCTATGACCATTTCAGACCAATTGGTCAAAAGCTGTTCGGGGGGCTCCAAACCCTAAACTATTACGACCATTTTGGTCAGAAAGGTCATAATTTCCTTACACGAAATGGTCATAAAGCAGATAGCACTGGTTCGCTGCCTTATTTCTAGCTGATCATGACCAATATAGTGTTGGGGAACGTTGCATGGAAAACAAAAAATTTTCTCTACGTTCACCAAGATCAATCTAGTAGATGCAACTACGAGGGGAGAGTAGGATCCACATACCCTTGTAGATCGCTAAGCGGAAGCGTTAAGAACGCGGTTGATGGAGTCGTACTCGCCGCGATTCAGATCGCTGAAGATCCAAGCACCGAAGCAACGGTGCCTCCGCGTTCTTCACACGTACGGCTCGGAGACGTCTCCTCCTTCTTGATCCAGCAAGGGGTGGAGGAGAGGTTGATGGAGAACCGGCAGCACGACGGCGTGGTGGTGGTGGTGATGGAGGATTCCAGCAGGGCTTCGCCTAAGCACCGCGGGAGAGGAAGATGTTATGGGAGAGGGAGGGCAGCACCGAGGCACGAACTTGTTTTGGCTGCCCTCCCTCTACCTCTCTATATATAGGGGGAAGGAGGAGAGGGGGGCGCCCTAGGGTTTCCCCTAGGGGGGCCGGCGGCCAGGGCAGGGGGGGCGGCGGCCAAGGGCCAGGCCCTAGGGTTTCCCCCCCTAGGCGCCTTGCCCCCCAAGCCAGGGGGGTGCGGCTGCCCTGGGAGGGTCCACCTCCCCTTGCGCATGAGGAGAGGGCCCAGGGGGGGCGCACAGCCCTATGAGGGCTGTTGTGTCCCCCCTTGTGGCCCATTAGGCCCGAAACCACTTTCGGAACCCCCGAAACCCCTTTCGGTCATCCGCCGATTTCCCGATGCTCCCCGGAACACTTCCGGACTCCGAAACCATTCATCCTATATATCAATCTTCGTCTCCGGACCATTCCGGAGACCCTCGTCATGTCCGGGATCTCATCCGGGACTCCGAACAACCTTCGGTAACCATGCACTATTCTCACTAACAACCCTAGCGTCATCGAACCTTAAGTGTGTAGACCCTGCGGGTTCGGAAACCATGTAGACATGACCGAGACACTCCCAGGTCAATAACCAATAGCGGGATCTGGATACCCATATTGGTTCCCACATGTTTCTCGATGATCTCATCGGATGAACCACGATGTCAAGGATTCAGGCAATCCCGTATACAGTTCCCTTTGTCTCGTCGGTATGTTACTTGCCCGAGATTCGATCGTCGGTATCTCTATACCTAGTTCAATCTCGTTACCGGCAAGTCTCTTTACTCGTTACCGTAATACATAATCCCGTGACCAACTACTTAGTCACTTTGAGCTCATTGAGATGACGTATTACCGAGTGGGCCCGGAGATACCTCTCCGTCACACGGAGTGACAAATCCCAGTCTCGATCCATGTCAACTCAACAGACACCCTCAGAGATACCTGTAGAGGACCTTTATAGTCACCCAGTTACGTTGTGACGTTTGGCACACACAAAGCACTCCTACGGTGTCAGTGAGTTACATGATCTCATGGTCATGGGAACTTATACTTGACATGCAGAAAACTATAGCGATAACTGACACGATCAAAAGCTATGTTTAACGTTTGGGTCTCGTCCATCACATCATTCTCCTAATGATGTGATCCCGTTATCAAATGACAACTCATGTCTATGACCTGGAAACCGCGGTCATCTTTGATCAACGAGCTAGTCCTGTAGAGGCTCACTAGGGACACAAAGTCTGTCTATTCATCCACACATGTATTTGAGTTTCCAATCAATACAATTATAGCATGGATAATAAACGATTATCATGAACAAGGAAATATAATAATAACTCTTTTATTATTGCCTCTAGGGCATATTTCCAACAGTCTCCCACTTGCACTAGAGTCAATAATCTGGCATTACAAGGTAATGAATCTAACACCCATAGAGTCTTGGTGTTGATCGTGCTTAGCCCGTGGAAGAGGCTTAGTCAACGGATCTGCAACATTCAAATCCGTGTGTACTTTGCAAATGTTTATGTCCTCCTCCTTGACCGAATCGCGGATGGAATTGAAGCGTCGCTTTATGTGTCTGGTCCTCTTGTGAAACCTTGGTTCCTTGGCTAGAGCAATGGCACCAGTGTTGTCACAGAACAGAGTAATTGGGTTCAGTGCACTAGGCACAACTCCAAGATCTGTCATGAACTCCTTCATCCAGACACCTTCCTTTGCCGCCTCCGAGGCAGCTATATACTCCGCTTCACATGTAGAATCAGCTACCACGCTCTGCTTGGAACTGCACCAGCTTACCGCTCCCCCGTTGAGAATATATACGTATCCGGTTTGAGACTTAGAGTCATCCGGATCAGTGTCAAAGCTTGCATCGACGTAACCCTTTACGACGAGCTCTTGATCACCTCCATAAATGAGAAACATATCCTTAGTCCTTTTCAGGTACTTTAGGATATTCTTGACCGCTGTCCAGTGATCCATACCAGGATTACTTTGAAACCTTCCGGCCATACTTATGGCAAGGCTGACATCTGGTCTTGTGCATAGCATTGCATACATGATAGAGCCTATGGCTGAAGCATAGGGGACGACACTCATCTTTTCTCTATCTTCCGCAGTCACTGGGCACTGAGTCTTACTCAACTTTGTACCTTGCAATACTGGCAAGAACCCCTTCTTGGATTGATCCATTTTGAACTTCTTCAAAACTTTATCAAGGTATGTGCTTTGTGAAAGTCCTATCAAGCGTCTTGATCTATCTCTATAGATCTTGATGCCCAATATGAAAGCAGCTTCACCGAGATCCTTCATTGAAAAACTCTTGTTCAAATACCCCTTCACGCTATCCAAAAATTCTATATTGTTTCCAATCAGCAATATGTCATCCACATATAATATTAGAAACGCTATAGAGCTCCCACTCACTTTCTTGTAAATACAAGCTTCATTGTAAACTTGTATAAACCCAAACGCTTTGATCACCTCATCAAAGCGAAGATTCCAACTCCGAGATGCTTGCACCAGCCCATAAATGGAACGCTGGAGCCTGCATACTTTGTCAGCATTCTCTGGATCGACAAAACCTTCTGGTTGCATCATATACAACTCTTCCTTAAGAAAACCGTTAAGGAACGCTGTTTTGACATCCATCTGCCAAATTTCATAATCTAAATATGCAGCTATTGCCAACATGATTCGGACGGATTTAAGCATCGCTACGGGTGAGAAAGTCTCATCGTAGTCAATCCCTTGAACTTGTGAAAAACCCTTTGCCACAAGTCGAGCTTTATACACGGTGACATTACCGTCAGCGTCCGTCTTCCTCTTAAAAATCCATTTATTCTGAATGGCCTTCCGCCCTTCAGGTAATACTTCCAAAGTCCATACTTTGTTTTCATACATGGATCCCATCTCGGATTTCATGGCCTCTAACCATTTGTCGGAATCCGGGCCCACCATCGCTTCTCCATAGCTCGTAGGTTCACCGTTGTCTAACAACATGACCTCCAAGACAGGGTTACCATACCACTCAGGTGCAGTGCGTACCCTTGTCGACCTACGAGGTTCGGTAGTAACTTGATCAGAAGCTCCTTGATCATCATCATTTGCTTCCTCTTCAACCTCTGCAGGCTCCACAAAAACATCTTTCTGCGCTGCGCTACTCTCTGGTTGCAGCAGAGGTTCAATAACCTCATCAAGTTCTACCTTCCTCCCACTCAATTCTTTCGAGAGAAACTCTTTCTCGAGAAAGGACCCGTTCTTAGCGACAAACACTTTGCCCTCGGATCTGAGATAGAAGGTGTACCCAACTGTTTCTTTTGGGTATCCTATGAAGACACATTTGTCCGCTTTGGGTTCGAGCTTTTCTGGCTGAAGCCTTTTGACATAAGCATCGCAACCCCAAACCTTGAGAAAAGACAACTTCGGTTTCTTACTAAACCATAGTTCATACGGTGTTGTCTCAACGGACTTAGATGGAGCCCTATTTAAAGTGAATGCAGCTGTCTCTAACGCATATCCCCAAAACGATAGTGGCAAATCGGCAAGAGACATCATAGAACGTACCATATCTAATAGGGTTCGATTACGACGTTCGGACACACCATTACGCTGTGGTGTTCCAGGTGGCGTCAACTGTGAAACAATTCCACATTTTCTTAAGTGATCACCAAACTCATAACACAGATATTCTCCCCCTCGATCAGATCGTAGGAACTTGATCTTCTTGTTACGATGATTTTCAACTTCACTCTGAAATTGCTTGAACTTTTCAAAAGTTTCAGACTTATGCTTCATCAAGTAAATATACCCATATCTACTTAAGTCGTCAGTGAAGGTGAGAAAATAACGATATCCACCGCGCGCCGTTACACTCATCGGACCGCACACATCAGTATGTATGATTTCCAATAAGTCACTTGCCCGTTCCATTGTCCCTGAAAACGGGGTCCTTGTCATCTTGCCCATGAGGCACGGCTCGCACGTGTCAAGTGATTCAAAATCAAGAGACTCCAAAAGTCCATCAGCATGGAGCTTCCTCATGCGTTTCACGCCGATATGACCCAGACGGCAGTGCCACAAGAAAGTGGTATTATCATTATCAACTCTACATCTTTTGGCATCAATGTTATGAACATGTGTATCATCACTATCGAGATTCAATAAGAATAAACCCCTAACTTCGGGTGCATGACCAAAAAAGATATTACTCATATAAATAGAACAACCATTATTCTCCGACTTAAATGAGTAACCGTCTCGCAATAAACAAGATCCAGATATAATGTTCATGCTTAACGCAGGCACTAAATAACAATTATTCAGGTTCAAAACTAATCCCGATGGTAATCGAAGAGCGAGCGTGCCGACGGCGATCACATCAACCTTGGAACCATTTCCCACGCGCATCGTCACTTCGTCCTTCGCCAGCCTCCGTTTATTCCGCAGTTCCTGTTTAGAGTTGCAAATGTGAGCAACCGAACCGGTATCAAATACCCAGGCACTACAACGAGAGTTGGTAAGGTACACATCAATAACATGTATATCACATATACCTTTGTTGTTGTTGGCCCCCTTCTTGTCCGCCAGATACTTGGGGCAGTTCCGCTTCCAGTGGCCGTTCCCCTTGCAATAGAAACACTCAGTCTCTGGCTTGGGCCCAGCCTTGGGTTTCTTCACTGGATGAGCAACTGCTTTGCCACCCTTCTTAGAGTTACCCTTCTTGCCCTTGCCATTCTTCTTGAAACTGGTGGTTTTATTGACCATCAACACTTGATACTCCTTCTGGATGTCTGCCTCAGCGACTTTCAGCATCGAAAACAGCTCGGCGATGGTCTTGTTCATCCCTTGCATGTTATACTACTGCACGAAGCTCTTGTAGCTTGGAGGGAGTGACTGGAGAATTCTGTCAATGATAGCCTCATCCGGGAACACAAGTCCCAGATCAGCTATGCGGGTATAGTACCCAGACATCTTCAGTAAGTGCTCACTGACAGACGAATTCTCCTCCATCTTGCAAGCAAAGAATTTATCGGTGGTCTCATACCTCTCGATCTTAGCATTCTTTTCAAAGATGAACTTCAACTCCTGGTACATCTCATATGCACCATGACGTTCAAAACGCCTTTGAAGTCCTCCTTCCAAGCCGTACAACATGGCACACTGCACTATCGAATAGTCATCCGAACGTGTCTGCCAGACGTTCAAAACGTCTGCAGGGGTTGTAGGAGCGGGGGGGTCACCTAGCGGTGCATTTAGGACATAAACCTTTTGGGCAGCTGTGAGGATGATCCTCAGATTGCGGAGCCAGTCCACAAAGTTGCTCCCGTCATCTTTCAGTTTAGCTTTCTCTAGGAACGCATTAAAATTCAGGGGAGCTACTGCGCGAGCCATCTACAACAAAAGATTTGCAAAGACATTTTTAGACTATTGTTCATGATAAGTGAGTTACTACCTAATCAAATTAATTATAACTCCCACTCAAATTGACATCCCTCTGGTCATTCGAGCGTGACATGATCCAAATTCACCAACCCAAGTCCGATCATCACGTGAGATGAGGTGGTGTCAATGGTGAACATCAACATGTTGATCATATCTACTATATGACTCATGTTCGACCTTTCGGTCTTCCGTGTTCCGAGGCCATGTCTGTACATGCTAGGCTCGTCAAGTCTAACCCGAGTGTTCTGCATGTGCAAAACTGGCTTGCACCCGTTGTATGCGAACGTAGAGTCTATCACACCCGATCATCACGTGGTGCTTCGAAACGACGAACCTTCGCAACGGCGCACACTCGGGGGGAACACAATTTTATCTTGAAATTTTAGTGAAGGATCATCTTATAATGCTACCGTCGTCCTAAGCAAAATAAGATGCATAAAAGGATTAACATCACATGCAAATCATAAGTGACATGATATGGCCATCAACTCGTGCTTTTGATCTCCATCTCCAAAGCACCGGCATGATCTCCATCGTCACCGGCGCCACACCATGATCTCCATCATCATGATCTCCATCATCGTGTCGCCATCGGGGTTGTCGGCGCCCACCATGCTCTTACTACTATTGCTACCGTTTAGCGATAAAGTAAAGCATTACAAAGCGCTTAATGATTGACACGCAGGTCATACAAAAAAAAAATTAAAGACAACCCTATGGCTCCTGCCGGTTGCCGTATGCATCGACATGCAAGTCGACATTAACTATTACAACATGATCATCTCATACATCAAATATAATTCATCATGTCATTGGCCATATCATATCACATGCATACCCTGCAAAAACAAGTTAGACGTCCTCTAATTTGTTGTTGCATGTTTTACGTGGCTGCTATGGGTATCTAGCAAGAACGTTTCTTACCTACGCAAAACCACAACGGTGATATTCAAGTTGCTATTTAACCTTCTACAAGGACCACCTTGTTCTATTCCGATTCAACTAAGATAGGAGAGACAGACACCCGCCAGCCATCTTATGCAACAAAAGTCACATGTCTGTCGATGGAACCGGTCTCATGTACGTGGACATGTAAAGTTGGTCCGGGCCGCTTCATCCTATAATACCGCTGAATCAAGAAAGACTAAGGAGGGCATCAATTTAAACATCAACGCCACAAACCCTTTTGTGTTCTACTCGAGAAAGCATCTACGCAAGATCCTAGCTCATGATGCCACTGTTGGGGAACGTTGCATGGAAAACAAAAATTTTTCTCTACGTTCACCAAGATCAATCTAGTAGATGCAACTACGAGGGGAGAGTAGGATCCACATACCCTTGTAGATCGCTAAGCGGAAGCGTTATGAACGCGGATGATGGAGTCGTACTCGCCGCGATTCAGATCGCCGAAGATCCTAGCACCGAAGCAACGGTGCCTCCGCGTTCTTCACACGTACGGCTCGGGGACGTCTCCTCCTTCTTGATCCAGCAAGGGGTGGAGGAGAGGTTGATGGAGAACCGGCAGCACGACGGCGTGGTGGTGATGGTGGAGAAGAACTCCGGCAGGGCTTCGCCTAAGCACCGCGGGAGAAGAAGATGTTATGGGAGAGGGAGGGCAGCACCGAGGCACGAACTTGTCTTTGCTGCCCTCCCTTTGCCTCACTATATATAGGGGGGGTGGAGAGGTGAGGGGCGCCCTAGGGTTTCCCCTAGGGGCCGGCGGCCAGGGCAAGGGGAGGGGGCGGCGGCCAGGGCAGGCCCTAGGGTTTCCCCCCCTAGGTGCCTTGCCCCCCAAGGCTAAGGGGGTGCGGCCACCCTAGGGGGTCCCACCTCCCTTGGCGCACAAGGAGAGGGCCCAGGGGGGGCGCACAGCCCCCTGAGGGCTGTGGTGTTCCCCTTTGTGGCCCATTAGGCCCAGAACTTCTTCCGGACCCCCCGAAAACCCTTTCCGGTACTCCGCCGATTTCCCGATGCTCCCCGGAACACTTCCGGACTCCGAAACCTTTCATCCTATATATCAATCTTCGTCTCCGGACCATTCCGGAGACCCTCGTCATGTCCGGGATCTCATCCGGGACTCCGAACAACCTTCGGTAACCATGCACTCTTCTCACTAACAACCCTAGCGTCACCGAACCTTAAGTGTGTAGACCCTGCGGGTTCGGAAACCATGTAGACATGACCGAGACACTCCCAGGTCAATAACCAATAGCGGGATCTGGATACCCATATTGGTTCCCACATGTTTCTCGATGATCTCATCGGATGAACCACGATGTCAAGGATTCAGGCAATCCCGTATACAGTTCCCTTTGTCTCGTCGGTATGTTACTTGCCCGAGATTCGATCGTCGGTATCTCTATACCTAGTTCAATCTCGTTACCGGCAAGTCTCTTTACTCGTTACCGTAATACATAATCCCGTGACCAACTACTTAGTCACTTTGAGCTCATTGAGATGACGTATTACCGAGTGGGCCCGGAGATACCTCTCCGTCACACGGAGTGACAAATCACAGTCTCGATCCATGTCAACTCAACAGACACCCTCGGAGATACCTGTAGAGTACCTTTATAGTCACCCAGTTACGTTGTGACGTTTGGCACACACAAAGCACTCCTACGGTGTCAGTGAGTTACATGATCTCATGGTCATGGGAACTTATACTTGACATGCAGAAAACTATAGCGATAACTGACACGATCAAAAGCTATGTTTAACGTTTGGGTCTCGTCCATCACATCATTCTCCTAATGATGTGATCCCGTTATCAAATGACAACTCATGTCTATGACCTGGAAACCGCGGTCATCTTTGATCAACGAGCTAGTCCTGTAGAGGCTCACTAGGGACACAAAGTCTGTCTATTCATCCACACATGTATTTGAGTTTCCAATCAATACAATTATAGCATGGATAATAAACGATTATCATGAACAAGGAAATATAATAATAACTCTTTTATTATTGCCTCTAGGGCATATTTCCAACATATAGATGGTCATAACCTTGTAAATTGTGGTGGGTTGCTACGACTAGGCGCCACCTCATCAGTTTTGCCTATGTGTCATGTCCATGTGGCAGTTTTTGCCCTAGGTTGTGAAGCAACCTATATTTCTGTCATTCCCAAAATTCTCCAAAAAATCTCATAAATTCTCTAGGTCATATCTTCGTCAAATATGTAAAAAAACCTTCCTTGCCTAGTTCAAAAATAATTCAAAAATATTCATTTTCCCATTCTGTTCAAAAAAACACTTTGTGAAGGAAGTACCACTTTGGCATGTCCAAATGGTATCCATTTTCTACAGTGCTTTCCTATGCCCAAATAACTATCCTCCACCAAATGCCAGCTCAATCCATTCATTATTTTGAGCCCATCTTCAACATTCGTATTTATGTCCAGTGTGGTACTTTGCAAAGCAAGTACCACCTAGACTCCTCCTTTTGAGCTGAAAATTTGTGAAGACGGTCTTCTTAGTAACTGATCATCCTCAACCAGAACTCACGCCCATTAGCCATGTGCATTTCCCGTACCGCTAATCAAACACTTGGCTGCTAATTCATGTTTGAGCATCGATCGGTCTCCTCGTGAGAATCTTATGTTGTAATTTTCTTCATAGCACCTACCTGGGGAGTGGCCAACCCACTAGACATGCCTAGGCCGCCCAGAACACATGGCAATGCCACAGTCACACAGTGACCACGCGGCGGGCATGCGAGTTTGCGCGCTCTAGAGTTGGGGCCCTCGACCACCGCCCAAACCTCGACGTATCGCCACCAAACCATGTATTTATGATTAAATAGGTACTTATGTAACTAGAAATGATTTTTGGAAAAAATAAATAGCAAACTATGAGGCAGCCGCAGTTCAAATTTGACCCGCTTCCAGCTGAATAGGCGGAAAATTTTCTTTTCCACGAGAGGTGGATCAAAACTTTTTACACCCAACCATTTTGTCAATTGTGCATTAAATATGTCCTAGTATTTTAGAAAATTGATTTGCTCAAATTTTGCAACAATTATTTGGGAGGTCCTTCACAAAAAATCCTCCTTTTGGGCACTCGAAAAATGGAAAATGATTTTTTCGTCCAAAGAAAATGAAAACTTCCTTAAGCTATATTGTTTGCCATTCCAAGATGCACCCTTGTGCACAATATGAGATCATTTGAACAAACTATGCTATGAATGTGGCCATAGGATTGATCATTTGGCTTGAAAGCCATGAATCTACACGCATGATAGCTCATTTCTGAGAACACTTTTTTAAAAGAATTGCCGTATTACAAGTTTATTATTTTTCCTGGTAACTTGGTCATATATAATGACACAATGCGAAGGATTTCCAATTTTTTGATTTTTTTGAATTTTTTTATGCCCGTTTCAAAATGCGGTCAAAACGGCGGGAATGACCGTTCCTAGCTAGTGGTTGAATCTTGGTATTTTTTTGGTGTTTCTATGATTAAATAGATACTTATGTACCTAGAAATGATTTTTGTAAAAAATAAATAGCAAACTATGAGACAGCTACAGTTCAAATTTGACCCGCTTCCAACTGAATCGGCCGAAATTTGTCTTTTTCATGAGAGGTGGATCATAACTTTTTACACCCAACCATTTTGTCAATTGTGCATTAAATATGGCCTATTGTTTTATAAAAATGATTTGGTCCAAATTTGCAACAAATATTTGCTAGGTCCTTCACAAAAAAACTCATTTTGGACACTCGAAAATAAGAAAATGAATTTTCTGTCCAAAGAAAATGAAAACTTCCTTAAGCAATATTGTTTGCCATTACAAGATGCACCCTTGTGCACAATATGAGATCATTGGAACAAACTATGCTATGAATGTGGCCATAGGATTGATCATTTGGCTTGAAAGCCATGAATCTTCACGCATGATAGCTCATTTCTGAGAACACTTTTTCTAAAAGAATTGCCGTATTACAAGTTTATTATTTTTCCTGGTAACTTGGTCATATATAATGACACAATGCGGAGGATTTTCAATTTTTTGATTTCTTTTGAATTTTTTTATGCCCGTTTCAAAATGCGGTCAAAACGGCGGGAATGACCGTTCCTAGCTAGTGGTTGAATCTTGGTATTTTTGTGGTGTTTCTATCATTAAATAGATATTTATGTACCTAGAAATGAATTTTGTAAAAAATAAATAGCAAACTATGAGACAGCTACAGTTCAAATTTGACCCGCTTCCACCTGAATCGGCCGAAATTTGTCTATTTCACGAGAGGTGGATCATAACTTTTTACACCCAACCATTTTTTCAATTGTGCATTAAATATGGCCTATTGTTTTATAAAAATGATTTGGTCCAAATTTGCAACAAATATTTGCTAGGTCCTTCACAAAAAAACTCATTTTGGACACTTGAAAATAAGAAAATGAATTTTCTGTCCAAAGAAAATGAAAACTTCCTTAAGCAATATTGTTTGCCATTCCAAGATGCACCCTTGTGCACAATATGAGATCATTTGAACAAACTATGCTATGAATGTGGCCATAGGATTGATCATTTGGCTTGAAAGCCATGAATCTTCACGCATGATAGCTCATTTCTGAGAACACTTTTTTTAAAGAATTGCCGTATTACAAGTTTATTATTTTTCCTAGTAACTTGGTCATATATAATGACACAATGCGAAGAATTTCAAATTTTTTGATTTTTTTTGAATTTTTTTTATGCCCGTTTCAAAATGCGGTCAAAACGGCGGGAATGACCGTTCCTAGCTAGTGGTTGAATCTTGGTATTTTCTTGGTGTTTCTATGATTAAATAGATACTTATGTACCTAGAAATGATTTTTGTAAAAAATAAATAGCAAACTATGAGACAGCTACAGTTCAATATGACCCGCTTCCAGCTGAATCGGCCGAAATTTGTCTTTTTCACGAGAGGTGGATCATAACTTTTTACACCCAACCATTTTGTCAATTGTGCATTAAATATGGCCTATTGTTTTATAAAAATGATTTGGTCCAAATTTGCAACAAATATTTGCTAGGTCCTTCACAAAAAAACTCATTTTGGACACTCGAAAATAAGAAAATGAATTTTCTGTCCAAAGAAAATGAAAACTTCCTTAAGTAATATTGTTTGCCATTCCAAGATGCACCGTTGTGCACAATATGATATCATTTGAACAAACTATGCTATGAATGTGGCCATAGGATTGATCATTTGGCTCGAAAGCCATGAATCTTCACGCATGATAGCTCATTTCTGAGAACACTTTTTTTAAAAGAATTGCCGTATTACAAGTTTATTATTTTTCCTGGTAACTTGGTCATATATAATGACACAATGCAAAGGATTTCCAATTTTTTGATTTTTTTTTGAAATTTTTTATGCCCGTTTCAAAATGCGATCAAAACGGCAGGAATGATCGTTCCTAGCTAGTGGTTGAATCTTGGTATTTTTTTGGTGTTTCTATGATTAAATAGATGCTTATGTACCTAGAAATAATTTTTTTTAAAAATAAATAGCAAACTATGAGACAGCTACAGTTCAAATTTGACCCGCTTCCAGTTGAATCGGCCGAAATTTGTCTTTTTCACGAGAGGTGGATCATAACTTTTTACACCCAACCATTTTGTCAATTGTGCATTAAATATGGCCTCTTGTTTTATAAAAATGATTTGGTCCAAATTTGCAACAAATATTTGCTAGGTCCTTCACAAAAAACTCATTTTGGACACTCGAAAATAAGAAAATGAATTTTCTGTGCAAAGAAGATGAAAGCTCTATTTTGCAATATTGTTTGTCATTCCAATATGCACACTTATTTAAAAATACGAGATCATTTTGACAAACTATGCCTTTGTTATGTTTAGGAAAATCAGAGTGGATTGGATGGACCAATGAGATGCGAGGAACTGCCTTCACGTGGATCACCAAATTGGACTCAATCTGAGCCATCCGTGGCGCACCCATCCAACGGTGGAGCTTCTCCCGAGGAAAAAAACCCTAACTCACCCACCCACCCTCCCCTCGAGCCCCCAGATCTGGTCCATCGACCGCTGACCCACTCTTTCCCCCTCGCCTCGATCCCCAGTCCCACTTCCTCCTCGCTCTCTCTCGATCCCCTGCATCCAAGCCTCCGCCGCCGCTCGCCTCCATCCTCTCCCCAACACCGGTCGGCTTCCACTCCACTCCATCGCCGGCGCCAACCCAACCACCGCCGCCCTCCCCCCTCCTTTCCCCTCACCCTAGAACGAGAGGGGGAGAGTGAGACGACAGCCAGATCCACTCCCCGGCCGCCGCGGCCCTCCACCGCGTCTCGCCCGCCAGGGACCGGGCGAGGAGCTCGTCGGCCGTCGTCGAGGTAAGCGCACGCCCGGCTCCTCCCACGCGTCGTGCCAGGGCATTTGCTCTTGCCCCTTGCCCGGATCTGACTCCTCTCCCCCAACCTACCAACCTCAGCCCCGCCGCCGCGTCAGCACCTCCGCCATGGTTGGTTGGTTGGATGCCCTCCTCAACCAGGCAGCGCAGCGGCAGAGGACCCCTCCGGTGACCAACCATGGAGATTTTCCTAGGGTTTCGGTCGGCACGTCTCCGGCTGGCATTTTCCGACGAGCCTACAACTTCTCCGACGACCCACATGGTACGCCCTCCTCCTCTATCCCCTCGACTCCCCTATCCTGGTCTTCCTCTTATTCCCTTTCCTTATCTTATTTTTCTGGATCTACTGATCTGATTCTTGTGGTTGGTTTGTGCAGGCCATCACCATCACCATGGAAGGTGCTAGCTTCGGCTGTGATTCAAGGAGATGAGCCCTTCTTCTTCACCTTCGCGGCGGCTACAGCGTCATGCAGCTCACCAGCTCCCGCAACGACAAGCTCGAGGCCCACCTCCGCTCCAACGCCCGACCGAAGAACACCGTGCGTGCCTCCCCCTCCCCCTCTCCCTCCCCCCTCATCGTTTACCAGATCACGCGTCGTGCTTGATTTGATTTGTCCAGGCGAGTAGAAGTAATGTCACCGGAAAGGGGATCGATATGATTTTGAGCACCTAGTCGTTTAGCAGAATCTATGCCTTGCTTGATTTGAACATAATCTGGTAGTCCCTGCTCTGGATTGTAGTAACTCGTCGTTACAGTATATGAATCAGTTACTTTTAGTAGTATTTGCCATTTGAACAAGCTACCGTTATCCGAAACATATGGACTGGTCAATTGCTTCTGTTGTGTAGTTGAATGGATTGGATATAAGGGATGATTTTACAAGTAAATGTGAAAATTGGGACTATGAATAATTTTTGCAACTTGTTTCTGTGTTACATGTGCATGTTTGCAGCATCAGTTTTGCCACGACAAAATGATGCACATTGTATTGAACATTTCTGATCATGTTGGAGTGGGCTATAAGTCTACATTAACATGATTTTTAGACATGGAACACGGCCTAGTGGTCATCTCTAGTTGTGTATTTGATACCTTTCAATAAACTAGCAAAAGTAGCATCATGCCTTTTCTCACTGTCAAACTGTTTACTATGTATGTATGTATTCTGGACATGCAGTTAATCCGAATCAGTTTTGGCGGCTAACATGCCTCATCATTCTGACTACCTTCTTGCTCACTTCATGGCACTTGAGAACATTCATGTTATGTTTTATCCATTCTTACATTCTAGCATCTAGTACTTCAACGATCTCACAGTGCTCCGTGGTGGTTTAGGACATGCTTATCCTTGCAAAAAAAATTGAGCTCAAGCAATACTAATGTTTATATCTATCATTCAGTACTACTGTTTATATCTAAACAAGACCTTATGATTTACACAGGTCGGGTTGTCGCAGGTTCCATGGAGCCCCCTCCCCTTGTCAAGCTCGGCGCCAAGAGCGAGGAGCTGCTCTTCGCCTCGCCTCGCCTCGCACAAGCGACATCGTCAGGTTGCAAGCAAATATTCCTGTCTGCTCTTTCACTAGTGTCAACCCTTGCTTTCGTTGTTAATAATATACGCATGCTCCACAACTAATACACAAGATGCATTTCCATCCCATCTAGTAGGTGCTGAATCGATGCAAACAAATAAAATAAAATTAGTAGGTGTTGACTGCTCACAGCCCATATATGCTGAACGATGCTAGCTGCTGTACAGCCCATATATGTAGGACGTTATATCTGTGGTTAGCATCGAAACTAGGTCACTACAAGGACGTTATATCTGTGCCCCATAAGGTCTTGCTCATAGCCCATATATGTTAAACGATGCTAGCTGCTGTACATATGGTTAGTAGGTATTTTTTTCCAGTTTTGAATTTTTTTGCATGTTCAAGCCTGTACATAAGGTCTTGCTCATGTTCAAGCCTGATATGATCTACTGGAACAATTTTTTTGCTGTTCAAATGTTTAAATTATGGTTCTTTGTTTCAAACATCGAAATGTTGTTTACTTTGTCCTTCTATGCTTAAATGATAAAAATGTCGCATTTATAGGATTGTAAACCTGATGTGATTGGAGTAGTATTTACTTGCTGCTGATAGTTACTACTTGTATCCACTGATTTCTATGCCTCATTTTGCTTGTTTTACTTTATTTATGCATGCAGACTACCTAAAAGTTAATGTGCTTTTAGATTTGCCTTTATTTAGCTCCTAACCATATTGTTTGATAACTTGCAGATGATGTACTTCATTCGTGTTTCGTCGTGGGCTCCAAGAAGTGAAGAAGCATTGAGTTCTAGCTCATTAGAGCTAGTTATACATTGATAGATAGTTATATTTTGATATTTAGTTGTGTTCTCGGTGGTTGTAAACCTGATGCAAAGTATGTTCGATTATAAACGTGGTGTGAACTATGTTTGATTGTAATGTGCCAAATTTGGTTTTTTGATCTGTTGAAGTATTACTTGTGTTTTCAGTCAATTCTAAATATTTGTTTTTATTTAATCGAATATCAAAATTTGAAGAACATGACTCTGACCATTGGGACCCATCTGTAAACTGGAGCTGGGAAAAAAAGCTGGAAATAAAAAATAAATTGACTGCAAAATGTTGTGCGCTAGAAAGTAAAAAGGCCAAATTGTGGCCTAGGCCCATGTAGCTAACCGAAATTAACATAAAATACATATATTAAAAGGGTTTGCCTAAAAAATAATACATGGGCCGAATTACTGGGTCAGACCCATGTAGCTATTAAAAGCACAAGGGAAAAAACATTAAAAAGGACGAATTGTTGGGCTCGGCCCATGTAAAACACCGAATTGGACCGGGCCGATTCTTGTGCCACATCAGCTTGCCACGCTGCATGCCTACGTGGTCTGGGGAGGCTGCTAGTGACCAAAACACGACAGTAGGCATATTTTGGTCATAAACGTTTGCGACCATTCCAGAAGAAAGGTCGCTATAGTCAGTTTATGACGGCCAGCTTTTGACCTTATGTTTTTGGTCACAAATGGAAATTTGTGACCATTCAGTGACCAATAGTGGTGGTCACAAGTTGACATATTTCTTGTAGTGCGACCTTGTTCTTCGGCGCGTTGAATCGGCCAAGAATACCAACAAGTTGACGCCGAAGTGGGAAGGCCCTTATCGGGTAATACGAGTCACCAGGCCTGGCGCAGTCCGCCTGGAGACCGAAAATGCCGTTCCGGTGAGCAACTCCTGGAACATTGAGCATCTTCGCAAGTTCTACCCGTGGCAAGCCACCTTTTGTAGAAGCCTTGCCGACAAGGCATGTAACTCTTTGTACAAAGCCAGGCGCTAACCCTGAGCATAAATAAATGAAGCGCTGGCGCCCTAAGTTATAGCATGCATGCTAGGTCAAGTCTCTTCCTTGCTTAGGGTTGATAGTGCTTAGCAGCGACTAACCCCTAGCTTAGAGGTCGAGTGTGCGTCTCTTTGTCCTTTTGCCTTCTTTGGTTCGCAGGACACACAGATATCCTTGCCAAGCCACTTGGAAAGAAAAAGGAACGGACCAGCATCCAGACCCCGGCGAGTCAGTATTGCCGGGGGCTACAAGAGCAAAGATTCACCCGTAGCAAACCGAAGTTGCCGGGAGCTGCAAATTCAGATAAGTTTTCCATCCCTTATCATGCATTCCCTTGTGAACTGGGGTATGTGAAACCTCGTTTTATCCTTAGGCTACCATGCTCCCCTAACTCTAGGCCCTGGGGCTCGTTCTTAGGACCAAGTTTGGTCGTAGTCACGGCAGCGAAAGGGTAAAACAAGGAGCCTAAACCCACTTCATCTCTGCCTCCGCCAAAAGCGTGAGAAAGGTCGAGCGAAGTGGGGGGATGGCGAGGCCTGTTGACGGGCAAGAAAATGTTTATCTTAGAGATATCAAGGATTTATTCCCTATTGTGGGTTCTACCTACAAACAAATGACCCCGCAAACATCCCTTCTTCATTAAAAAACATCCCGCCCAGGTACAGTCCATAGGGATGAAAAACATGAACAAGGGGATTACAAGTTTTAAATTTAACAGACGCCCGAAGGCTTACAAACTAAAAAGAGATAAGATGCTCGTAATCCCTTTCTTGTCCCTCTCCTCAGGAGGCAGGTCAAGGAGGTGAGAAGGGAAAAAGGAGCACCTAGGCGAGCTACGGGTGGCAGAAGACACCGAGAGAACATCTTGGTGGCCGCCCAAAGGCTGGATGGTGATGGCGGCGCCGGAAGCAGAGCTCGAAGATGAGGCGGCAGGACATCAGTACGCGTCGAAGGCGTCGGTGCCCGCGTACTCCGACTTGACGGCCTTGCCGCTTGCCCTCTTCCTCTTTCGCAGCCCCCCAACGCCAGCCGCCCCGAGAAGTTCAAGGAGCCGGCGACACGGATGATGGGGTCACCGGTGCCGCATGGAATGGCGCCCGGCACCTAGTCGGACCCGTCATCCTACCGCCTACCACCCTCGTAGTCGCTGTCGCTGTCCTCCCCATCACTCTCGCTCGAGGAGGAATCTTCATCATTAGATGAGCTCTCCACGCAGCACCTTGCACGAGTCCCGAAGTGCCCGAAGACCTTGACGGAAAGAAGGCCATCCTCCATCAACTTAAAATGGAGAGTGAGCCCATCCGCCAAGCTATGGATACGAGCAAACGTATTCCACCCCCGACGAAGATACATCACGTGAGGAGCAGGGAAGTCGATGCGGACCCGCATACTGCTAATCCCACAGCCCCTCATACGCAGCCACAATGACTGCGGCGGATCCAGCTCCATCTCCAGCACGAATGGAGTCGGGAGGCGAAGGCGACGGCGCGGCGGCCGGGGCAACCTGACGAAGAATTCATGGGGATTGTCCCCAACGTGGCCCTCCATCGGAGGAGGAGCCGCTGGCAGGGGCGAGGCCGGCGCGCTGCCCCATCCTCCTCTTCCCTGAGCGCTGCGACCTCTACCCCGACCTCGGCCACAGCCTCGCCCTCTCCCCCTTCCCCTCGCGTCTGGCTCTACCACCACAGGTGCAGGAGGAGGAGGGATGCGTTCTCGAGCATCAACCCTTGCCGCCACCGTTGAAGGACCGGGATTCTCTTTTTCCATTGCAAGGGGAAGGAAGAAGCGGAAGCAGAATAAGGAAGCGGATGGAAGAATACGGGGTGCCATCCTCCCTCCCCACTCCTTATAAAGGAACGGGGTTGGGGCTCAGCAGCCCCGCTCGGCCAATCAAGACACAAGAAGCACAGGGAACCAGGACCGACCCGCTGCCCCAACCAGCGACGACCCGGTTCCCCTCCTCCACCATTCGCCACCCCAAGCGCATGAGAGACACGTGGCCAATGCACAGAACATAGGTGACAAGTGAGGCGACCTCTCCCCACTCCGTGATCATGGGGAGTGGACGCCTTGAGGACCGCGCCTCGACTCCATTTAGTAAATGAGCCGCGCCCCCACGCCTCCCTCCTTTTACGGGGAAGGCGCGAAGCCGCCTCTTTACTGTGATGTGACGCATGCCTGCGGGAACCAACCCCACGCATGCCGCCCACGTCACGCACACCCCTCCACACCGCGCCACGCGCGCGGATCGTGGGAGGCGTACCGCCCGAAAAGTCTTACCACGGTAAAAACCGTCCCGCCTGCCCGCGCACCGTTCTGGGCCTAGCCCAACAACGCATCGCGCTTATGTGTGGCCCAGGCCCGAGGGCTCCTGCCGGTGTACAAAAAGGGGGGGTACACTTTTTGTACCCCTATGACTGTGCATGGGTAGTCTGAGCCACGGGCATCGCAAGATCAAGCAAGGCAAGGGAGGTAAGCCAGGGTAAAACCGAAGCTCAAGAGAACTAGAACGACACCAAAGAACAAGACCACGAAGAACCAAGGGACGAGGCGGGCTCCCCCGGCAAGATCCTTGCTGGGGCCGGCTTTCACAGCCCCAGCAAGACCCTTGCTGTGGCAACTCGCCCTACGCCTACGGAGCAAGTCACCCTTGAGTCCGATGCCCCCATAGGGCAAGGATTCGGGAGACATCCCCGTAGTGGCATGCAGATCTTTGTGAAGACATTCAAGATCAGATACGCACTAAGAAGACGACGACCCTCCAGCAAGCACGTTGCCGGGGATGGCAGCAGGCACCGCGGCAGGACCCTTGCCGGGGCCCCGGCAAGGCCCTTGCCAAGGATATCCGCAGGGCCACCATCAGGCCCGCGCCGACTAAACTTCCACCGCCTTATGCAGCGGCCGACCCAACCAGCTGGGCAGGAACCTGTGTAGCGACATGCAGATCTTCGAAGAAGACCCACCATTGTGCCACCCCAGGTGCCTGCCTACCTACATGGCATCTCAGGCATCGCTGGCCAGGGCGTGTGTCGACACAAGAAGGAGCGGCGACGGACAAGACAGATCTCTCCCCTGTCCCCGATAAAGCAAGGACACCTAAGCAAGACGCATTAAATGCGCCTTGTCATGTAATGCGAGGGATAACCTCGCATCAATGTACCCTTTCCACCTCCTGTGTGACACTGTGGCAACCCCTTTTTCTATAAAAGGAGGCCCGAGGCGACCAGGAGGAGGATTCGGCTTTTTGGAGCTCCTCACGCCCCATAGCTAGCTTAAGAACACAGATATACAATCCACCAAAGCAGGAGTAGGGTTTTACGCATCCTCAGGGCCCGAACCTAGATAAACGAACCGTGTGCTATCTGTTTGATATGCTCTTCTCTCAACCCCGCGCCCCGCTAACCGTAGTAGGGATTCTTGTGATCCCATGTCCGGGCCATTTCTTGGATGCCGTGGTCGTGCGCTGAATGTGCGGACGCACCCCGGCCGCGTACATTTTTCTTTGCAAACACATATATTTTTTTCATCATTGATTTTTTTGTACAAGGAAGTACATCACCAAAATTTTGACTAGAAAAACAAGAACCATAAGAATACATTTAAGAAGATACCCAACTTCCATAACTGCTCCAATAAGTAGGATTAGTGCCTTCTCGACACATTCATTGTTGATCTGCGGAGGCTCGATCCTGCGTGCTTCTTTCTTCTTCGTATGTAAAGAATTAGACGTGTCTAGCCTCTATTCTATCAACAAGTGCACTAGTCTCATCTCTAGCCTCTATGTTTGCTAAATGTGCTAGAACATCTACTAAATTGGGCTCTATAAATATGTAGTTGTACTCTTCTTCCCAATACAAAAACTTGCATCCATTTGACACAATAAAATTTTAAGTTAGCACAACTAGTCTAATCCGAGAGCAAAACAAAAGATTTGGTCGAGTTCTTCCTCCTTTTGGCGACACATGGGACATCCAGCACCCAGGTCGTGTTATGCAAGAAAATAGAGTGGTAGTTGAAGCCACGTGATGTGCATCTTGGGTTAAACTATAAATAGAATCTTACTACTCTTGAGTAACTCCAAAAGCGGCCACCGAAGATATTTATTGGATATGTTTTTCATCACCAGCACGTCGAGGTGAAAGATGTGCAGGTTCAGTGGCTCCTCTTGCGTTTTCACTAACATGTGGGACCGCATATGAGCAAACAGACGATGGGCTCCGCGCGTCTGCTGGCTGTCTGAGAAGAGAGATAGAGGTGGGCAGAGCACGGACTCCAGGAAATTTGTTCTACGTAACCAGCACCTCGATATAGTGGGGTGGCATGGGCCATAACTAGCATTCATGTCTAGCAGTACGGCACACGCCACCCACATGAGTCCCATCCGACACCAATTTTCTTGGAGTCCATGCTACAGCCATCTCTTCTCCCTCCTGTTTTCTGAGACATCACGCGGTTAGCGGGGTGGGGGTTTGCCGATAGTCGGTTTGCTCAACTACGGTCCCACTTGTAAGTGAAAATGCAACACAGCACGCATTCCCCCTTGATGGGCGTGCCGGACCAACCGTGTGGGGGTGCGACGCGAACACAGCAGGCTTTTCCTTTTGAACTTGTAACTTGTAAAATTTAGTTCTGCTCCATGGCGCGACCGATAGATAGAAATAATGATTTTCCCTAGAGTAATGAGAAGATTGGTTCTGGCGCGGTTCATGCATGGAGTACGCAGGAAAATTATGAAGTTGAAGCAAAAGGTAAGATAATTACTAGTGGTACCATATACTACTACATAGATTTCACGGAAAGATAAAGATACATACGGATCCATCGACAACATCCTCACGCCCTAGTGCACCGGGTCACCAACCGACGTGTGAGGAGCAGCGGCATTGGCAGTAAGATCAACGTGCTTCTGAACAATGTCGTCCAAGGTTGCCCTATGGTCCAAGAAGGCCAACGTTCTATCGTCCTCCTCTTGCATGTAGTAGTCCTTGTGGACAATTTGCGCATACACGTGGGTGATTATGTCGATGGTGTCTTGCTGCACCAGGCGCTGCGCGGCGAGCGCGACCTCGAGGTGGACATTCTCTGGCGCGACGGCGGGTAGTCGCAGGGCCACTACTGCGTCGAAGAGGTTGTCACCATAGAGGCCGTTGAGGGTGGCAGGCATCGCAGAGCCTGGGCGCGTGGGCTAGAGGCGTACCTCAAGGTCGTCCGCGAGCTTCTTGACGACGGTGAACTTCTTGAGGAAGCTGACGAGGACCTCGTCAAACAAGGAGACGAAGCTGTCAGCCAAGCGGCCCCTCGCCCTGGCGTCCTGAGGCACTACCTGGAGACGTTCCTCGGTGCCCGGCCGCAGGCCGGCGTCGTGGACCATATGGCACAGCTGGCTGATGCTCGGGCTCATCGCCTCCATGGGTCTAGCTTCTAGTCAACTGATCTTGCGATTGGAGTGATCACTATTGCCCTTGGGTGCGTAGGTGCGTAGGATTTCATAGATTGGATTGGCGGGAGCCTTTATATGAGAAGTGCAGACTGCGTTGAATTCATGTGTGTGTGTTGGCCATCTACTCCTCGCCCCTCTATTGCACCTACCTTTGGCTGTATGACAGGTTGGCCAGCCACCCGTTAGGCCCACGTGTCATACACCCAAAGCAGGTGCAGTAAGTCAATGAAGTTGTGTCCTCCTTCGTCCTCGTGCATGCTTTCAATGACTTGAGACTACCAAACATCACATGCAGTGGTTAGTTAATTGCATGTAATCCTATTAAGTAGGAAAAAGACATTAAGTTATATCGCCGCTAGGAATAAAACAATACACCATGTATTTATTTACAGAGGGAGTAGTACATTTTTTGTGACATGCATTACTAGATATTGCTAGTCAAATACTAACTCCAGATGAACGTGGTAGTACTACTAAATCCAGACGGTGGTGCTAGTACTAGTAGTAGTACTACCAATGTAGTAGCACCGTGCTACCCGTTGGACAAATTATTACGTGCTGCTCCTCATAGTGAAGTGACAAGACCCTACGCCCGAGATGATGCCTGAGTATAGGCGCCATGTTCGGCATACCATAGTCAGCCTCACCATCTGCAGTCACTATCATCATGGCTGTAGACCTCGCCTGCTTACAAATAGCCGTGTTCAACATAATTTCCCATGCGTAGATGCCCGTGCATTGCATGGAGCACCAAGATTGGGGGGTGGATGGCACCGGCAGCGGCCATCGCCAGATTTTTTCATGGCCTTCTAGATGTGGTGGGGAGGAGATAAGGCTGATTGTGAGAGACAAGGAGTTGTTTGTAAATAGGGAACAAGTGTGGGCATCTTTTTGGAAAACTGGAGAAGTTTGGTTTGTATGTGTCAGATCTAGATCCGACGGCTATTGGTGAAAGATGGTAGGCACAAGACCGTCACCAACTCAGGACCTGTTTGATTCACAGGATTTTTAAAACGCAGGAATAGGACACGGCAATATTACAAGTTTCAAACTGATATTACAAATGTTAGGAGTAATGCTGCACCTACGAAGAGGGAATTACTAGGAAGTTCACGTAAGAACTTTCATTACTTTAGGTGGATGCAGCATTATCGTACAAACTAAAATGCACCGCCCTGACAAGTCACTAATGGGCGAATAAGTTTTTGAGTCTCTCGCCACTTGATGTTTCAAAAACAAATTCAGCTTCTCCGGAGACTTTGTCATTTAGGCTTAGACGCTTGCGGTGATCAGCACGCCATTCATTGTTGCGCCAGAGAACACCAAACCTCATTACCTTGAGCACACTTCCCTCCGGAACAAAGAACCTGGCCATTTTAATCTCAGATGTGTTGCCTTGATAGTCGATCAAATCAATTTTTGTAAGATGGAGGTCTAGGCATTCGATGAGATTGTTATAGTGCAGCACATTTTTCACTTTCGGGTCTTTTTTTATCTGCAAAAGAAAAGAACATATTAGAGCAGCTGGATGTATAAGATTTCCGTGTCATCAAGAGGTACAAATATCATTCGCTCATACGATAGGGTTGGCTGGCTAGTGATATTCTCTCTTTCTCTCTATCTCTCTCTCTCTCTCTCTCTCTCTCTCTCTCTCCTCTCATTTACCTAGGTGTACGTGAAGAGCTTGAGCATTTGTTGCCTTCCACTATGTGACCGATGTCATATTTCGCAAAAGTATGCCACATAATACGCATCTATGTCAAATCAAAAGATTTTGGCACCGCTCTCCGCTGTGAGAGAGTTGGCACCGCTGTGCACACATGCCCACATGTATAAACAAATCAGTCAAACCAACTACACCAGCCTCTCACTCTCCCAAATAACTATTTTTTATTGTCTCAGTCCTCTCTCTCTCCCACCCAAGTGTTTTTTCATTGCGTGAGTTAATTTGGCACCGGAGCAAAGTAGGTGATCCAGATTGGGGCACCAGGTGATCAACGGAGGGGCATCGATGCCAAATGCATCACAAGTGAATTTGGAAAATGTTTTGGCCTACATAGTGGAGGGCCGTTATAGCCCATTTTTGTACTACCTCTTATTTAGTATAAATTTTTGACCATATATTTATGTAAGAAAATGCCAATGCATGTCACTAAAAATTACACCATTTGAAATTATGTTCAAATACGAATCCAACGATATAGTTCTTAGTGACATGCATTAACATTTTGTCAGTTAAATCTATGGTCAAATTTTGATTCTACAAAATAGGAATAGTAAACCAGGACGGAGGTATTACTGGCTCTTAGGGTAACCATAGAGTTACTGGATTAGTCTAAGTTACTTTCCACTATGACTAGCCTATGCTACTATAGTAGTACAACAACAAAGTGATGCATGTGATCACGTGAGAAAAAATACAAAAAAAAAAAATTCGGTGCAGTGCGTACATGCAGTTTTGAACACTACACTCGTAATCGTAATTTGGGAAAATTACGAAAAATTTGAGCTACATTGTCATTGCCGTTTACTAATAGGAAAGAAGTTTCACCTTGATCAGTAGCTTCTCCGTGCACGGAAAGCATGTAAGGAATCCAACAACTTGATCCAGATTGGGGCCAATAGATTTTATTGCCAAGATCTTCACTGTGCACATAGACTGGGTCAAAATTGTGGGAATCATTTTCTGGAAGACGATCGTAAATACATCAAGAAGAAATTTAAAAATGTGAATTTCAGGAAGACGGAGAAGAAGATGAGTGTTGTACCTGAACGATTATGGATCCAATAAAGAGTTTCAAGAATTTGGCAGACGAGTGCACCAACGCTGTCAATTTCGACGTGTTAATGACCCTGATTTTTGTTGGACCTTCTAGCTCCGATACAAGCAATGTCTCAAGGAAAGGCGCATTCTCAATGACCATAACAGGGAACAGCTGGAGTGATCTCTTCCCAATTGATGTCTTGTTGCGGGGCTAGCAAGACACATAAATCCATCGGAGATTTGTCGAGGCGATCTGGAAGCTAAGGAACCCGTGAATCTGCTCAAGACGAAGGTACTCGAGCGCAGTACAGCTGCGGAGCAGGTGCTCCATAGCCTTCTTCGAGATGACAACTTCAAAGAGGTCGAGCTGCTTGAGTTGAGGGAGAAGAAGGGCGGGCGCGACATTAATCTGGGGAAGATAGCAGGAGCTGAAGCTGGCACGGCGCAGCGTTGGCGCAAGGCAGAGCGCGGACGGCGGCAGAGACCGACATCGTCCAACTTCAAAGCTGAGCTCCTCGAGCTGATCTTGGTGGGGGATAAGAACCACTCGTAGAACTTGGGTTGGACCTTGCAGTTGGTACTAAACATGCGGATGTCAAGGCGTCTGGCTGGCCTAGGGTGCGATGAAAGGATCTTGGAGACTGCGGCCATGCATTTGCAATCCCCGTCGCAGAGGCAGCTGTCGGTGGTGAGGTTGAGGGGGAAGCGGTGCCAGAGGGGGCGCCACCGCCGGGAGGGCAGGGTGGTCCGCATGGTAGATTTGGTGGGGAGGAGGCCGATGATGATGAGCAGCATGTCGTCGGGGAGGCTGCTGATGATGTCCAGGCTCGCCGGATGTGGTTTCGGCTTGAGCCGCCTCCGCTTGTTGGCTGCCTTGCCGTCCATCTCAACCGGCGGTGACGCCGGTGTACACGTGTGCTGGTGTGTGTTGTGTCCTGGGTGTGCGCGAGTGCGTCCTTCTGTGCATGCCGCCGTGCAGTGGTGAATTGTGCGCGAGTGCGTCCTCCACGCGGAAGAAGTGTGTCCTCAATGTGCCCTCACTTTACTAGCGTGCTGGGTTCTACCCCAAGTGGTTTCAACTTTGCTTACTTCACCGCATGTCAGATGGGCCTCTAGTTATTTATTTTCACCCACTGCCACATGGGCCAACACACGAAGATACAGAACACGAGCTGACAAGGCAGCATATGGGCTGGTTGACCGGTCAACTAAACAATATACGGAGCTATACGCTGACACAGTGAGCATATAATTTGTCGGTATAGAGTTTTCGTGTGAGAGGGGAGGCCCGTGAGAGATAGCAAAGAGAGAGAGAGAGAGAAAGAGCTACTCCCTACGTTCGATAATGTATTTCCAACATTTTTTTAAAAGTCAAACTTTTGAAATTTTGACCAAGTTTACAAAGAAATTACTTATATCTACAATACCAAAGATAAATGATAGTATGAAGTAAGTACATGTTGTGATGAATCTAATGATCTTTCCATATGTAAATGTTTTTCTCCACGTATACCTGGTCAAACTTTTCTGAGGTTTGACTTTTCAACACATCCATATGCTTATGGACGTGAGAGAGTCCCTAACTAGAGAGAGAGAGTGAAATAGTAAGAGTGAGTGAAAAAAGTGTGTGTGCGTGTGTGAAAGAGACATGGACAACACTCGATAAAAGTCAAGAAAAAACGTGTGTGTCTTATGCAAACATATCACACATGCATCTTCGACAACAGAAGCAAGGTGAGTAGATAGTGTGTGGTTGTTTGCAACGGAGACAGCAAGATCCCTAGCACGTGGCCAAGAGGGGTCTGACAAACAAGGGAGAGTGGTTGGGAGAGATGTACGGAGAAAATGCAGACATGGGGAGGAGAGAAGGTATGTTTTTCATAGAGAGATCCCTTGGAGATCATGATGGGACTACATGGGTGGGAGATCGAGTGACAAGGTGTGTGCGCGGTAGAAGATACCCCGAGAGATATCGAGATAGACGTATGGATGGAAGGAGACAATACATGTGTTCCTGATGGCTAGTGAGAGATAGTCATACTTAGGGGGGGAGTGCTTGCGCCTATGATGGAGTGAGGGATTATGGTACTTATTAGGGGGGTGTGTGTCACATAGAGAGAGACCAAGGGCAGAGAGTATTGGATGGGTCTATATGTAAAGCGCGAGCGAGACATGTGTATGTGTGAACCAGGGAGATATAAAGTTTGAGAGAGATTGAGGAGCCCCGATAAGGCTGAGTGGTGCGTTAGATAGCTGAGAGGGGGAAAGAGATATTCCATCCGCTCGATAATGCAGTGCATGTAATTTTTTTAGAACTCAAACTTTGGAAACTTTGATCAGGTTTACACAAATGTTATTTATATCTTCAATACCAAAGATACATCATGTGAAACTACATCTCATGGTGAATATAATGGTATATGTTTGCCGTTACAGATGTAATTGTTTTTCTCCACATACATGGTCAAACTTTGTGATGTTTGACTTTTCAATAAATCAATATGCTATGGACCGAGGAAAGTGCCCAAGTCGAGAGGGATCAGGTGCGTGTGAAGGAGAATGAGTAAGTGTAGAAAAAGAGTATGTGTGTGAAAGAGAAAGTGGCAACAAACGATAAATTAGAGAGAGTGTGTGTTTTTTCGTTTCTTAGGCGAACATATCACGCATGCATCTCCGAGATAGAAAAGCGAGGCGAGGAGATACACGAAGATAGCTATTGTATGATTGTTTGCAATGGAGAGAGACACAACTATAGCACATGTCCAATAGAGGTCTGGCCAACAAGGAACAAAGGTCGAGAGGGACACATGGAGCACATGGACGCATGGGGAGGGCGAGAGGGTGTGTTTGTGATAGAGAGACCCACTCGAGATCGTGAGGGGACCATATGGGTGGGAGATCGAGGGAGTTGCATGCGCGATAGAAAGATGCCCCGAGATAAATCGAGATAGACCATGCACATGTTTGTGATGGAGACTAAGATTAGCTAGTCATATACATATAGGGGGGACTGCGTGTGCCTACAATTCTGTGAGAGACCATCATACTTGGCTAGCTAGGCATGAGCTTGTGTGTGTGCGTGTGAGATGGAGAGAGAACAAGGGAGAGAGATAGAGTTTTAGATGGACCTATTGAGTGCGAGTGAGATATGCATGTGTATGTGTGACCCAGTTAGATGGAAAGTTTGAGAGAGTGGGGGGAAGAGCTCTGAGACGACAGAGTGGTGCGTGAGAGAGTTACGGGCAACGAGCCAAGGAATTTGTGTGCGTACAATGAGTGCACCCAAGATATCTAGCTTGGACTAGAGAATCATACATAGTGTGCGAGAGAGACGTATAGATGGAGTATATATGCATGTAAACTAGAAAGACCCCCCCCCCCCACGCACACACACAAA
>LR738712.1:223801640-223814246 GCA_902687465.1 Secale cereale
TGTTGGATGCGTGCGACGGAATTGAAGATTGTCAGCGAGAGAGAGAGAGAGAGAGAGAGAGAGAGAGAGAGAGAGAGAGAGAGAGAAGGAGTCCGGGAGAGGGGGAGGTCGGGTTTTATGCATCAAACACTGATATAAAGCATGTTTCGATATAAACTTGCATTCAAATATTTAAATTAGAGAACATGTTGTCTGCAATCTACACATGAACGAATATATTTGTATATCAAACAAGTTCATTAATTTGACTTTCAACATGTTCATGGAGTACCATAATACTGTACAACATGCTATTCAATTGAGGTGTTCAATTTGGGATTTAGTTCACTATTTTGACCTGGTGAACGAGCGATTTCATTTTGGGTATGATTCTCGTTTTTTAGTGCGTGAACTATTTGTCATATAGTAAATCGCTAGCAATGAGCATGTAAAAACACATTACTCCCGAGCATCATCTCTCCACCTAAAATAGAAGTGGCAAGCTGATATTTCTAAATTTGATTCGAATCGACTTGGTAAGGTAGACGTGGATGCTCGTTCTCCCAAATTTTGAACGAATCGTTAAACATCCTCTGCTCGGTGGAATTTGCCCGAGCAAATAAATGGGAGACGTGAAATTACCGTCCTATGTGGGAGACGCATTAATAGGCCCGTTGTGCATTTCGGGTAGGTTCGTAACTTCATCCAAGCGCACCTTCTCCTCGGCCGAAATGACATGTGCCGAATAATTCATAAACCATGGTCGGCAAAACACGCTCTCCTCGCCCGAAATCGTTCGCGCCCACTATATTTCAAAACACGCTCTCCTCGCCCGAAATCGCTCGCGCCCACTATATTTCAAAACACGCCCTCCTCGCCCGAAATTGCTCTCGCCCACTATTTGGGGAGAAGCAAAGTTACTCTACTATCCCCGACCCTCAGTACACAGACCCAAGCCGAGAAGCCTAAAGGCAGGGGTAGAACTGTAACTCCCCCTCACATTTCAGACAAATGCGTTCATAAAACATGGTTCCACTCCCCTCCCAATCCCTCCCATTCATACCTCGTGGGCGCCAAATCACCTTCCCCCTGGAAGCTGCCTTCTCCCAAGCCGCGAAACCTCAGCCCCTCCTCCATGGTGCCCCCACCGCACCAATTTCATAGCCGCCCTCCTCCCTAATGCCGGAGACGCTGTGCATTTGACGTCGTCCACTGGGCCATGTGCCTCTTACTCCATGTTGATGGAGCTGCCTCGACGACGGCCGCGTGAACCATACCAGAGCAGGCTCACCCCCGCCGCTGTTCACAACGCCGAAGCGGCTCCAACTTCGGATCCGTCCAGAGTCCCGGTGCTGCTTCCCCGTAGCGGTCGATCGTCACAACATCGTTGTTTCCTTGCCGCCGGTGGCCACCGCAACCGCGCTAGTCTCACTGACTCGGCAGCTAGACCTTCCTACTTCACCATGCAGCCAGATAGGACACACCCTCATCTTAAATCACTTTATTTCGGCGTCAGTTGTTTGAATTTTTATTCTGGGCCAGTCGATTCCCAATGGGAAGCAGCACCCCTCGAGGTGGCGGAGCTCCTAGGCTGCCGGTTGGCTGGTGTCAAACATAAAGGTGCGGGGCCACAAGTTCGCCATGTAAGTAGCGCTTAGATGGCTATCTTAGAGTTGTGTGGGTTCAAGGTACTGCCGCCGCCGGATCTGGATGACGGGGAGTCTTTGTGGATTGGCCCAGGGGCGACGCAACCACGGCAGTGCGGTGGGGAGGGGAGCGGGGTTTTGGCCGTGGCCACGGACGGCGGAGGCAAGCTTCTCTGCCGTTGGCCGCTGGCTCTTCGGGGAAGATTCCTAGCAGTGTCAGCTAGGAGGCACAACAGGGCCATCAAGCCATCCGGCGTAGATCGGACAGTACCAAAATAAAATAAAATCGTGTGACCCCAATTTAGTCTCAGTCAACAGACGTGTGACCACTCTCCTACCTTGATGTTGATCTCTTAGTGTATTTCTTTAGATCAAAGAGATGTGTCGTTCTTAACATTATGCGTTATCTGCATCTACAGCCACACCGTCTTCCGACTCACCGCAGTTGCTCCAACAAGGGAAGCATACACCAGAAGGGAGCTATAGACCCCACTCAACAAATCACTGCATCGAATGCGCGTGCCCGACATGGACAGCCACAACAACTGCAGGGCCATCAACAAGTCAGCACATGATGCTCACTCCTATGGATGGCGGCCAGATAGGTTGCACGCTCATCTTACTTGTGTGCAACATTTATGGCTTTGTTATTCATCTAAGCATGTAAAATAGATTATCACATTTCACTGTATATTCATGCTGATCTCTTACGGGTCTTGTGCAGGAGTTAAGGTTGTTCCATTGTTCAGCTAAGATACTTGTTCTTTAGGTAACGTTGTTCCATAGTTATCATTCGTCAGCTAAGATACTTGCTAGTATTACCTATGTTGTTCTTTAATACTTTTGTGTGCCATCTAGTTAATCTCGAGTGTAAACGATACATATTCTGTAGCTTTCATCTGTGTTCTCCCTTTAGTTTTTGAGACATGTTGTGTAGCGACCAGACCTCAAACAGTATGATCTCTGTGCATCAGTGTCATCCCTGGATCAGTAATGCTGACACGCACAGTACTTGAAGGATTTGTAACAGAGTAGCAATCACACACTTATTACATCGATAGTTCCAATGATGAACTTATTACAATAAAAATGGCTTAAGGCCATCTAATACGATAACAGCGGAAGGCTTGGAAGAAAAGTGAGTCCATTAACTCCCACGACATCACTGAATATAGAACCACGACCTAAAAGGCACCTTACTCGTCGTTTGAAAAGTCTGCAACATGAACGTTGCATCCCGAAACGGGTCAGCACATGGAATATGCTGGCAAAGTAACACATAGAGGGTAACAAAGTAACATGATGAGATTCACATGATAATCCAAGTACTAGATACTCAAGACATCCGTAACCGGGGACACGGCTAATCATGATCAGTTTGTACACTCTTCAGAGGTTTGTGCACTTTTCCCCACAAGACTCGATCGCCTCCGTTGGAATTCTCGCACTACATGTTGTTTGAGAAACGGATGACCGAGACACAGTCTTTCAGAAGCACTAGCACCTTCCGAACGGGTGGACCGTACCAACCTACATCCCCTACATCTGCTAGTCCACCACTGTAAGAGTTCGCACGACTTAGTCAACTATGCTAGAGCCCATAATAGCTTGTGGCTGCAAACGGAAGTTTCTAGTATGAATAATCTCATGATCCCTTTGAGCCTGGGTGGCGGTCCATAAAGAAAACAGGCAATCGCTGGAATACCCAGGTGCATCAATCCACCTAGATGTGTATTTAAGTTGCCATCTTAAGTTGAACCATTAATTAACAATCTCACATCTGTCATGGATACACTCACCCAATCCACCTCTACGAGCATAGCATAAACTATCAGCAAACGTAGAAGTAACTCCCAATGGTTTGAAAATAATGCAGGTAATATGTACTACCTCAATCTACTTCCCAGTCCCACATGTTATTAGATCCTACTCATGCAATGTGTGATGGTTTGGCTAATGCAATGAAAACTGGGTAATTGGAAAGTATGATCAAAGTGTTACTTGCCTTGCTGATGATGATCCGCAAAACCTAGAGATTCAAAGTAGCAAGTGGCACACTCCGTGTACTATATTGCAAACAAAAAAGCACACAATAAGTACTTAACTAATGCACGGGTAAAACTCAAATAAGAGATCTAACCAGAAAGTTCAACTTAAGAACTCCGGTTTGCAAAAGAAACAAACCAAACAAAACAACGAAAGTCAAACGGCAAAAGAGAAACCATTAACGTACCAATATTGACCTAAGTCCAAATTTAACAGAGGCAAATGCTTGGGTGACTACGTTAAACGGGAAGAGAATTTCGAGACGAAACTCCAAGCGCTTGAATCACCTGATTCCGATAAACGAGCAAAAAGATAAACTAAAAGGAAGATCGGATCAGAAATCACGATCAGAAAATAACTATGAAAAAGAAAACTAAAACAGCTTAACGAACGGACGTTCGTCAGCTGAAACTAAACAACGAACTCGTTCGTTAAAATGAACGAACGGGTGAACGCTCACTAATTAACTAAACCGGGAAAATAAAAAAACCGATCTATCTGAAAAAAAACGAACTAGGGTTCTAAAGTAAATCGGGATGTTTCTCCACCGAAAACCGGCGGCAGACGGCTACCTCGTCGTTCGGCCGGCGGGATGCGTCGGCGGGGCGGGCGGCGGTGGCAGGCGACGGCGAGGCTGCTGCGGCGGCGGTGGTGTGCAGCGGCGGCGGCGGCGGTGGTGCGCAGCGGCGGCGGCGACTTTGCGGCGGCGGCGGCGTTTGCAGCGGCGGCGGCGGCTTGCTCGCGGCGGGGCGAGGTGCGGCAAGGGGGCAGGGGGCGGCGGTATTTATAGTGAGGGGGGGCTAGCGGCTTGGGGGAGGGGGCAAGAATCGGCGGCGGCGGCGGAGTCCGATTCTGGCTCGGCGGCGCAGCGGCACGGGGAAGGCGGCGCGGGCGGCTGGGCCTGGCTAGGCTGGGCTTCGGCCCAATCGGGTTCGGGTCCTCTATTTTTTTTCTAATTAACGCCGGCGCTACGAAAAAGAAATCCTATAAAATAAAATAAAAATCTAAAATTACCCAAACAAATTTGCACCGTCTAAATATAATATTTAGAACAAGATGATAATTTTCATGGCACTAAAATGCATTTTTGAAAACATGCAATTTTTCCTAATTCAAATAAAACTCCAAAGAAAACTTATTTGATTTCTATATTAAATCCTTAGTATTTCTTTATTTTTGGGAGAGTCATTTTACTCCCTCTCTCATAATTTCATAATAGAAATACTTGAAGATAAAATAAATAAAATCAAATGATCCTACTTTCAAAATTTGAGAAACCTCAAATATGAAAGTATTGAAATCCCCAACTCTCTCCGAGGGTCCTTGAGTTGCTTGGGATTTTCTTGGATCCACCAAAAGCAAGAAAAATATGATATGCATGATGATCTAATGTATAACATTCCAAATTGGAAATTTGGGATGTCACAAACCTACCCCCCTTAAGATGAATCTCGCCCTCGAGATTCGGGTTGGCTAGAAAATAGGTGAGGGTGGTCCTTCCGCAGGTCTTCCTCTCGTTCCCAGGTAGCTTCATCCTCGGTGTGGTGACTCCACTGAACTTTGCAAAATTTGATAACCTTGCTGCGGCTGACTCGGCTGGCATACTCAAGAATCTAGACTGGTCTCTCTTCATAGGTCAAGTCATTGTCCAGCTGAATAGCTTCCGATGGCACAGTATCCCTCAGCGGTATCTCGACCATCTCGGCGTGGCATTTCTTCAACTGGGAAACGTGGAATACATCGTGAACTCCTGACAAACCTTCGGGCAGTTCCAACTTGTAGGCTACTTCTCCCATACGTTCCAAAATCTTGTATGGTCCTACAAAACGTGGTGCTAGCTTTCCCTTAACTCCAAAGCACTTAACTCCTCGAAGTGGAGATACTCGAAGATAAACTCGGTCTCCGACTTCGTAAATGATCTCTTTGCGTTTTGAATCCGCGTAGCTCTTCTGCCTAGACTGGGCTATCTTGAGCCTATCGCGAATCAACTTTACCTTCTGTTCCGATTCCTTGATCAAATCTGGTCCAAACAACTCGCGGTCGCCAACTTCGTCCCAAGACAACGGGGTCCTACACCTCCTTCCGTATAATGCTTCGAAAGGAGCCATCTTCAAACTGGATTGATAACTGTTGTTGTAAGAGAACTCCGCGTAAGGCAAATTGTCGTCTCAACTAGATCCATAATCTAGCGCACAAGCTCTCAGCATATCCTCCAAAATCTGTTTGACTCTCTCAGTCTGTCCATCTGTCTGCGGATGAAAAGTTGTGCTAAACTCTAGCCTGGTACCCAAATTTTCGTGTAACTGATTCCAGAACTTTGAGGTAAACTGGTTCCTCTCTCTGATACGATGCTTCTCGGAACTCCATGCAGGCATACGATTCTGGTCATGTATATCTTTGCCACCTTTGCACTGGTATAAGTAGTCTTTACTAGGATGAAATGATCTACCTTCGTCAAGCGATCGACTACAACCCAAATCGAGTCATAGCCCGAACGAGTTCTGGGTAATCCCGTAATAAAATCCATGCCTAGCTTATCCCACTTCCACTCGGGTACTGGCAATGGTTGTAACAATCCTGCCGGCTTCTGATGTTCTGCCTTCACTCTCTGACATACATCACAAAGGGCTACATACTCCGCAATGTCCTTCTTCATACCGGTCCACCAGAAAATATCCTTCAAGTCCAGGTACATCTTGGTATTTCCTGGGTGAATCGAGTATGGTGAATCATGGGCCTCCTGCAGAATCAACTTCCTGATCCCTGGGTCGTTAGGCACATATATGCGGTCCTCAAACCATAGGGTGTCGTGCTCATCCTCACGAAATCCTTTAGCCTTTCCTTTGCTCATCCTCTCCTTTATAGAGGCAACCTCCTCGTCAGTTTTCTGAGCTTCTCTGATTTTATCCATCAGGGTAGACTGAATTTCCAGTGTTGCTACATAGCCTCTCGGAACTATCTCCAAACATAGTTCTCGTAGGTCCTCGGCTAACTCCTTTGGTAATTTCTCCGTCATTAGGGTATTGACATGGCTCTTACAGCTTAGCGCATCGGCTACTACGTTAGCCTTTCCTGGATGATAATGCAATCTCATGTCGTAATCCTTAATGAGTTCCAGCCATCTCCTTTGCCTGAGATTCAGCTCCTTCTGAGTGAATATATACTTCAAACTCTTGTGATCCGTATATACTTCACAATGGTTTCCGATGAGAAAGTGTCTCCAAGTCTTCAATGCATGCACTACGGCTGCTAACTCCAAATCATGAGTGGCATAGTTCAACTCATGAGGTTTCAGTTGTCATGAAGCATACAAAACAACTCTTCCTTCCTGCATAAGAACTGCTCCAAGTGCTCCACGTGAAGCGTCGTAGTACACCTCATAGTCCTTATGTTGATCTGGCAGAATCAACACAGGTGTTGAGACCAAACGTTTCTTTAATTCCTGAAAGCTGGCCTCACATTCTTCTGTCCAATTGAACTTGGTATCCTTCTTTAACAACTCCACCATAGGTTTTGCAATCCTCGAAAAATTCTCCGTAAATCTCCGGTAGTATCCTGCAAGTCCAAGAAAACTCCGGATCTCTCCAACTGTTGTCAGGGCTTCCCAATTTGTCATAGTGTCAACCTTGGCGGGATCTACTACTATTCCTTCCCCGGATATAACGTGTCTGAGGAATCCAACTTCCTTCAACCAAAACTCAAATTTGCTAAACTTGGCATACAACTGATGTTCTCGGAGCTTCTCCAATACCAAACGCAAATGCTCTGCATGTTCCTCTTCATCCTTTGAGAAGATCAATATATTATCTATGAACACCACGACGAACTTATCCAAAAACTCCATAAACACCTTGTTCATCAGGTTCATAAAGTATGTTGGTGCGTTAGTCAGACCAAAAGACATAACGGTATACTCGTATAACCCATACCTGGTGGTAAAGGCCATCTTAGGTATATCCTGCTCTCGAATCTTCAATTGATGGTACCCTGATCGCAGATTGATCTTGGAAAATACCTTAGCTCCTTGCAATCTATCGAACAGATCATTGATCATCGGTAGGGGGTACTTGTTCTTGATCGTTACTTCATTCAATCATTGGTAATCAACAACCATTCTGAATGATCCTTCCTTCTTCTCTACTAGAAGTACTGGCGAACCCCAAGGCGAAGAACTTGGGCGAATGTAACCTTTATCCAGTAACTCCTTAATCTGTTTCTTAATCTCCTCCAAATCTTTTGCGGGCATCCTGTATGGTCTCTTCGAAATTGGCCCTGTGCCTGGCAAAAGCTCAATCAAAAACTCAATATCTCTATCTAGTGGCATGCCTGGCAGTTCCACTGGAAATTCGTCCGGGAAATCTTTCACCACTGGTACTTCCTCCTGAACAACTCCTGGTAAGGAATTTACTCTGTTCATTTTTCGCACATGCCGGGATACATACTTGATCCTTCTTCCTTCTAGCGTAGTAAGCACAATGGACTTACTGGCGCATTCAATATTCCCTTCGTACTTAGATAACCAATCCATGCCTAATATCACATCCAATCCTTGAGATTCCAATACTATTACGTCCGAAGGGAATGTGTAGTTACCCATCCTTAATGGAAACTGATCACACCATAACTTAGCCATATACTCTGCTCCAGGTGAGGTTATTAACATGGGTGACCTAAGGGCTTGGGTTGGAAGTTTATACTTATCCACAAATCCCCTTGAAACGTATGAATGCGTTGCACCAGTATAAAAAAAAGAACGAGTGCAGTAAAGGACTTATTTAAAAACATACCTATTACTGCATCTGGCTGAGCTTCAACCTCCTCCACGCTAACGTGGTTCACTTGCCCCCTATTAAAAGGGTTCGGCTTCTTTCCAGATCTTGCATTGCATTTCCATTCTGGGCTTCTGGACATTCATTGGCGTAATGTCCCGTCTTCTGGCACTTAAAGCAAGTGACTTCACTCAGGTCTCGTTTGGCTGGAGTTGTTGGGTTGGTGCGGTTCTGTCCGTTACTTCCTCCATTCCCATTCCCATTCTTGGGGCCACTATTATTGTGCGAGCTACCTCCTCCATGGGTATGTTGAAATTGTCCTACCTTTTTAGCGGTAAAACGTGCCTTCTGCTGAGCTACAGAATTGTACTTTCCTTGTCCATACTTCCTCTTGCGACTTTCAATCTGTTGGTGCTTCCCTTCAATCATTAGAGCTCGATCAACTAGTTCCTGGTAGTTGTTGAAGCTTGCTACCATCAACTGTACGCTCATCTCATAATTCAGCCCTTCCATAAATCTTTCCTGCTTAGCAGCATCTGTGGCCACATCATCTGGGGCATAACGGGATAGAGTACTAAACTCATCTACGTACTGAGCCACAGTACAATTGCCTTGGCGCAAGTTGCGAAACTCCTGCTTCTTCATGCTCATAGCTCCAGTTGAGACATGGGCGGTACGAAAAGCTTGCTGAAACTGATCCCAAGTAACATTGTCTATGGGAAAAGTGGCTGTGTAATTCTCCCACCATGCTGCGGCTGGACCAGACAACTGATGTGAGGCCAAACGCACCTTCTCGGCATCTGAGCAGTTGGCAGTGGTCAAATCCCTTCCAATCTTGCGCAGCCAGTCATTAGCGACTATTGGTTCAATGCTACTAGCAAACACCGGTGGTTGTAACCTTAAGAAACGGGTCAGGTTATCCACGGGTGGTGGTGGTGGAGGGTTGTTCTTGTTCTGAGTGTTCTGGACAAGAAGTTGGATCAAGGTGTTCTGCTGCTGGATCAACTCAGTGAGCTCAGGGGGAAACTCAAATCCGGGCTCACGTCTTGGAGGCATCTGATGGGTGTAGAGGGAAGAGATTAGAATAGAAAACATGTCTAAGGGAAAATCACTACCCAATGCACATGAGACAAACACAAACATATCACACCAATATCAATTCAAACAAAGGGCTTACACGGATCTAACGTTACAAAAGTGTTCTAAGTCTACTAACTGGGAAAAACTACTAGTCATAGGAAGGTCTTCTAGAAATTTTGATCGGCAGAGGATTCCATGATGTCAGCTCCAGCTTCATCTTCATAGTCCTCATCATCGTTATCATCGGGGTCTGAGTCCGTGTCGTCAAGGATGATGTACTCTTCAGGTGGAATCTCCTTGGGTTCTTCTTCCTCTTCTTCCATTCCTGGTGCTGGATCTCCCAAGAATACTCCTAGCTTTCGCGTTAAATCATCATTCTTCTCCACAAGTATTAACATATCCTCCTCGTATCCATCGCGTGTAGGCTTGAGTTCCTCCTCTAACTCCATGTTTCTGGTTAGTGTTTTCTTCAAGTCTATCATCCCTGCACACATCTGGTGCTCCTGGCGACGAATGTGCTGGTTTAACTGTTGAATGAACGAGGAAATGGACATGTCCTTCCGGGTGTTGATCATTTCCCACCGCTCATCTCGACGTCCACAAATCTGATAGATAGTGTCCTTCAGCTCCTGCTTGTAGACTTCTCCAATTCTTCCCATAGCGATGTGGGCTACCATACTCCTGCCTAGGCTCCATGTAGGCGCATTAAAGGAAAATTCTATGGGTGCGGTGACGGGCATGAACGTCCTTCCTGGAACTTGAGCTTGAATCAACCAGCGCTCTTCTTCAGGTAAAGTGGCGTTGTAGGTTCCGGTGAGACTTGGTAGTCCGATGTTTAGATATCTGGTGACTTCCTTCAGGTGTCGTCCAAATGGTGTATCTTCATCAGGTTGCATGAACTTGTTCCTTGCATCCACCATCCTAAAAGAGTAGAAAAGATGAGGAGTCAGAAAAGAGAAGAGTCAATAGTGCTCTAGGGTTTTAGCTTAGTGGTCGTGTCCTACAGTCAGCGTGTGCTCTGATACCATCTTGTAGCGACCAGACCTCAAACAGTCTGATCTCTGTGCATCAGTGTCATCCCTGGATCAGTAATGCTGACACGCACAGTACTTGAAGGATTTATAACAGAGTAGCAATCACACACTTATTACATCGATAGTTCCAACGATGAACTTATTACAATAAAAATGGCTTAAGGCCATACAATACGATAACAGCGGAAGGCTTGGAAGAAAAGTGAGTCCATCAACTCCAACGTCATCACTGAGTATAGAACCACGACCTAAAAGGCACCTTACTCGTCGTCTGAAAAGTCTGCAACATGAACGTTGCAGCCCGAAACGGGTCAGCACATGGAATATGCTGGCAAAGTAACACATAGAGAGTAACAAAAGTAAAGCTATACTATATGCAATATGGCTGGTGGAAAGCTCTATGGTTACAGTTTTTTCGTAAAGCCAATTTTTCCCTACTGCAAAGGAATAGGTTTAATTAACTATCATGGTAGTTGAAACATCATTGAGAAGATAGACATCCTCTCAATCCCAAATAATCATCATCATTAAAACCCAACAATATTAATTAAAGTAACATGATGAGATTCACATGATAATCCAAGTACTAGATACTCAAGACGTCCGTAACTGAGGACACGACTAATCATGATCAGTTTGTACACTCTGCAGAGGTTTGTGCACTTTTCCCCACAAGACTCGATCGCCTCCGTTGGAATTCTCGCACTACATGTTGTTTGAGAAACGGATGACCGAGACACAGTCTTTCAGAAGCACTAGCACCTTACAAACGGGTGGACCGTACGAACCTACATCCCCTACATCTGCTAGTCCACCACTGTAAGAGTTCGCACGACTTAGTCAACTATGCTAGAGCCTATAATAGCTTGTGGCTGCACACGGAAGTTTCTAGTATGAATAATCTCATGATCCCTTTGAGCCTGGGTGGCGGTCCATAAAGAAAACAGGCAATCGCTGGAATACCCAGGTGCCTCAATCCACCCAGATGTGTATTTAAGTTGCCACCTTAAGTTGAACCACTAATTAACAATCTCACATCTGTCATGGATACACTCACACAATCCACGTTTACGAGCATAGCATAAACTATCAGCAAACGTAGAAGTAACTCCCAAGGGTTTGCAAATAATGGAGGTAATAGGTACCACCTCTATCTACTTCCCAGTCCCACATGTTATTAGATCCTACTCATGCAATGTGTGAGGGTTTGGCTAATGCAATGAAAACTTGGTAATTGGAAAGTATGATCAAAGTGTTACTTGCCTTGCTGATGATCCGCAAAACCTAGAGATTCAAAGTAGCAAGTGGCGCACTCCGGGTACTCTATCGCAAAAAAACAAGCACACAATAAGTACTTAACTAATGCACGGGTAAAACTCAAATAAGAGATCTAACCAGAAAGTTCAACTTAAGAACTCCAGTTTGCAAAAGAAACAAACCAAATGAAACAAAGTCAAACGGCAAAGAGAAACCACTAACGTACCAATCTGGACCTAAGACCAAATTTAACAGAGGCAAACGCTTGGGTGACTAGGTTAAACGGAAAGAGAATTTCGAGACGAAACTCCAGGCGCTTGAATCACCTGATTTCGATAAACGAGCAAAAATATAAACTAAAACGAAGATCGAATCAGAAATCACGATCAGAACATAACTACGAAAAAGAAAACTAAAATAGCTTAACGAACGGACGTTCGTCAGCTGAAACTAAACGACGAACTCGTTCATTAAAACGAACAAACGGGTGAACGCTCACTAATTAACTAAACCGGGAAAATGAAAAAACCAATCTATCTGAAAAAAAGAACTAGGGTTCTAAAGAAAACCGGGCGGTTTCTCCACCGAAAACCGGCTGCGGGCGGCTACCTCGTCGTTCGGCCGGCGGGAGGCGTCGGCGGCGGCGGGCGGCGAGGCTGCGGCGGCGGTGGTGGTGTGCAGCGGCGGCGGCGGTGCTGGTGCGCTGCGGCGGTGGAGGCTTTGCGGCGGCGGCAGCGTTTGCAGCGGCAGCGGTGGCTTGCTCGCGGCGGGGCGGGTGCGGCAAGGGGGCAGGGG
>LR738712.1:223814320-223833032 GCA_902687465.1 Secale cereale
CAGGGGGCGGCGGTATTTATAGTAAGGGGGGGGCTAGCGGCTTGGGGGAGGGGGCAAGAATCGGCGGCGGCGGCGGAGTCCGATTTTGGCACGACAGCGCGGCGGCACGGGGAAGGCAGCGCGGGCGGCTGGGCCTGGCTCAGCTGGGCTTCGGCCCAGTCGGGTTCGGGTCCCCCTATTTTTTTTTCTAATTAACGCCGGCGCTACAAAAAAGAAATCCTAGAAAATAAAATAAAATTTTAAAATTGCCAAAACAAATTTTCACCGTCTAAATAGAATATTTAGAACAAGATGATAATTTTCTTGGCACTAAAATGCATTTTTGAAAACATGCAATTTTTCCTAATTCAAATAAAACTCCAAAGAAAACTTATTTGATTGCTTTATTAAATCCTCAGCATTTCTTTATTTTTGGGAGAGTCATTTTACTCCCTCTCTCATAATTTTATAATAGAAATACTTGAAGATAAAATAAATAAAATCAAATGATCCTACTTTCAAAATTTGAGAAACCTCAAATATGAAAGTATTGAAATCCCCAACTCTCTCCGACGGTCCTTGAGTTGCTTAGGATTTTCTTGGATCCACCAAAAGTAAGAAAAAATATGATATGCATGATGATCTAATGTATAACATTCCAAATTGGAAATTTGGGATGTTACATGTTGCTGCTAGTTAACCCCAGTCCTACTATTTATGTCGTCTCCTACATGAACTCATTACATAAATCTAACTACCAGTTGCCTTCCATGCATGTCAGATATAAATGCACACACTGATATATCCACAAGAACCTCACGGAGCAATGTAAAGGCCAATAAACTTGATATCAATGATACCCAATATGATGGAACATGTAAAGGCAGTTCTTCAGAAGACTTGCAGAAAGATGTTGAATCCTCTTCACCCCACAAGGTCCTTGCTCTAACTTCACCCGTGATATGGGTACAACATGCATATAATGTCCTAGAGTGTATCTACTCTGTTGCAATGCTATGTGCTTAGCATGCTGATCATGCATGTAAATATGTCATGCCTTCCTGTTTTTCAATACCTATTCCATTCATGATAACATGTTTTCAAATTCAAGTACTTTCATTCTACTCTATCGCAATGCCATCTGCTTAATATGGACATCATGCTTCTGAATATCTTATGCATTGTTATTCATCAATATGTACTTGATCTGTCTACCATAACATGTTTTTTACATTGAAGTGTTGTTCTAGTGCTTAGTTGCAATGCCATCTTACTTTCCGAATCATACACGTGTATGTTGCCTTAGTTTTTTCTATACGTATTCCGCTAGCATACAGTTTTACATTCAACTAATGTTTTTTTACTGTGTTGTCCTGTCGTATCCCTAACTCTTACACCATACTCCCTCCATCCGGATTACATGTTGTTGAAATGGATAAAAAGGATGTATCTAGAACTGAAATACGCCTAGACCCATCCAGTTTTTGCGGATGGAGGGAATACATGTCAATATGTCATGCCTTTCTATTCTTCAGTACCTATTACATCTCTCTGTTCTAGCATGTTTTATAATTGAAGCACCATTCTTCTCTACAAGGCATGCAAGGGGAAGACGACTATGTTAGAATCTGAAGGGTTACAAACCAGGTCTTTGCGAAAGATCCAAATGCCAGGAGATAATAAACCAACTCAAGTTTTTATAGATACTGCTCCAGCACAGAGAAACCCAACTCCTACTGATAATAAGCAGATTCCAGTGGGCAAAGAACTAGTCCGCTCCAGTCCAGCAAAAATATGTCAACTCCATTCTAAGAAGCGTGTGCATATCCTTACATCATGAAATTTTATAGCATGCTGATCATATTTTCTACATGTTTCTTACACATCTCTCTTTTAGAAAATAAGCTTAACAGATAGAAGAATTTCTGCACTGGTATCGGCTGTGAGGAAAGATTCTTGCAGGAATTCTTTGTACTCCAATGTAGATAAGTACCTGTTGTATATCACTATATTTTTACATCGGCATGTATTTTGTTAATCGGCGTGAATCCAACCTTTATCTGATCTAAATTAGTTGTAGGAAAATGTATGATTAAAGGCCACAATGTTGATTTTTGTAAGGAAAACTTCCTAGTAGTTTTGCATCCTGAGCTGCATGAGTGTACTATCTCATATCAGTGGGTTTTATTACTTTGGTTCTGCAGTGGGTTTTCAGTGTTTTTTTACTGTGTTGTCCTGTCGTATCCCTAGCTCTTACATCATACTCCCTCCGTCCGGATTACATGTCGTAGAAATGGATAAAACTAGATGTATCTAGAACTGAAATACGCCTAGACCGGTCCATTTATTTCCGTATGGAGGGAATACATGTTAATATGTCATGCCTTTCTATTCTTCAATACCTATTCCATCTCTCTTGTAGCATGTTTTATAATTGAAGCACCATTCTTCTATATAAGGCATGCAAGGGAAAGATGACTATGTTAGAATCTGAAGGGTTACAAACCAGGTCTTTGCAAAAGATCCAAATGCCAGTAGATAATAAACCAACTGCATTTTTCATAGATACTGCTCCAGCATAGAGAAACCCAACTCCCACTGATAATAAGCAGATTCCAGTGGCCAAAGAACTAGTCCGCTCTAGTCGAGCAAAAGAATGTCAACTCCATTCTAAGAAGCATGTGCGTATCCTCGCATCATGAATTTTTATAGCATTCTGATCATATTTTCTACATGTTTCTTACCCATCTCTCTTTTAGAAAATAAGGTTAAATGATAGAAGATTTCCTTCATTGGCATCGTATTCGAGGAAAAAATCTTGCGGGAATTCTCTGTGCTCCAATGCTGATGTAAGTACCTGTTGTATATCACTATATTTTTACATCAGCATGTATTTTGTTAATCGACGTGAATCCAACCTTTGTCTGATCTAAAATTAGTTGTAGCAAAATGTTAAAGGCGCCAATGTTGATTTTTGTAAAGAAAACTGCCTGGTAGTTTTGCATACTGAGCTGCATGAGTGTACTATCTCATATCATGCACCTTACTGAATTGTAGTGCTGCTCTGGTTGCCCATTCATTCATTGTGTCAATGTTGCTTTCGTATTACCTTACCTGGATGATGATAGCTGTGCCATATTGTGTTAATTTTTTGTTGGCTAGTTGCCCAAACGTTCGTTGTGCCAATGTTGCTTTCCTATTATCTGACTTGGCCAATGATAGCAATGCTAGAGTCTTAATTTGGTGCAGGATGCTGAAGATAAGAAGACAAACTCTGAAAACAGCAAGGCAACCCCATTGTTTATTTCCAATAAATCTAGGCCAGGTAATATGCCAATAACTCATGATTAATCTATTTGGTTCCCCTCCTAATTTATGTTATGATGCAGTGGTCGAGACACTCTCCACTATCAATAATACAAGCCTGCCAAAATTGCCATCTGAATCTGTTCAGTATCCTCAGTCTCGAATGCAACGGAAAAATGTATGTTTGTGAACCAATTAATGGCTGAAGGAATGATGGAAATGGTGGAGGAATCGGAGGTGCAGAGTCGTGCGACACAACAACTAATCAATGTTTTCAGAGATAGTGTAGCAAAGCAGCAAGAACTTGCCCACATGCTTATGGGCGTCATCCGTGCTGAGCTTGCAGATTGTGACATTGCAGATCGTTAGGTTTTGTTCATTTATTTGCACTGGCATCAATCTTTGATTGCCCAGTGGATGTAATTTCATGTAATATATGCTGGATGTGCAACGTTTTTCCCTGTATGTCGTACCTTTGCTTGATCGGTTTTGGTCCTGTGCATAATTGCTCGTCGTAATGGGCTCAAATTATCTAATTTGGCCTAAAGACATATATGAACTTGAGTGGTCCCATTAAGTTAATGGGTCGTTACCAGGACGAAAGTTAATGGTCGGCCCTCTTAACTCCCAGGTCGTTAACAGGCTGACATCAAAGCGGGGAACAGGTGGGCCCAACTGATTTCACAGGCCGTTAACAGGTCGTTACTAAGTTCGGGCTACATATGGCCCAACTATATTGTGGGCCTTTAGCAAGCCGAAAGAGATAGCGGGCTTGTACTGGACCATGAAGAGCATGGGCCGCTAAGAGGCCGAAAGTCAGGTCGTATTGTAAATGGCCCAACTGTGTTGTGGGCCTTTAGCAGGCCGAAAGAGAAACCGGGCTAGTATTGAACCATGAAGGGCACGGGCTGTTAAAAGGCCAAAACTCAGGTCCGACAGCAAATGGCCCAACTCATTTATGGTCCGTTAACAGGCCGAAAGGCACACAGGGCCGGGAATTGGCCCAACACTTAAATGGGTCGCTAAAAGGCAAAAACTCAGGTCGGACTACAAACGGCCCAACAGATATATGGGCCGTCACTATGCTGAAAGACACACCGGGCCGGAAATTGTCCCAACACTTAAATGGGTCGCTAAAAGGCAGAAACTCAGGTCTGACTACAAATGGCCAACCTGATTTATGGGCCGTCAACAGGCTGAAATACACACCGGGCCGGAAATTAGCCCAATATTTAAATGGGTCGCTTAAAGGCTGAAAGATGTACATCGTGAAAATTGGCCCATCCACTGAAGGGCCATTAGCAGGCCGAAATCTCATCGAGCCGATATTGAGCCCAAATATATAGCGGGCTGTTAACGGGCTCGTACTGACGATGGACTGCAATGGTGTCAAATCTTTAGCGGGCCGTTGACGGGCCGAATTGGCACATCTCGTATGGACCGTGGGCTAAAATGGACCTGACACAAGTAGGCCTTGTATGGGCCGGCCTGCTATTTTTTACTAGGACGGCCTTTTTCACCGGAATGGGCCAGTGTTGGGCCGTGCCACGTGTCGACCTATCATAGGTGCCTCCTGTCCAATGAGTGGATGACATCTGTCCCAACAGTGAGGCAACACGTGTTTCCTCCGGCCAATTATGATATGACACATGGAAAATCCCCATTGCTCGGGGCTGTTAACGGGTTATCGGATCCAAAACCGGACCCGATAGCTTAATGGCGTTCCGTTACGGTGGATGCCACGTGTCGGTCACCCTTGACGAAAGCACTTCTATGACGCGCGATTTATCGTCATGGAAGTGGACACTTCCGTGATGATAATTTTGGTAATGTCACGGAATACTTCTACGATAGCACGCGTATGACTATATTGATTCTGTCATAAATTTGTCATGGATGTACATGCATGACAGAAAACGTGACCTACTGTGAAAAATACGTATCATCACGGAAGTGTATTTTTTGTAGTGGTGAGCCCTTCATGGAATCAATTCTTCCGTCAAACCTCACAATCGAGATCTTTGTGTTCTTAGACCCTTGGTGGAGTAAAGCCTCCATCAACATGGATGTACGAAAGCACCACCTATCAGAACCACGGTAAAATATCTTCCCCGTGTCTAATTCCATTTTCGTACCTCTGAACTCAACCTCCTACTTCACTTGCACTTGCATGTCTTTACTTTTCGCTGTCTATAATTCTAGACTTGCATGTGTAGGCTACTCTTATACTTCTAGCGAAGTTAAAATCTCCCAAGTTCTAAAATTGGGGACAAGTCCTTTAATTTTTGCTAGTAGTCTATTCATCGCCCCCCATCCACACATACTTTCAGTTCTACAACTACTCGCAACTTTCTTATCTGCCTGACTGTAGTTGTTCTTTTGTGCCAAGGGCGCAATGGGTCATCTAGTTCACATTAGGACACACAGTGGCCCAATGGAAATAGAGGAACGATGTACTAGTGCATTGCGATGAGCTCTCCGGTGTCGGTTTCATGATGACTTGGATCAAGTGGATGAACTTGGGGTATTTCTCTTAAAGCCACATGAGTTCTAGGAGATGCCTATGACCACGAGAACGAGGTTTACATTGGAGTCGGATCAGTGGATGACTTTGGCCGATGTGGAGAGCTTGAGAGGGGCTTCTGATCTCATTTGCACAGACTTGTGGTTAAATCATGATACTGGCCAACATTGAGTTGCTTTGGATTACTCTGATACCCTAATTGAATTTCTTGCTGCTGGTTGCCCTGACCAGATTGTTGATTATAACCACCATGGTTGCCTTCTCCTTGAAAACCAGAGTTTGAGCCGCTGCCACCAAAGTCGGGGCCCTATGAACCGGATCCTGACCCACCACGTAGTCCATTGTTATTATTACCATGAACCTGATTGGAATTTCTATACTCTCGCATGATAAAACAATCCTTCCAGGCATCAGTCATTGGCTGATTAGGGAAGCTATGTTTTGGGCAAGGTTCATTAAGCATCATGTCCAAATTAAAGTTTTTCCCTCCAAAAGATGGTTTACCTTTATTGTTGCGGCGCTGACCTTAATACCCTACATTAGTGTTAGCCACAAAATCTGACCCTCCCCCCCGTCGGGGTGTTTATGCTTACTACCATTACCTTGGTTGCTGCCATTCTTACCCGTTGGGTTCTGGTACTGAGCTTTACCATTTTTCTTACCTTTATTTGACTTCTCATCATCTGATGTTGGGTCTTTGGTATTATCAGTGTCCACATACTTAATGAGAGCTGCCATAAGTTCTCCCATATCATTGCTATAACCCTTAAGCCCCCAAGATTCAGCTTAAGGGGCTCAAATTGACAATTCTTTTCAGAAACCAGAACCGCCTGACCCGCCGTAATGATGTCGGACGAGTGGATAATTGCCGAGACCCACCGGACCCAATGCTGGGCTGACTCATCTGCTCGTTGAACACAATTGTCCAAATCAATGATCGTTAGGGGCTGCTTACAAGTCCCCCGGAAATTCTTGATAAAATGCGCATTCAGCTCCGCCCATGAGTTGATAGGGTTAACAGGTAAGCTTTTTAACCATGTAAGTGCAGGTCCGTCCATCACAGTTCTAAAATACTTGGCACAGACCGCATCGTTAACATCCAACATCTCCATTGCTAACTCTTAAGTTTGTATCCAAGCTTCAGGTGGGAAATCGACTTTGTAATTAGGTACCTTGAGAGGGCCTTTCAAATCCTACAGCAGACGCTCATTACGCGATGCTGATGAAAATCATGGAACTCCGACTGTTCTGAAGGTCACCCCGGCTTCTATCGAAGCCAGAGGAGTCATTAGGGGCTGCTGTTAAGCCCCCTGTCGAGCTGTCGCTTCCGCCTCATGCCGAGTCCTGGCGTTATCCACAGTTGCGTGAGCATTGATCAGTATATCATCATTGTGGGGCGGGTTATCTTCACGGGGCGGAGTATTATTACGGGGCGGGTTACGATGTCTCTCATTGCTAGAGACTGCAGACGACTCAACACGCCGGCTGTAACTTCGACCCGAGCGAGGTGTTGAATGAATACAATCTCGACTATATGAATAAGCCGCATGTTGTGCAATAGTTGTTTGAAGGAGATTCACCATGTTCCGCATCTCCACGACCACTGGTAATTCACCCTTGACAGGAATAGCCACCAGCCGGGTTGTCGCTGCCACCATGTTATCCATAGGGTTATAAAAATGCCCAGGCGGTGGTGCTAAAAACCGATGAGGTGGAGTGCTATTGGGGGCGTGTTAGGCGCCCGCTCATCCCTTTGCAACGTCTTAGGCTGCCAAGGTTCAGCCGCCGCCTCAGCTCTAGTCCATTTGAGTTTTATTGAAGATCTACCCGAGCGTTTGGAGTACTTGGGCGCGCTCTAGGGATGTTAAACAAATTCCAGGGGTCATACTAGAAAGGCATGCGGGTGTGATGCCTCCTTCGAAAGACTGCATTGGAGGCTTTCTGATCCTGACTCAAGCGCCAAGCCTCCGCTTTAACTCGCTCCAACTCAGTGGCAATAAGAGCCAGTTCCTCCGCCATCCTGGCATTCTCTGCATTGACATCCTCCCGAGCCTTAAAAATATCGACTTGGGTCCTTCCAATCTCTGCATAACGCTATGCCTGATTCTCCATGATAACCTCCATTGCAAGCAATGTGCTCAGATTATTTAGGAGATCTGACAAAATTTGAGCGAGCGGTACCAATGAGATCCCGGCTCGTACAGCTGTTCCAGATACCAAAGCAGTTGTTGTTGATGAATTTAGAACCGGCTGCGTACCCACCATGAAGACAGCAGCCCTGTACGACGGCTCATAGGAGTCCGAAGTACTATCACCATCGAATAGCCCCCTAACCCGCCATCTTAAAACTGATAGATTGACTTCGTCTCTCCAGTCCAGGACTCATGAGAATAGATGAGAGTCTCCTCAGAATCTTCCGCAAGCTCCGAGCCCTGCGTGAACCCGACAAAAGCATGTTTCCGGCTGGGTTTGACTCGGGCGAGTTGTGCGTGCTGAGACTACTCAAAGAGGTTGCGGAAGGTGTCTAGGACTATTAGTCATCCAGCCACCAGCGTATCCCTCGAGCCCTGGAAAAGTACCCTTCAAGAACTCAAAACCGCCGTGCGCTGGCCCCACGGTGGGTGCCAACTGTCGTGGTTTTGTCACAGAAGATGCCCTTGTGAAAGGACTTAGGTGTGGAGCCATTGCAGCATAGGTTAGCTTGAAGGGGTTGATTGGATCGAGAGACATGATTTTACCCAGTTTCGGCCGCTCTCAATGAGGTAAAGACCTACTTCCTGCTTTGTGTTGTATTGATCGAATATTGATTACAATGGAGCGGAATCGCTTGACCTAGCTATCGATCAATTGTTCCTTGACTAAACCCGCCGCGAGGTCTCGCCTTTATATACACAAGTCGAGGCCCTGCGGCTTAAAAGAGTCCAGGTCGAGTCACACAATGTAACCGACTCTGGTTCTAAGTCTCCTTCCCTAACAAGGCAATTCATCATCGGGCGGCTCACACCTTCGAGACTTGGGTCGCCTCCGGGTCTTGGGCCTTCAATAGGCATGCCTATGAGCCGCCGTCTTCATGTCTTGTCTTCTTGGTCCTACTTGTGTCCCTGCTATGAGTCGCCAATGGTATAATATGGCCCTTCCTGGGCGGGTCATACACTACAAGAAATATGTCAACTAGTGACCTTCTCTTAGTTACCCCAGCTAATTGGTCATAAATCCACGGCCATTTCGCTTGGAAGGGCTCAAACCCTGAAATTGCCTTACACCAAATGGTCATAAAGCAGGAAAGAGTGGTCGATGAGCTTATTTCTACCTGATTATGACCAATATAAATGGTCATGAGGTTGTGAATGTGGATGCATTGGTACTTATTGCTATGACTAGGCGCCACCTCATCTGTTTCGCCTATGTGTCATGTACATGTGTCAATTTTTGCTCTCGGTTGTGAAGCAACCTATATTTCTGTCATTCCCAAAATTCCTAAAAAAATCTCATAAATTCGTTGGGTCATATCTTCGTCGAGTATGTAAAAGTCCTTCCTTGCCTAGTTCAAAAATAATTCAACAATATTGATTTTCCTATTATGTTCAGAACAGCGCTTTGTGAAGGAAGTGCTATTTTTGTATTCTTGATTGCCCTCAAAAATTTTGGGCACTTTTTCCTATCCAAATCATTGCGTCATGACAAAATTCAGCTCCATTTGCATAGTAAATGTTCCTCGGCAAATTTCCATAGTTTTTGTTCAGCTAGAAGCTTTGTGAAGGAAGTACTAGCTATGCATATCCAAATGGCATGAAATTTATACAGTGCTTTTATATGCCAAAATTATCACCCTCCTCCAAATTGCAGCTCAATCAAATCATCTATGTGAACCCAGCTTTAATTTTTTATTTTCTGTCTAGATTGGCACATTTCAAAGCAAGTGGTATCTATACCACTCCTATTGCCTTCAAACTTGTTGGTCAACCTTCCATATCCAAATCATTGCCACATGCCAATATTCAGCTCCATTTGCCTATTAAATCTTCCTCAGCAAATTTCCAAAGTTTCTATCTAGAGAGAAGCTTTCTGAAGGAAGTACAAGCTAGGATTATCCAAATGGTATAAATTTTTTACAGTGTTTTCCTATTCCCAAATGACCATACTCCACAAAATTTCAGCTCAATACATATATTCATTTGAGCCGAGCTTCAATATTCATGTTTCTTCCCGATGTGGTACTTTGCAAAGCAAGTGTCATCTACGCTCCTCCATTTTTGCTGATAATTTTCCAAGCGAGTCTCCCTAGTAGATGATCATCCTCAGCCAAAAATCAGGACCATTGGCCATGTGCATTTCCCGTACCGCTAATCAAACACTTGGCTGCTAATGCATGTTTGAGCATAGTTCGGTCTCCTCGTGAGAGTCTTCTATTGTCATTTTCTAACTAGCACTTACCTGGGGAGTGCCCAACCCACTAGACATGTCTAGGCCACCCAGAACGCATGGCAACTCCACAGTCACTCCGTAACCACGTGGTGGGCATGCGAGTTTACGCGCTTTGGAGTTGGGGCCTGGGCCACCGTACAAACCTTCGTGTATCGCCACCAAACCATGTATTTCTGATTAAATAGATACTTATGTAACTAGAAATGATTTTTGCAAAAAATAAAGAGCAATCTATAAGGTAGCTGCAGTTCAAATTTGACCCGCTTCCAACTGGATTGGTTGAAATTTGTCTTTTTCACCAGAGGTGGGTCAAAATTTTTGACACCCAACCATTTTGTCAATTTTGCATTAAATATGTCCTAGTATTTTAGAAAAATGATTTGGTACAATTTTGCAACAAATATATGGTATGTCCTTCACAAAAAAACTCATTTTGGGCACTCAAAAAAATGGAAAATGGATTTTTCATCCAAAGAAAATGAAAACTTCCTTAGGCAACATTGTTTGCCATTCCAAGATGCACCATTTTGCACAATATTAGAGCATTGGAACAAACTATGCCATGAATGTGGCCATAAGGTTGATCATTTGGCTTGAAAGCAATGAATCTTCACACTTGATAGCTCATTTATGATCATAAGGTTGATCATTTGGCTCTGAAATAATTGTTGTATTACTAGTTTACTATTTTTTCTGGTAACTTGGTCACATATAATGACACAATGCGAAGGTTTTCCAATTTTTTTGATTTTTTTAAAAAAATTATGCCCGTTTCAAAATGCGGTCAAAACGGTGGGCAAAACCGGTCCTAGCTAGTGGTTGAATCTTTGAAAACTTTTGGTGTTTCTCTGATTAAATAGATACTTATGTACCTATAAATGATTTTTGGAAAAAATTAAGAGCAAACTACAAGGCAGCTGTAGTTCAAATTTGACCCGTTTCCACCTGGATCGGCGGAAATTTGTCTTTTTCACCACAGGTGGATAAAATCTTTGGACACCCAACCATTTTGTCAATTGTGCATTAATATGTCCTAGTATTTTATAAAAATGATTTGGTACAAATTTGCAACAAATATATGGTTGGTCCTTCACAAAAAAACTCATTTCGGGCACTCAAAAAAATGGAAAATGAATTTTTCGTCCAAAGAAAATGAAAACTTCCTGAGGCGACATTGTTTGCCGTTCCAAGATGCCCCTTTGTGCACGATATGATATCATTTGAACAAACTATGCCATGAATGAGGCCATAAGATTGATCATTTGACTTGAAACACTAGTAGAAAACAGGGCTTTGGTTCAGGCCTAGACAGCCCATTAGTCCCGGTTCACTTATGAACCGGCACACATGGGGGCATACGTCCCAGTTCGTGTGCCCAGGGGACCGGCCAGGCCTCGTGGGGCATCTGTCCCAGTTGGTCTGGACCCATTTGTCCCAGTTCCAGGGACGAATCGGGACTAATGGGCCTCGCTCCTGGCCCACACCCATTGGTCCCGGTTCGTTCCTGGAACCAGGACAGAAGGGTGGCCTTCTGTCCCGGTTCCTATCCCGAACCGGGACCAATTGGTTGCCTATATATACCCCATATCACCGGCGAGCAGAGCACTCCACACTGCTCTGTTTTTTCTGGCCGGCGAGGGGAGAGCTCTAGCTCACCTCCCATATATATATATATGAACATGAGGTGTTTAATGAAATGCCCGAGCCACACTAGTAAAGCTTTCTCCTCTTGAAGCTCGAACTCCAAGCTCCATTTTCTCCGATATTTGGCTAGGTTTAGCGGTCCGTCACGTCCCGTCCCCATCTTCACCGCCGTCGATCGCCCGCGCCGATCTCGTCGCCGGCACCATGTGGTGATCTATGCATGTACTTTGAATATAATGTGATGATGAACTTACATTAATTTTAGTGGAAATGTATCCATGATGTTCTGTAATGGTTTTTTACACATTTAATTATATATAAATGCAAGCAGGTGAACCGGCAATGGATGTACAGTGACAGACGCACCTCCGAGTACATTAATGGCATGCATAGTTTTCTCGAAGTGGCTAAGGCAAACAAGCAGAATGGTTTTATGTGTTGTCCATGCACTATCCGTGCGAATACGAGGTCTTACTCCGACTCGAAAACCCTTCACACCCACCTGCTTTAAAACGGTTTCATGCCATACTATAATGTTTGGACCAAGCACGGAAAAATAGGGGTTATGATGGAAGACAACGAAGAAGAAGAGGACGATGACAACTATGTGCCCCCGGAATACGGTGATGCTGCAATGGGGGAAGATGCTGAAGGTCAAGAGGAACCAGACGATGTTGTGCCCGATGATGATCTCCGCCGGGTCATTGTTGATGCAAGGAGACAGTGCGAAAGTGAAAAGGAGAAGCTGAAGTTCAATCGCATGTTGGAGGATTACAAAAAAGGGTTGTACCCCAATTGCGAAGATGGCTACACGAAGCTCGGTACCATACTGGAATTGCTGAAGTGGAAGACGGAGAATGGTGTGTCTGACAAAGGATTTGAGAAGCTACTCAAAATATTGAAGAAGAAACTTCCAAAGGATGACGAATTGCCCGACAGTACGTACGTAGCAAAGAAGGTCGTATGCCCTCTAGGATTGGAGGTGCATAAGATACATGCATGCCCTAATGACTGCATCTTGTATCGTGGTGCGTACGAGGATTTGAATCCATGCCCGATGTGCGGTGCCTTGCGGTATAAGATCAGACGAGATGACCCTTGTGATGTTGATGGCGAGCGCCCAAGGAAGAGGGTTCCTACCAAGGTGATGTGGTATGCTCCTATATTACCACGGTTGATACCTCTGTTCAGAAACAAAGATCATGCCAAGTTGATGCGATGGCACGCAGAGGACTGTAAGAAAGATGGGAAGTTGAGAGCACCCGCTGACGGGTCGCAGTGGAGAAAAATCGAGAGAACATACTGGGAGGAGTTTGGAGGTGATGCAAGGAACGTATGGTTTGGTTTAAGCGCGGGTGGCATTAATCCTTTTGGGGAGCAGAGCAGCAATCACAGCACCTGGCCCGTGACTCTATGTATCTATAACCTTCCTCCTTGGCTGTGCATGAAGTGGAAGTTCATTATGATGCCAATACTCATCCAAGGCCCTAAGCAACCCGGCAACGACATTGATGTGTACCTAAGGCCATTAGTTGAAGAACTTTTATAGCTGTGGAATTGACAAGGTGTACGTGTGTGGGATGAGGCCAACCAAGAGGAATTTGACCTATATGTGTTGCTGTTTGTAACCATCAATGATTGGCCTGCTCATAGTAACCTTTCAGGACAAACAAACAAGGGATACCACGCATGCACACACTGTTTAGATGACACGCAAAGTATATACCTGGACAGATGCAAGAAGAATGTGTAAGTGGGGCATCGTCAATTTCTTCAGACCAACCATCAATGTCGAAAGAAAGACAAGCATTTCAAAGGCGAGGCAGATCACCGGAAGAAGCCCACTATGCGTACCGGTTATCACGTACTTGGTATGGTCAATGATTTACAGGTAATCTTTGGAAAGGTTCCCGGCAGACTATTTGTTCCGAATGACGCTGAGGGGCGCGCACCCATGTGGAAGAAGAAATGTATATTTAGGGACCTACCCTACTAGAAAGACCTAGAGGTCCGCTCTACAATCGACGTGATGCACGTGAAGAAGAACCTTTGCGTGAACCTGCTAGGCTTCTTGGGCGTGTATGGCAACACAAAAGATACACCGGAGGCATGAGAGGACCTGCAATGTTTGCACAAAAAAGACGGAATGCCTCCAAAGCAGTATGAAGGTCCTGCCAGCTACGCTCTTACCAAAGAAGAGAAGGAAATCTTCTTTGCATGCCTGCTCAGTATGAAGGTCCTGTCTGGCTTCTCGTCTAATATAAGGGGGATAATAAATATGGGAGAGAAAAAGTTCCAGAACCTAAAGTCTCATGACTGCCACGTGATTATGACGCAAGTGCTTCCGATTGCACTGAGGGGGCTTCTACCGGAAAACATCCGATTAGCCATTGTGAAGCTATGTGTATTCCTCAATGCAATCTCTCAGAAGGTGATGGATCCAGAAATCATACCAAGGCTAAGGAGTGATGTGGCGCAATGTCTTGTCAGTTTCGAGCTGGTGTTCCCACCATCCTTCTTCAATATCATGACGCACGTCCTAGTTCATCTAGCCGACGAGGTTGTCATTCTGGGCCCCGTATTTCTACACAATATGTTCCCCTTTGAGAGGTTCATGGAAGTCCTAAAGAAATATGTCAGTAACCGTGCTAGGCCAGAAGGAAGCATCTCCATGGGCCATCAAACAGAGGATGTCATTGGATTTTGTGTTGACTTCATTCCTGGCCTTAAGGAGATTGGTCTCCCTAAATCGCGGTATGAGGGGAGACTGATTGGGAAAGGCACGCTTGGAGGGGACTCAAAAATATGCAGGGACGGGCATTCTTGGTCTGAAGCACACTACACAGTTCTACAACACTCTACCCTGGTGACCCCGTATGTCGATAAACACAAGAACAGTCTACGCTCCAAACACCCGGAGCAGTGTGACGACTGGATTACATGTGAACACATCAAGACTTTCGGCAGTTGGTTGGAAACACGTCTTAGAGGTGACAACACTATTTGTGATGAGCTGTACACGTTGTCCAGGGGACCATCTTCGACTGTATTGACTTACAAAGGATACGAGATAAATGGGAATACATTTTATAAGATCGCCCAAGATCAAAAGAGCACCAATCAAAACAACGGTGTCCGCTTTGATGCAACAACCAAGAAGGGAAAGGACACATATTATGGTTACATAGTGGACATATGGGAACTTGACTACGGACATGATTTTAAGGTCCCTTTGTATAAGTGCAAATGGATCAATCTGTCAGGAGGCGGTGTACAGGTAGACCCAGATTACGGAATGACAACAGTGGATCTAAACAATCTTGGGTACACAGAGGAACCGTTCGTCCTAGCCAATGATGTGGCGCATGTTTTCTATGTGAAGGACATGTCTAAAAAAACTAGAAAAAGAAAAGATATGGAAGCGAACACATCATACGATGAGCCAAAGCACAACATAGTTCTTCCAGGAAAAAGAGACATCGTTGTAGTGGAGGGCAAGACAGACATTTCCGAAGATTATGAAAAGTTTCATGAAATTCCCCCCTTCAAAGTCAAGGCTGACCCAAGCACCCTGATAAACGATGAAGATTATCCATCGTTATGGCACAATAAGCAAAGGACACAAGCGAAGAAAAAGTGAAGACTTTCTCTCCACAACTATTGTGATGATGCCTTTGATATAGAATATCACTTTGTAATGGTGCATTTTAAACATAGAAAAAGTCTGTAGTTCAAATAAGTTCAAAAAAATGAAATCCCTTTGTAACAGATGAGTTTACGTTTGAAACCCTGATACATCGAAACAGACAGTCCGTTTTGTACACGAAGTGCATCCAGTTTTTGCCGTAACCCTCTGAACTTTTTAGCACATGCTATGTGGGTGAAATGATGATGCCATGGCAACTTTCAACCTTTTCAGAGTACATTTGAAATGCTTTTCAATTTTAGGGTCATTTAGCTCAACCAAATTAGCAAATGCATGAAAAATAACAAATGAAGTCAAAAAGGGCTGAAAATTGATGATGTGGCTTTGAATGATCCATTTTGAACATATAAAAAGTCTGGAGTTCGAATAAGTTCAAAAAAGGTTGAAATTTTCTGTTTTTGTTCAAAACATTGAAAGCAAAAAGAATTTTCCAAGAATTTATGCAACTAAAAGCTAAAGGAATCAACTAAAAAGATTTTATAAACCTCTAGTATTTTTCAAACTAAAATTATATAAAATCTATGCAACTAAAATTATCTAAGAATTGTCTGTTCAAAACATTAAAATCAAAAAGAATTTTCATAAAGAAATTTTTTGTTAGAAACTTTAATAGCAAACTAAGATAACAAAATCTTATTTTTTATTAAAAAAGATATTTAAAATAACCTAAAATTACCAAATTGAGTATAACGATAAAACACAGTAATATTAAATAGTAGGAAAAAGAATAACTCGAAAATCTATTTTTATAGTAAAGTTATTCACAAACTAGCTAGTGATTCACAGAAATTTAAAAAAAAATCAAATTTGAAAACGGATGGCACTAACAGAAAGTCTAAAAATTTTGTGACCTAAAAGCAAAAAATGAAGAAAATAAATAATGCAAAAAAACAAAAAAATAAGAAAAATGTCGCCTACTGGGCCACCACGGCCTGAATATGACTAGAAACCCAACCAGCTAGGTGGGCCAGGATTCAGGCCCGTAGAAGGCCCACTAGGCCCACAGGCATGTACAGAGAGGTTGGACCCGTAAGCCTGCTTTAGAGAGGAGCTCGACAGCTTAGGCGCACCGCACCTTATAAACAGGTGTGGCTCTCTCTCAGCTAGCGAGATGGGACTAAACTCCCACCACCATGCTGCTGTGCAAGGCCTTTGGTCCCGGTTGGTGGCACCAACCGGGACAAAAGGTTCGTGGCAACCAGGACCAATGCCCCCCTTTAGAGCATCTCTAGTAGAACCCTCAAACCCTTAAATGTAAAATCAGTTTTAAGGGTTGAGAATTGCCCAGTTTTGACACTTTTAAGGGTTGAAAAACAGAGGCAAAGACTAGAACCCTCAAACCAAACACTTATACCGGAATATTCCGTTATAAGGGTTGGGTTTGAGGGTTCTAGTCTTTGCCCCAACCCCAACCCTTAAAACTGTCATTTCATATATCACACATTTCATCATATGACATATCACAAATTCAATCACATTTGACATAAAACAATAATCATTCTAGTTATTATTACAGCACCGAATAAAACAATAATCATTGAAATTATTACAAAAAATGTTCGAATCAAATAGGACACAGAAAAGTAAAACAAAGATACATCATGGGCCAGTACGCTGTCCATCCAACTGCCAGTGGTGCTCAACTAGATCATCCCGGAGACGACCATGAGTGCTTGCATCCTCAATCTCACGATGTGCTTCAAGAAAGGCGTGTATGCGAGAAGGGTTTCTTTCCGGTTGCACACGCGTACCAACATTGTCATAGAAACAAGGGAGGTTTAACCCTCTCTCATCCTCTAGGATCATGTTGTGTAGAATCACACAACATTTCATGATGTTCACCAAGGTTTTCTTGTCCCAAAACCGAGCTGGACCCCGAACTATGGCAAACCTTGCTTGTAAAACACCAAAAGCTCTCTCAATATCTTTGCGGGCTGCCTCTTGTGCCTTGGTGAAATGAGCCTCTTTTCTTGTTAAGGGCACCCCATTTTTCTCCTTGATGGACTTCACAAGAGTTGCCCATTCGGGATAAATGCCATCGGTTAGATAGTATCCCATTGAATACTCATTGTTCATGATTTTGTAGTTGCAAGCTGGAGCATCCCCAGAAATTAATCTTTTGAACAATGGAGATCTATTGAGGACATTGATATCATTGAGTGTTCCCGGCAACCCAAAGAATGCATGCCAAATCCATGTGTCCTCCGATGCTACAGCCTCAAGCACAATGGTACCATCACGGCTTTTACCGCAATACATTCCATGCCATGCCTTTGGGCAAATTTTCCACCTCCAATGCATGCAATCAAGACTACCAAGCATCCCCGGCCATCCCCTTTTTTCATTCATTTCCATTAATCTCTTTGTATCTTCCTCGTTTGGTGCCCGAAGATACTTCTCACCATACAACCGGATGACCAACTTGGCAAACCTACGGACGGACTCCGTGGTTGTATCTTCCCCAATGCGAAGATACTCGTCGGTATAATCCGGGGGTATGCCATAAGCGAGTACCCGCATTGCCGCCGATATCTTTTGATATGCACTAAACCCCATGATACCGGCGGCGGATCTACGACACGTAAAGTAATAGGAGGCAGCCTCACAATCGTTGACAATCTTCACAAACAAACTACGACGCATTCGGTACCTTCTGCGAAAGAGACGAGCAGGGTATGTAGGTACCTCCGCGAAGTAGTCTTGCATCAAATGCTCGTGTCCGAGAGCACGGTTTCGGTAGATGGTGAGTCGCCCCATCGTCGACCCTCTCCTCTGATCCATAAGTTTCACGCGATCTTCAAACGCTTGCACATCGACGAGGAGGCTCATCATCTCAACGTCGTCGTCTTGCAACAACTCGTCAATGTTCGAATCGTCGGATGACGACCAATCCGACGCATCGGACAACGAATCCATGTCGGCGTTGTTCAACGCCATCTACAATGTGAGTGCCAAAATGTAAAAATGAAGAAAAAAGCAAAAATGTAAAAATGGAAGAAAAAAGCAAAAAATCGAACCTGCGGCGCTGGGAGGGGCGGTCGGTATGGGGCGGCGGAGGGCCGGCGTGGCGGCGGCGCTGGGAGGGGAGGCCGGGGCGGGGCGGCGGCGCTCGGAGGGGCGGGGCGGCG
>LR738712.1:223833819-223854751 GCA_902687465.1 Secale cereale
CCCCCGCGCCCCAAAGCCGCCGCGATTCTTCACACATGATAGCTCATTTCTGAGAACACTTTTGAAAAATAATTGCCCTCTTACAAGTTTATTGTTTTTAATGGTAACTTGGTCACATATAATGACACAATGCGAAGGTTTTCCAATTTTTTGGATTTTTTATGCCCGTTTCAAAATGCGGTCAAAAAGGCGGGCATGACCGTACCTATCTAGTGGTTGAATCTAGGAAAACGTTTGGTGTTTCTCTGATTAAATAGATACTTATGTACCTATAAATGATTTTTGGACAAAATAAAGAGCAAACTACAAGGCAGCTGTAGTTCAAATTTGACCCGTTTCCAACTAGATCGGCGAAAATTTGTCTTTTTCACCAGAGGTGGATAAAATCTTTGGACACCCAACCATTTTGTCAATTGTGCATTAAATATGGCCTAGTATATTATAAAAATGATTTGGTACAAATTTGCAACAAATATATGGTTGGTCCTTCACAAAAACACTCATTTCGGGCACTCGAAAAAATGGAAAATGAATTTTTCGTCCAAAGAAAATGAAAACTTCCTTAGGCAACATTGGTTGCCATTCCAAGATGCACCCTTGTGCACAATATGGGATCATTTGAAAAAACTATGGCATGAATGTGGCCATTAGATTGATCATCTGGCTTGAAAGCCATGAATCTTCACACATGATAGCTCATTTCTGAAAACAATTTTTTATAAGAATTGTCATATTACGAGTTTATATTTTTTTACGATACCTTGGACACATATAATGAAACAATGCGAAGGTTTTCCAATGTTTTGAATTTTTTTAAATTTTTTATGCCCGTTTCAAAATGCGGTCAAAACGGCGGGCATGACCGTACCTATCTAGTGGTTGAATCATGGAAAAAAATTGGTGTTTCTCTGATTTAATATATACTTATGTACCTAAAAATTATTTTTGGAAATATTAAAGAGCAAACTACAAGGCAGCTGTAGTTCAAATCTGACCCGCTTCCAACTGAATCGGCGGAAATTTGTCTTTTTCACGAGAGGTGGATGAAAACTTTTGACACCCAACCATTTGGTCAATTGTGCATTAAATATGGCCAAATATTTTATAAAAATGATTTGGTCCAATTTTGCAACAAATATATGGTAGGTCCTTCACAAAAAAACTCATTTTGAGCATTGAGAAATGGAAAATGAATACTCATGAAAAACTTATCTTTAATCGATTACGACCAATTTATATGGTCACAAGGCCATTAAATTGTTTGCTGCGTTCTGATTGATCCATGGGCATATCACGCGGATCATGCATCTAGCACCGTCGGATGCTTCTGGATCCAACGGTAGCCCAACTACCCAAACTCTCACCCTTCACCCTCACACCCAACCGCAGCCCAAACCCTAACTCTCCCCTCCTCTCTCTCCTCTCCCGATTCAGATCCATTCCCGCCGCCGCGGTTGCCGCCCCCTTCTCCCTGATTCAGACCACATCCTCCCATAGCTCGCCGTCGGGCCTCCCCCTCCCCTCCTCGCAGATCCACAGCTACGAGATACATAGCTCTCCGACCCCCACCCCCCGTGGTCGCCGCCACCCCTCTCCCGCCTCCTCCGCCCACGCCACCCGACGCCGCCATTTCCCCTCCCCACTCGCATCCTCCTGCTCCTCCCGCCGCCACGCCGCTCTCCTCCTCGACCTCGTCGCAGCCGGCGGCAGGGGAGGAGCGCCTTAAGGTGTACCTCGGCATCCGGCAACTCGCGGCGCCGGAGCGGGAGCGCGGCTGCAGGCCTGCCACCGGCCGCGCCAAGGCTAAGGAGCCGCCGCTGTCGCCGCCTGATACGTCCAAAACATATCTATAATTTCGGCTTGCTCCATGCCACTTTTGGGTGATATTGCTGTGATATTCATACACTTCCATACACTTTTGATCATATTTGGACTAACTTACTAATCCAGTGCACCCCAGTGCCAGTTTCTGTTTTCGGCTGTTTTTGTATTTCAGGTTTTCACGTTTCGAGAACTGCCCAGAAAAATCCAGAAAAATTATATAAAAAATCAGCGATCCGAAAACAACACTGCGTCCGAAGGGCAGCCTGGGGGGGCCACAGGGGCTCCAGGCGCCCTATGGGCGCCGCCCCCCCTGGGCCGCACCGGGGGGGTGCCTGGGCCCCCCGAAACTCCCCCGGTGCACTACTTTGGCATATATTTAAAGGACCCTCCGGAACCCTCAGAACAGGAACTCTTTTTGCGATCCCATCTTTGTTCCGCCGCCGCCGCCGCTTCCAAGATCGGGAGCACCAGGAGAACTCTTCCAGGCACCCTGCCGGAGGGGAGGATCACCATCGGGAGCTTCTCCACCATCATGGACGCCTCCCGGATGACTCGTGAGTAGTCTCCCTTGGACCATGAGTCCATGACCAGTAGCTATGTGATGTTCTCCTCCCGTTCTTGTGCTTCACTAATTAGTCCTCGTGAGCTGCCCAACATGATCGAGGCACCTATGTAATCCTTATGCTGTTGCTATGTTGAGTTTGCTAGGATCCGATGGATTATGAGATTATGTTCAGATTGATCTTGAGTAATATATTTGATTCACCTCTTTTATATTTTAGTTCATAAGTAATTCTTGCATGTTCTCCGTTGTTACTTATTGCTTTGGCCGAGTAGTAGGTAGTGACTCCAAGAGGGAACGTTATGCTCGATTGTGGGTTCATGCCCCTCGATGACTAGCTTGAGTGACAGAAACATGAGTCTAGGGGATGTGCTGTTGCCACAAGGGGGAAAACAACGGTGCTTGTGCCCGCCGGTGCAAGGATTGTTTACTTTACGCAAAGTTCTTTTAATGCAGTTGTCTGTTGCATTGAGTTTATACTATGGGTGGGACTCGCAACTTAATACCAGCGAGATGTTCTGGATAGATATCTCAAGGTGGATGACTAGTAGTAGATATTAACGGATTTCGGTCTACTTAATTTGGCGTACCGCCCATGCTTTGAACCTCAACCTTTCTTGCAATGTAGTCAGCATTGGTTTGCGTTCGTGGTCCTGTCAATTGCCCAGCTGTAAATTGTTTACCTCACATAGCTTTTTTATCGTCTTTTGGGAGAGAGACATCACTAGTGAACATCATGAGACTCCGGTCCATATTACCATCATTGATCACATCCACTATTTACTTTTCGCTATTTACTTACTATTGCAAAAACTATCTATCACTACTATCATTGCTTTTAACCCTTTGTGAACCACAAGGCCGGAGGGATTGACAACCTCTCTGTACTCGTTGGGAGCAAAGTTATTTGTATCTGTGTTCAGGTCCACGTTGATTGCTAATTGCGCCGTTAGCAGTTGACACCTACTTGTTGAACCTAGGAGTCTCTGGGGATTCGATCCTTGGCATCTTTGCTAGGGGAAAACACTTCTACTTACTACATCTTACACCTTCCACTTGGGGTAACCAACGAGGGGTTCGAGTCCCATCACCGCCCCAGAAGCGGCAGCCGCCGGGGGTCTCCCTCGTCGCCATCGGCCCTGGCTCCATCGCGCTCACCGTCCCGCAGGCCAAGCTCGTCGACCACCGGCGCGGTCGCACCACCACTGAGGTCTTCGACAGCTTCTTTCTCGTCCTGCCGCCCGACTCCTCACAGGTATAATTAACCCCCAAATCCTTATCCCCTCTCGATTAGAACCCATTTTCATGCCTAGCTTTGCCTACGAGATTAGAACAAGTTGTTGTACCCAAAGAAAAGCACCAAAATACTTAAGAAGCAGCTCCATTTTGACCTACATTGTGGATTTTGGTGAGATGCCATTGGTGATTCACTGCATTGTTGTCTTAGTGGGACTGCATTTAGACCGTCGATTTTTTCGGAACAGAGCTACGAGTGTTTCTCCACCGGGCTATGGTTTAGATGACGTTTACAGTTTACTGGACCTAAACCTATGCATTTGCTGCTGGCATGCTATTAATTGGAGTTTAGCTCTGTGTTTATATACTCTTTGCATAAATACTTGGTCACTGTTTATATACTCTTTGCATACTCCTGTTTATATACTCTTATTTGGAGTACTTAGGATTCTTATATCAAGATTGTAGACTGATTGTACTCCTCTTTTTGTAACTATTGTTGATTTCAACATGAGATGAAAGAGCAAAATATGTGATACGGTTGAAGATAGAATTCTTATATCAATATTGCAAGATTGTTTTCACTTTTTAGAAATACAGTTGTTAATGTTGGACTGCTTGCATTACTAGCCTGAAGATAGCTAGTATCTTATTTAGAATGATGCACTTCATGTGTTAGAATTGCATGATCAGTAGTACAGTACTTCTATCTAATCTATTCACTGCATCTACACATATGTTTATTCATTCTATGACTCTGGTTATCATATTTTTCAAAATGAGAAGATCTGATATAAGAGCTCCTACAGCTGTTATAGTTTTTTTTATGTGCAATATTTAATCTGAAGATATTCTATATTATATTAAACATAGTTTTTGCAGCTATTATAGTTTTTGTACCATAGTTTTTACAGTAGCGGTGATGGAATCGAATTCTCTAATACATCTGTGCACTGTTGCAGGATGGAGTGGGCACCCGGTGTGCGGCAAGCAGTACCATTTCGTCATCGAGAACGACAGCATCCAGATGGCTGGTCGTCGTCGCACCTGCACCTGCGCATCCAGTAATTAATGTTCCAAACACAAAAGATCAATTATTCAAGTAGAGGCAGTGACATAACAGTATATGCCTGTGCAGATTTATACATTTTTAAAGTAGAGGCTTGGCAAGAACTATTTTCTTTGTAGTAATAAGTCAGGAGTTGATTGTTGCTTCAGTAGCGTGTCATACATTATATTCATCAACTCATGTCGTCTGGGATCAAACATAGCTTTGAATTTACAAGAGTAAAGATTTATGTGAGAAGTACAAACCATGTTCAGTTTTAACTAGTACAAAAATTATGCCCCTACTATAGTGATACATTCTGTACTACACTGTTGCCTCTATTTGCTTGCTTGATTACCTCTCTATGGTAGCTTTGTTTTGTTCTTCTTCTTCATGTGCTACTTGCAGCATCAAGGGGATCTTCGACCGCTACCAGCAGGCCATCGGGACCAGCCTGTGGATCGAGTAGTATGAGGTTGGCTGCTGCTTCTCTATCTTGCCTCCACCCATCTTTTTCTTTAGCTGTATCACTTTCTCCTTCCTTTGATGTGGCTGGTTTGCTTCGGTTTGATATCATGGCAGAAAATAATTAGGCACTAGGGAAATCATCTAGATTTGACTAGTTTGTACTTAGTCACTAATGATGCACTGCTCCTTTTCCTTGTGATGCCTGAGTACTGAAGAAACTGTTTTGGGTAATATGCACTGGTCTTTTGCTTATGCTCTTGTGAGTTTGGCAAGTGATTGTTTGGGGAACAGATGTAGTGTGTGCCTATGCTCTTCTGAGACTTGCAGGAGTAGTTCATTCTTGGGACATGTGTTAAATCAATAATGTTCCTCAGTGTGTTAAATCAAGCTTTGCATAGTACAATATACACACTAGACTGTTTCTGAACGTGTTAAATCAAGATGCTTGTTACTGTATCCTAGTAATTCTGATGTGTCACTGTATCCCAGTAAAGCAAGATGCTTGTTATACTCATGTTCCTGATGATATTGGTGTACACTCAATTTGGTTATTTCTTCTAGTTCTGCTACTAGTTGATGTGTACTCCTAGTGTTGTAGTTGTTGTGTAGTAATACAGAAATATTAATGCTCAAATATGATGATGTGGCCTGCAGTGTACATGGCATTTGTTGTCAATTCATGAACGCATACTGGTTAGTGTTAGTCATACTATTTATGTACATGGCATTTGCTATCAATTCTTGATTATAAGTTACTGGATCCCTCGTTGGCTACTGTTTGATGTTCTGTACCTAATATTATTCTCATATGTTCATTCTTATTTTTTGCACTGGTGAAGTGCGAATCCATGTCCGAAGTTGTGAAGCATATCAGCAAAGAGTAGCATATGATGTGTTGTAATTGTAGGCAGTAGTAGGCATATCTGGGTCGTAATATACTGTAGCGATTGTAATAGATTAATGTAGTATTGTTTTGGACCAATTGCATTTGCTCTCTGGTCTGTTTGAAACAATGATTGTGTATGTGATTTGAATACCCGTGAAATGGAAACCTGACAAGTGGGTCCAAGGTATAATGGTTGTTTGACAAATTTCGAAATTTCTTATGTGTGGGACCAATTTTGAGCTAAGCATGACAAGTGGGACCCGCTGCAAAATAAAATGGCTGAAAATAGAAAATCAGTAGACTATAAAAGGATGCATTCTAGAATATAAAAGGACAAATTGTTGGGCCAGGCCCATGTAGCTAGCGAAAATTAACAGAAAAAATATATATTAAAAAGCTGAATTAATGGGCTCGGCCCATATAGACAGCCAATTGGATTGGGCTGATTCTTATCCACGTTAGCTTGCCACGCTGGATCCTACGTGGCCTGGGGAGGCTGCTAGTGACCAAAAATTTGGTCAAAGAACCAACGACCTTTTACATATCACAAAGAAGGTCGTTAATTTCAGTTTATGACGGCCAGCTTTTAACCATCTATTTTTTGTCACAAAAAGGTCACAAATGAAAAATAATGACCATTCCGTGACCAATAGTAAAGGTCACAAGTTGACATATTTCTTGTAGTGATACCATGGGGTTATATTCCCAACAACAACCATATCTGAAGGCCATCAACCATTTCTAAAGGAAGGAGGAAGTGATATAAGAATTTGTGTGCCCATAGTAGATAGGTGAGCTCGACGAGGTCCTAGGTTCGACCCATAGGAGCATTGAATTTACCATGGAGTTTATTTCATCGATGTGCTAATAAGTGGGACTCGCATGTCATAAACCGACTATTGAGAATATTTTTTATGGCTGATAAGTATGACCCACCATGCATGGGCTGACAAGTGGGACCCAACAGATGCCAAGTAGGTAGAATATATGACTCCATATGAAAATACGGTGCCACGTTGACATATGGAGTGTATATGAAAAAAATTGCACTTTATTGCATGAAGTATAGCAACTATTTGCTCCTGTTTTTGGTATTTCACAACTGGGAACACCAAAATGGACATTTTCTCAAAAAAACTAGCAAAATGAACATGCATGGCATGTTCCAGCAGCACTAATTTCCATCTTTTGTAAAAGTAGTACCTAATTAAGAGCATCTCCAACATCTCTTAAAACAATTCCCCATAAACATGGATTTACGGGGTGTCCATATAATTTAAAGGAAGTTTCAGGTGATTTCTTTTCTCAGCTTCTCGTAAAAAGTTCACATAAAAGTAGTTTTTGATGATGGGGCGACGACGAAGGTGAACTCTGGCAACAACTGACAATGGACGACGAGACGGGCGTGTCATGCCCAGTATGAGATTATACCTCCCACGTGTCGAGGCACGACTTAAAGGCATAATATCATACTGTAATGATCTCAAGAATGGTATCTTTTGACAACTGATGTAAAAGAGGGATGAAATTGCAAAAGAGTAGTTGGCTTACACTCGCCACGTCACACAATGCATTACATAAACATTCATCATCCAAATAACATCAGAGTCCGACTACGGACGAAGATCCAAATGAAAGTTACCATAAATTAAATAACACAAGGCCTGATCGTCCCTAGTAGAAGCCACTACTGATCCTCGGGATAAGACACGTAGTATCGCCCACGCTCTTCATCGAACTCCCAATACAACTCTGCCATCACCTGTGTACTTCACCATGGTACCTGCATCTGGTGTTGTGTAGAATCTGTGAGCCACGGAGGACTCAGCAATCCCGTTCCCGGGTAGCAAAACTATCTAAGCCTTGGGTGTGGAACAAGGCTGAAGAACAAGGTTGCAGCTGCAGTAGCACTAGCTTACGTGTTTAGAGCGAGAAGAGAAGTGCCAACGATCGTCAAAGTGATCACGAAGTGATCCTATCTAAGCATGTCAAACGTAACCCCACCGTGTTCACTTCCCGAACCCCTTCGGAAAGCGACCGTCACGGTTACTCACGCTGGTAGTGTATTATGAACATGGTGTCAAGTTTTCTACAACCGGATATTAACAAATTCCCATCTGCCACATATCCGCGGGCATGGCTTTCGAAAGATCAAACCCTGTAGGGGTGTCCCAACTTAGCCCATCACAAGCTCTCGATCTGCGGAGTCACAACTCCAAGGTGGGAAGACCCGAGTATTCTCGGAATCCCGTGCTCAAGATATTCCGACTACGGTAAAACTAATCCAGCAAGTCCTCCCGGCGTGCCGACACCCTGATTGTAGCCGTGCATATCTCGTCTCAGGCCACAACCGGATAAGTCATCCTACAGGTTTTTACCAGCCCTCGAGTTTCCTCGAGGTGGCCCCGCAGTCTACTCAGTTTGGACCAATACTCATGGGGAGCACTGGCCCGGGTTGTTAATTAAGAAAAGGGTTTATAACTCCCTATGCAAGTTTTAGTTATTAGGCAAATAGAATCAAAGTTGGGACTTGCTGGAAAAGCTTTAGCGCTAAGCAGGTTATCAAGGAGGGCCCATAAACCCCAACCGTGTTAGGGACGCACAATCAAGGAACATAACACCGGTTTAAACGGTTCCTAGGGTGGCATGAGTGGAACAAAACACCAAGCAAGAGGGTTAGCCTTCCACCCATTGCCAAGTATATAGATGATTTAGTTAAGCAGATTATATATTGTGATATCCCAACAAAACTTCATCATGAAGCAAGAATCTTCAAATCTTCACCTGCAGCTAACAATGATATAAGACGGGCTGAGCGAAGCTTACGTAGCCAATCAAATGTTTGCTAGGTTGGGTGGTTAGAGAGTTTCATGGCAACAATAGGAGGCTGACAATCAGACATAGGCATCGAGGCAATAAGAGCGAGACATCTAGCATAGGCAAAGATAGTAGTGATATATGGGTAAGATCATCTTGCCTGTTGAGTCGTCAGTGGGATCGTAACATTGCTCCTCACACTCAACCTCAATAGGAACCTCGTACTCGGTCTCGGCTCCCGGCTCTACTCAACACAAGAACACAACATGGCACAATATCAAACACGGTGCAATGCACAATCAACATGATGCAAGTATGATGTGCGTATGCATGTGGAAGCACTTGAGCCTAAGGAGAAGATGATGGAGAAGGCCTTATCTTGGAAAACCAAGCAAGCCACTGGATAGAGGAGAATATTTTGGTTGAAAACAATATAAAGATCGCCAGAAACGGACACACGGTTTTCAAAAGGAAAGCAAAACAATATTCACACAAAGCTGCAGTTTACAACCACATGGCATGTTTGGAGCAAGAAATAATTATGCTACAGCACTCAAACATGTAGACAAAGGGCATGGGATGTGAAGTAGACATGATACTTAACAAGCATGAACTTAGAACACACCCAAAAACCTATTGGAACAGAATTAACCAAGCATGGGAAGTTGCAATAAATTTATCCAGACTTAGCCAAAATCTGGGAAGGCAAAAACATCATCACGATGCTGCCTTCGGAGGCACAAAACAACATCCATATCAACTCCACTAAGTATGTAAAGATCATGGACATGTAGTAGACATAGCATACATCAAACAAATCCATTGGAGCAACTCCATAGGAGGCATGGATCAATAGCAACAAGCTACACCAAATTGATCATGCTGATAAAAACCTGACAGATAAAATTTATAGCAACTTGAGAGTAAGAAATAAATAAGCTACAGCAGGCCATATGTGCAAGTAAGGGCATGGATGGATAGAGCATAACATGGACAACAAGGAATGATCATTCGACATACTAAAACATGCATGGATTTGAGTGAGGCATCAAGCAAACATCGCATCAAGTTAACAGATTGCTAGACTTAGCAGTTTTTTCACTAAGTATAAAACATCAACATTGACATGGCATGTTTACAAGCTTGTTTAAGTCACCTCAAGGCATATCATGAAAAATGGTTTGCACCATAGCAAAGACCATATGATTGTGCTTCTAAAACATATTGACATGTGACATGAAGACAAACACATCAATAGCAATGAGCAAGTCAAAACAGTATCTCACAACTAGTTTTAGCACATAAGAGCCTCATGCACTTTTGCAACAGAGATTAACATGGCAATATGACACCTAACATGAATGCTATAACAACCATCATGTAGAGCACTTCACAATGAACATTTGACATATCATATGCTCCATTTGGATAAACATGCACAAATTTATCATGTCTCAAACATGGCAACAAAATTACAAGTAACGGCAGTTTTAAACATATTGCACTCTTGCAACGATGATTAAGTCATCAAGATGAACTCAAACAAGCATGCCAAAGTGGAACAAAATGAAGAGCATATCACAACGAACATTTTGATATATTACATGCTCAAAACGGATCACCACACAAAAAATTACAACCATGCAAAGGATGCAACAAAATATAACATTTTAGGAACTTTGTGGAATTTTTACCCTCCGAAAAGTCAAATGTGGACGAGGAGATGCGGGATGGAGGGATCCGAGCGCGAAGCGGGGCGTTTGGATCGCTTGACTGGTGGATCTGGTCCCAGCGACCAGATCAGGACGGCGACGGCTCGGGCTCGCTGGAGACGAAGGCGAGGCGGCGGCGGTGACCGGAGTTGGCGGTCGCGCTGGGCCCGGGCGGCGGGGCACACGGGCGAGGAGGAGACGGCGGCCGGCGCCGGAGCGGCGGACGGGCCGGCCGGGGTGGCGGGCGACGGGCCAGCCGGGGCGGCGAGGAAGCGGCCGGCGGGGAGATCCGCGGGCGCGACGGCGGCGGAGGTTGACCGGCGGCGGCGCGAGCTCGGGCTCGGCGGCGGAGGGACGGCGCGTCGGGCGGCGGGCGAGGCGCGCAGGCGCGGTGGCGGAAACGGGCCCGGAGGGCCGCGGGCGGGCCGCGCGGGCCGCGGTGGGAGGCGGGGATCCGACGGGCGATGTGGCAGCGGCCAATTGGCCCGAGCGGAGGCTGTGCTGAAGTGGCGGCGCTCTATTGGACCGGGTGACGTGGCTGTGCTGCAGCGGACATGTCCGGCCGGGTCGAATGTGTCCGGCGCGGAGCGGAGGGAGGAAGGGCTAGATTTCGTCCGCAAACTGGACGTGGGGGACGTTTATATAGGCATAAGGAGCTAGGAGTTTCCAAATGAGGTGCGGTTTTCGCCCACACGTTCACGATCCGATGACCGAGAGGATGGGAGTGGTTGTGCTGGGTTAGTGGGCTGTTGTGGAGGAGGTCTTGGGCCAAAGGGAAGAGGTGCTTTTAGCTCACTAGGTTAACTGTTGGAATACCAAACGAACTCCAAACGCGATGAAACTTGACAGGCGGCCTACAGATACCAAAACTACCACGCACGGCAAGTCTCACCTCATTCCAGGACTGTTACACGGCCACACACGAAAGAAGGACTCGGGGTGCCACGGACACGTGTGTGAGTGTCGGAACTCGAAACGGGCAACGGGAAGAGGCGAGTGGGACCGGGTGCAAGTGACAACACGAATGCAATGCAATGCACATGATAACATGACATGGATCAAAATGCACACACGCACACGACAAAATGAAGAAACCTGAAATGAAAGAAGAGCCCAGAATGGAATTGTTGAAGTTAACGTTTCATATATTGCCATAAATGGAAGGTGTTACATCTGGGGTGTTACTGGGCGGCCATGCGGTGCCTATGATCGTTGACGCCAACGTGGCTACAAGAGGCAGCGATGGCAGTAGGTAGGGGCGGCGCGACGGACTTCAACGTCGATTGGGTGGTGGTTATCTGACGTGGAATTTTTACGGGAAGAGCCATCTTATCGTAGATGGAAGGGGTATTTTGAAGAATATACGAGACCCCGTAACGTTTACGACAACTATTGGAGGGTTTTTTTTCTTTGCCCAACTTCCTCTAAACCTTGGTTATTTTATGGATACGGAAAGTGTTGAAGATGTTCTAAGAATAGAAAAAAACAATTCTCCGATGCACAGGATGTCACATGCATGCCTCATTTGTCCATTTGGTTGGAGATGAGCTTTGCAACACCCACGTAAAGTCTTGGACAACGCTGACGCCCACCCGTGTGATCGGAGCGCAACCCGCCCACACGCCCTAGAACACACAGACTGCGCCACGTCACCGCATGCATGCATGTGGGAATCTTTTTGAATTTTCAGTTTTTAAAATATTTTATCTCTTAAATAAAAATACGATTTAAGATCCGTTTTCACCATTAAATCCTTCACGATGAGATCTTCGAAACTAGATCTCATATCAATATGTTTCGATGATTTTTTTTCAGGTTAAAAGTTGCCATGTCTATTGCACATTAATTGCCATGGTGTTTACACTAAAGTTGCCATGATAAGTTTCAGCTATTTTCTTCTACATCTAAAAATAATTTTTGACATATTATAAAATAGGGATTGAGAAATTAGACTTGCCATGAACCATAAATTAAAATTGCCATGATACATGCACTTAAAATTGTCATGGTTTGTACAAAAAATAATTTCCATGGTCAAAGTACTGGTATTGCCATCATCAAAATACTAAAATTGCCATGGTCTACAAACTAACATTGCCACATGACAACTTTAGTTTAAGCACTATGGCAACTACAATGTAAACATCATGATAACTTTTGGGAAAAAAAAAATCATCGAAACATTTCAACACGGGGTCTAGTTTTGAAGATCTCGTCCAGATGGATTTAATGGTGAAAACGGATTTTTAATTAGATTTTTTAATTAGGAGATAAATCATTTTTAAGCCGAAAACCAAAGATATTAATGCTGATGTCATATGTTCACGCGTGGCAAAATGAGTGGTAATGAAGACGTGTGGGCGATGTGCGTGTGTGGGCTTTAGTTTTTTTCCAAAATCTTTACATTTTTTTACAGACATGCTGACTTGGCCTTATTTGCTTTGAAGGAAAAAAATCTCATGCGCACACGTTAAATCCAGGGGGCTGATTAGTCCAGGAACTGAAACTACATAATTTTAAGTAGTAAGATTACATAGGTCTAGCTTTATTAGTTGGAGATTCTCATGCACGCATGGTTTAGCCATTAATTATTTTTGGTGGGCCCCACATGCAATTTTTGGCAGAGATGACATGCTCCACCCATCCAACCTCTCGTTTTTTTCTTGTAGTTTCCAAATTTGAATCTACTGTATCTTTTGAGCCGAAAGTCAAATTAAATTTCGTTTGCATATTCGTGTTCGTTGCGACGAGAACATTCAAACTAGATCACTCTTGAATAAACTAATTTTACTAATTAGTTTCAACTATTAAACTTAATAGTCATATTATTAAGTTTTTACTAGGTTTCGTTTGTTTTAGGGTTTAGAGTTTACTATTTTAGGGTTAAGGGCTTAGGGCTTCCGATTTGGGGTTAGGGTTAGGGTTTTTAGTTTTAGTACGTAAATCTTGATGATTTTATCCTTCGCCGTATCAAGTTCTAATAGATGAAACTTAGTGAAGATTCACGAGTGCTCTTATTTGAAAGCCCCCGTCTCAAGTTGCACTAATATGCAAACGAAACATAAATTATACTTTTGGTTCACGGGATGCAATAGATTCAAATTTAAAAGGTAAAATAAAAGGCATGGATGGGTGAAGCATGTCATCTCTATCAGAAGCTTCATGCGGTGACCCACCCAAAATAATCAATGGACTAATGCATGCACCAGAGAGAATCATTTCTCCTAAGAATAGGTATATCTTACCCTACCTGTGCGGACGGAGACGAGACTTCGCGCGCTGTTAGACCTCCACCTCCACTTACACTCCAAAAATGGCGACCGGCCAGGGCCAGGCCGCCATACATTTCCCAAGGCGCACTACATATATGCTAACACCATTCTGCCAGAACCTAGGAGAGGGAGACGAGGATCGACGGGCTACTAGGGAGTTAGTTACCCATGGGCCGCAACATGGCGCTTCCCCTGCTCCTGGCGCTCGCGGCCCTATTGGCGTTGCTGCCGTCGGCTTCCCCCGCGACGGCAGGGACGGCTGGTGCGTTCGACAGCTGGCTGTCGGCGAACCAGAAAGACTTCGCGATCAACCAGGCGTTGTACGCGAAGAAGGCGGTGGGTGACACCGGCAGCACCATCGACGAGTCCCTGTCCAAGGCGGAGGATAACAAGACCACCTACGTGGTGGACCCCAAGGGCGGTGGTGACTACAAGACCATCACAGCCGCGATCGACGCCATCCCGGAGGGCAACACCCATCGTGTAATCCTCGACCTGAAACCCGGCGAGTACCGTGAGAAGATCTTCCTCAACCTTAGCAAGCCCTACGTCACTTTCAAGTCCGATCCCAAGAACCCGGCCATCATCGCCTGGAGCGATACCGCTGCGACGCTAGGGAAAGACGGGAAGCCCGTGGGCACGGTTGGGAGCACCACCTGCGCCATCGAGTCCGACTACTTCATGGCGTACGGCGTGGTGTTCAAGAACGACGCGCCACTGGCCAAGCCGGGGGCCAAGGGCGGGCAGGCGGTGGCGCTGCGTACGTTCGGCACCAAGTCGGTGTTCTACAACTGCACCATCGACGGCGGGCAGGACACGCTGTATGACCACAAGGGGCTGCACTACTTCAAGGACTGCCTGATCAAAGGGAGCGTGGACTTCATCTTCGGGTTTGGGAGGTCCTTATACGAGAATTGCCGCATCGTGTCCATCGTGAAGGAGATCGCCGTGCTCACGGCGCAACAGCGGACGAAGACCATCGAGGGCGCCATCGAGAGCGGGTTCTCCTTCAAGAATTGCACCATCATGAGCGAAGGCGGGGGGGATATCTATCTTGGCAGGGCGTGGGGGGACTCGTCGCGCGTCATCTACGCCTACACTGAGATGAGCAAAGAGGTGGTGCCAGTCGGATGGGACGGATGGAACATCAAGCAGCCTGAGAGGTAACATTCGTTCGAATTACATTATGTATGGATTATTGAATTGATGCATAATAATCAAGGTTCATTTGGTCATTCGCACTCATGTTCCCATCACTCATGTTTATCGAATGAATGCGTACGTGTGTGCAGTAGCGGGATCTACTACGGCGAGTTCAAATGCAGCGGGCCGGGGTCGGACGCGAGGAAGAGGGTCGGGTGGGCTGTGGATCTCACCGAGGCACAGGCGAAGCCCTTCATCGGCACACACTACATCTTCGGCGACTCTTGGATTCTGCCACCGCCAACTGGGAACTCTGCCCCCTCTAAAAAAGGCTCCAGTGGAGGAGCCACCGCGACATCCCCCGCCGCATCCCCAGCCTCATCGCCCGACTCGGCCTCATCGCCCGAGTCCGGGGACTCAGCCTCGTCGCCCAAGTCATCAGCCTCGTCGCCAAAATCCGCCTACTCAACTGCATCTAAGGTATGTACATGCATGTTGAAGCTCCCCCGCGGCATACTTTCTTGTAGCGTTAAAACTTAAAAGCCCTGACGGCGTTGTGGATTATTTGCAGACGAAGAAGAAAGAATTATAGAGGAAGAAGATTTGACTCTTCTTCGTGTGTTAGAGGCAACGCTTGACCATCTTGCTGTGCAAGAGGGTAATTGGCTTCGATCGGGCTTTTGGACCAGATCACCAGACAGCATGCATCCCTAGAGATGAGCTTATTTTCATAGTTTCTTCAGGGACGAAATGAAACACTGCTCAAGATTGAGAGATAGAGACTAGATATTTCAATATTATCTTCTTTTTATACACCTCAAATTGTATGTACTGAAGGCAACCAGTGCACCTGATTAAGCCGTTTTTAATTTGGCGACTGTGATTCGGCCATATAGAGATGTGCTAGTACATCGTGTAGGTTTAAGGATTCTTATTCTGATGATAAAAAAATGTTGTACCTTCAGAGTGATTGAAGGTATTTTTATTGAACCCTAATAAGTGCCACATCAATGAAGGCCCTTCTACCACACCAACCTTTGTGTCGGGCCAGCGTGGTGACCAGCCCCTTGCCCTAGCCCCTCGCCACCGGTCACTCCGGCCGGGGCGGTCACGTCAAGCAGCTTTCAGACTTGCAATAATTCTTAAATTGCTTGAAATAGAATTTTACATCATTATCAGTGTGAAGTATTTTTACCTTCTTTTCAGTTTGCCTCTCAATCATAATCTTCTACTCTTGTAATGCTGAGAATGCTTGATATTTATACTTCAAGAAATAAGGCCAAATTTTTCTCGAATAACCATCAATTACATTCAGCATGTAACTAGCACCACCAATGACTTCTTGCGAGATGGTCCTCATAAATCAGAATGGATATGAGTCGAAGTATTGAACTTCACCCTCTTGTGTTTGCCCAAGATACAGTGCTCACAAAATTTGAATTTACCAGTTTCTTATTCTTTAAGAAGACCTCTCTTATTTAACTCTGCTAAACAAGGTTCACTCATATGTCAAGACACATGTGCCAAAGGTTAGCAGCATCACAATCAGAATTCTTTGAAACGAGTAGCATTACTTGAAACGGTGGTCGAACTTAAGTCACATTTCATCACAATAAGGGAACCTTTCGTGACTTTCAAAACACTGTCTCCACATGAATACTTGTATCCCTTTGCATCAAGGAAACTAATAGAGATAAGATTTCTCTTCATCTTCGAAATTTATCGAACATCTGTCAAAATTCTGATTGTGTCATCAAAAATCTTGATTCAAACGGAACCCATGCCTTTAATCTTGCATGGTGAATTATCGAAACCCAAAACGGAACCGGCAGTAGTAGCGGAATCAAAAGTAGTAAACCAATCTCTATGCGGGCACATATGAAAAGTACATGCGGTATCAAGTATCCACTCATCATTGGTCTCTGTACATCCAACAATAGCGACAAGAGCATCGTCGGAAATATCCTCACTAGCAACATTACCACAATTTTCACCTTGTTTGTTTTCCTCTTTTCTTTATTCTCCAACTTGAAACATTCTGAGATGTCATGCTCGTCTCTCTTGCAATATCTGCAATATTTTTTGTCTCCAGATTGCGAAAGGCCCTTATAGCCGTTCCTACATTTGCCTCTGTTTTCATTATGTGAGTTCTTTTCCTTTGTCCTGCCACGAATAGATAATCCCCCGGTTTGTGATGAACTCGAACCATCATGAGGGACTATTAATTTCATCTTCTCCTTAGAATTCAAATCTTCATAAACTTCATTAAGCGAGAGAGTGTCACGACTGTATAATATGGTGTCTCTAAAATTGGTATAAGAACTTGGTAGAGAACAAAGTAACATTAAAGCAGTATCTTCCTCTTCATACTTAACCTTCACTGGAGCAAGATCGGATTTGATCTCTTTAAATTATAAAATATGATTCAAAACATGACCGCCCTCGGGTAAGCTGTGCAGGAATAATTTTTGCTTTAGATGCATCTTGCTTGTAAGATCCTTACTCATGCAAATGCCTTTCAGCTTTATCCATAAAGCGGCGGCAGTTTTCTCGCTCAAAGTGTCCTGCAATATATTATTATGCAAATGGAGTTGAATTTGTGACAATGCCCTATGATGCCTTCTTTTCTCCTCGTTAGTCCAGTCCTGAATTATGTTCTTTCCAAAACTATCATGTGCATCATCATTGTCGGCTTGAGTCAAGAACGCCCGCATCTTGACTTGCCATAGGGTAAACGTTGTGTCACGATTCAGCAGCGAGAGATCATACTTCATGGATGCCATAAGTAGATTAAATATGTGTGCACAAAGTAGTATAAGCCGGTAGAAAATTTCTTGACATAATTAATTAATACGGAGCAAAGAAAATTTATAAGTAGCACCTGGTACACTCTTCGTGTAGACGTAGTAATCGGAGACGAAAAACAAGGGCTGAACTAGTACTCTGTACTGGTTCTTTCACGTAACCAGTAGTCAACAAATACAAATAATACTCATGTACTTGTCTTCGGGTGAGAAGTAGTGCTGCTTGGATCAATTGGTATGAAGCAGTGGCAACAAAAGCGTAGGAGATTGTTCTTGCCTCGGGACTTTATCCTATAGACAGCAAAAAAACAACTCGCGGAACTCGGCAGATGGGACACAAGCGGCTATGTCCGGCGGAACTTTTCTTGGTCTCGGTGTACGGCTATCATACGATCGCTGCAGCGGAAAATCCAGTCTCGGCGACTGGCGGTGGTGCACGAATGTGCAACCCTAATTCTTTCGTTCTCAAACTCGTATCTGCAACTTGGCTCTGTATACCATTCGTTAGATAAAAACGAGAATAAACAAAACACGAGAGACACAGATTTCACGTGGAAACCTTTGCGGGAGAAAATCACGGACGCACGAAGGCGCAATCACTATGAGAAGTATTACAAGCACGAGACGACATGACGTCTTTAGATGCGACTACATGGGATATATATGAGGGTAATACATGAGAGTCCTTGAAGGACAAGTAAACGAGTTGTACTCATACGCGTCGGTACCAACGCAAAGGCTCACATCGGTTGTACTATGTCTAGTCCGATATGATAGAATTTGGATCACAATTATTCAACATTAATGAAGAAGCAACCTTTTAATTGAAGGGGCATCTTCGATGATGAGCTCATGTCCATCAAAACCAATTTTTAATGCTTACAAGTGAAGCGGCTTAATTTTGAGACAAGGGGCATGGATTATTTTTGCAAAAACAAGAACCAAGCGCTCCAGGGCATGGCAACTGGAGTGGATCATGTTGTGTGTAGTGAGGCCTCCTACAGATCAACCAACATAAGTGCAAGCTTTTTTAGTAGTGCGAGTCAAATCATTTGTACCGAATTGTCTTCTAGATGGCACCGTGTCAAGGTGGCGTGTGGAGAGGGGAGGAAAACCATGAGATGGACATCGGTGGTGAGGGCATAGATACAGTGAATGGTAGTAACCAATCGTTGTAGTAATGATAAAACTCAAGCTGCTGGAGTTTACTGAATTGACGGGATGTCAGCCAGGCACCCACCATGCAGGGTATGTACAACAGGTAGCATGATGGAATACAGATGCGTTGAATGGAGCCCTGGTGGGAGGAGATGATGGCTCAAGGGAGTTTAGAATCGTCATTGACAGACAGCTGACGATAGTGGAGATCAAGTGGTGCAGCTCGCCACTGAGTGCGCCACTAAGATTTGAGGACTTGTGTGTGGCAGCCATCCTTGGTGGGGAGAAGGGAGATGATCTCCCCAAGGACGGTGTCCGGGAGATCGCTGATGCAGTCCGCCGAAGATTCTACGGGTTCCTCAGATCCAGTGGGTGTGGCCGCTTCTGGCCGCGCTGCCGGGTGCAAGATCTACAACAAGCGGCGCCGCTGGCCGGAGCCTCATCTGTGTACATACCAATCCAAAAAAATGACAGAAACATGCATGTTGAACATTCAAATCAATTCTCAAGATCTGGAAGAAAAAAAACACAAACATATATGTACGACATTCAAAATCAATTCTCAAGATCTGGCCACGAATTATTAGCACGCACGCTAACTCTAGTTGGATTATTAGCAAAAATCCTTTGTACAGAACAAATAATTTATCACTAACCCTATATAGATACCATTCAAACAATCAATACAATACATGCATCAAACGAATCTTAATTACTCTGATTTCATGGACTGAGAGAACAAGAACAAAACCATTGGATTTGTATTCCATAAAAATTAGAGCGGGTGGGGAAAGTAAGCAGAGAAAACACATGATATGTTTGTCGCACAAATGGGTATAGATAACTAACTGATTTTTCGTCGGAGTCGCAGTCGTTGCCGGAGTTGCTGTGGACCTCCGCTCCGGCTGTGGGCGGGGGGCATGACGGCACTGATGAAGTCAAGGTCTTGCTGCTACCCGCCTGAGACCTTGTCGGCGGCGACGGCAACCTCTGTGCCTATCTTCACGCCTTGCGTGGGTGCTTCATCAGCCCCGGCGTCGCCACTCCCTCCGATGGTGTGCTTCAGCGGCATCGGCATGCACTCCAGACAGCGGTTACCACTGTGGATGTGGGGTGCAGCCACCTATTATGACCAGCGGCTCGGGTGCGCCATTAATATGGAGCACCCACGGGAGCGAGGTGGGCGGCGGTATAGGGCTGTCTCGCCTCCCGGTGAACCTGTGCGGCGGACTTCTGGCATGTGTACGATCATTCACACAGCTATTCGCACGCCTCCCGGTGACACTACCCAACAAAAATGTTTCCCGTCAATTCACACACCTGCATGCACGCCTCTCGGTCTGCCGGCGTGATGGAATGCTCACATGCGTCCCATCTACTCATGCATGCTCGCACAGCACACGGGACACGTAGCAGCACGGATTTTTTTTCTATTTTGATGATTAATTCTGCCACTTTATTACTTAACCGAAGCATGGCATGTATGCATTGTTGGTCTAACATACACGGTCCAAAAAAAAATCCGTATGCGATATTCATTGCCGATTATTAACAATCTCCCGATCGTAAGAAGATTATATCAAAACTTGTCTTAAATTTGATCAAAAAAATAAAATATCACAGTCTACTGGTGTCCATACGACCATATGATACCACGATAAGTTTCATGAATTTGAACTAAGTTTTGGATTTACTTAATTCTAGAAATCAACATTCTCGATGTTTTGAAATTTCTTGCACAGGGAAACCTGCACTTGGTCACACACATATGATTTTGAAATCCATTTTGGTGCACATGTAGCTAAAAATTGATTTTTGCACATTAAATCCCTTGAAAACAATCAATGAATAAAAACGGTCGAATGATCTCTATTTTTTTTAAATAACAAGACACTCCTTTGGTCACATGTTCACTTCAGAAAAAGTTTGACATGCCTCGGAGTGGCGTTGGTGGTGCAGTATGTGTGTGTCTGTGCACGCGCGCGCGTGGGGGGGGGGGGGT
>LR738712.1:223854801-223893282 GCA_902687465.1 Secale cereale
GGGGGGGTTGGCAGTACACTACGACTCGTGAGCCTCCATGTGGGATATTGATCATTTTGTGAGTCATATATGCCACATCAAAATAGTGAATTGGTTATTTAAAACATTACACAACCCTTTCATATATACATGTTCGGGCCACATGCATATATTGGTGGTCATGTCGGACACTCCCTCGTGTGGTTTATCAGCAATGTGCCCATTCGTTAGCCCGCAAAGATCTTTAGTTTGTTCCAAGAACGAGAGGCATTTGACCAAATGGTGGATTCATCTTTGACATGTGTGTTATACAGTGTCGATCATGGTGAGATTCCATATAAAAGTTCAGGCATCTGTGTACACATATGAGTCCCTCCCACTGGCTCGAAGTGAGGGGGCTATGGGTCGTGAACCTCTGTGTAGTCTGTTTCCAGTTTGCGAAGCATGTGCTACATAAAAAATGTGCATTGTGTAATTTAAAATCACAGAACACATATCTTTTGGACACATGCACACCGTGGTTATCCTATGACACTCACTCGCGTGTGACTCTCTCTACGGGCCTGCGAGGTCATCGTCAATCAGTTGAACCTAAAGCTAGAGAGAGGTTAATTTGACCAACAAGGATGGTTCTTTTTTTATTTGTGTTTCGTATATGCATGGTAGGATTATGTAGTACATGTCAAAGAAGAGGCAATATGTATACTATATATATGCGTCATAACCTTGCTCCATGTGGGGACATTCTAGTTCCCGAGGCAAGTGCCACATCAAAATTGTGCATTGGTATTTGAACATCACGCAACACCATGCAGGCGGTCGTTTTCCTATAGGAACTCACTCGCGTGCGGCGCTTTCATCTGTGAGGCTGCGAGTTGTCCTCCATCACTTTGACCGAACGAGAGATATGTTATATTCGACCATAAAGGAATTTTTCTTTTTGGTTTGTGCTTTAGTAGGAGTATCTATATACCACGCCTCGAATGAGGGGTTAGCACATACCACGCATCATGAACCTCGCTCTCTGTGGGGACTTTTCGGTTTTCGAGGTATAGGTGCCACATCAAAGTTCTGCATTGCATATTCAAACATCACACAAACACCTCTTTGGGCCACACGCAGACGGTGGTTGTTGATGGCTTCTCGCCCCTTGTTGGTTACCCCAAGTGGAAGGTTGAGATGTAGCGTAGCGGTAAATTTCCCTTGGCAAAGATACCAAGGATCGAATCCCGTGAGACTCCGAGGGTCGACAAGTAGGTGTCAACGGCGCCAGAAACTTAGCGGTTGACGGGGCCTGCACACAGATACAGATAACTTTGCTCCCAACGAGTACAGAGAGGTTGTCAATCCCTCCGGCCTTGTTGTTTACAAAGGATCAAACACAAGAGATAATAATGATAGCTATGACTACAACTAGGAAATAAAAACAGGAAGTAAATAGAAGGTGCGATCAGCGGTGGTAATATGGACCGGGGTCCCATGATGTTCACTAGTGATGTCTCTCTCCCAAAAAACGATAAAACAGCAAAGCGAGGTAAACAAATTACAGCTGGGCAATTGACAGGATTATGTGCGCAAACCAATGCTAACTATGCTGTAAAGAAAGGTAGAGGCTCAAAAGCATGGGCGGTATGCCAACGCAAGTAGACCGAAATCCATCTGCATCTACTACTAATCATCCACCTTGAGATATCTATCCAGAACATCTCGCTGGTATTAAGTTGTGAATCCCACCCAAAGTGTAAACTCAAAGCAACAGACAACTGCATTAAAAGAACTTTGCGTAAAGTAAACAATCCTTGCACCCGTAAGTACAAGCACCGTTGTTTTCTCCCTTGTGGCAACATCACATCCCCTAGACTCATGTTTCTGTCACTCAAGCTAGTCATCAGGAGGAATGAACCCACAATCAAGCATAACGCTCCCTCTTGGAGTTACTACCTACTACTTGGCCAAAGCAATAAACAGCAACGGAGAACATGCAAGAATTACTCAAGAACAAAGATATAAAAGAGGTGAATCAAATATATTACTCAAAAACAATCTGAACATAGTCTCATAATCCATCAGATCCCAGCAAACTCAGCAAAGCAACAGCAGAAAGATTACATATGTGCCTCGATCATGTAGGGCAGCTCACGAGGTCTAAACCATGAAGAGCAAAGAGGGGAGGAGAATATCACATAGCTACTGATCATGGACCCATGGTCCAAGGTGGACTACTCACGACTCATCCGGGAAGCGTCCATGGTGGTGGAGAAGCTCCCGGTGGTGGTTCTCCCCTCCGGCAGGGTGCCGGGAAGAGTTCTCCTGATGCTCTCGATCTTGGAAGCGCTGCGGCGGAGGAACAGAGGCGAGATCGCGAAAAAGGGTTCTGTCCTCGAGGGTTTCGGGACGAGAGGGATATATAGGCGAAGGGGGGCAGCCAGAGGCGGAGCAGGGGCCCCAGGCGCCCCCCCTGGCGCGGCCAGGGGTGGGGCCGCGCCAGGTGGCCGCCTGGGCCTCCCCTGGCTCCCCTCTGGCCCATCTTTGGTTCTTCGCGAAGCTTCCTGTACGCTGATTTTTCCTATATTTTTCCTGAAATTTTTGGAGCACTTTTAATATGGGGGAAACCTGAAATAGAAAAACAGCAGAAAATAGGAAGTGGCACTGTGGTGCACTGAGTTAATAGGTTAGTCCAAATATGATCAAAAGTGTATGGAAGTGCATCAATATCATAGCAATATCACACAAAAAAAGCATGAAGCAAGCAGAAATTATAGATACGTTTTGGACGTATCAACATCCCCAAGCTTAATTCTTGCTCGTCCTCGAGTAGGTAAATGATAACAAGCATAATTTCTGTGGTGACATGCTACCAACCATATAAGAACATTTTAAGTAAAGCAATCAAGGCATGTAATTCAATTCAAGTCATAACAAGCAAGAGTCTATATTAGCATTGTAACAAGCAACATAAGAACATAAAGGTGCAAGAGCTCTCGCTGTTCGTGACTCGAATGTCTCCAAATGGTGTTTGCGTGCAAGAAAGGGGATATGGATATACGAGAGAGTAAAACATAGTTTTTTGTATTGTTGAGAACTTAATCTACTAAAGTTTCACACTTGGTCTTCTTTGGAATCTTATCTTGACTCATCCCCAGACCACTAGCCAGGTACAAGTCAAAATGATCCACTCCCTTCCGATATTTTGAGCACTCATGCAATGGATGAGCGTAAGCAAGAAAGTTGACACTTAGGATGGCAAAGAGAGAAAAATGATGAAGGGGGGAGACAAAAAAGGTGTGAAAGGCTCACATCAATGAGGACAATCATAGGCGAGAGAAAGCCAAATGATAGATATGATGTGAGGAGTAGGGATTGCCATACAACGGATGCACATATGAGCTAAGGTAAGCTCTCCAATGGAACTAGTGGGGGTGCATCCAACTTGCTCACTCAAGAAGACCTAGAGCTCATTTGAGGAGGCTCATCATGGGAATATACAAGCCAAGTTCTATAGTCTGAAGGTCCCCACATAGCTATATGCATGAATGATAATCTCTATGGAGTACAAGGTATAAGATGAAGTACGAGTGTGGATCTCTCAAAAGGAATAGTAGTGTGCCCCCTTCTCTCTTTTTATTTCTTTTTCTCTTTTTTCTATTTTTTATTTTTTTGTGGCCTCAATGGCTCTTTCTATTTAACTCTCATTTGTCCTCTTTGGGATCTTTTGATTTTCTCCTCTTTGGGATCTTTTCCTCACTTTAGGGGCAACACTCTATGTATTACAAGAAGTATAGAAGATCTTTTACACTTTACAAAAGTACTCAACATAAAGAAAATGAAACTATCATGATGTATGCAAATGTATGCCTCTGCTGGTGTAGCAGGATATGCAATGATACTAGCGCGTCATGTAGCAATGATTAGGGCAAGGCCCAACTAGCATGCGGCTCATCGATCAAGCAAAAAGCATGTATGACATGAAGATCAAGTCATGAGAAGATGGATGTTGCATGGCAATGTATCTCAGAAAGGCTATGGAAATGCCTTGATAGGTAGGTATGGTGGTTGTTTTGAGGAAGAATATAATGAGGCTTATGATGACAGAGCGTATCGTGCCAAGGATTTGGATGCACCGGCGAAGTATGCGCCAACTCTCGAGGTGAGAAAGGGCAATGCACGGTACCGAAGAGGCTAGAAAAATATGGCTAGGTGGAAGTGTCAACCTTCGAATACTCACATTAGTCCGAAGAACTCATGCACTTAGTATCGGTAACTCTCAATCTAATTAGGAGGTTCACAAAGAGATAAGTACCCCGAGGAGGAGTGTATGGGGGTTTGGTTATCCTTGCGCATCCTCGACTCATGGTACGTGAGTGTACTCTAATATTCGATCCCTCCAAAGATTAGTGATCCAGCTAGTAGCTAAAGTTCTCAACTATTTTGTAGGTTTTCGAAAATAAACACGGATTTCCCAAAATACGACATCTATCACTAATAGGCTAAAGCTCTTGACACCAAAAGTTCAGACATTACTCATGGCAATACCTCAAAACTATTGCAAGTTACTACTAAAATTAAAAAGCAACCTCAATTACCTACTTTAAGTTAAGACACACAACTCAGTGCAACAGGCAAACTCTCTTAACAAGATAAACATGAAAACTAAAGAGAGTTAAGCAACCAATTAAACAAAAGCTCTTTAAAAAGAAAAGCATGAAAACTAAGAGCTAAACATGACAGCAGCTATGGAAAGACAAAGAACACACACAGCAAAGATAAGCATGAAAATCCTATGTTGTGTTCTAGGTTGAAGTGGAGCGTGTTTCTCTCCCACACAAAGAAAGCTGGGTTCTAACTTGTTATGAACAGCAAGCAAAGCTAAAGAAAACTAAAAAAAGAAACTAAGAGCAAGACGCTCCAAGCATAGCACATAACACATAAAGTGAAAAAATATAGTGGAACGAAAGACGAACTGATAATTGTTGATGGAGAAGGGGATGCATGGGGGCATCCCCAAGCTTAGACGCTTGTTTCTTCTTGAATATTTCTTGGGGTGCACGGGGGAATCCCCAAGCTTGAGTGTTTGACCCTCCTGAATCTTCTTTTATCATCTTCCCTCGCACACTTGAAAACTCCCTTCATACATAACTCATCATAATCTGATTAGCGAGGCTAGTACCCACAATAAAATAATTTTTTCCCTACTTGAAATAAAGATAATCTTGAAGAGCTACTGTTTCTCAAGATTGCCAAAAGGTTTTTGCAAAGAAAAAGCAAGCTCAAGGTTTGCAAAACGAAGAAAAGGCAAAACAGGACAGAATCTGTGAAAAACAGACCAGCTGGTAGTAAATAATTTTTTCGGGGCACTTCCGCAACTCAAATCAAAAAACTCAGAACAGACGCTCGAAAGCCAATTGAATAGAGCACTCTGTCAAAAAAATTCAGATCAAAAAGATGATCTGGTGATTTTATTCGAATTGTTCTGTCCAAGGACAGAATCTGTTTTCTGGACAGCACGTCACAACTTTTGAACTTTCTTGCAATCGGAGGCTAAACTTGGCACAAAGCTGAAAAGAAAAGATACAATGATGATCCTACTATAGAAACAAACATCAAGACACAACAAAAGCAAAATAAAACCTAATTCGTTGTGGGCTGCCTCCCAAAAGCGCTTTCTTTTATGCCTTTAAGCTAGGCATGATGCAAAAAGAGAAGATCAAGTTTTATCAAGAGTAAGAGAATAGCTAGCCCGTGTAACGGACTCAAAAGGCAACTTAATCTTCTTTCTAGGGAAGTGTTCCATCCCTTTCTTGAGAGGGAATTGGAATTTTATATTCCCCTCTTTCATGTCAATGATAGCACCAACGGTGCGAAGAAAAGGACGTCCCAAAATAATTGGACATGAAGGTTCACATTCAATATCCATAATAGTAAAATCAAAGGGAACATAATTGTCATTGACAATGATAAGAACATCGTCGATCTTCCCCAAAGGTTTCTTTACGGAAGAATCAACAAGACGAACACCAAAAGAACAAGGATCAAAAGGTTTCAATTCAAACATATCATACATTCTTTTGGGCATAACCGAGGTACTAGCTCCAACATCACATAAAGCATAGCAAGAGAAGTTATTCAACTTAACTTTAATTATAGGATCCCAACTATCTTCTAGCTTTCTAGGTATGGAGGCTTCTACCCTAAGCTTCTCCTCCCTAGCTTTGATGAGAGCATTAGTGATATGCTCCGTGAAGGCAAGATTAAGTGTGCTAGTGTGGGGATCTCTAGACATCTTGTGAAGAAAACCAATAACTTCAGAAAGGGTGCAATTATCAAAATCAAGGTCACTACTATCAAGTAAAGTGGTAGTGGTGTCCTTTAGGCTCACTTGTTTGGTAGCTTCTATGGTTATAGGAGTTTCTTCTTCTACGGTTGAGGTCATAGCATCACCATTAATAGGTCCAATGGGACTAGGAGTGCATTGGGTGCTAAGAGTTTGGATATCCTCAACAACTTGGATAGTAGCAACAGTGTGGTGGGTAGGAAGGCTCTTAATTCTATCTTATTCCTCCTTTTCTCTAGCCCATCTCTCTTTAAGTTTAGCCATCATCCTAATGTTTTCATTAATTTGCACTTGAATAGCATTCATAGGAGTGGTCTTCCTCTCCTCAAGAGGAGAAGTTCTAATTTTAAGCAACTCTACCTCATGGGCTAAATTGTCTACCTTCGAAGAGAGATTATCTAGTTTGTCTAGTTTTTCTTCTACACTCTTATTGAAGGCCTTTTGGGTAGTGATGAAGTCTTTAAGCATAATCTCTAGTTCAGAAGTGGAGTTCTTGGTGCTAGGATAAGCATTGTTGTTCCCATAGGAATTAGAGGGGAACGGTCTAGGGTTGCTACCAAAATTACTCCTATAAGCTTTGTTATTGAAATTGTTTCTAGAGATAAAGTTCACATGTACTTGATCTTGAGCAATCAAAGAATTTAAAGGAACATCATGAGGATCAATAGAAGATTGCTTGGAAAGTAGAGACATGATCGAGTCAACTTTTTCATTTAGGGAGGAAATCTCCTCGACAGAGTTTACCTTCCTACCTGTTGGAGCGCGTTCGGTGTGCCATTGGGAATAATTGGTCATCATCTCGTCGAGAAGCTTCGTGGCAGCACCAAGTGTAGTTGACATAAAGGTTCCTCCCGCGGCCGAATCTAACAAGTTCCGCGAGGTAAAGTTCAAGCCTGCATAAAAAGTTTGGATAACCATCCAAGTAGTCAAACCATGAGTAGGGCAGTTCTTGACAAGAGATTTCATGCGTTCCCAAGCTTGGGCAACGTGTTCATTATCCAATTGTTTAAAATTCATTATGTTACTCCTTAATTGGATAATTTTAGCAGGGGGGTAGTACTTCCCAATAAAGGCATCCTTGCACTTGTCCCAAGAATCTATACTATTCCTAGGCAAGGATTGAAACCAGATTTTAGCTCCTCCTCTCAAGGAGAAAGGAAAAAGCTTAAGCTTAACAATATCACCATCTACTTCTTTGTACTTTTGCATATCACAGAGCTGAACAAAATTATTTAGGTGCAAAGAAGCATCATCTCCAGCACCGGAGAATTGATCTTTCATAACTAGGTTCAGTAAAGCAGGTTTAATCTCATAAGAATGTGCTGAAGTGGCAGGTGTAGCAATAGGCGTGTAGATAAATTCATTGTTGTTATGACTAGTGAAGTCACACAACTTGGTGGTCTCGCTGGAACCCATAGTAGCAGCAAGCAAGATAACTATTTTTGTGATTTTTGGTAAGGGACACTAAAGCAAAAACTGAAAGGTAAACTAACAAGACTAAAAAGCAAAGATAAAAGATAGCGTGCAACTCCCCTATCTTGAAGAGTGGAGTCTCCGGCAACGGCGCCAGAAACTTGCTTGCTGGCTTCTCGCCCCTCATTGGTTACCCCAAGTGGAAGGTTGAGATGTAGCGTAGCGGCAAATTTCCCTTGGCAAAGATACCAAGGATAGAATCCCGTGAGACTCCGAGGGTCGACAAGTAGGTGTCAACGGCGCCAGAAACTTAGCGGTTGACGGGACCTGCACACAGAAACAGATAACTTTGCTCCCAACGAGTACAGAGAGGTTGTCAATCCCTCCGGCCTTGTTGTTTACAAAGGATCAAACATAAGAGATAATAATGATAGCTATGACTGTAACTAGGAAATAAAAACAGGAAGTAAATAGAAGGTGTGATCAGCGGTGGTAATATGGACCGGGGTCCCATGATGTTCACTAGTGATGTCTCTCTCCCAAAAGACGATAAAACAACAAAGCGAGGTAAACAAATTACAGTTGGGCAATTGACAGGATTATGTGCGCAAACCAATGCTAACTATGCTGCAAAGAAAGGTACAGGCTCAAAAGCATGGTCGATACACCAAGGCAAGTAGACCGAAATCCATCTGCATCTACTACTAATCATCCACCTTGAGATATCTATCCAGAACATCTCGCTGGTATTAAGTTGCGAATCCCACGCAAAGTGTAAACTCAAAGCAACAGACAACTGTATTAAAAGAACTTTGCGTAAAGTAAACAATCCTTGCACCCGCAAGTACAAGCACCGTTGTTTTCTCCCTTGTGGCAATAGCACATCCCCTAGACTCATGTTTCTATCACTCAAGCTAGTCATCAGGGGGCATGAACCCACAATCAAGCATAACGCTCCCTCTTGGAATTACTACCTACTACTTGGCCAAAGCAATAAACAGCAACGGAGAACATGCAAGAATTACTCAAGAACAAAGATATAAAAGAGGTGAATCAAATATATTACTCAAACACAATCTGAACATAGTCTCATAATCCATCAGATCCCAGCAAACTCAGCAAAGCAACAGCAGAAAGATTACATATGTGCCTCGATCATGTAAGGCAGCTCACGAGGTCTAAACCATGAAGAGCAAAGAGGGGAGGAGAACATCACATAGCTACTGATCATGGACCCATGGTCCAAGGTGGACTACTCACGACTCATCCGGGAAGCGTCCATGGTGGTGGAGAAGCTCCCGATGGTGGTTCTCCCCTCTGGCAGGGTGCCGGGAAGAGTTCTCCTGATGCTCCCGACCTTGGAAGCGCTGCGGCGGCGGAACAGAGGCGAGATCGCGAAAAAGGGTTCTATCCTCGAGGGTTTCGGGACGAGAGGGATATATAGGCGAAGGGGGGCAGCCAGAGGCGGAGCAGGGGCCCAGGCGCCCCCCTGGCGCGGCCAGGGGTGGGGCCGCGCCAGGTGGCCACCTGGGCCTCCCCTGGCTCCCCTCTGGCCCATCTTTGGTTCTTCGCGAAGCTTCCTGTACGCTGATTTTTCCTATATTTTTCCTGGAATTTTTGGAGCACTTTTAATATGGGAGAAACCTGAAATAGAAAAACAGCAGAAAACAAGAACTGGCAATGTGGTGCACTGAGTTAATAGGTTAGTCCAAATATGATCAAAAGTGTATGGAAGTGCATCAATATCATAGCAATATCACACAAAAGAAGCATGGAGCAAGCAGAAATTATAGATACATTTTGGACGTATCAGTTGTCCTATATATAGGACGCTCACTTGCGTGACACGTACGCTTCGCTCTTGTAGGACCGCGAGGTCGTCGTCCATCACTTTGACCCAACGAGATAGAGAGGTATAGTTTGATGAACAAGGTGGATTAATTTATTTAGGGCTATATTACTGTAGGAGTATATAGTTCGTGTCGAAGGGGGATGCATTGTACCAGTAATATATGCTAGGTGTCATCAACCTCATTCCGTGTGGGGACTTACAGATTTCTAGCCAGATGGCCCATCAAAGTTGTGCATTAGGTATTCCAAACATCACAACCACACACCCCCTCCATATATATGTTCTGGCACACATGCAAGCGATGGTTGTTGTCCTCTGGCACTCACTCACAAGGTTATCGGCAATGCTTCCATCTGTGGGCCCACTTGGTCCATCACTTTCACCGACGGCGAGGGATGTTAATTAATTTGAATTAGGTGGGAATTAATTTTTTGTCTCACGGTATAGGTCATGATGCATGTGAGATTACATAATATCGGATGTGTACACGCATCAATCCATCCCGCTGGATTGAAGTGTGTGTGGGGGGTGGGAGGTGGCAAGCACATGACATGTCATGACCCTCTTGCGTGTGTGGGACTGTACAATTTTCAATGCTTGCACCACGTAAATGTTGTGCATATTGGGTATTCAACTCATATGCATCCATCACGCACCTCCATAAATATGTTTGGGACACATGCATGAAATGGTTGTCTTTGGACACTCTAACTTGCTTGGTTATCGGGGGAAGCCTATATATTCGTGGGCCCGTGTGGACGTCCATCATTTTGACCAATGGTGAGAAAGGTTACCAGGATGGATTCTTCTTCTTTGGTTCGTGTTACCCTATAGTAGGTCGATCATTTCAGGCCTAATTAATTAAGTTTGAGCGCATCCTAAGCGTCATGAACCCTCGCTCAGTGTGGCAATTTTATGGTTCCAAAGCATGGTGTCACATCAAATTTGCGAATTGGGTATTCTAACACCACACCACTTCCATATACATATGTTTGGGCCACATATGCACAGAGTGAGTTTTATCTTCAGGCACTTCCGCACGAGGTTATCGGTTACAAGGTAGCCTATTTTGCGGAGATGCGTGGACGTCCATAACTTTGACCAACAATGAGAGAGAGAGAGAGAGAGAGAGGTTAAATTACCAAGTTGGATTCTGCATGTCCATGTCTTACGTCTTGGTGAGATGCCCTCTCCCCCGACGTGTGTGTGGGGGGGGGGGGTGCTACTTTGCACTAATTGAAACTTCCGTGGTGTCGGGTAAGTCTGGTTAATTTGCGAGGCACATGTGCCACATCAAAGTTCTAAATGGTAGTTAAATATCAAACCACAGCCTTTTTGTACATATAGTAGGGCCACCCGCAGGTGGTTCGTATGTGGTCTCGTGCACCCATCTCGCGCCACCAGCACACATTTATGGGCTGGTATGCGGTCCACATTTGTCCAGAAGCGAAAGGGGGTTTGACCATGATGGACTCCTATAGGTTTTGTGTTGCGGTACGGTGAGATTTCAGACCTAGATATTTGGGGGTATGCACTCATAGCTAGGATTCCCTTACCGCCGATACGAAGTGGGGTTCGAAGGAACTGGCTGACTAGCAATACCGTGCACTTTGTGCGACAGATGCGACATCAAACTTGTACATTAGGTATTTGAACATCAAACCAGCCATTGCATCCATATACTTGGTCAAAATGCAAGTGTGTTTTTGTTCTAATCCTTTCCCACGTTATTCTTTTTGCCATATAAACAACTAATGAGTTGTATGGAGCAACCATCTGCGATTGGGGATGCAACACTCATGGTTCGCTTAGACTACCCGTGTGCCACGCATGTCCCCTATCACTCACATAAGCATAGTAGATTGAGCTCCACGAGGCTTCCCTTCCACTCTCGAAAATATCTACTATAGGAGTACCTCGCAATCTCAAAAATATCTACCGCCTGGAAGGTTTTTATGTTTGATAGCACACGATAAGTATGTCTTGACTATGTGCGATGTCTGCAACTCCCGTTCTGCTTCTATCCCTCGATTCAAATATTCAGTATCCCCGGAATTTTACTCCATCCTCTTCATCCCTTGCAATATCAAAAATATATGCTCGCCCTAACTCCAAACTTTCAGTAGGCTCGGCATTTTACTCTCGCCTAGTAAAAATTTCAGTGGTTGTGGTATTTCCTCAAACACCACTTTGGCCCCGCTACACACCCCCAAAAAAACGCTCACACGGACACACACCACCCCTCCCTAACTCGAAAGAATTGGTAGGTCACCGCCACTGCCTCCATCGTCAACCTCTGCCTGTGTGCTGAGGAGATCAAGGAGTCAATGGCCCAAAAGAGGTTATCATGGCCTCCTCGCCCAACGTTGGTGAGGTGGACGCCGAGGTGTCCCTGTCGTCCTGCATGGGCTCTTTATCGACCCGCCGTCCCCGATCGCCCGATCTACCCGCCGCCGCGCCCTTACGCCGGTTCGGGAACTTTCCCGTCCGCCCTCGGGCCCGGCCGTCGACAAGGTCCTATCTCGAGGTCCGGCAGCAGCAGTGGAGGACGTGGATCACCGAGATTATGGATCGGGAGACCCACACCCAGCGGTGGCTCGATAGCTTCCACACAGTCGACCTCGCGGCCATGGAGTACAACCGCTCGCATGTCCGCTATCATGGCGCGACGGGTAGCCTCAATTTCCCCTTCGGCACACGTCCGTTTGACCTCGTCCCATCGAAGCCAGGGTTGGTGAGCTCGTCTATTGTGACACCCCGAGACCGGTGCGCCAGATGTCAGCCAATTATTCGTCGTCGTTGCCATGTCATATGCTTGCGTGTTGCATCTTGCCATGTCATCGTGTGCTTGCATCAGCATGTTTTTAAAATTTGCATCCGCCCGAGTCTGCCCGTCCTTTCCGTTGTCCGTTCTGAGCCCAGACACACTTGCATGCGCCCGCGGTGCCTTCGAATATTTATTTTGTGAGTGGCCGAAAAATGTTCTCGGAATGGGTTGAAACTTGGCGTGTGGTCTTACTATAGTGGAGACAGGCCGCCTGCCAAATTTCATCGCAATCGGAGGTCGTTTGATAGCCCAACGGATATATATAGCGGCACTAGTCGCTGGTTATTTCGTCGGACGTTTTCGGTCTCCGAAAACCCCCGCGGGCCTCTTCTCCACTCTCCCCACAACCCTCCTACACAGCCCACTATATCTTCAAGGCCCATCCTACCCCCTCTCTCTGTCCCGAGCCGTCCGATTCGATCAGAGGGTCCAAAATCACCCCTAGACCCAAACCCTAGCCAAAACTGCCTATTTAAACCCCCTCCCCTTGCCATTTTAGGCATCCCTAGCCCCCCTAACCCCATCCCTAACCTCCAGCCGCAGCTAACCCACCTCCTCCCTCAATTTCAGTGCGCAGCCACCTCCAATCTGCCACTTGTTGCGTCCAGATTGGACCAGCCACCCCAGGCACCTCCCTCCTCCAATCCCCTTGTGCCAAGTGGCCTGAGCCACGTCTCCCCGTCGCCCCCTCAGCGCCCTCCAGCCGCCAGCCCACTCCAAGCCCGCCCGGGCCCCAATCTGGGCCCGATGTCCGCTCCGCCCCGCCGCCAGCGCCTCCGTGCTCCTCCGCCTCGCTCCTCCCGAGCACGCCGCGCCGCCGCCCCGCAGTGTTGCGCTCCGCCCCGCCGGCGACCCAGGGCTCGCCGCCGGCAACCGCTCCGCCCGCCCCAACCTCTCCTCATCCGCCCTCGGCCGCAGCTCTACCTCGCCCGCTTCCCCGTCGAAGCTCCCGCAGGCCGCCATGGCCCCGGAGCTCCCGCCGTCTCCTGCTCGCCGTCGGCCACCTCCGGCCCGGATCCGGCGGGATCCAGCCGAGGCTCCTCCAGCGTGCCCGTTTCCGGCCTCCTCCCACCTCGTCGTGGCCCGTTCCACCGACCGCGCCGCCGTTGACTTCGACGGGAAGCTGATGTGGCCACGCTCGTCTTCTGCTCGCCGCAGACATGTCCGATGTGCACGGACAGTGTCCGCATCTCCTCTCCGTCTCGCTGACAGATGGGTCCCGGATGCCGCACCGACAGACATGTCCGGAGGAGCCGGACATGTCCGCCCCATCTCCTTTGTGACACTGCCATGTGGACCCCAGCCACCGGACGTGTCCGATGGCACTGGACATGTCCGTTTCCCCGAGGTCCTTTTTCCTCTAAGTCCCTAAAACTGTCATGTTTTTATTGCATCTTTGCATGCCTATAATTTGATGTGTGATGATCCAAATTGTGCAAATGATATGTCAAAATGATCGTGGTGATATGCTCTACACTTTGTTCCATTATGCCTTGCTTATTTGAGTTCATCTAGATGCTCTAATCTCTGTTGCAAGAATGCTACTTGTTATAAACTACTGCTACTTGTTATTATGTTGCCATGTTTGAGATATGATAACTTGGTGCATGTTTATCCAAATGATGCATATGATATGTCAAAATGTTCATCGTGAAGTGTACTACATGATGGTTGTTGTAGCATGATTGTTTGAGTTCATATGGTCATGTTAATCTCTGTTGCAAAAGTGCATTTGGCTGTTAAGTTGTGAAACTTGTTATGAGATGCTGATTTCAATTGCTCATTGCTATTAATGTGTTTGTCCTCATGCCACATGTTTAGTTGTTTTAGAAGCACCATTATATGGTCTTTGAGATGGTGCATTTAACTTTCCATGATATGCCTTGTGTTCACTTAAACATGCTCGCAAACATGCCATGCTAATGTTACTGTTTTAACACTTAGTGAAATTTCACTATGCCTGGAATCTGTCATATCATGATGCTATGTTTGCTTGATGCCCTAGGAAAATCCATGTTAGTTTTGGGGTGGACATTGATCATTCCTTGTTGTACATGTTGTTTTCTATCCTTTCATGCCTTCGCTTGCTCATTTAGCTTGATGTAGTTTTTTTTTCTTGCTCCCAAGTTGCTATAAAATATAACTGTCAGGTTTTTAACATCATGATCAAAATGTTGTAGCTTGTTGCTATTGATCCAGGCCTCCATTGGAGTTGCTCCAATGAAGTTGTTTGCTGTAGGATATGTATAATTCATGTCCATGCCTCTTGTAACCATGTTTGGGTGTTGTAGCATATATTTATCTTGCTCCAAAGTTGATATGTGGCTGTTAACTTCAGCTTGTTGTTATATCTTGTTTCATGTGTATCTTTTAGACCGTTGCTCCGTTTTGGGCGTGCCTTATATGAAACTTGTGTGATTTTGCATGTAGAATCATAATATCATATTGTTTTCATGTTTGGAGTGAGTTTGCTTGATGTTTGGGTGCATCTTGCACCGTTGCCATGCTTGACTTGTTTTGCTCATATCTTTTAGACCGTAGCTCCGAATTAAACAAACTTTATATGAAACTTGACTAGAATTTCATGTAGATCATGATGGTGCATGTTAACTTGTTATTTAACCACTTGAACATAAGGTTTGTTCAGATCTAGACTAATTTCAAACTATGCATATGAGGACTTACCGGATTTGTTATATGTAGTTTCCGGCCTCATTTAAACTTGTTGACTTGTGTTGTTTTTGAGTGCTTCCTGCCTTGCCATGTATTGCTTCCTATACAGACTTTTTGTGCATCATATGTAGACTTGTTTTGCATCATACTTGCATGAGCATATTGTCATGTTCTTGTGTTGTTTTCATGTGCTTCCTACCTTGCCATGTATTGCTTCCTGTATAGACTTGTCTTGCATCATACCTTGCCATGTATTGCATCATATATAGACTTGTGTTGTTTTTCTGTGCTTCCTACCCTGCCATGTTTTGCTTCCTGTATAGACTTGTAGTGCATCCTATATAGAATTGTCTTGCATCATACTTGGTTGAGCATATTGTCATGTCTCGTGTGGTGTGTTTACCGTGTTGCTTACTTCTTCTCGTTAGTGCTTGTTCCGTTGCGTTCGTGAGGATTCGTTCGTCTACTCGTGGTTCGTCTTCAAGGCTTCTTCTTCGTCTTCTTCATGGATCCGTTCTTCTTCCTTGCAGGATCTCACGCAAGATGACCATACCCTTGGATACCTTTACTATCTTTGCCCTGCTTAGTTGTCTCGATGCTATCGTTATATGTCGCGCTACCCATCATTATTGTCAGCCTCTCCTTGTTGCCATGAAACCTCTAACCTTTGAAACCTTCCTAGCAAAACCATTGTTTGGCTATGTGGCTTGCTTAGCCGCTCTTATAGCGTTATTAGTTGCAGGTGAAGATGAAGATCGTTCCAGGTGGGAACTTCTTGTTGGAATATCACAATATCTATTATTATTAACACACCTATATACTGGGCATGGGTGGAAGGCTTGGCCTTTTGCTCGGTGTTTTGTTCCACTCATGCCACCTTAGGCGCCGATAAACCGGCATTATGTTCCTTGATTTTGCGTTCCTTACACGGTTGGGTATATGGGGACCCCTTGACACTTCGCCTTTGAATAAAACTCCTCCAGCAAGGCCCAACATTGATTTAATTTGCCTCATAATAATAACTTAATTAATTAATTAAATTGCATAGGGGGTCACATCCCCGAGTATTCTTCTACATAGCAGGGGGGCAAGTGCTGATGTTGTTGGTCCCAAACTAGAGCCGCTTGCGGTGCCACCCAGTTATCTGGGGTCTTCGGTTACTATACGTATTGCTCATCCGGACGTGGCCTGAGACGAGATACGCGCGGCTACTATCAAGGTGTCGGCACGCCGGGAGGTCTTGCTGGACTTGTTTTACCATTGTCGAAATGTCTTGTGCACCGGGATACCGAGCCTGATCGGATTTCCCTAAGATAAGGGGTAATAATTATTATTACTTCAGCTGATCATGAGAGCTTGTGATGGGCTAAGTTGGGACACCCTTGCAGGGTTATGATCTTTCGAAAGCCGTGCCCGCGGTTATGTGGCAGATTGGAATTTGTTAATGTCCGGTTGTAGAAAACTTGACAGAGGATCCGAAGTAAAACACACAACTGTGTGAGTAACCGTGACTGTCTCTTTTCACTTTGAGAAGAGAACACGGTGGGGTTATGTTTGACTCGTAGGTAGTTCAGGATCTTTAGCGATCATTACTAGTTTGCGACCGTTTGCGTAAATGCTCATCTTATTCTTGTACTCGTAAGTTAGCCACCATATTTTGCTTAGTCGTTGCTGCAACCTCACCACTTTACCTCTTCCTACCTATTAAGCTTTGATAGTCTTGTTACCCATGGTTATGGGATTGTTAAGTCCTCGTGGCTCACAGATACTAGAACAACAGTTGCAGGTGCAGGTTTCCGATGACTTGACGTGAGAGCGTTGTTCGTTGTGTTGGAGTTCTTTCTTATTCTTCTTTTTCAGTCTTGGGTTTGGTTCCGGGTCGGCAGCCTGGGATAGCAGATGGATGTCGTTGTTCTTTTCATGTTTGCATCCGTAGTCGGATGCCTTGTATTGATATTGTTGTATTCATGTGACTTGTATGTATTGTTGTATCCCCTCATGTATGTATGTAATGGTATGATGTAATGATATCCATCTTTCTAAGCGCCCGAAATGCGGTTGTGCCCCAATCACGTAAGTGTCACGTGATCGGGATAGAATCACATCTTGGGCCTGACATCTATGGTGCAGGAGGACCGCAATGGGAGGGAGCGTCTTGAGGCCGAGGCCGTTGACGCGGCCTACATGCAAGAGCTCCGCTGGCAGCACCCGAATCTCGTGGAGGTGGAGCGGATGATCTTTGCCAGCATGGAAGGCGGCGAGGTTATCATGCTCTCCTCCAATGACGAGGTCAAAGGTGGCGAGAAAGGAGATGTACTCACATAGGACAATATTGGGAACAATTGATGTTTTCCATCAAGGTTAGTTTCATCGCATTGCTTATATGTACTCACTGTTCAGGATATTGGTAACTGGTACCATATAGCTCGGGGGCTGATAAGGGATTAATCGTTGAACCTGACATTTTGCTGAATATATATGTAGCCCATTTATCGGTAGGTTAACTAGGGTCAAATTTAATATATATATGAGGCTACATAGCAACATGCATTGTACTGAATGACTAAATATGCAATCCCAGGCTTCATAGCAACAAGGAATGAGATATTCATGAACCAGCATCAAGTGAGAAAACTGATAAAGATTTTTATTAAAATGGGTCAAAAGATGTCAATCAAACTATTTGTTTACACTTTATGCAAGACAACACTGAACTACAACATTGTAAGTAAGAACTCGGTAGCCTTTTTTTTTACTGCCCATATTGAGTTGTGTTAGATGACAATGTCTGAATCCTTTTTCCTTTGCAGTTGATCCTGAAGCAGTATAGGGGCATTCCACTTCACCTTGTTCAGCAACAAGAATGTATCTCGCCCCTTTCTTCTTTACCATCTTTAAGAGTGCAAGTATACAATCCTGGTTCATCATTCTTTATTTGGTGCTTATGTAATTCTTTTTTTATGTAACTAGACGATTACCCGCGCGTTGCTGCGGGAAATGAATAAATTGTTTTTATTTGACAGCAATACCTAAGAATGATACACGACTAATGGTACACGGGTAAGTAAGATCGACCATCGTACTTGTATCGTTCAAAGTTTGGACAACACACACAATTAGAATAGAGGATTAATTATATTGTCATTTACATGTGGAACCAAGTGATATAAACCTCCAATATATTGGCTCCCAACTCCGCTTCTCCTACAATGGAAGAAAATTTCCAAGCTACAGATAACACATAACCTCTTGACAACGTGTAATCTCCATCAGAACTCGCATGTACATTTACTTTGATCCATCCCACAACATGAGGTAAATACATGTCGTTAGCCGGAGGTAGACAAATGACATTAGTCTGATAGAATCATAAGGCCTCACCTTCTAAATATGTCCATACTTATTAGTTGTATCTTACAGGTTTTATCAGAAAGCTCCCTCTTGTGACTAAAATTATTGATTGGATAAAATAATTCTGTAGAAAATTTTAAAACTAATCCACCAATCAGTGCATTACCTTTACAAAATGGCATCAAAAGGTGGTGCCAAGCTAAAACAGTTAGAGAAATAGGGATATAAGAAAATATAATTGGATACCATGTCTATAGGTGTAGTAGTAAAAAAGTATTTATCTTGATTCGTTTTCCTCATAGTAGACAAATCACAAGGGGTTGGACCAGAGCCGTGCGTGTCTTCTGCATCGAAGAGAGCACAATAGGGGCATTCCACTTCACCTTGTTCAACAACAAGAATGTATCTCGCCCCTTTCTTCTTTACCATCTTTAATAGTGCAAGTATACAATCCTGGTTCATCATTTTTTATTTGGTGCTTATGTAATTCTTTTTTATGTAATTCTTGAACATATGTACATTTGAATCGAATAATGCATTGGTTGTTGAACCTGATGTATATGTATGAAGTTATATCCTACTTTCAAATTGAAATTCAGTACAATTTTAAATACCAGCAATTAAATTAGGGTGGAAATATGCTATGCACGTCATTACAATGACACGGTCTATAAAGCACAGCATGTGTGATATACATGACAATATAGCACGATTCATAGAGAGGAAACATGTGTAACCATGCACACAGTTGTCGTTTGGAAAGCGTGTGTGATGTCAAACAATATCACAAACAGTGCGGGAAAACTAAATGTGTCTCATTGTCGCCCTATCGTACACGGCTTACAATCATGAACTGTTTGTGATGTGGCGCACACCGTAAACATAGAGCCAGTTTGGTACGTGCCTAGAAAAATCCGATGCCTGGACTGTGCCTAGATTGCACCTTATATTAGGTAAAACCACATAATACCGATTGCGATGGCAATGCAAGCACAAGCAAGTAGCAAGGATGGAGCGTTTGGGATATGCGATTTATCACAAACAGTTGTGTGAAGAATCACGTTTGGGACACATGCCCCAACTCATACACTTAATATGCAAAACATATGCATTACTACTCCCGATCCCGGACGGTTTCTGGGTCGTGTGGGAAGGACCTCCCTATCGCCCACACTCACCTAGCGACGGTTTAAAATGCCGTCGTGGAAAGGGGTTAGAAACCATTTGTTTAGCACCTCGATGTACCAGTGTAAAGCGAATCAACTAGTTAAAGTTGGAGTTGAAGCCCTCGGATATATTCACGCCAGTATAGTTATTGGAGTCGGAAATGACTTTAAGATAGATTCTTAGACAGTACCAGTTCTGATACTACAATAGAGGATGTTTGGGGAAGAAGCACCAGACGAGGACCCCATTGATCCACATGGAAATCCTCATCTAATGCCACAACAGGAGCATTTTCATCCAAATAAACGTAAACATTTCATTGGGCCATTACAGCACCATGAGCATGATGATATCCATAACTTACCTGATTTGAACATGGGGCAGCCACAACTAGATCTGTAGTTAGCTCAGCCTGTTAGTCTTGATGAGAACATGGACATGGAGGAAGACCAGGAAGATATGCCTAGTTGGGGTCACTAGGCCCTGCCACATGCTCCTCCTCCAGATATGGAACTTCGCCCAAGGGAGTTTTTAGAATTGAATGAGATGATGGCGCCACTCCTAGAAGAGCAAGCTTCTGTCATCATAGAAAATATGCCCAATGAAGATGCAAACAGAGACATCACTCTCTCACTAGCACTCACAAATAACTCAGCTCCTTCTACCGAGTCTAACAATGGGCCTCCGATCCATCCCATGTTTCAAGGTTTACCAGATTTTAATGCGCACAATGGGCCACCTATGAATTAATAGGCAGCTGGACATCCAATTGTAGAGGATACTATTGTTGTAAGGCCAGCAGAGCAACCACCAATTGTGGCACACAGACCGAATGGAAATGTACATAGACTGAATACTTTTCCAGATTATAACCTGGAGGCCATTCTTGCTAATGTTCAGAGTGCGGACAAGACCACTCCAGTTGATCCTATGCAGCTAGAAATTCTAGAGCCACAAACTTAGAACTTCACTATTCAACCGAAAATGCCAAACGGAGACCGAGCTCCATGGAGGCCTTTATTTGAAAACTTTAAAATTTAAACTTTTTAGTTTCAAAAAATTCTGAAAATAAATACACATATACATAGATACATAATGTATATGTGCGCAAATTTTCAGGTCGAAATACATTAAAATGTGTGCTACACAAAAAAGACAAATCTAGGGCCTTTTAGCATATGTACTGTTCATCTATAAAGTCCATGATTTTGGTTTTTTTGTACAGCTTGCAATTCAAGGTATTTCATCCTGAAAATTTTCACACATACACTTTACATCCTTGCATACATGTGTAATTGTTTTCATAATTTTTTGAAACTAAAATTTATGAATTTTGAACTATTCAAAATAAAGGTCTCCATGGAGCTCGGTCTCCAAAATGCCCTACTCCTATTCAACCTTCTATAAAGTTATCTAGCACAATAGCAGGAGAAATGGAAAGTCCTCCAATACATGTGCCCAATCTACATCCAGCTACAGTGGTTATCTTAGTTGAACCTCTACAACAGCATACTCCCAATGCAAGCATCTCCGGTGAGAGTAATGACTCTGATTTAGAAGCTCCACCTTGATTCCCTATTCCTTGCTACTTACATAGCTCTGAAGATGCTCATACTCATCCTACGTCATCAGGGGCTGTAGTTGGTCAGCAACTAGGATTACTTGATGATTCACTTCCTAGACAGGAAGGTGATGCTATTTGGCAAAAGCATTTTTCACCAACAGATGGAAGAAAAGTGGTAATTTAGGTCCCCATGGGATGGGTAAATTTTCTTACTGTAGCCCGCTTGACACCTGAGAAGTTTGACTGTGCATAGAAATTTATTTTTTCTAAAGTAGGGGAGTACATTGTACAAGATGCAGAAACAAAGATGTTTAAATCATTTGCCATCTCCTTGCCAGGCAGGTCACCCAGCTTCAGACTAGGAGAACCACTCCTCCTCTCCCACTAACAGCATAACTGGAGCCAAAATGGAACATTCTGCCTCTTCCACCTCAGCAGTCTATGGCAACAAGAAAAGAAAGTAGAAAGTTCCTTCAGTTCAAACGGAGGTAAGAATAAGTTGCACATTACAAGATTTGCAGAAAGGTTTTAAACAAAAAGTTTGTGTTGCCAGAAATTTCTTGACATGTCATGCTTTACCTCCACCTATCCCTGACAAAGTGATTAAAAACATGAATTCGTCCTATTGGAAGGTCAACATTCAGGAAAAAAGGGCCACAACAGAGAGGATGACCTAAGAAACTGAAGAGCTCCTCCAACATTACTACCCATACAGCCAGCGGCAACATCAAGTAGTTTTTAGTATCTAGTATCAGTCACAAACAACTTTTGTGATGCTTGGGACTCTAGATCTTTTTGTCTGGCCCACTTGGTAGTCTTTTGTAAAGATGTTATGGTACTTGGCACTCTCAAAACTGGATCTTAATTTCATCTACTAGTGAACTGTTGGCAGTACTTTTTATGCTGTGTTTGGAAGGTGTATGTGTGTTGAATTGTGTATGTGCTGCAAGTTCTACTGTTATGATCGACTCATCTTTACCTAATAATAAAGGATGGAGACTTTCATAGTTCTCCATACGTCACGTATTTATATCCGTTGATTTTATATTAACCATAAAGATTAATGGTTGAGATTTAAAAGGTTATTTACATAACGTAAACACATAGACGAGAAAAAAACATCAAGCATCCGAGCCAGACTACTCCAATTGCCATATGCACGTACACAATTTGGACACTACTCCGAATCAGCATATGCAACCAAACTGCACCTATACGTTTTGGTTGTGAGTTTGATTGTACTACTATAAAAAAACAGCCCACCGAGCATGGGAGCTAGCACAAATCTAACATTCTTAAAAAGTTGCTCCCCACTTCTACCTATTCTTTTAGCATGCACACTATCCACATCATCACTTTTCCACATAAGCTTTTACGGAAGTGGAAATCCATCAAGGCCTCCTGCATGCAATAGATAATTAGCAAAAAAAAGACTATTGTTAGACCGTTGCATGCGCGTCCATCCCTAGGTATGCCTAATAAACGGCAATTTATACGTGCATGCAGTGGTAGCCATCAATATAGGATCGCACATATCATCTGGAGTACTAACCTAGCCATTAACACTGGAGAGAACAAGGAAACTGCTTTGATTACGATGGAAATTAATGCGCGGGTGACTACGGTCCTTCATCTCCCTGAGGGAAAAAATCTCTCCGATGATCCTCTAATAAAAGCCCCACCGATTCTTCTCACCTTCCTCTATCTCTAACTCTCTCTCCGCATTGTGCCGCCGCCAGCCAAGACTTCACACGGGCCATTGCCATCGGAGACCCACACACTGCTGCCATATACCTGATTGTTTGTGCCACTTATTTGTTCACGTGATCAGTCGAACGCCACGGTGAGCAGGATCCCCACCTCCAATGCGATGACTCGCATCCTTCAGGCTAGTCAGATCTCCAACGAGCACAACTCCCTCGACAATTCGTTGACACTGGCTCAGATCATCCAGCCCGCAGCCGGCGCGCTCCCAAGGAATGGCGCCCTCGTGGTGGTGCTCACGGCCAGGACGTAGTCATCGACGGCTTCTGCAACTTGTGCTGCAGCATCCATGGCGTACACGCCGGAGCCAAGTACACCTAAGCGTGGGTGGGTGACGTCGAGCACGAGTGCACTGTTGACTTTTGATCCCAAGTCTTCCACCTCCTTCCCTTTCCTATGTAGCATGGAGTTCTCACGGCCGGCTACAACATCGTCGTCGACATCCTCTATGGGACATTGGCCGTAAATCACAAGAGTTCATGGCTTTTATCTCCTCCATGAATCCCATCCGCAAGTTTTCCCTAAATTATTTCGAATTAGCGTACATATTGTAATGGTAATGCAAAATATTTTTACATCTATGAAAGTTTTTCTTTGTCTTCATACCATCATATGTGCTTCCTTTTCATCTTTGTTATTATTCTTTTTATAATGCGGTTTGGGCCTGAATCCTATATCTTGGCACTAACGGCCCATATCCTGATTCAACAACTCGATCCTGGGAGCGGTTTAATTCCCGTTTCCTTACAAAGGTGAGCACTAGCATATCTCCTGGTAGTAGATGCTAGAATTATTAGGTGATCAAATGGTTAAAATGGTAATTACCTTAAGTGTCAAGGTGGACCTATTAATTAATTTCATGATTAATTCTAATTAAATGGCAATTAATCAATCATGCCCGTGATTGGGGGGCTCAATTACTCAAATTATGGTCAGGTCCCACGATCAAAGGCTACACACTATAAATAAGAGGGGGCAGGACACATACGTGGTATCTATCGAATTAGTCACCTGCCTTCTAAAAGATTACTCCAAAACCAATCTGGAGGTGTAGCTGATTGACGTGAAGATCCAGCCATCATCCGGCGAGGTGCCGAAGGCCTGAACGACTGCACAACTACGTGTATTTGTTCATCGACAACGACTTGATGGCGTCTCAAAACGCAGGTTTAATCTATACTCCAAATTCCGCATTAGTTCGAACTTGTATTCACGTTATTAGACAAGATCCAGTTATTCATTCTCAATTTGGCTAAATCAGCCAATTAGTACTTAGACTAATCTAATATTTGGTATCAGTAGCTATGTTGGATCTAATTTCATGAATCAGTTGTCAAGTTAACGTGTAGATTAGTCTGCTAGAACTTGCGTATCAAATAACATCATTAGGCTTCGTACACATGCATCAGGGCCGACGACATGCGCTTTAGTCCGCATCAGCGTAGCCAGTAATGACACCTTGTGCTAACATCACCCGTTGGCATCCCGCTCATCAGTTCCGATCGCCGTCGTCTTCGCTTGCACATGAACACTTCTCGCATCACGGGTCTAACCATGCAAGGGCATCAGACCATGCCAGTGCCGCCGCGCGCATCAGGGGCTGTGCCCGCACCTCCGTCCACCTTAGGTCGTGCTCGCACAGCCACGCGCATCAGGTCGTGCTCGCGCCGCTGTCCTCGTGAAGAGTCGTCGCGCACCTCAGGCCACCCCGTATGCCTTCTCACTTCTCTAACGGCCGCTCCACTTGATCAGATTTTCTCGCTGGCCGTGGCGGCAGAATAGGAAGCTGGCTTGTTTTCGCTGGCGGCATTAGGAGGATGACTAGCTCGTTAGGGCTCGATGCATGCTGGCACTGCTTCTAAAATCAGGCGTTAGATGTGTTATTCTGTACGTAGTACACGCATGAAATTGATGACTATTTAAATTATTTGTTTGACCCAGTGATATTTCTTTTTCTCATCACTTGGCGCTAAATCATGTAGTTAGTTCGGCCATAGCGTGAGCACTGCTGCTATTTCATAGGTTACACATGGATTAGTTCTGTTTGCCGTCGATCATCAGTTAACTACACGTGCTTTTGTTATGCATCAGTGCAGTTTTCTTCTGGGCGGCATGGGTTAAGCCGTGATGCACGTCCATATAATTAGGCAAAATGGTTATTCACCATTTATTTAATTATGCTGATTAAAATACACTCTTGATTATCATTTTATGACATGCATTTTAGTGGTCATTTATGAGCATTAAGTGTTGAATTAGAATGGAACCAACGAAGAAGTTTTGGTTTAACACTGCTATATATTCTCACGATAATTGTGATGATTAAGCTTAATACTGCATGGTTACATACTGACCAACGTTGTATGTGATCGTCATTATATCCCGACATTTATCTAAGTGGCTACTATATATCTTGGGATAATTGCAACAATTAATCTTTTATGATGCATGATTATATTCTGACCAAAGTTGAGTATGATCATATTAGAATTAATTTCCCAATAAAGATATTTCATTTTGTTCCTTGTCGTTACTGCCCTACGGTGTTGCGAATTATGATTTTATTAAATTTTCCATGTTATTAATCAGACCAACGTAGGATTAATATCATGCATTAAGTTTTTCTTAATATGAATATTTCGATAATTCATAATTTTGATATCCATGTTATTTATGTTTTATTCAGCTTTGAACCCGTCAGTTATTTCTGGGCTCTTGAACTCAATTGAGCCCCTCAATGGGACTAACTTTCCTACAAGGAAGGAGCAAATTTCCATTAACCATGGGGTCATGGATCTTGACTACGCACTTAGGGAGAAGGCTCCAGTTCCCTTGTCCTCTGATGATGAAAACCTTGTTGAGAAACTAAGGTTTAGAGGCTAACAAGGAGAAGTGGGAGTGCTCCAATCAATTGTCCCTCATGATCATGAAAAGCTCAATTACTCTTGGGATTAGGGGAGCAATCCCCGATTCTGAGTGTGCTAAGACTTATCTGGCATCGGTGGAGGAACAATTTAAAGGCTCCACAAAAGTCTATGCCAGCACACTAATCAAGAAAATGCTCACCACTAAGTATGATGGTAAAAGTGGCGTGAGAGAACATGTCATGACTATGAATGATATGGCTGGAAAATTAAAGGGCATGGACATGGAGAATTCTGAGGGCTTTCTGGTTCACATCATTATGACTTCTCTCTGTATGGAGTATGGTCCCTTTATGATTAATTATAATACTCATAAGGAGAAGTGGACCATGAGTGAGCTCACATCTATGTGCGTTTAAGAAGAAGAGCGGCTTAAGGTTGAAAGGATAGATTATGCTCATCTTACTTCCATAAACTCGGGGAAAAGAAAGTCTCGGGGTGATGGGAAACCTAATAAGAAGATGTACTTCTATAATACTGGTGCATGCAAGCCAGGGACCTCTGGCACCAAGGTCATTCCTACAGAACCTAAGGGTCCTAAGTGTCGTTTCTGCAAGGAAGATGGGCATGCCATGAAAGAATGTGATGGCTTCAAGGCATGGTTTGCTAAGAAGGGTAATGATTCATTTCCTAAGTTTATGAATAATCATTTTAGTTACTTTCCCCTAAATAATGGTGAGTTGACTCAAGTGCCACTTGCACATTTCTAACTCTTTCAGGGATTCCATTCCGTGAGGACACTCCAAAGGATGGATCAAAGTCTTAGATCATTTCAGTGGCTAGGAGAGGAGATTAATGTTCAAGAATTTGGATTTATCCTTGAGCCTTGAAGACCTTTTTTTCCAATCTTAATAATACTCTTATGTTTCTAGCATAAAGAGGGACCTTATTTTGTTTCTCTAGTGGATGATGTATTTATTTATTTTGCAAACAAACATTGTGTTATTAAGAGTTGTCATGATGGTTCTGGTTGTGTTTTCCCCCGTGAATCTTTGGATGTGTATTAAGAGTTATGGCTCATCGAAATAATGGCATTGTCATTTAAGCCATATTTTGAAGGGGAGAAATGAACACTCTCATTATGTAAGAGACACCTTCATTTCATCTACTTGGCTCATCTGATTTAGGCCACACCATTTTTCATATTTAGGGAAATAAGTAAAGAAAACTAATAAAGGAGTTTTTTTAGTACTCGGAATATGGAATTAATACGCATAAAAATTGCGGTCCATTTCCTAGCACTTATAATTGTTTTACTCTTTCATTACCTTCACCCATAATTATTCCCATCGGCCCATGTTCTAGAAGGACACATTTTCTAGTACTGTTGCTCAATATTCACCACCGACGAACACTCTAATTCTTATACAATGTTTGCATCAGTGGGAGATATATAAAAAAGGGGCAATGGTAAACTAAATTTTGATGGGTTCAAGCAGAAAATGAGGAGGACAATTGCATCTATGTTAAGACGAGTCGGAGCAAATCTATCATATTCTTACTTTATGTTAATGGTATGATACAAATAATTGTTTTCCCACTACTAGACCTATTGTCAAGTATGGTAAAGATGTAATTTATATTATTTTTCGTATGATGAGATAATCTTACAAGCCTTGTGGCTTACGATTTTGTCTGGACATGGTGGCACAAAACATAATTACGTAAGACTTAGTAATTTTGTGCGATAAGAAGTCTGTACTTCTGTTTACGAGTAACAACAAAGTAAGTGAGTATCATGTTGTGAAAGATAATGTCCAAGACCAAATATTAAATTCAGCTATCATGTATTAAGTCCATGATAGTTGATCCCCTAACTAAAGGCTTACCATTAATTTTTCTAGCGTAAGTATAAGTCAACGCCTGTTACTGTTGGGATAATTATATAAATGAGATCTCGAATTTTGATCTGGACAACTAAAAAAAGGTTTGTTTCGCTCACTAGGTGCACATGACTGTTAATAAAGAAACAAACTACTAGGATCATAAGTAGGGAGTATGGCTGCATGCACATACAAACTCCCAACCATGTATAATTATCCATATCAAGGCGGAGTATTATGCTATAGTTAATGGGATTCCAATAATAACTATACGATTATTGTGAATACATTATCTTGGTATGATACTTTTGTCAAAATAGGGACTAATGATATTAATCATTCGATCAAGTGGGAGAATGTTAGAATTATTAGGTGATTAAATGGTTAAAATGGTAATTACCTGAAGTGTCAAGGTGACCTATTAATTAATTTCATGATTAATTCTAATTAAATGGTAATTAATCAATCGTTCCTGTGATTGGGGGGGCTCAATTACTCAAATTATGGTCAGGTCCCACGGTCAAAGGCTACACATTATAAATAAGAGGGGGTAGGACACATACGTGGTATCTATCGAATTAGTCACCTGTCTTCTAAAAGATTACTCCAAAACCAATCTGGAGGTGTAGCTGATTGACGTGAAGATCCAGCCATCATCCGGCGAGGTTCCGGAGGCCGGAACGACTGCACAACTACGTGTATTTGTTCATCGACAACGACTTGATGGCGTCTCCAAACGCAGGTTTAATCTATACTCGAAATTCCGCATTAGTTCGAACTTGTATTCACGTTATTAGAGAAGATCCAGTTATTCATTCTCAATTTGGCTAAATCAGCCAATTAGTACTTAGACTAATCTAATAGTAGGAATTCAACAACTCGTTCTTGGTGTGTCTTACATAATTAGGATGCCTTACTAATTATAATTTTGGTTTAGTGGTTTTCCTGTTTTGATTTTTCAACAGTTATTTTTAGTTCAGCGTTATTTGTGCTTATCCTACAGGTGATGACCGAGCATGAAGGGAAGCACTGAAAGGATTAATATTATGTGTGAAAGTTGTGACATAGGCTGGTAATGTTTGATTGTGTTGTTCAAGGACACACTTTTATTTCTCATAGCAGATTCCTCTTACAAACACAATTTTTTTGCATTGATTCTACAATCTGAAAGGCCTATTATATTTGTTTTGCATGTATTTGTTGAGCCCCATCCTCATGTCCACTATGAAAGCCAAACTTTCTACACTAACCTTGTGCTTATTTATCAAGATTTTGAATGTAGGATCTTGCTGACACCGCCATGCAAAGCAATAGGTAGGCAAACATATATCTCCAAATATACTAACTCATATAATTCATTTTTTACTCACTACAAGAAATATGTCAAGTTATGACCTTCTGTCAGTGACCCTGGGAGAATTGGTCATAAATCTATGACCATTTGAGACCAATTGGTCAAAAGCTGTTCGGGGGGCTCCAAACCCAAAACTATAACGACCATTTTGGTCAGGAAGGTCATAATTTGCTTACACGAAATGGTCATAAAGCAGATAGCACTGGTTCGCTGCCTTATTTCTAGCTCATCATGACCAATATAGATGGTCATAACCTTGTAAATTGTGGTGGGTTGCTACGACTAGGCGCCACCTCATCAGTTTTGCCTATGTGTCATATCCATGTGGCAGTTTTTGCCCTAGGTTTTGAAGCAACCTATATTTATGTCATTCCCAAAATTCCCCAAAAAATCTCATAAATTCTTTGGGTCATATCTTCGTCAAATATGTAAAAAACCTTCCTTGCCTAGTTCAAAAATAATTAAAAAATATTCATTTTTCTATTCTGTTCAAAAAACACTTTGTGAAGGAAGTACCACTGTGGCATGTCCAAATGGTATCCATTTTCTACAGTGCTTTCCTATGCCCAAATAACTATCCTCCACCAAATGCCAGCTCAATCCATTCATTATTTTGAACCGAGCTTCAACATTCGTATTTATGTCCAGTGTGGTACTTTGCAAAGCAAGTACCACCTAGACTCCTCCTTTTGAGCTGATAATTTGTGAAGACGGTCTTCTTAGTAACTGATCATCCTCAACCAAAACTCATGCCCATTAGCCATGTGCATTTCCCGTACCGCTAATCAAACACTTGGCTGCTAATTCATGTTTGAGCATCGATCGGTCTCCTCGTGAGAATCTTATGTTGTAATTTTCTTCCTAGCACCTACCTAGGAAGTGCCCAACCCACTAGACATGCCTAGGCCTCCCAGAACACATGGCAACGCCACAATCACGCGGTGACCATGCGGCGGGCATGCGAGTTTACGCGCTCTAGAGTTGGAGCCCTCGACCACCGCCCAAACCTCGACGTATCGTCACCAAACCATGTATTTATGATTCTATAGGTACTTATGTACCTAGAAATGATTTTTGTAAAAAATAAAGAGCAAACTACAAGGCAGCTACATTTCAAAATTGACCTGCTTCCAACTGAATCGGCGGAAATTTGTCTTTTTCACAAGAGGTAGATCAAAACTTTTTACACCCAACCATTTTGTCAATTTTGCATTAAATATTTACTAGTATTTTATAAAAAATGATTTGGTCCAATTTTGCAACAATTATTTGGGAGGTCCTTCACAAAAAAACCTCCTTTTGGGCACTCGAAAAATGGAAAATGAATTTTTCGTCCAAAGAAAGTGAAAAATCCCTTAGTCAACATTGTTTGCCATTCCAAGATGCATCCTTGTGCACAATATGACATCATTTGAACAAACTATGCCATGAATGTGGCCATAGGATTGATCATTTGGCTTGAAAGCCATGAATCTTCACGCATGATAGCTCATTTCTGAGAACACTTTTTTGCCGTATTACATGATTATTATTTTTCCTGGTAACTTGGTCATATATAATGACACAATGCGAAGGTTTTCCAAGTTTTTGATTTTTCTGAATTTTTTATGCCCGTTTCAAAATGCGGTCAAAACGGTGGGCATGACCGTTCCTAGCTAGTGGTTGAATCTTGGTATTTTTTTGGTGTTTCTCTGATTAAATAGATACTTATGTACCTAGAAATGATTTTTCTAAAAAATAAAGAGCAAACTACAAGGCAGCTACAGTTCAAAATTGACCCGCTTCCAACTGAATCGGCGGAAATTTGTCTTTTTCACGAGAGGTGGATCAAAACTTTTTACACCCAATAATTTTGTCAATTGTGCATTAAAAATGTCCTAGTATTTTATAAAAATGATTTGGTCCAATTTTGCAACAATTATTTGGGATGTCCTTCACAAAAAAACCTCCTTTTGGGCACTCGAAAAATGGAAAATAAATTTTTCGTCCAAAGAAAGTGAAAACTCCCTTAGTCAACATTGTTTGCCATTCCAAGATGCACCGTTGTGCACAATATGAGATCATTTGAACAAACTGTGCCATGAATGTGGCCATAGGATTGATCGTTTGGCTTGAAAGCCATGAATCTTCACGCATGATAGCTCATTTCTGAGAACACTTTTTTAAAAGAATTGCCGTATTACATGTTTATTATTTTTCCTGGTAACTTGGTCATATATAATGACACAATGTGAAGGTTTTCCAATTTTTTGATATTTTTTGAATTTTTTTATGCCCGTTTCAAAATGCGGTCAAAACGGCGGGAATGACCGTACCTAGATAGTGGTTGAATTTTGGAATTTTTTTCGTGTTTCTATGATTAAGTAGATACTTATGTACCTAGAAATGTTTTTTGCAAAAAATAAAGAGCAAACTATGAGGCAGCTGCAGTTTAAATTTGACCGGCTTCCTGATGAAACGGCGAAATTTTGCCTTTTTCACTAGAGGTGTATAAAAACTTTTGACAACCAACCATTTTGTCAATTGTACATTACATATGGCCTAATATATTATAAAAATTATCTGGTCCCATTTTGCAACAAATATATGGTAGGTCATTTACAAAAAAACTCAATTTGGGCACTCAAAAAATAGAAAATGGATGTTTTGACCAATTTAGATGGTCATAACGTCGTACTGTATTCTGATTGGTCCATGGATGTCTCACGCAGATCATGCATCGAACACCGTCGGATGATCGTGGATCCAACGGCAGTCCTCAGCCCTTCCACGCGATCCCCGAAACCCTAGGTCTGCCATGTGGTCATTTTGCATCGACCCCCCCGCCTCCTTTCTTTCCCTCGCTCTGTTCTCCTCCTCTCCCCTTCCAGATCCGCCGAGCTCCTCTCGATCACCCTCCAGCCCTCGCCGCCACTCCCCTCGCTCTCCTCGATCCCTCCTCTTCCCTCCAGATCACCGTGCTCTACTCCACCCTCCCTCCCCTCCGACAAGATCCCCACACTCTGCTCCTCCCTTCCTCTCTCACCTCCGGCGAGATCCAGTGCGCGACCTCCCTCTCCTCGATCTAGATCGAGGCAACCAGCCGCCCCATCCCAAACCCTACCCATAGCCGCCGCCGTGCTCCGTCATCGGCGACCTCGCCGCCGCCGCCCCTCTCCACTCTCCCTATCTCCATACCGCATGCGAGGAAGGGAGGAAGGGAGGCCCCAAATCGAAGCGAGCAACAGCTTCCGGATCCAGATCGAGAGGTACCCAAAATCATCGGCTGTGGCAACTCCGGGATGAAGGTGTGCCTAGACCTGTGCGACCACGGTGTGCGGCCGTCCATGGTGGTGCGTGACGGCGTGCACGTGCTCCCGCGCGAGATGCTTAGCGTCACCACCTTCTCCGTCGCCGTCTTCCTGCTCCGCTTCCTCCTGCTCCGGCTGGTGGACCGCCTACTGGTGCTCCTCGCGGGGCTCTTCGTCGGCGGCGACCTGGCGAGGCTCGGCCTGCGGAGGCCCTCCCATGGAGGCCCACTGGAGCTGAAGAACAGCAAGGGTCGGACGCCCGTGCTGGACATCGATGCACTGGACAAGATCCCACAGTGGCCGCCGACGTCGTGATCCTCGCCACCTGCTACCACAACAACGTCCCACAGTGGCTCAAGGTAACGAGCTGCACTTCGTGTAGGGTTTCGGGGTGCCTAATTAGATGGAACTGATAGATATGGTAGATCGACTTGTCGTGCTGCACTTCGTGTTCCTAATTGTTCGTATAAACTCATCTTAGGGTGATTCTATTAGTTGAATTGAGCGTTGTAATGGTATTCTGCACTTGCTAAATCAATAATGTTCCTTACTGTGTTAAATTAAGCCTTGCAGAGCTGTTGTGCTTGTGCCTGTGCTGTTATGTTCTGTTGATCTGTGCGGGTTTCAAGCGTTAGGCTCGATTTCTTGTTGGTAGATAAATAAATACAATTAGCAGACTGTATTTGAGGTGTTCTAGTTTATTTGGTAGACGAAATTCAGTTTAGATTCTAAATTTGTTGAATATGTGACAATTCCTTCATTCTCAAGTGCAATAGATCCTTTGTGGTAGTAAGAATTCATATTATTGTGATGTTTACTCCTGTTTGAGTTTTTCATTCTCATTGTTCTGACCGGTTACCATTTTGGTTTGCAGAAAGGTACCAAGAGGGTGCATTTCGTCAGGAATTTGATCAGGGAGGTCGTTGGGTTTGCTCCGTATGAGAAGCGTATCAGTGAGCTTCACAAGGTTGGCAAGGACAAGCGTGCCCTGAAGGTGGCGAAGCGAAAGTTGGGTACCCACAAGAGGGCGAAGAAGAAGAAGAGAGGAGATGTCCATTGTCCTCAGGAAGATGAGGTGTGTAAAATTTAGGCAGTTCTGGAACTAACTAGGAGTTAGGACGCTATATTTTATTAAAAAATGAGTAGCTGTGAACTAGTATCAGTTGAAAAATGTGTTACATATTGACCCGGAGGTCGGGATCATGACTCGTAGAAGCATTAAAAGTAATAATATGCATACTTTTTTCAAGGATTACGTAAAGTTGTCATGATACATTACATTCATTCTTAGTATGCAAGTTGAAGCAACCCCCAGTACTAAATTTTCTATGGCTCGATTCCTTCGTTGTGAAGACAGAGCGGGTGGAGAGTTTTGCCGGTGTGTGCGCAATTTCTTTGCACTACCTTGCTGTTTGACCGCTATTTTTATGGTTTGGATGTATGTACGAGATGGTGGGCTGTTGGATGTGGATTGTGAGTCCACGGCAAGACTGAGCATTCTTTTATCAACTTGCTGTACACTTGATCTGTTTGAGGCTACTATATAACTTGTGCCTTTTAACTTGATGTGCATAGCATGCAATTTTTTTACTGTATCACATTCACACTTTCTGAATCCTACTACCCATTTCTGTACAATATCAATAGTGTGTTTGGTTTGCACTGATCCTTAGCAGTTTGTGTCAAATGCAGGTGCTCTGCCTCTCCACGGGCTCGTTCACCATTCGTTCAACTTCAGAGCTCATCAAGTCTGTTCTTGCCCTGACCAAGCTGTTGAAGTATGTTAGGTTTGCAATAATATTTAGTATTGGTTTGGCTCTTGCAATGCATAGGCACAACAGGATATACTCTTGTGAGCTACTAAATGTCACGGAGAAGAAACAAAGATGGCAAGTAAAAAGAAACTGTTTATAACTTGAACACTAGCTGAATTTACAGCAAAACTAATTTGTAAAACAAAACCTAGATTAGATCAACAAGTCCTTAGCATATCAAACGTGCCACTTTGGAAATGTCAGCCTGTAGTACATAATATGTTATCTTATTGCTGCTGTGTCACTGTATCCTAGTAATTCTGCTGTGTCACTTTATCCCAGTAAAGCAACATGCTTGTTATACTCATGTTCCTGATGATATTGGTGTACACTCAATTTGGCCATTTCTTCTAGTTCTGCTACTAGTTGCTGTGTAGTCCTAGTGCTGTAGTTCCTGTGTAGTAATACGGAAATATTAATGCTCAAATATGATGATGTGGCCTGTAGCGCACCTGCTTCGATGCTGACCCGTCCGTCGTCATCGCCTTCGATGACGACGAGGACACCGCAGGCGCTGTCGGCCTCGGCGGCGGCTTCCACCACTACCACATCGTCGTCACCTACCAGGGCGTCAAGGGGTGTTGGAGACGCTAAGGTGTTTTGCAGGTTGAAGGCGCTAAGGTGTTGGAGACGTGCATGTACTTGTTGAGCGTTTAATCTTTAGAGTGCTGTATTGTGATTGGTGTAATATTGTATGGTTATATTGTGATTGGTGGTATGTAATATACTTGATTTGTACATCGGTGATTTGGCTGTTATTTGAATATATTTAAAATGTGTTCTCTGATTGGTATATCATTGAGTTACAAGTTGTGAAAAATTAAAACCTGATGTTTGGGACCTAGTGCCTAGAAGAATCTGACAATGTGCATGCAGTTGACTACAATAATCTGAAAATTGAATGTAACAAAAAAAACCTGAAAATAAAAAATATATAGAATGTGAAAAGGCTGCACCTCAGAAAGCAAAAAAAGCCGAACCAATGGCCCAAGCCCATGTAGCTAGCAAAAAATAACAGGAAAACATACATTAAAAAGGCCGAATTGTTGGGCTTGGCCCATGTAAAACGCCGAATCGGACCGGGCTGATTCTTGTGCCACATCAGATTGCCACGCCGGATGCCTACGTGGCCTGGGGAGGCTGCTAGTGACCAAAACAAGACAGTAGGCATATTTTGGTCATAAACGTCTATGACCTTCTCACAGAGAAGGTCATTAATTTCAGTTTACGACCCTCAGCTTTTGACCATCTGTTTTTAGTCACAAAAAGGTCACAAATGAAAAATAATGATCATTCAGTGACCAATAGTCAAGATCACAAGTTGACATATTTCTTGTAGTGACTGTATTTGCCCATCATGATTGTGTTCCTTCCACTAGCCTTCCTTTGCAAAACCTACTTCATGCAGGTAGGGTGACAAATTGTGCATGCTTTGGGCTCTTGCGAACCATCCGCCACTTTTAGCTTCTATTTCGAGTAGTTATTCTCTCGAAGTGCTTGCCACATGTGTTTTATATTTAAATTTTTACCATGGCCTTTGTACCATTAGTGCTATGTTTCATATGCCATAATTTTATAATTCATTCATTTTTACTTGGTGTGATTTAGATTGCTCTTTTCTTTATCAAGATTGTTTTTTTTTTACGAATCTACTATAACGGCTTCTGGATTTGTAGCTCATTCGTTAGGTAAGAGTTTGGTCTAGGATAATTATCGATTAGTTGTCCTTCATTATATATCCTCAGTTAAATATTGTGATGCTCCCTTACTCATTCTCTGATTTAATCCATAACCGAATATTCTTCAACCCCTCTGAATGACATATAGTTGTCCGATGCAATTTTTGTAATTTGGTGAGCTTTGAATTGAGAAGATGGATCAATGTGATGTTTTCTCGGCTGAAATGTGTCGACCTCATAACTACCGCATTACCAATTTCCAATTCTTTTCATATCTCTAAATTGTAGTAGAATTTCCCACCGCAACGCGCGGGGCATCCTCTAGTTATTTTGGCCCTGCAACCCAACTAAGCCTAAAACTCCAATCCTCACATGCATGTGCACAGACTTCATTGTCTTAAATAGAAGTGCATCAGCTACGCACGATTGTTAGCTGGGGCAGGGCCACAGCTTGATGGTAGCCTTCATCAGCTACACGCGGTTGTTAGCGTTGATTACTTGTTGCCTACCAGGACGCAGCTACCAGAGGCTGCCGGTGCAAGCAAGCCCGTCGGCGGCGTGTTCGTGGCCATTGGATGCATCCAGTAGGCGTGCCTGGCCCTCCGGTCCTGCTGCTGCCGCTGGCAGTCCGGCTGTTCCGCGACGTCGTGCTGGATGTAATGTAGTTTGTTCGTTAATTAGCTGTAGCTAATTGTTGCATGTATGCATTTGGTTACGCGAGTTGTATATTAGATAATTGGAAATTCAGATGCTATCATTTTTCCAAGGCTCGCCATGTAGTATATACTCGTACTTCTTTTGTACTAGGTATAAATAACTAGATGTATGATATTAGAGATGGATCTCGGCCCTTTTCTTGTGACGGGATGGATCTTGGCCTTTGAAATATATCATAGTATGTGTTCAACTCTAAACTGGTACGAGCAACAACTTGAATCCGGATTGGCAAATGTAGTTTTGTGGCTGATTGTGTCACGGTCGACCTGTCCGAGCACTGTTACTTTTTTAATAAAGCTATGCTTTGTATCTCAATTTTTTTGTAGTTTTGTATGGTTTTTATAAGCTAAACAAATATTTTATTATTATATGTTATTATTCATGCCACAATAGATTGTCACTTTTTTGCCGTTAATCATGAATCCAACACTGAACTACATTTACCTAATTAAGTTAGGTACGGTGTATGCTTGGAGCATAAAATTAGCATAACAAAGTATTTTCCTCGTGCCAGCCAAAAGGAGGAGACTGGTTCACCTATATGTTTCCGTGGCTATACGTATCTAAGTAGAAATCAATCTAAGTTGATAAGCGTGTGTGGTGCATCGCCTACATGTGCATCCATACTCTCTGTACCAAAATACGTATTATATTTTGATGAGTATATTAATCATAATAAGCTAGCTTCACATATGTAGCAAGTCTTTCATGAAGTACATCATCTGTCTGCTCCGAAGTATTTGTCCCGGTGCGTGCATTGCCATGCCAAAAAGCATCGAACGCTAAGTTCTTCGCCTAGACAACACTTCGGCGCATCGGTGCTCAGCACCATCAACAATATCATAGAAATTTGTTGAAGCGAACCAACATCCACACGTGAGCGTGCCGTGACAACGGCATAAGACGACTATGGGACTGTACCGATGACTTATTGGTGGCGGCGCCAAGGCCGCACGACTTTTGAGTGCGAGGAGCTGCCCAGGAAGCCAACAAAAAAACTTGAGGAAGAGTTTGTAGAAAAAATACGCTGATGGGGTCAGCCAGCGCAAAACCGAGCTGCTCCCGTTGTACTACGAGACCTTCTTCTTTCAACTATGGTCAGGGCTCCGCGTTCCACAATTAAGAGAGAGTCCAACATCTTGGATGATTGTGCTCGTCGCTGCCATGATGTGTCCAACGTCTCCACATCCATCTCGCTCGCACTCGTAATGGCATGCCTTCACAGTACGTTGAGATCATAACCGCTATTCTCAAAGGTTGAGATTTCTAATCTTATATCCACACAAGACTTGACCATGCATTCAACTTCTGGAAAGTAGGATAAGTGATGACAAGGGTTGGACACCACGATTGACATCGAGGACATGCGGGGTCCTCGGCAATCTTATTAGGACTAGGGGTGTGCATGATTTTTTTCTAACCTTGCAACACACGGGCATGTTTGCTAGTAATAATTAATGAATAGATGGTGGAACATATTTGTGACGCCCGGGTAATCAAGCTACAGTAAAATTTCGCTAATGATGCCACGTCACCTCGATTACTGTTGCTAATCTCGCGTTAGTTCGGAACCAATTCAAATCCAAGTTAAAAAGAAAATCCAGCAAACAATAAAAGTCTTCAAATATTAAAACTAAAATGTTCTGAGTGAACTAGGTAATGCATAAACAATTATAGTGGAGAAACCACACTTTTATAAAATATTTTAATACTCTAAAATGAATAAAACAGTAGCTAAGGCAAATAATTAAATGCCATTTATATTGGTAAAATAATAAACTATATTATTTTGGGGTGGAACTTTTTGTGGGAGTGAAATAATTACTAATACTAAAATAGGTACAACTTTTGTAATATACAAAACAAAATTTAACTTGTAAATAAAAGAGAACAGAAATAGAAAAATAAGTAAAAGAAAAGAAAATACAAATACAAATAATAATAAACAAACCCCCCCCC
>LR738712.1:223893949-223929903 GCA_902687465.1 Secale cereale
AAAAGGAAGATTTAAAATAATAACAAGTAAAATAAATAAAAATAATAATAAATAATAAAAGTTTTAATTAATTAATTAATTACTTAATTAATTAACTTAATTAATTCTGTTAGTTTAACCTAATCACTAATTAACGTAATTAATTGTTAATTAACTAATCTGTCAATGACGTGTGGGCCCCATGCGCTAGGTTTGACTTAGTCAACCTGTTGACCTGCTGACGTCATGGTGATGTCATGCTGACATCACCTATCACTGTTCTGGATAATGTTAGAATTAATTTAATTAATATTAAATCCCAGAAATTAATAGAAGCTTTAGAAAATCATATCTTTTAAACTGTAACTCGGATGAAAATAATTTATATATGAAAGTTTCTCAGAACGACGAGACGAACCCGAATACGCGGTCCGTTCGTCCGCCACACATCTCTATCATACCGAACGTGCAACATTCCCCCTCCGTTTCATCTGCCCGAAAACGCGAAACACCGGGAATACTTTCCCGGATGTTTTTCATCCATGCCAGTATCACCTCCTACTGCGTTAGGTCACACGTAGCACCGCGTATTCCCATGTTATGCTTTGTGATGCTATTGTTTGCTCTGTTATTTATTTGTTTCCCCTTCGTTGCTTATTTTCGGTAGACTCCGATACTGTGATAGACCCCGAGACCGTTGATGCTTTGGTGTTCGACTACGGCTACGATTCCGAAGATTCCTTTCGTCTGCAGAGCTTCCAGGCAAGCCCCCCCTTTGATCACCAGATATCGCCTACTCTTCTCTCTACTGCTTGCATTAGAGTAGTGTAGCATGTTACTGCTTTCGATAATCCTATTCTGCTGCATAGCCTGTCATTGTTGCTATCGCTGTTGATACTTTACCTGCAATCCTAAATGCTCAGTATAGGATGCTAGTATTCCATCAGTGGCCCTACACCCTTGTCCGTCTGCCCTGCTATTCTATCGGGCCGTGATCACTTGGGTGTGATCACGGGTATATACTACATACACTTTACATGATACATGATGTGACTAAAGTCGGGTCGGCTCATTGAGTACCCGCAAGTGATTTGATGTGGGGACTGAAAGGACAGGTGGCTCCATCCAGGTAGTGGTGGGCCTGAGTTCCTGACGGCCCCCGAGTGGATCTTTCTGGCGGAGCGACAGGGCAGGTTGTGACACCCAGTGGAGAGGTGGCTTGGCCCTGGTCGTTGTCCGCGGTTATTTCATTATAACACGCTTAACGAGTTTGGATATTTGATCTGAGTCTGGCCATTTGGTCTATACGCACTAACCAGCTACGTGGGAATAGTTATGGGTACTCGACGTCGTGGTATCAGCCGAAGCCTTCTTGACGTCAGCGACTTAGCGGCGCGCGCCGGGTTGGACCACGTAACGCAACTTCCTTAGTAATGGAGGTTGCTAGGTCTGCTCACCGGCCGCGTACGCAACGTGCAGGTGTGCGTTGGGCGATGGGCCCGGACCCCTGCGCGCCTAGGACATAGACCGGCGTGCTGACCTCTCTGTTGTGCTTAGGTAGGGCTGCGACGTGTTGATCTTCCGAGGCCGGGCATGACCCTGGAAAGTGTGTCCGGCCAAATGGGATCGAGCGTGCTGGGTTATGTGGTGCACCCCTGCAGGGAAGTTAATCTATTCGAATAGCCGTGTCCCTCGGTAAAAGGACGACCCGGAGTTGTATTCCGACCTCATGACAACTAGAATCGGATACTTAATAAAACACACCCTTACAAGTGCCAGATATAACTCGGTGGTTGCTCTCTCACAGGGTGATGTGCGGGAGGATCGCCGGGTAGGTTTATGCTATACGATGTTACTTGGTGAACTTACCTTCTACTCCCTTCTACTGCTGCAAGTCGGAGGCTGCGAGAAGCGGGGATACTTGTTACTTTCCAGCTACCCTCATCTTCTGCTGCAAGATGGAGTTTACGAGAAGCGTAGTCTTCGATTGGATTAGCTATCCCCCTCTTATTCCCGCTTGCTGCAGTTCAGTCCACCGATATTACCCATATCATTGTTACCTTTGCATATGTAGTGTAGATCCTTGCTTGCGAGTACTTTGGATGAGTACTCACGGTTGCTTTTCTCCCCCTTTTCCCCCTTTGTCCCTTCTTCTCGGATGTCGCAACCAGATGATGGAGTCCAAGAGCCAGAGGATCCCGATGACGCTTCTACATGGAGTTCGGCTTCGAGGAGTAGTTAGGAGGTCCCAGGCAGGAGGCCTTGCCTTTTTGATCGTTGTTACCTTTGTGCTAGCCTTCTTAAGGCAAACTTGTTTAACTTATGTCTGTACTCAGATATTATTGCTTCCGCTGACTCTTGTGCTTTCGAGCTTTTGTATTCGAGCCCTCGAGGCCCCTGGCTTGTAATATAAAGCTTGTATTATTTTAATTTGTGTCTAGAGTTGTGTTGTGATATCTTCCAGTGAGTCCCTGATCTTGGTCGTACACATTTGCGTGCATGATTAGTGTACGGACAAATCGGGGGCGTCACAATATTAAATTGGAACATCAGAGGCATCAAACGATCCTAATAAATTGCTTGCTTTGTCTAATAGAATTGCTGAAGCAGATTGCTCTAGCATCACTATACAGGAGACCAAAAGAGAAGTCTTTGATAGCTCTTTTATACATAATTTCTGTCCTAGGAAACTAAACAAGTTTGACTACCTCCCTTCCGTAGGAGCAACTTGAGGTTTACTCATAGTATGGAATGATCAACTTTTCTCAGCAATGGCCATATACAAAAATGATTTTTCTATGACAATTGAAGTCACATCTAAGCACACAGGTGAACATTGGATATTGACCAACATTTACGACCCTTGCTAGACAGACAACAAAACCATTTTCTTAAAATGGTTCAAAAATTTACATATGGGTGATGGGGCTACCTGGCTCGTTCTTGGAGATTTTAATTATGTGAGATACCCCAACAACATAAATAAAGATGGAGGAAATTTACATGACATGTTTCTCTTTAATGAGGCAATCAGTAAACTGGCACTTGCTGAGATTCCTTTGAAAGACAGGAAATTAACTTGGAGCAACATGCAGGAGACTCCTCTTTTGGAGAAACTAGACTAGTTTTTTATCTGAAGCTTGGACTATTACCTATCCCAACACTTTGGTCATCCCTTTGGCCAAGACTACTTCAGACCATGTTTCTTGTGTGGTATAAATTGGCACCTCCATTCCTAAGTCTAGAATCTTAGGATTTGAAATTTATTGGCTAAAATACCCACAATTCAAGAGGTTTTCAAATCTATACGGGAACAATAAATAGATGAGCAAGATAGCGTCAAACTTATCTGGGCCCAAAATATTTCAGATCTTAAGAAGATTGTGGAAAAGACCACTTACGTTATTTTACTATGGAACAATATTGAGGAATTCAGAAGTCTTACCACTGAGGAGCAGCAAAGCAGAATCACTTTGAAAGCCCACCTGGAAAAATGTTTGCACTCATAGAAAATATATTGGAAGAAAAGAGCTACTATCATAACTATTAAGTCTGGAGAGGCCAACACAAAATTCATTCAAGCAAAGGCTACTATCAAATAATGAAACAAACACATTGCCATTCTGAGAGATGAGATTTATGTTCAACACAATGATCATCATGCAAAGGCTGCCATCCTCTATAGATCCTTCAAACAAAGATTAGGAGAGTCCAGTAATATTGAAAATCCATTGCAGCTCCAAACCTTGCTCCAACACAATGATTTCTTGCATGATCTGGAATCCCCTTTCACCAAAGAAGAGATTGAAAATGTGGTAAAGAATTTACCCAGTGACAAAGCACCAGGACCTGATGGCTTCAATGTTGCCTTTCTGAAATTTTGCCGGGAGATTGTAGCCCGGGACTTTTATAATCTAATTGATGTTTTTTATGAGGGTAAAGTGAACTTACAAAGTATAAACTATTCTTTCATCACATTGATCCCTAAAATGGGCTCTGCTTTATATCCAGGTGATTTCAGACCCATTTCCCTCCTCAATTGCACAATTAAGATCATCACTAAGCTTCTAGCCAACAGATTCCAAAGGTGTATCCTCAGGATCATACACAAAAATTGATATGGATTTCTAAATGAGAGATGCATAGAAGATTGCCTGGCTTGGCCATGCGAATAGCTTCATCAATACCACCACTCAAAGGAAAACATTGTGTTCCTTAAACTGGATTTCAAGAAAGCTTTCGACATGCTGAATCATGATACCATATTTTAAGTTATGCAAGGTAAATGATTTGGTACTAGATGGATACAATGCATCAAAAGGATTTATAAAACTGGTTACTCTGTTGTTCTGCTTAATGGTGTGCGAGGCAAGCAATTATTATGCAAGCAAGGGGTTAGGCAAGGAGATCCACTTTCACCTCTGATCTTTGTGGTAGCTACTAATCTGTTATAATCAATGCTGAAGGCAACTATGCACGCTGACATGATCAAGCCTCTAGTTCATCGTACCACTAGCCCTAACTTCCCCATTATACAATATGAAAATGATACTATCTTTGTACTGACAGCAGAACCAACTCAATTGATGCATGTCAGGAATCTACTCCTCCACTATGCAGCTTTTACTAGTACAAAGGTCAAGTACTCTAAATCAACCATGGTAGCCATCAACACTCCACACAATATTATGCAGAATCTTTCAACTCTTTTGGACTACAAAATTGGAAAACTACCTCTCAATTACCTGGGGTTAACACTCAGTCTTGCAATACCAAGAGCACAAGACTACACTCCCTTACTCAAAAGGAATGCTAATAGACTCACTGGTTGTGCTACAATGTTATCAACAGGACATAAGTTGACACTACTAAAATCGGTGTTTGCATGTCTTCAAATCTTTTTCATATGCACTTTGTTAATACCAAAATCAGCGATTCACCAAATCAATCTCCTTCTCAAGCACTATTTATGGGGGGAAATATGGCTTTGGTCAAAAGGGCATGCCTATGATTGCCTGGGAAGAAGTTTGCCTCCCAAACCCATGGTGGTCTTGGGATACTTGATATCACCACTCATAATCAAGCCCTACAGATGAAATTAATCCACAAGTTCCTTAACAGAGAAGAGACTATTAGGAAACGTTGCATGGAAAACAAAAAAAATCTATGCACACGCAATGATCTATCCATGTAGATGCATAGCAACGAGGGGGAGAGTGTGTCTACGTACCCTCGTAGACCGTAAGCGGAAGAGTTTCACAACGCGGTTGATGTAGATGAATTTCTTCGTGCTTCAACCGATCAAGTACCAAATGCACGGCACCTCCGTGTTTTGCACACATTCAGCTCAGTGACATCCCTTCCCATCTTGATCTAGCAAGACGTTGAGGTATTAGATGAGTTCCGTCAGCACGATGGTCGTGGTGAAGTGATCTCCACATGGCTTCGCCTAAGCACTATGAAAATATGATTGGGGGAGTAAATGATGGACGGGGCCGCCTCACACGGCTAAGACAATGTTGTGTCTTGTTGTGGCGCCCCCTCCCCACATATATATAGGTGGGAGGGAGGGAGAAGCAGCCATAAGATGCGCCCAAGTAGAAGGAATCCTACTTGGAGTCCCTCCCAAGCCACCCCCGCCCTGCCATATATAACCGAGTGGGAAGAAAAATGAGGGAGAGGGAAGGAAGTGGGAATCCTAATACACACTTTCCTTTGCCTTCCCCTATTTCCTTCTCATCCTAGGCCGTCCTGCTATGGGGGAGGCAAACCAGCCCCTCGTGGCTGGTGTGTTCCCTCTCTTGGCCCATAGGGCCCATAACATTTGTCGTGGGTACCTGAAACACCTTCCGGTGACCCGATAACTACTGATACCCTTCGAAACACTTCTGGTGTCCAAATACCATCGTGCTCTATATCAATCTTTACCTCTCGACAATTTCAAGACTCCTCGTCATGACCATGATCTCATCCGGGACTCTGAACAACATTCGGTCATCAAATCACATAACTCATATAACATTATATCGTCGACGAACGTTAAGCATGAGGACCCTACGGGTTCGAGAACTATGTAGACATGACCGAGACACCTCTCCGGTCAATAAACAATAGAGGAACCTGGATCCTCATATTGGCTCCTACAAATTCTATGAAGATCATTATCGGTTGAACCGTTATGCATATACAATTTCCTTTGTCCATCGGTATGTTACTTGCCCGAGATTGCATCGTCGGTATCACTATACCTAATTCAATCTCGTTACCAGCAAGTCTCTTTACTCGTTATGTAATACATCATCTTGTGACTAACTCATTAGTCATTTGCTTGCAAGGCTTATTATGATGTGTATTACCGAGAGGGCCTAGAGATACCTCTCTAATACTCGGAGTGAAAAATCCTAATCTCGATTCATGCCAACCCAACAAAACACCCTCGGGTATACCTGTAGAGCATCTTTATAATCACCCAGTTACGTTGTGACGTTTGATAACACAGAAGGCATTCCTCTGGTATTCGGGAGTTGCATGATCTCATAGTTAAAGGAATATGTATTTGACATACATGAAAGCAATAGCAATAAACTGTATGATCAAATGCTAAGCTAAAGGATGGGTCTTGTCCATCACATCATTCTCATAAGAATGTGATCCCGTTATCAAATGGAAACTCATGACCATGGTTATGAAATTTTAACCATCTTTGATTAACGAGCTAGTCTAGTACAGGCTTACTAGGGACACGGTATTTATTTATCTACTCACTTGTATTTAGGATTCCAGCCAATACAATTCTAGCATGAATAATAAACCTTTATCATGATTATGGAAATATAATAATAACCATTTTATTATTGCCTCCAGGGCATATTTCCATCAGGCGCACCCCTAGGTCACCATCATATGGGAGACATATTACTCTGTTAATCCGCCAAATGACAGAGCTGTGGGTTCCTTCGGTGAAGATATGTGATCAAACTTCTACACACTTACAAAGAACATGATAGATGCCACCCAGGTAGTGCCAATACAATCATATTTTGGTCTAACAATTGGAAGGATCACAACCTCAACCATTCCTATCCTGAGCTTTACTCCTTCTGTATAAATTAAGATTGCTCCCTTAAACAAGTCATGGGTCTCAATAATCTTGAGGACCTCTTCCACATACCCCTATCCACCTAGGCACAAAAGAAGTTTCTGCTTCTCAAGGACACTATGCAAGCCTTCTCTAGCTAGAAAAATAAAGATGTCTAGAGATACCACTGGAGCTATAGGATCAAAGTATGTCTAGAGGGGGGTGATTAGACTACTTGGCCAGATAAAAATATTCCTTTTTCCAAATTTTAGTCGTTGGTGGATTTAAGCAATTTGCACAAGTCAAGCAATCAAACTACACATACAATTCTATGTGTATAGCAGCAAAATGTAGAACATTGCATATGAAGGTATAAGGAAGGGTTTGGAGAAGGCAAACACAATGGAGACACGAAGATTTTTGGCGTGGTCCCGATAGGTCTTGCTATCGTACGTCCACGTTGATGGAGACTTCAACCCGTGAAGGGTAACGACTACGAGACTCCATGGATGGATCCATCAACGAATAAGCAAACTTGTCTATCCCACCATGGACATCGCACATGAAGGACTTGCCCCATTTGGGTAGGTCTTCATGAAGTAGACGATCTCCTTGCCCTTACAAACTTCTTGGTTCAATTCCACATCATGTCGGAGGCTGTCAAGTGACACCTAACCAATCTACGAGACACTGATGGTGTCTTGGACTAGGGAGTACATATCACATTGGAAACTGACCAGGTGGATCAGCCGAGGACCCCCATAGCGGTTCACTAATGGGCCAGTTTGGGCAGCCCATAACGAATACAGGGAAGAGTCCACAAGACTTGGTGCCTAGCTTAAGACCACCTACTACGAAATATGTCAGATATAGAATGGACATTATTCAAGTAGCGCTGCAGCTCCGATCGGTTGTTACTTGGTGCATGGGCAAAAAATACTAATATGCCAGTTTGCAGCAATATCTAATTATCCCATCGCTTCTACCTTCAATATGTGATGCTTTGAGAGATCGAAATCCATGGAGCAATATCTAATTATCCCATGTGAAGAAGTCCACTCGAAGGCCATTTCACCTCAGGCTTCTACGCCTAACTACGTGAACAGAAAAATTGGGCTCTGTTTTTCTAAGTTACCTATGTGGTATATATTGATTTTGACATAATATTTTCTGCCTGTATGCATGGTTTTTTTGCGTAGATTTTCTACACAACATGCTTTGTTAGTCGACATGCTGGTCCGGCCGGCGCCACACCCGTAGTGTTAGAAAGTAAGACGAGAGAGACCATAGACATGAATATAAAATGAAGGGTTGTCTTTATTGATGATTGAGTACAAGTATATATATCCCCGAGGGGATACGTCCAACAGACGCAATGGTCTAGAGAGAAACGAGCGAACAGTCGTGTCCCTCGTACATGGCAGTTAGGGATAATGAAGATTCTCGATAATTAACTCATGGGTTAATTAAACTCAACACTCACCCTAATCTAAGCTATCCTTGTAGACATCATCATCTTAAATAAAAGCTCCTCAAAAACCCTGTGGGGAAAATGTGAGGAGTATAGTGTTTGATATGTTGCTAAAACTCCTACAAACCCAGTGGGAAAAATAAGGAGAAAATGATGCAACATATAATGGTTATTGTCTATTTTAACTCAACATGAGAAAACCCATAGAGTTCAGAGGACAATAAATATATCGTATATACTTTCCTAAAATCCCCGGTGGGGAAAACTGAAAGTATGACATATGATCTCATGTTGATATTACCTCATTAAAAAACTTTATGAGAACCTGTAAAGTAAACTCATAAAGGGAAAACGAGTATAATATGATGCATTGAACAGGAACAACTCAGGAAGATACTCCTCCCGATTCTTGCAAAATTCGAAGACGTCATCTACCAATTCCATGAACACATTTCTGGAACATAGAAGTTGGTAGAGACCCGATGAACAAACCAGTCACATGATTTGACTTGCAAGATATGCAATATAGTGATATTGCTTATTATGTAACCTGTTTGCATCCGGGCAACACAAGAAACATTATCGTTGAGATAATGGTTCGTGGATGTAGCCATGAGGTCTGTTTCGAAGACACTCCATGAGAGGGCTACCACACATAGTAGGAACACTAAGCTTGTCAACGATCTGACATAGTGGGGATCTGATCGATGTACCCAATGATATCGGTGTTCACATTTCTGTGAGACTGAAAAACCATGACAAGATGTTTGATTCCTTGGAGATATCAACAGATATTCTTGGGTACCAACCAATTGTGTTTGGTAGATCCAATGGCATTACAGAACGTTGAGTCCCAATATTTCATTTCCATCATCTCTTGGTCTAAATAGATCTTTCTCACGTCTAGAGAATGAACCATCATGAGAGTTATGGATGGATAAGATTTGTTCACAATGAATTTCTCCAATATATTATGGATATAGGCAACATAGTATACCATAATGTATGAATGAAGGTGCTCAATTTGTAGTATCGAGCGGTATTTTGGTTTACCCAAATCCTTCATTTTAAACTCCGTCATTTAGATGATTACATGTGCCGTCATTGCAGACACACAAACATGGATAATCATCATTGTAGGAGTAATCCTTGTGAAAAAGGAACTCATTACGTCGGTTGTACCAAATGTACCGACAATAATAATAAGTCATATGGTGACTTATTGATTTTACACAATGTATGTTGCATATTGCATTTCGATTTAGAAGTGAGATTCCATCGGGAATCAACCATATATGTCTGAATCTAGTGATCCACATGGATATGCGATCACTACATCTATCAACTGCAGAAATAGATGATTTTGTACTGCCAATGATATAATTAATCGGAAAGAAATTCCACCTTTGGAGAATAGTTGGGTATCTGCATGAACCCTTGTGCTACAATACTTGCTCTTTGTTTCACCGCCTCGTTGTTCTCAATTCTGTTTCCAGAAGAAAACTACTATAGGTATTACTTATGAATACCTTCCCATTATTGAGCAAGATCATTTCTACCTAGATTATACCCTTTGCTTGAGTTCAGTCCGAGTGTTGATCACACTTTGCCATGGCCATGGTCTTTGGATCTGAATCACTTGAAAGGTTTTTTCAATCTAGTTGAGAAATTTATGTCGACAATTGTAGACTTTCATTTATATGTTTCTCCAGAATCTATATATCAATATATAGTTGATGGAAATATTGTTCCCCATGGTGACCGCTCGCGATTTCCCAATGCGATTGAGTCGGGTATTCCGATGTCCCGGTCATTGTGTGCACTATGACCTGGTTGGTGGAGGTTTTCCATCCACTGGGTTTATACTACCCATTAAGTGTGTGTCAACATAAAGTTGACATGCATTTACTGATTCAGAGGCCTTGATATCCTTGCTTGCAAGAAGCTGAATCCTGATGTACTATTGCCGTACTTCTCCCTCTATTGCTTTGAACGGGGAGTTGAGTGGTTTTAGTTGGTACCTCCACTCTTTCTGACATATTTTTGCAGGATTGTAGGATTGTGTGACACCTTTATAGCCAGTAAATGAATTTGGCAGGTTATTTGCAATGTGATGCAAATCTTCTGAACGCATGGTTCAGATCTTTGAGTACGTGGATTTGAGGTAGAAATGTGTGGAACATTCCACTAATTTCCTGGCATTCTTTATGGTACTTGAAATCCCCCCCTAATGACTGGAAATGATCCTCATTGAATCAACATACTAGCCTTGAATAACTCCCCATTTGAGGGGCTTGAGGTATTGACGGTAATACAGTTATTCCTCACATAGATCCCAACTATATGTCGAGGGACCAATGATGTATGTCGGGTGGTGATATCGGTATGCAACTGAAGTACTGCAGATGGGAAATACTTGGTAGATTTCCACATATTAAAGATAGAGGGGAATAATATATGCAGTTTGGTCATGAGTGTGTAAGACTACATGACTCTAATGTAAAGTTGGCAATTTGCAATTTAATGTAAAGATCATGTAATGAGCTCAATTCTTTGGATGGGATTCTACCAAACCATTTTGAGTCTAGACATTAAGACAAATTGCTAAACTTTAATCCGAGAGCCATAAAGGAGGCACTCAAGGAGAATTCTGCAATGTTGTCGATCCGATTTGCTTGAAATCGATGTCAGGATAAAGCCAATGGTTTCGTGTGAATAAAGCACACACTTAAGACCATCATGTAGATATGTCTTTTAGAACCATGGAATACCTGAATAGTCTAGTCAATGGATGGGAAGAGCCACTTACCTCAACTTGATGCATTCAAGGAGTTTGAGTGGTTCGGGGTAGACTTTAAGGTGTGCGGGCCTTAAAATTAGCTTTCCTGTGTCACTTGTAGTGCACATAAAATCCAAATGTTGTTAGAATTTAGCATCACAATAATCATAAACTATTGGAATTGCTGATAGTTTCAGTTTCAACCCAATGTCTCGATGACCAAGGCGAGAGTGCCAAGTTTGTCATGTACAAGACAATCTAGAAAACTATCTCATATGCAACATGTGCTATGGTTTTTGTAGTATGTGTAGTACAACCATGATGATACAAAGAGAATGTGCTTGCCATATCCGTTGCATATGGTAAAGAGAAGATATTCCTCTTTGTTGTCATCATAAGTTTCACTATGGAAACTATTTTGACGGAACCTCTATAGTTTAGTAGGGTATGAGTTAAACCCGGAAGCAATAAAGCATCCTGATGTTACTCCAGTACCTACAGGGACAGTAAATATGACTCGAGTTGGAGCCAACAAATACCTCATCGCGTCTAGCGATGTTAAAATATCTCCTTTCTCTCAACGAGAGTGGAAACATTTAACTTCCCTGAGTATAGAGTTCGTGGTGCATATGTCCACATGGCACAAATCATCTTTCGTCATTTTGACCTCATAGAAATCTATATATAGACATGAAGATTTTCAATATGAAAAACACTGTCAGATATATAGAATACATACAAATGTATTTGTACCAAAGTGCTGATATAGTATATTGTGATATGCAATTTATGATAACAACAATAATCATTTTCTTATTAGAACATCATAAATGGACATAAAAAAAGATCACTGAGGAGACTAAGGGACTAAATGTATAGTCTCCAAATATGTCGGTTGATGCATATTCAACCATCATGCTCTCCATGCTCATAGGGTCTCGTGATAGTTTGTTGGTGTCAGGTTGAGGGTTTGAAGTGAGTTTCAAACCATTACCATTGAGTTCCATTGCGTCCCAGTGGCGTGGCTTGGATTGCACACGATATCTCATGGGATTCAAGACTGATCTTGATGTCCATGACCCGCTTAAGTAAGTTGTGGCCATTAAGGGCAAGTGCCTCAAATTGTTAGCCATCGAATACTTATAGGGGCAAGCCAGAGATAATTAATTTACAAAAAGTAAATTAAAAACCATCATGGTTTTGTAATAAGAATGATTTTTTTTGACTCAAGTGTATAACTTGAAAATGCTCAACCTCAATTGTGGGAACATAACACAATGAAGATCATACAGATCTCACAGTAATAGAGATAGTCTGCACATGAGCATGCAGTAGATCAAACTCATTACCTTGTGTTTTTCTAATATAATGAGGGAGAAATCAATCTCCACCGCTGTGACATGTTCATGATGAATGGCAATGTGGTAAACACATAGAACATATCATCTCCGGTGAAAAACCGGTAATTTATTTATATTATAGATTGTGTAATACAAATACATCTTTAATGTTGCAAAATTAATAGATTTTAAGAAAGGTGGCTTGAAATCATTAGTGTCCATCTCAAATTGGTAAGGATGACACCTTGAATTTTGCATATGTATTTGCAAGAAATTGAAAATCTCAATTGCAAATAGACATATTAATCTCGACATGTGGTGAGCATGGAAAATATATAAATCATAGAAATATTCCAGAATACCTCGTACTCAATGGAGAAAACAATACTGTAGAGGTTTTGAATTTATCTTTGCAAGAGATAAAAAATCTTAATTACAAATAGACATATAAATCAATGGATTTGAGGCATCCCAGTCGTGAGAGCCAAATCGTGAGGCGAGCTGCCGCATCTCAAAGGATGCAGGCCATGGTCGCCTCCAGTTCGGGAGCTTGCGACGGCCTTGCCTGCCTTCCGGGGAAAACCGGGTTGGGAGTCGACAAGGATTGACTTCAACACTACGGACTGAAAAGCGCAGTTGGATGCGCCCACGTCCGGAGGCAGACACCGCTCGAAGGCTCATGCATAAACAACAATGAGCCTGAGGGCACACATCCAGGTTACGAACATTATAACGTGAAATCAAAACAATCATTAGATTGTCCTGCTCTTTTCGTTAATCTGGAGGGTTAATCCGTTAAGAAAAGAACTTATTCGCGAATAACAGGAAATAGAAAGACTGCAATGGAAATACCCATAAAGGATAAGGTTTTCATGTAGTACTATCCATCCCGTCAGATTCCCATGGGGGAAATTGTAACCGCCGCAGAGCATTGCCGGCTTGCCGCGCTAGTCATCGCTGCATGAGCGTTGCGCTGCCGCCAGGCATCGCTGGCCGAACGCATTCGCTGCTGGAGGTTGCACCGTCCATGGCTGCCTTGCTCGATGAAAAACGAGCCGCTGGACAGAGCTGTGCTCGACGCCATGGCGAGGCCATGCGCTCGTCGCCTGGGAAACCAGGCCGATGGCTGGAGAAGTGCGTGCCACCATGGATCCCATCGCCTTGGGGTGAGGCAGTCGCGCGGATGTGACGCCCATGGTCGCGCCATGGACTGATAGCTGCCTCAGCCGCCACAGAAGCACACGGGCGCCGCGGGGTGCGCCACGTGCCGGGAAGTACACCACCGATGCGGTTTCCATCACGGACCTGCACGCAAGGTGCATCCAGGGCATGCGTCACCGTCGTGCCGCGTCCGGGCCAGGGCATCCACCGGCTTGGATTGGAACAGTCCGGCCGAAGGATGCGGACGCTGGTGGAGCCGCTCCCTGAGGAGCCTGGCCGAGGGCCGCGTCGCCGGTGCGGTAGAGATGCAGACCGAGGGCGTCGACTTCCGCTTTGCCGTGGCACATGGAAATATGCCGAGCGTGGCCGCGATACACGCCTCTTTGGCCGTTGGCCGCAGGGAGCCGCCTACGCGTAGGGCCAAGCCGTGCACAGAGTACAGCCGCCGCTAGCCGGGCAGAAGGGCGCGAGGCGCGGCCAGGCGGCGGCTGGGAGGAGCGCGGGGACGCGCGGCCATGGGAGGAGCTCTCTCGACCAAGTCGCTCTTGCACGAGCGTGCTGATAACGTGGTAGAAAGTAAAACGAAAGATACCATAGACAAGAATGTAAAATGAAGGGTTATCTTTTTTTTGAACATAGACGTCAGGGACGTCCGGCTTTAAATTAATAAAGCCCACACAGGCAGCGTATAGAACATACCATCGAGACCTCGAATACAGATAAGTTTTGGGACCAACGCACTACACCAAAAGGGTCGTCGGGAGCATAAGTGTAATACATGGCTAGACAGCCAAGAAACGAGCGTGCATGCTCGGCAATGACACAACCAAAAGATGCCAACCATCCATATGGAGCATCAGAGGCGGGCGACGGTGCTCGGGAAGTCGCGTAGACCGCTCGAAGACATGCGAGAGCTTGGCGATGAAGATCACAGTCCTGGACTCTTCCCAGCGGTGCCCACAGCTGCAAGAACACGATACATTTGAAGAGAATATCAGCCGGGTGGGAGGGGAAAACACCCTTAATAGAAAACTTGTTGCGAATCTGCCACAGAGCCCACAAAAGAGCCGCCGCGCATGTCAACATGACACGACGCGTTGTCCCTGAACCAAAGACAGCAAGTTAACAAGCGTGGCACGTGAGCGTGGATCCCAATCCACGCCTGCGGCTTCGCGAACCGCGCTCCAGGCGAAACGCGCCAAAGGGCAGCGTAAAAAAGCGTGGCTGGCGTCTTCCGGAGTTGCACATAGCGCACACGGCCCTGAAGCCGGACCATTGCGCTTGGCGGTGTTGATTGAAGTGGGGAGACGATCTTGACAAAGTTGCCATAGAAAGACTATAACTTTGAGAGGGATCCGAGCCTTCCAAAGACCCGCGGCGGCCAAGGGCCCAGCCCCTCGTGTAAGCGTCCGATACATAGATTTGACTGTGAATTTGCCAGAAGCAGAGAGGGTCCAAGACACTATGTCCTCGGCGGGAGTTAAAACGACCTCTGAAATCAAAGCCCGAAGGCGATCCCAATCCGCCAATTCAGGTTCTGAAAGCTCCCGCCTAAAGTAGATGGCGGGAGGAGAGGTGCTTAGGGCGGAGGAAACAAGTTGATTTGGTTCCACCGCGATGACATAGAGTTGGCTAAACTCTGACCAAAGGGGTTGTTGGCAGATCCACACATCATGCCAAAAACGAGTCGATCGACCATTATTAACCGAGAACTTTGCGCCCCTGGCAAAGAACGGTTTGAGGGATAGGATGGAATTCCAGAAAGGGGATCCTCGAGGTAGAGCCTCAAAAAAATTCCCATTTGGGAAATATTTTGCCCGTAGCAGTTCCATCCAAAGGCCATCCCCCCCCCCGGGACAGCTTCCAGATCCATTTACACATGAGTGCAATGTTCATCAGTTTAGAGTTGATGATCCCGAGGCCCCCCTGGGCCTTAGGTCTACACACTGCCTACCATTTCACCATGTGGTATTTTCGTTTCGAGCCCGCTCCCTCACAAAAGAAACGAGACCGCGGAGTGTCCATCTTGGTGTGCACTCCATCAGCCAACATGAAGAGGCCCATAGCAAACATTGGTAGAGACGATAGAATAGAGTTAGTTAGGATCAGTCTTGCCCCTGAAGACATGAAGCGACCCCTCCACGGGCAAACCCTGCCCGCCACCTTTGTACACAGAGGTTCCCAATCGGAGATCGAGCATTTCTTCTCGGCAATAGGGAGACCTAAGTACGTAAAAGGTAGTTTTCCAAGTTTGCAATTTAGCAAATTGGCTACTCTGAGGCTTTCGGCTGCATCCATCCCTATGGAAATAACTTCACATTTGTGGAAGTTGATTTTGAGACCTGACATAAGTTCAAAGCAAAGGAGGATAGCCTTGACCGTTGATATACTATGCTGGTCCGGTTCAAACAGCAGCAACGTGTCATCTGCGTATTGTAGGTGTGAAACCTCCGCTGGGATCAAGTGCTCCACCACTCCCTTGATATGGCCAGCGGTGCGAGCTTTGTCTAGCATGGCTCCGAGAGCATCTGCCACAAAGTTAAACAACAACGGCGAGGCCGGGTCCCCTTGATAAAGCCCCCGTTTGTTGCGAAAGAAATTCCCTACTTCTCCATTGACGGCAATCGCTGTTTGGCCCCCCGAGACTAGTTGCATCAAGCGGTGGACCCAAACTGATGAGAAGCCTCTATCCCGTAGGATTTGACGGAGGAACTCCCAGTTCACTCGATCATAGGCCTTCTCAAAGTCTAGTTTCAGAAGAATAGCCATTTGTCGCGCTGTTTTAAGTGAGTGCACAATCTCCTGGAGGACTAGCGGTCCTTCCAGAATGTTACGACCACGAATAAAGGCCGTCTGGTTCCTACTAATAATACAATGAGCAATAGGAGACAAGCGAGTGGAACATGCCTTTGAACAGATTTTAAACGGAACATTAATAAGCGCAATGGGGTGAAAGAGACGAATGCTGTCAGCACCCGACACTTTGGGGATCAGGGACAGGACCCCAAAATTAAGGCGAGAAATATCTACACTACCGCACATAAAGCCATTGCAAACATCAAAAATTGGCCCCTTAAGGACTCGCCAAAAGCGTTTGAACATTGCCACTGGCCACCCATCTGGGCCTGGCGTAGTGTCAGATTTCGTCCCTAAGGCCGCCGCGTCGATTTCCTCGGGGAGGAAGGCCAGCCCTAGACCCTCGTTCTCTTCGTCCGAGACCCGCAACGCGGGGTTCCACACATCTACCCGTAGCCGACCGCGAGACTCCTCCCTAGAGCCCATCAGCTGGATGTAGAAGTCATATATATGACGCACAATGTCCTGTTGACGCAATAGAAGCCCCTGCTCGGATTGCGGCCTAAGGATGGCACACTTCCGACGACGATCGCCAGTACTCCTCCACTGCCCTGAGGAGAGACTCAACCTGGGCTTCCACCTCATAGCGTCGTGCCTAGTCCTGCTCCGAAAAGCCTTGTGTGTCAGTGATCGAGTCCATGCGAGCGAGCTCCACTGTCCGCTATACTCGGAGCAGATTATCTTCACGGCCCTGGATGGCCCCCCAGCCTTTTAGAGCCGCGCGCATTGCTGCCCCTGCAGCAATCCAAAACTCCATCCGCTCGCGCGTGTGGCCGATCCGGGACACACTTAGCTCCCACTTGGATAGGAAGATTTGGTCGAAATCTTGGCACTCAAACCATGCTGTTTCAAAGAAGAAACGTGGGCTGCGTTTGAGCCTGTCCTCCCCTGAGGATAGGATTAAGGGTATGTGGTCCGACCCTATCTTTGTTTCGGCATGCAAAGCGCACAAAGGGAAGAGCATTTCCCACTCAGCAGACATGAAAACCCTATCCAGCAGAGACTGCACCGGCGTGAGCTGTTTGTTGGTCCATGTGTAACGCGCACCTACACGAGCCACTTCCCTAAGTTCCATAGACGCGATCGCGTTGTTAAACAGAGACACCCTTGTCGAGTTGATGATTCCGTTCTTATTATCCGCTCCGGAGCGAATAAGATTGAAATCGCCCCCACAAGCGTTGGCATATTGCTCGCACGCAACGTGGTCACTTTGTGATGAAGTTCCATCAAGAACTCTTGGGAGCGCGAGTGGTCGATCGGCCGCCCCATAGACCACTATGACCTCCCACTCGCGAAGAGCCGCGCGATGGAGCATGTGAGACGATAGAAAGAACTTGCCAGCATCCCATGCCACCACTTCGCAGCAGTCAAGGCTAATGCCCAGCAGTAAGCCGCCTGAATGACCCTCCGCAGGAACCCAATGCCATGAGAAACGTTCAGGCGGGTCGACAGCAAGCAAATCTCTATGAGTAAAATCTACCTTGATTGTTTCCTGCATGCCAACCACATCTATTGCTTCCGCTCTCATAAACTCTTTCAGCTGGATCCGCCTCCCAGCGTGGCCGAAACCACGAATATTCCAAAAGATGAACCATATCAAATAATTCGATTACGTAGGCGAATACCGCGGGTATTAACCACTTTGGCCACGCGCCGTGTCTTAATCTAATTAGGAGCTTCACAAAGAGATAAGTACCCCGAGGAGGAGTGTATGGGGGTTTGGTTATCCTTGCGCATCCTCGACTCATGGTACGTGAGTGTACTCTAATATTCGATCCCTCCAAAGATTGGTGATCCAGCTAGTAGCTAAAGTTCTCAACTATTTTGTAGGTTTTCGAAAATAAACACGGATTGCCCAAATTACGACATCTATCACTAATAGGCTAAAGCTCTTGACACCAAAAGTTCAGACATTACTCATGGTAATACCTCAAAACTATTGCAAGTTACTACTAAAATTAAATAGCAACCTCAATTACCTACTTTAAGTTAAGACACACAACTCAGTGCAACAGGCAAACTCTCTTAACAAGATAAACATGAAAACTCAAGAGAGTTCAGCAACCAACTAAACCAAAGCTCTTTAAAAAGAAAAGCATGAAAACTAAGAGCTAAACATGACAGCAGCTATGGAAAGACAAAGAACACACACAGCAAAGATAAGCATGAAAATCCTATGTTGTGTTCTAGGTTGAAGTGGAGCGTGTTTCTCTCCCACACAAAGAAAGCTGGGTTCTAACTTGTTATGAACAGCAAGCAAAGCTAAAGAAAACTAAAAAAAGAAACTAAGAGCAAGACGCTCCAAGCATAGCACATAACACATGAAGTGAAAAAATATAGTGGAACAAAAGACGAACTGATAATTGTTGATGGAGAAGGGGATGCATGGGGGCATCCCCAAGCTTAGACGCTTGCGTCTTCTTGAATATTTCTTGGGGGTGCACGGGGGAATCCCCAAGCTTGAGTGTTTGACCCTCCTGAATCTTCTTTTATCATCTTCCCTCGCATACTTGAAAACTCCCTTCATACATAACTCATCATAATCTGATTAGCGAGGCTAGTACCCACAATAAAATAATTTTTTCCCTACTTGAAATAAAGATAATCTTGAAGAGCTACTGTTTCTCAAGATTGCCAAAAGGTTTTTGCAAAGAAAAAGCAAGCTCAAGGTTTGCAAAACGAAGAAAAGGCAAAACAGGACAGAATCTGTGAAAAACAGACCAGCTGGTAGTAAATAATTTTTTCGGGGCACTTCTGCAACTCAAATCAAAAAACTCAGAACAGACGCTCGAAAGCCAATTGAATAGAGCACTCTGTCAAAAAAATTCAGATCAAAAAGATGATCTGGTGATTTTATTCGAATTGTTCTTTCCAAGGACAGAATCTGTTTTCTGGACAGCACGTCACAACTTTTGAACTTTCTTGCAATCGGAGGCTAAACTTGGCACAAAGCTGAAAAGAAAAGATACAATGATGATCCTACTATAGTAACAAACATCAAGACACAACAAAAGCAAAATAAAACCTAATTTGTTGTGGGCTGCCTCCCAAAAGCGCTTTCTTTTATGCCTTTAAGCTAGGCATGATGCAAAAAGAGAAGATCAAGTTTTATCAAGAGTAAGAGAATAGCTAGCCCGTGTAACGGACTCAAAAGGCAACTTAATCTTCTTTCTAGGGAAGTGTTCCATCCCTTTATTGAGAGGGAATTGGAATTTTATATTCCCCTCTTTCATGTCAATGATAGCACCAACGGTGCGAAGAAAAGGACGTCCCAAAATAATTGGACATGAAGGTTCACATTCAATATCCATAATAGTAAAATCAACGGGAACATAATTGTCATTGACAATGATAAGAACATCGTCGATCTTCCCCAAAGGTTTCTTTACGGAAGAATCAACAAGACGAACACCAAAAGAACAAGGATCAAAAGGTTTCAATTCAAACATATCATACATTCTTTTGGGCATAACCGAGGTACTAGCTCCAACATCACATAAAGCATAGCAAGAGAAGTTATTCAACTTAATTTTAATTATAGGATCCCAACTATCTTCTAGCTTTCTAGGTATGGAGGCTTCTACCCTAAGCTTCTCCTCCCTAGCTTTGATGAGAGCATTAGTGATATGCTCCGTGAAGGCAAGATTAAGTGTGCTAGTGTGGGGATCTCTAGACATCTTGTGAAGAAAACCAATAACTTCAGAAAGGGTGCAATTATCAAAATCAAGGTCACTACTATCAAGTAAAGTGGTAGTGGTGTCCTTTAGGCTCACTTGTTTGGTAGCTTCTATGGTTATAGGAGTTTCTTCTTCTACGGTTGAGGTCATAGCATCACCATTAATAGGTCCAATGGGACTAGGAGTGCATTGGGTGCTAAGAGTTTGGATATCCTCAACAACTTGGATAGTAGCAACAGTGTGGTGGGTAGGAAGGCTCTTAATTCTATCTTATTCCTCCTTTTCTCTAGCCCATCTCTATTTAAGTTTAGCCATCATCCTAATGTTTTCATTAATTTGCACTTGAATAGCATTCATAGGAGTGGTCTTCCTCTCCTCAAGAGGAGAAGTTCTAATTTTAAGCAACTCTACCTCATGGGCTAAATTGTCTACCTTCGAAGAGAGATTATCTAGTTTGTCTAGTTTTTCTTCTACACTCTTATTGAAGGCCTTTTGGGTAGTGATGAAGTCTTTAAGCATAATCTCTAGTTCAGAAGTGGAGTTCTTGGTGCTAGGATAAGCATTGTTGTTCCCATAGGAATTAGAGGGGAACGGTCTAGGGTTGCTACCAAAATTACTCCTATAAGCATTGTTATTGAAATTGTTTCTAGAGATAAAGTTCACATGTACTTGATCTTGAGCAATCAAAGAATTTAAAGGAACATCATGAGGATCAATAGAAGATTGCTTGGAAAGTAGAGACATGATCAAGTCAACTTTTTCATTTAGGGAGGAAATCTCCTCAACAGAGTTTACCTTCCTACCTGTTGGAGCGCGTTCGGTGTGCCATTGGGAATAATTGGTCATCATCTCGTCGAGAAGCTTCGTGGCAGCACCAAGTGTAGTTGACATAAAGGTTCCTCCCGCGGCCGAATCTAACAAGTTCCGCGAGGTAAAGTTCAAGCCTGCATAAAAAGTTTGGATAACCATCCAAGTAGTCAAACCATGAGTAGGGCAGTTCTTGACAAGAGATTTCATGCGTTCCCAAGCTTGGGCAACGTGTTCATTATCCAATTGTTTAAAATTCATTATGTTACTCCTTAATTGGATAATTTTAGCAGGGGGGTAGTACTTCCCAATAAAGGCATCCTTGCACTTGTCCCAAGAATCTATACTATTCCTAGGCAAGGATTGAAACCAGATTTTAGCTCCTCCTCTCAAGGAGAAAGGAAAAAGCTTAAGCTTAACAATATCACCATCTACTTCTTTGTACTTTTGCATATCACAGAGCTGAACAAAATTATTTAAGTGCAAAGAAGCATCATCTCCAGCACCGGAGAATTGATCTTTCATAACTAGGTTCAGTAAAGCAGGTTTAATCTCATAAGAATGTGCTGAAGTGGCAGGTGTAGCAATAGGCGTGCAGATAAATTCATTGTTGTTATGACTAGTGAAGTCACACAACTTGGTGGTCTCGCTGGAACCCATAGCAGCAGCAAGCAAGATAACTATTTTTGTGATTTTTGGTAAGGGACACTAAAGCAAAAACTGAAAGGTAAACTAACAAGACTAAAAAGCAAAGATAAAAGATAGCGTGCAACTCCCCTATCTTGAAGAGTGGAGTCCCCGGCAACGGCGCCAGAAACTTGCTTGCTGGCTTCTCGCCCCTCATTGGTTACCCCAAGTGGAAGGTTGAGATGTAGCGTAGCGGCAAATTTCCCTTGGCAAAGATACCAAGGATCGAATCCCGTGAGACTCCGAGGGTCGACAAGTAGGTGTCAACGGCGCCAGAAACTTAGCGATTGACGGGACCTGCACACAGATACAGATAACTTTGCTCCCAACGAGTACAGAGAGGTTGTCAATCCCTCCGGCCTTGTTGTTTACAAAGGGTCAAACACAAGAGATAATAATGATAGCTATGACTGTAACTAGGAAATAAAAACAGGAAGTAAATAGAAGGTGTGATCAGCGGTGGTAATATGGACCGGGGTCCCATGATGTTCACTAGTGATGTCTCTCTCCCAAAAGACGATAAAACAACAAAACGAGGTAAACAAATTACAGTTGGGCAATTGACAGGATTATGTGCGCAAACCAATGCTAACTATGCTGCAAAGAAAGGTAGAGGCTCAAAAGCATGGTCGATACACCAAGGCAAGTAGACCGAAATCCATCTGCATCTACTACTAATCATTCACCTTGAGATATCTATCCAGAACATCTCGCTGGTATTAAGTTGCGAATCCCACCCAAAGTGTAAACTCAAAGCAACAGACAACTGTATTAAAAGAACTTTGCGTAAAGTAAACAATCCTTGCACCCGCAAGTACAAGCACCGTTGTTTTCTCCCTTGTGGCAATAGCACATCCCCTAGACTCATGTTTCTATCACTCAAGCTAGTCATCAGGGGGCATGAACCCACAATCAAGCATAACGCTCCCTCTTGGAATTACTACCTACTACTTGGCCAAAGCAATAAACAGCAACGGAGAACATGCAAGAATTACTCAAGAACAAAGATATAAAAGAGGTGAATCAAATATATTACTCAAACACAATCTGAACATAGTCTCATAATCCATCAGATCCCAGCAAACTCAGCAAAGCAACAGCAGAAAGATTACATATGTGCCTCGATCATGTAAGGCAGCTCACGAGGTCTAAACCATGAAGAGCAAAGAGGGGAGGAGAACATCACATAGCTACTGATCATGGACCCATGGTCCAAGGTGGACTACTCACGACTCATCCGGGAAGCGTCCATGGTGGTGGAGAAGCTCCCGATGGTGTTTCTCCCCTCCGGCAGGGTGCCGGGAAGAGTTCTCCTGATGCTCCCGACCTTGGAAGCGCTGCGGCGGCGGAACAGAGGCGAGATCGCGAAAAAGGGTTCTATCCTCGAGGGTTTCGGGACGAGAGGGATATATAGGCGAAGGGGGGCAGCCAGAGGCGGAGCAGGGGCCCAGGCGCCCCCCTGGCGCGGCCAGGTGTGGGGCCGCGCCAGGTGGCCACCTGGGCCTCCCCTGGCTCTCCTCTGGCCCATCTTTGGTTCTTCGCGAAGCTTCCTGTACGCTGATTTTTCCTATATTTTTCCTGGAATTTTTGGAGCACTTTTAATATGGGAGAAACCTGAAATAGAAAAACAGCAGAAAACAAGAACTGGCACTGTGGTGCACTGAGTTAATAGGTTAGTCCAAATATGATCAAAAGTGTATGGAAGTGCATCAATATCATAGCAATATCACACAAAAGAAGCATGGAGCAAGCAGAAATTATAGATACATTTTGGACGTATCAGTTGTCCTATATATAGGACGCTCACTTGCGTGACACGTACGCTTCGCTCTTGTAGGACCGCGAGGTCGTCGTCCATCACTTTGACCCAACGAGACAGAGAGGTATAGTTTGATGAACAAGGTGGATTAATTTCTTTAGGGCTATATTACTGTAGGAGTATATAGTTCGTGTCGAAGGGGGATGCATTGTACCAGTAATATATGCTAGGTGTAATAAACCTCATTCCGTGTGGGGACTTACAGATTTCTAGCCAGATGGCCCATCAAAGTTGTGCATTAGGTATTCAAAACATCACAACCACACACCCCCTCCATATATATGTTCTGGCACACATGCAAGCGATGGTTGTTGTCCTCTGGCACTCACTCACAAGGTTATCGGCAATGCTTCCATCTGTGGGCCCACTTGGTCCATCACTTTCACCGACGGCGAGGGATGTTAATTAATTTGAATTAGGTGGGAATTAATTTTTTGTCTCACGGTATAGGTCATGATGCATGTGAGATTACATAATATCGCATGTGTACACGCATCAATCCATCCCGCTGGATTGAAGTGTGTGTGTGTGGGGGGGGGGGAGGTGGCAAGCACATGACATGTCATGACCCTCTTGCGTGTGTGGGACTGTACTATTTTCAATGCTTGCACCACGTAAATGTTGTGCATATTGGGTATTCAACTCATATGCATCCATCACGCACCTCCATAAATATGTTTGGGACACATGCATGAAATGGTTGTCTTTGGACACTCTAACTTGCTTGGTTATCGGGGGAAGCCTATATATTCGTGGGCCCGCGTGGACGTCCATCATTTTGCCCAATGGCGAGAAAGGTTACCAGGATGGATTCTTCTTCTTTGGTTCGTGTTACCCTATAGTAGGTCGATCATTTCAGGCCTAATTAATTAAGTTTGAGCGCATGCTAAGCGTCATGAACCCTCGCTCAGTGTGGCAATTTTATGGTTCCAAAGCATGGTGTCACATCAAATTTGCGAATTGGGTATTCTAACACCACACCACTTCCATATACATATGTTTGGGCCACATATGCACAGAGTGAGTTTTATCTTCAGGCACTTCCTCACGAGGTTATCGGTTACAAGGTAGCCTATTTTGCGGAGATGCGTGGACGTCCATCACTTTGACCAACAATGAGAGAGAGAGAGAGAGAGGTTAAATGACCAAGTTGGATTCTGCATGTCCATGTCTTACGTCTTGGTGAGATGCCCTCTCCCCCAACATGTGTGTGGGGGGGTGCTACTTTGCACTAATTGAAACTTCCGTGGTGTCGGGTAAGTCTGGTTAATTTGGGAGGCACATGTGCCACATCAAAGTTCTAAATGGTAGTTAAATATCAAACCACACCCTTTTTGTACATATAGTAGGGCCACCCGCAGGTGGTTCGTATGTGGTCTCGTGCACCCATCTCGCGCCACCAGCACACATTTATGGGCTGGTATGCGGTCCACATTTGTCCAGAAGCGAAAGGGGGTTTGACCATGATGGACTCCTATAGGTTTTGTGTTGCGGTATGGTGAGATTTCAGACCTAGATATTTGGGGGTATGCACTCATAGCTAGGATTCCCTTACCGCCGATACGATGTGGGGTTCGAAGGAACTGGCTGACTAGCAATACCGTGCACTTTGTGCGACAGATGCGACATCAAACTTGTACATTAGGTATTTGAACATCAAACCAGCCATTGCATCCATATACTTGGTCAAAATGCAAGTGTGTTTTTGTTCTAACCCTTTCCTGCGTTATTCTTTTTGCCATATAAACAACTAACGAGTTGTATGGAGCAACCATCTGCGATTGGGGATGCAACACTCATGGTTCGCTTAGACTACCCGTGTGCCACGCATGTCCCCTATCACTCACATAAGCATAGTAGATTGAGCTCCACGAGGCTTCCCTTCCACTCTCGAAAATATCTACTATAGGAGTACCTCGCAATCTCAAAAATATCTACCGCCTGGAAGGTTTTTATGTTTGATAGCACACAATAAGTATGTCTTGACTATGTGCGATGTCTGCAACTCCCGTTCTGCTTCTATCCCTCGATTCAAATATTCAGTATCCCCGGAATTTTACTCCATCCTCTTCATCCCTCGCAATATCAAAAATATATGCTCGCCCTAACTCCAAACTTTCAGTAGGCTTGGCATTTTACTCTCGCCTAGTAAAAATTTCAGTGGTTGTGGTATTTCCTCAAACACCACTTTGGCCCCGCTACACACCCCCAAAAAAACGCTCACACGGACACACACCACCCCTCCCTAACTCGAAAGAATTGGTAGGTCACCGCCACTGCCTCCATCGTCAACCTCTGCCTGTGTGCTGACGAGATCAAGGAGTCAATGGCCCAAAAGAGGTTATCATGGCCTCCTCGCCCAACGTTGGTGAGGTGGACGCCGAGGTGTCCCTGTCGTCCTGCATGGGCTCTTTATCGACCCGCCGTCCCCGATCGCCCGATCTACCCGCCGCCGCGCCCTTACGCCGGTTCGGGAACTTTCCCGTCCGCCCTCAGGCCCGGCCGTCGACAAGGTCCTATCTCGAGGTCCGGCAGCAGCAGTGGAGGACGTGGATCACCGAGATTATGGATCGGGAGACCCACACCCAGCGGTGGCTCGATAGGTTCCACACAGTCGACCTCGCGGCCATGGAGTACAACCGCTCGCATGTCCGCTATCATGGCGCGACGGGTAGCCTCAATTTCCCCTTCGGCACACGTCCGTTTGACCTCGTCCCATCGAAGCCAGGGTTGGTGAGCTCGTCTATTGTGACACCCCGAGACCGGTGCGCCAGATGTCAGCCAATTATTCGTCGTCGTTGCCATGTCATATGCTTGCGTGTTGCATCTTGCCATGTCATCGTGTGCTTGCATCAGCATGTTTTCAAAATTTGCATCCGCCCGAGTCTGCCCGTCCTTTCCGTTGTCCGTTCTGAGCCCAGACACACTTGCACGCGCCCGTGGTGCCTTCGAATATTTATTTTGTGAGTGGCCGAAAAATGTTCTCGGAATGGGTTGAAACTTGGCGTGTGGTCTTACTATAGTGGAGACAGGCCGCCTGCCAAATTTCATCGCAATCGGAGGTCGTTTGATAGCCCAACGGATATATATAGCGGCACTAGTCGCTGGTTATTTCGTCAGACGTTTTCGGTCTCCGAAAACCCCCGCGGGCCTCTTCTCCACTCTCCCCACAACCCTCCTACACAGCCCACTATATCTTCAAGGCCCATCCTACCCCCTCTCTCTGTCCCGAGCCGTCCGATTCGATCAGAGGGTCCAAAATCACCCCTAGACCCAAACCCTAGCCAAAACTGCCTATTTAAACCCCCTCCCCTTGCCATTTTGGGCATCCCTAGCCCCCCTAACCCCATCCCTAACCTCCAGCCGCAGCTAACCCACCTCCTCCCTCAATTTCAGTGCGCAGCCACCTCCAATCTGCCACTTGTCGCGTCCAGATTGGCCCAGCCACCCCAGGCACCTCCCTCCTCCAATCCCCTTGTGCCAAGTGGCCTGAGCCACGTCTCCCCGTCGCCCCCTCAGCGCCCTCCAGCCGCCAGCCCACTTCAGGCCCGCCCGGGCCCCAATCTAGGCCCGAGGTCCGCTCCGCCCCGCCGCCAGCGCCTCCGTGCTCCTCCGCCTCGCTCCTCACGAGCACGCCGCGCCGCCGCCCCGCAGTGTTGCGCTCCGCCCCGCCGGCGACCCAGGGCTCGCCGCCGGCCACCGCTCCGCCCACCCCAACCTCTCCTCATCCGCCCTCGGCCGCAGCTCTACCTCGCCCGCTTCCCCGTCGAAGCTCCCGCAGGCCGCCATGGCCCCGGAGCTCCCGCCGTCTCCTGCTCGCCGTCGGCCACCTCCGGCCCGGCGGGATCCAGCCGAGGCTCCTCCAGCGTGCCCATTTCCGGCCTCCTCCCACCTCGTCGTGGCCCGTTCCACCGACCGCGCCGCCGTTGACTTCGACGGGAAGCTGATGTGGCCACGCTCGTCTTCTGCTCGCGCGGACATGTCCGATGTGCACGGACAGTGTCCGCATCTCCTCTCCGTCTCGCTGACAGATGGGTCCCGGATGCCGCACCGACGGACATGTCCGGAGGAGCCGGACATGTCCGCCCCATCTCCTTTGTCACACTGCCATGTGGACCCCAGCCACTGGACATGTCCGATGGCACTGGACATGTCCGTTTCCCCGAGGTCCTTTTTCCTCTAAGTCCCTAAAACTGTCATGTTTTTATTGCATCTTTGCATGCCTATAATTTGATGTGTGATGATCCAAATTGTGCAAATGATATGTCAAAATGATCGTGGTGATATGCTCTACACTTTGTTCCATTATGCCTTGCTTATTTGAGTTCATCTAGATGCTCTAATCTCTGTTGCAAAAATGCTACTTGTTATAAACTGCTGCTACTTGTTATTATGTTGCCATGTTTGAGATATGATAACTTGGTGCATGTTTATCCAAATGATGCATATGATATGTCAAAATGTTCATCGTGAAGTGTACTACATGATGGTTGTTGTAGCATGCTTGTTTGAGTTCATATGGTCATGTTAATCTCTGTTGCAAAAGTGCATTTGGCTGTTAAGTTGTGAAACTTGTTATGAGATGCTGATTTCAATTGCTCATTGCTATTAATGTGTTTGTCCTCATGCCACATGTTTAGTTGTTTTAGGAGCACCATTATATGATCTTTGAGATGGTGCATTTAACTTTCCATGATATGCCTTGTGTTGACTTAAACATGCTCGCAAACATGCCATGCTAATGTTACTCTTTTAACACTTAGTGAAATTTCACTATGCCTGGAATCTGTCATATCATGATGCTATGTTTGCTTGATGCCCTAGGAAAATCCATGTTAGTTTTGGGGTGGACATTGATCATTCCTTGTTGTACATGTTGTTTTCTATCCTTTCATGCCTTCGCTTGCTCATTTAGCTTGATGTAGTCTTTTTTTTCTTGCTCCCAAGTTGCTATAAAATATAACTGTCAGGTTTTTAACATCATGATCAAAATGTTGTAGCTTGTTGCTATTGATCCAGGCCTCCATTGGAGTTGCTCCAATGAAGTTGTTTGCTGTAGGATATGTATAATTCATGTCCATGCCTCTTGTAACCATGTTTGGGTGTTGTAGCATATATTTATCTTGCTCCAAAGTTGATATGTGGCTGTTAACTTCAGCTTCTTGTTATATCTTGTTTCATGTGTATCTTTTAGACCGTTGCTCCGTTTTGGGCGTGCCTTATATGAAACTTGTGTGATTTTGCATGTAGAATCATAATATCATATTGTTTTCATGTTTGGAGTGAGTTTGCTTGATGTTTGGGTGCATCTTGCACCGTTGCCATGCTTGACTTGTTTTGCTCATATCTTTTAGACCGTAGCTCCGAATTAAACAAACTTTATATGAAACTTGACTAGAATTTCATGTAGATCATGATGGTGCATGTTAACTTGTTATTTAACCACTTGAACATAAGGTTTGTTCAGATCTAGACTAATTTCAAACTATGCATATGAGGACTTACCGGATTTGTTATATGTAGTTTCCGGCCTCATTTAAACTTGTTGACTTGTGTTGTTTTTGAGTGCTTCCTGCCTTGCCATGTATTGCTTCCTATACAGACTTTTTGTGCATCATATGTAGACTTGTTTTGCATCATACTTGCATGAGCATATTGTCATGTTCTTGTGTTGTTTTCATGTGCTTCCTACCTTGCCATGTATTGCTTCTTGTATAGACTTGTCTTGCATCATACCTTGCCATGTATTGCATCATATATAGACTTGTGTTGTTTTTCTGTGCTTCCTACCCTGCCATGTTTTGCTTCCTGTATAGACTTGTAGTGCATCCTATATAGAATTGTCTTGTATCATACTTGGTTGAGCATATTGTCATGTCTCGTGTGGTGTGTTTACCGTGTTGCTTACTTCTTCTCGTTAGTGCTTGTTCCGTTGCGTTCGTGAGGATTCGTTCGTCTACTCGTGGTTCGTCTTCAAGGCTTCTTCTTCGTCTTCTTCATGGATCCGTTCTTCTTCCTTGCAGGATCTCACGCAAGATGACCATACCCTTGGATACCTTTACTATCTTTGCCCTGCTTAGTTGTCTCGATGCTATCGTTATATGTCGCGCTACCCATCATTATTGTCAGCCTCTCCTTGTTGCCATGAAACCTCTAACCTTTGAAACCTTCCTAGCAAAACCATTGTTTGGCTATGTTGCTTGCTTAGCCCCTCTTATAGCGTTATTAGTTGCAGGTGAAGATGAAGATCGTTCCAGGTGGGAACTTCTTGTTGGAATATCACAATATCTATTATTATTAACACACCTATATACTGGGCATGGGTGGAAGGCTTGGCCTTTTGCTCGGTGTTTTGTTCCACTCATGCCACCTTAGGCGCCGATAAACCGGCATTATGTTCCTTGATTTTGCGTTCCTTACACGGTTGGGTATATGGGGACCCCTTGACACTTCGCCTTTGAATAAAACTCCTCCAGCAACGCCCAACATTGATTTAATTTGCCTCATAATAATAACTTAATTAATTAATTAAATTGCATAGGGGGTCACATCCCCGAGTATTCTTCTACATAGCAGGGGGGCAAGTGCTGATGTTGTTGGTCCCAAACTAGAGCCACTTGCGGTGCCACCCAGTTATCTGGGGTCTTCGGTTACTATACGTATTGCTCATTCGGACGTGGCCTGAGACGAGATACGCGCGGCTACTATCAAGGTGTCGGTACGCCGGGAGGTCTTGCTGGACTTGTTTTACCATTGTCGAAATGTCTTGTGCACCGGGATACCGAGCCTGATCGGATTTCCCTAAGATAAGGGGTAATAATTATTATTACTTCAGCTGATCGTGAGAGCTTGTGATGGGCTAAGTTGGGACACCCCTGCAGGGTTATGATCTTTCAAAAGCCGTGCCCGTGGTTATGTGGCAGATTGGAATTTGTTAATGTCCGGTTGTAGAAAACTTGACAGAGGATCCGAAGTAAAACACACAACTGTGTGAGTAACCGTGACTGTCTCTTTTCACTTTGAGAAGAGAACACGGTGGGGTTATGTTTGACTCGTAGGTAGTTCAGGATCTTTAGCGATCATTACTAGTTTGCGACCGTTTGCGTAAATGCTCATCTTATTCTTGTACTCGTAAGTTAGCCACCATATTTTGCTTAGCCGTTGCTGCAACCTCACCACTTTACCTCTTCCTACCTATTAAGCTTTGATAGTCTTGTTACCCATGGTTATGGGATTGTTAAGTCCTCGTGGCTCACAGATACTAGAACAACAGTTGCAGGTGCAGGTTTCTGATGACTTGACGTGAGAGCGTTGTTCGTTGTGTTGGAGTTCTTTCATATTCTTCTTCTTCAGTCTTGGGTTTGGTTCCGGGTCGGCAGCGTGGGATAGCAGATGGATGTCGTTGTTCTTTTCATGTTTGCATCCGTAGTCGGATGCCTTGTATTGATATTGTTGTATTCATGTGACTTGTATGTATTGTTGTATCCCCTCATGTATGTATGTAATGGTATGATGTAATGATATCCATCTTGCCACTACTAGGAAAAGGGCTATAGATGAAATTGATACTAATGGCGCACCATACAGCAAGTGCGCCATTAGTATATAGTAATGGCGCACCAGCAACAGATACGCCATTAGAGTTCGAAGTACTAATGGCGCACCTTGCCCGGAGTGGGCCATTAGTATCAAGAATTTTTTTTTTTTAACTAGCGCGCCTGTCCAAACATACTAATGGCGCATCTATTAACAGTGCGCCATTACTAGTTGTAAATAGTAATGGCGCACCAGCAGTAAAGTGCGCCATTAATGGTCTTTTTTTTATGATATTTTTTATTCTGTTTTTTACAAAACTACTAATGGCGCACTTTCCCAAAGTGCGCCATTACTAGTTTGAACTAGTAATGGCGCATTGTGCGGAAGTGCGCCATTAGTATGTTTTTTTTTTGCAAAACTTTTAATGGCGCAGCAACTTTAAATGCGCCATTAGTGACCTTGATTACTAATGGCGCATTAGTAGCTGGTGCGCCATTAGTATGCGGGCAGCAACTAGATATTTTGGACATCCTCTCTACCACACTCACTTTCCCCCCCACTTCTTCATTCTCTCTACTTCCTCTCCTCTCTGGTCCCTCCTCTTTTCCACCTCATTTCCACCATATATTCATTCAAATTAAGTGGTTAAATTACCTTGTTTTGGTAGGTAAGTATGGGGGGAAGCTATATTTATGTTGTTCTCCATACAAACAATGTGCACATGCACTTTTATGGCCTATAGCTAGATTTATGTATGTTTGTGGTGTTGCATAGGTTTGTTGTGTTGCATATGTGTTTGTGTTTGGAGGTGTACCGGTATTTGAAATGCGATAGTTGCCAATATTTTCCCGGAATGTTGATTCATTTCCGTTTCGGTGAGAATTTTGGCATTAAGCATTCATTTTTGTCCTATTTTTAGGGAAAGTCATGGCAAATTTTTTCTTGGTTCTAAAATATCGTTTTGCTCTACCCCGCAGGGCGACCATGGTGCGCACGATGACCGAAGGCATCGTGAATAGGTTTTTGAGGTCCGCGAAGGCCGAGATGCTTCAAAAGAACGAGACGGAGATAAGATGTCCGTGTCGAAGATGCAAGCTGAAGAGCCTTATTGCGGACCCGGATTCCAGGCAGGTGCGGGACCACCTTCTCTTGCGTGGTTTCATGGATGGCTATCGGTGGCAAGGTGATGAAGATGACTACGAAGTCGTTCATGGGGGCCGGGCAAGAAATGAGGAAGGGCAGCAAGACAACCACCGCGGCTTGGGCGGGCGAGAAGACGAAGAATCCCCAGGAGATGATCACGACGGTGATGCTGTACACAATCATCATGTAGAAGATGCAGGACATAATGATGAGGAAGATGCCGGAGCAGACGACGGGCATGATCATGAAGCTGATGATGCCGGCGGAGCAGACGACGCTGAACCATCGATGGGCTGGGTGCAGGACCCTCATATTCAAGAGCTGCTTCTCAAGCAGACCGATAACGCAAGAGCTGCCGCCCGAGAGAAAGCCAAGATGGATCAACTTGAGTTAGACGCGGTTACTCCATTGTATGAAGGATGCAGGCCCGAGGATACCCGCCTGAAAGTAACGCTCATGGCTCTGGAGATGAAGGTAAAACACAAAATGACCGACGCATGCTTCGACGAGAACATGTCATTCTGGCACGAACGTCTTCCCAAGGGGAACAAGTGCCCCACCAGTTTGGAGGAGGCGAAGAAAATTGTGTGTCCTCTGGATTTACCGCACGTGAAATACCATGTGTGCATGAACAATTGCATCATTTATCGGGACGAGCACGCGGAGTCTACCATATGTCCGGTGTGCGGCGTCACTCGATACAAGAAGAGGAAGAAAGCTCCTCGAAAAGTGGTGTGGTACTTTCCGATCACTCCTCGTCTGCAGTGGTATTTCGCGGACCCTAAGGTAGCAAAGCTTCTGCGTTGGCACGCGGATAGGGAGGAGAAGAAGCGAGAAGATGACGCAAATGATCCGGAGATAGATAAAAAAGACAAGATGTTGAGTCACCCTAAGGATGCGAGCCAGTGGCAAGTGTTGAACTTCGAAGACCTAGAATTTGGGAACGATCCAAGGAACATCGTGCTGGGCGCGAGCACCGATGGAGTCAACCCGTTTGGCAGCCAGAGAAGCACACATAGCACCTGGCCTGTGTTTGTGTGGATGTACAACCTTCCCCCCTGGTTGTGCATGAAGAGGAAGTACATTCACATGAGTATGCTAATTGAAGGACCGAAACAACCAGGGAACGACATCAATCTGTATCTGGGGCTGCTGAAAGAGGAGCTAGACACGCTGTGGAAAACGCCAGCCAATACGTGGGACGCCGCAAATAAAGAATATTTCCCTATGAGAGCCGCGCTGCTCACGACGGTGCACGACTATCTCGGTTACGGATATGTCGCGGGGCAGGTGGTCCACGGATTTTCTGGATGCGTCAGGTGCATGGATGACACAACGTATCGCCAGCTAGATAGAGATCCCGGGTCTTCGAAAACCGTGTTCATGGGACATCGAAGGTGGCTTCGCGACGATGACCTGTGGAGAAAACGCAAGGATTTGTTCGATGGTGAAACCGAACCCCGAGGACGCCCGCGTACGAGGAGCGGCGAGGAAATAGACGAGCTGTTGAAAAATTGGAAAGATTGCCCACTGCCGGGAAAGAAGCAAAAGGCGCCAGAGCCGGGAAAGAAGCGAAAGGCGCCAGAGCCGCTGCTGAAGGTATGGAAAACGAGGTCTGTTTTCTGGGACTTGCCGTACTGGAAGATCCACCGTGTGCCTCACAGCCTTGATGTAATGCATATCACGAAGAACGTGTGCGAGAGTCTGCTTGGTACCCTGCTCAACATGCCAGAGAGGACCAAAGATGGGCCGAAAGCAAAGGAAGACTTGAAATCAATGGGCATCAGGCAGGAGCTTCACGCTATATATGATGATGATGATGATGATGATGATGATGATGAGGCGAAGCAGGACACGGAAAGTCGTCGCAAAGGCAAAAAGGCCAAGAAGACTGGAAATGACTACCCTCCCGCGTGCTTCACTCTAAGTTAGGAGGAGATCGAGCAGTTTTTCACCTGCCTCATAGGAGTACAACTTCCTTACGGTTACGCGGGGAAGATAAGCAGATACCTAGACCGGGCAAAGCTGAAGTTCAGCGGGATGAAGTCTCACGATTGTCACGTGCTGATGACGCAGATACTTCCAGTTGCAATCCGTGGTATCATGGACGCGCACGTCCGTGAAACCCTATTTGGCCTATGCAACTTTTTCGACGTCATCTCTCGGAAGTCTGTTGGCGTGAGGCAACTCAGAAGGCTACAGGAAGAGATCGTGGTGATACTATGCGAGCTTGAGATGTACTTCCCGCCCGCATTCTTCGACATTATGGTGCATCTGCTGGTCCATATCGTGGACGATATCATCCAACTCGAGCCGACGTTCCTGCACAGCATGATGCCGTTCGAAAGGATGAATGGTGTCATCAAAGGATACGTTCGCAACATGTCACGTCCAGAGGGAAGCATAGCCAGGGGCTTTCTGACCGAAGAGTGCATCTCGTACTGCACGAATTATCTAGGCATCGAGAACCCCGTTGGTCTGCCCGTCAACAGGCACCTCGGCAGGATCGCTGGATCGGGTCACCGTGAGGGTCGCCGCGAAATGCATGTCGACTTCGAGGGTCGACTCGCCGACTTTGAAAGAGCAAACCTAGTCGCGCTACAACACATAGACGTGGTCGATCCTTGGGTGGTTCAGCACAAAACCTTTATTGAGAAGACATACAATGACCGAAGCCAACAGAGGACGGACGGAGATATAATCAAAGAGCACAACTCATGTTTCACGCGTTGGTTTAAGCAGAAGCTTCTGTCGTACCCTTTACATGATGATTCTTCCGTGGAAGAACAACTCATATTCGCCTTGTCACAGGGCGCCGAGCACAACCTGATGACCTATGAGGCGTACGATATCAACGGCTACACATTCTACACCGAGGCCAAGGACATGAAGAGCGATGGTTATCAGAACTCCGGGGTAACGATGGAATCCTACACCGGTAATGACAAGGACAGATACTACGGAAGGATCGAGGAGATCTAGGAGCTGAGCTACGCTGGAGAGAAGGTCCCGATGTTCCGTGTCAGATGGGCCAAGAGCGTCCTAAAAGAAGACCGGTATTTTACCACCATGGTTATACCTGAAGCCAAATCCAAGACCGCGGGCGCAAACGTCACCGCGAAAAATGAGCCATGGGTACTGTCTTCCCAAGTTGACCAATGCTTCTTCATTACCGACCCGTCAAAGCCCAGTCGTGTTGTCGTGAGGAGAGGCAAAAGGAAGATCATCGGAATGGATGGAGTAGCCAATGAGCAAGACTTCGACAAGTACGGCGACCCGAGGATCGAACATGACGACGATGATGAAGTAGCAGCATACACCACAAGAAGAAGCAGGACCACCCTACCTAAAGGACGTCCGTTCCACAGAAGAACCCCATTTGCGAAAAAGAAGGGCAAGAAGATTGTGAACAGATAGCAAGCTAGCTAAGATCGTTTGTATTTAAATCGTAGCCTTCATTTCTCGATTGTATTTCATGGGCACTTTTTGAACTATCATGAATATTTATAAATTTCATGGACACTCGATCTTGATCCCCCTCGTCGCCGAGAGCACCCCCCGGCCTGGTCCACCGGCCGCCGACCCCTACTCAACCGCCGCCGCCGACACCCCGTACCCCTC
>LR738712.1:223930504-223970899 GCA_902687465.1 Secale cereale
ATCAAGTAGCTAGTCTTGTGAACTTTTATTTTGTCCCTCTACATAAGGAAAAATCTTTCCTTGCCGTGTTAGTTGTTTGCACGAGGAGGGGCAGGGATCACGGCACCAGAGGAGTCAACCTCTCGGCTTAAACTAAATTGGAGACTACGCTCTAGATAATACTGATTCTAGAAAGAAAGAAAAAAATGACATGCTGTGATCCTTGAAGTTCATCTTCTCCCGTGGTATGAACGCAGAACATGCAAGTTCTGTTGGCTTAAGTGTTAACTTGCGATGCTGAACATGCAGAGAGGAAGCTGTCAGCCTGACTGGTTACTCGACGCATGTTTCTTTAGTTTACTTATCTTTTCGGTCAACGGTTATCCTACGTGACTTCATGACAAAAGTTTAATAATCGTGTTCTAGCTACTGTAGTAGTATCGTTGTAAGTTTTTTTGTTTTCCTTTGATGTTAGAAGTAGAGTCATGAAAACTAATGACCTAAATTAGTCACTTTCGAAGTAGCGCATAAACATGCAAGTTTCCAGGTTCCTAATATTCTGCATTAGGTGCAGAGCTCAGTGTTATCAAACCGCTTTTGCTATATTGCCTTGCTATAAACAAGATGGTGTTTACTGTACTGCCTTTTATGCACATTTGGTGTAGTATTATCTTATGATCTGCTCTTGTCATGTACACATAGAAGGTGAACTATCTTCACTGAAATTTACGATTGGATTTGTGATAGTTGCGGCAACCTGAATCTGCGTAATAGCGCGGAAACAATAATTGTAATATGCCAGTGGTATTTTTGCTGCGTTTTATCTTCGGCCATCGTGTCGTGATAGGTTTGCAGGTACCCCGAGAGGCCCTTGAGTTTGCTGGAATGTCGATTAACTTCCGTTCCGGAAAATTCGGGTACTCCATATGTCCTATTTTCAGCAAAGGTCATGCTGAAATTTTCCGTGAATTTTAGCATGACTTTGCTAAAAAATAGGACATATGGGGTACTTGTGACTAATCCATGGGCCGGGGTATCTTAGTAGTTAATTAAGTAGGATCAAGTGCCCCTTTGTTCTAGCTGCATTAAACCATAGGCGGCAATAGAGCCAAGTGATTAGGCCCAACTTAGCTTTTAGGATGCCTCGGTGTGAACAAACCATTAATTATAAAACCTTGGCTTTTAGGGTGCCTCGGTGTCGATGAAAACCGAAATGATGAAAGCTTAGGCTTTTAGGGTGCCTCGGCGTCGAAAAACCCTCAATTATAAAAGCTTAGCTTTTAGGATGCCCCGGTGTCGACAAACCCTAAATGATGAGACCATGATCTTGTTCCTTGACAATAACCAACTTTTTGACCAAACTTTGTTCCTATTTAGAGAGAAACATGGCCAACAACGATGAGGCCGGCGGTTCGGGCGGGAAGGCATTCTGGGAGCTTTCCCAGGAGATGGAGGAACAACCTCACTTGTATGAGGACGCCGCCTTCCACACCGATCCTGAGACCACTGATGGTACCGCGGAGGATGACCCCACTGATGCCACCACTGATGGTGCCGCCGAGAATGCCACCACTGATGATGGCGGCGCACGCACAGATGGCAGCCAACCGAAGAGGCAACGGAAGGACCGGCGCCCGACCGTGCTCCGCACCCTCAAGGAGGAAGTTACTGAAGTGGACCCCGACGGGAATCCAACGGCGCCCGAACGAATAGTCAAGGGGTACTCGATTCAGCTCGGGTGCATTCTCCGGAGCACCGTCTCGATCAACAGCGAGAACCTGAGGCATCCTGACAACGCGAATTACCGCAACCTCCTCTTCACGAAGCTGCACGAACGATACAAGTTCCCCGCTCAATTTGATAACACAAGCCTCAAAGGGAATAAAGTGAACAATGCTGCCCTCACGAAGATGAGCAAGGCCCTGTCTACTTGGAAAACCAATGTGAAGTTAATGATCAAGAAAGGTGAGAGTTATGAGACGATCAAGCAGAAACATCCTTCGATCACCGAAGATGACTACAACGAATTCAAGATCACTTGCTCAAGCGCCTCACACTCCGAATCAAGTCAGTGGGGGAAAGAAATGCGGGAGCTCAACTTAGGGGAACACAGACTCGGTCCCGGCGGTTACAGAGTGGCGGAGCCTATATGGGACAAGGAGGAGGCGGACCGTGCCGAGCAAGGCCTACCGCCCCTCTTCAATAAATACGATGACAAGCAGACCAGGAACTTTATCAGGGCCCGGTACAAGAAGGACCCGAAAACAAAGGAGCTAACCATGGATCCGAAGACCAGGGCGCTTGAGCTTGTTCTGGTAAGGAATACACCCCCACGTAATTAGCTCCATATGGTTGCATTCTAATTAATGAAGCCAAATTTCTAAATGATTCACATTCCTTCCGCAGGCGACTGAAAGCAGTAGCGCGGGGTCGACTAAGAGCGGCCCTTGGGACACGACTCTAAATAGGGCGTTGAATGTAATGAAGAACAAGGATAAGCTCGAGAAGCCGACGTCAGCTGGTCGTGTGGCCGGCAAAGGCTTGTCGACAAAATGGTCGTCATACTATAACGCTGGTGGGCGAAAGGAGAAAAAGACCAGCTCGGAAGGCCAGGCGCGCGAGGTTCAAGAACTCAAGGCACAGGTGGCACGGATTCCGGAGATTGTCCAAGAGCAAGTGCAACAACAGCTCGGAGCGACGATCACCGCCATTGTGCCTAGCTTGATTGAGGGGTTGAGTGCGTGGATTGCTGGCGGCCAACAGGGGCCGCCCCCGATTCCCAGCTTCACGGCCAGCAACTCGCAGAACGAGATGGCGGGGCCATTGGTGTCTTCGGCGGAGGCGGCATTGGTGTCTCCGACGCCGGCACGGGAGCTTAATGCACCCGTGTGTACGCCGGCCGGCACCTCTGCAGCAAGCGGCCCCTCCGTCAACTGCACGCCCGCCGTTGGCGGTGCCTCGACATTAGCCGAGCTCGACGCCATCATCACGGTAACTAATTAAGCCTCTCTCGGCCGAGGACTTCATCTCCTTGCCTTTGACTGGGCATCCCTGACGCCCTACATATTTTCGCAGGGCGCCGCCGACGTTCCGTGCACTCTACTGCACTTTGTGAACAACGAGTTGGTCGATGTCGCCAAGGGCAAAATCGTTCAACCGGGCCAGCCCTTGTTCCACGGTACCAGATGCCACCCAACTTGTTTAGGGTTCAACTGGTTCGGGTGCTGCCAGGCTGCGACGACGTGTTACCTCCGATTCGACCCGTCGGGGCCGACGATGATGACGTCATGACCCTCAGCGCCTGCCTGAGCTGGCCCCTGCTTTGGCCGAAGAGCCAGATTCGTTTGGGGGCGGGGGAAACCACACCAAAGACAACACCGCCAGTCGTGCCGGCGCCAAGTCGTCCCCATGGCAAGTCCGCCGCAACGGTGCCGGACATCCCTATGCCACTGGATCCAAACATGCATATGGCACAGGATCAGAACGACGACGACGACGATACATTTGCCAACGTCGATCATTACTTTTCCGATCATGGGTACGGTGACGACTTCATGGGGGCTCCTTCTCAAGAACCCAACCCAACAAAAGACGTGCGCGATCAAGCCGGTACCGCGGAGAAGCCAAGTTGCAATAGGCGTCGCCTGCCGTTCAGCTCTCAGGAGACGCCTCCAGCTGCCGATTTCACCGAGCCTCAGATAGGCGAGGTGCGAAATATGATCAGCCCCAACACACTAAAGAAGGCGGTCTCTGAGCAGAACTCGGTCCCAATTATGGAGATCAAGAAGAAGGCACGCAAAAGAAAAACTAACAAGGGTGCGAGCCAGCCGGCACCGAGTACGATCCGTGCTCAGGACGGGCCACCTTCACCTGAGGATATAATGAGGAGGGTGCATGTGGCGGGTAGGCCGATGCTACCGACAAATATGCTCGATGCTGCAACCGGTGCCATGCGGAGTCTGCATGACAGTGTTCTTTCTTTGGAGAAGCGGCGTCTCACACAGAAGGATGTGGCGTACCCGGTTTTCGCGGCCAAGGTGCCGGAGGGCAAGGGCTTTGTGGATAACTCCATCGGGGGTACAATCGTGCTGCGGTTTGATGACATCCACGCTATGTTGAACCTTCATCCGCTGCACTACACCTTCGTTCGGCTATTTTCGCTGAGTATGGAGATGCGTATCATTCGCGACAAGACCCCGGACATCGTGATAGTCGACCCCTTCTACATGCGTGCCAAGATCTTGGGCAGCGCTGGGGACCGGCAAGTCGCGAGTTCTTACCTCGGAGGCGTCATTCTGGCAAACCGAGATAAGGATAACTTCCTCGTGCCTTACTTTCCCGAGTAAGTCCTCCGCCTCAACCGCCCCGTAACATATGAATTCTTAGATTTCGATCGTTCTTCTTTTAACATTCCGTGTTTTCTGCAGTGACACACAGTGCACGCTCATCCTACTAAGCCCCAAATATTCCATGGCCACGTATTTCGACCCGGACCGTAAGTCGGCTGTAGACTACACAAATGTCAAGAAGGTTCTTGATGATGTTCTCGCCGGCTACGCCAAATCTGGAGGCACCTTCACCAGGACAACTCGTAAGTACGGCAAGCACGTGTTCTCCCACAACACGACGTTCTGCTGCGTCAAGCAGCCGCCTGGTGGTCAGAAGGGTGCCTACTATGCCATCCATCACATGCGGGCGATCGTACGGGACCATCATCAACTTCTGCTACCGAGTAAGCTCAAAGATTGGGCCGCGCGCGTGTCGGCAATCCAGGACGCGGACATCAGACAAGATTTCTTTCGCATCCAGTCGGAGTTTGCGGAAATCATCCATCAAGATGTCCTTCGTACCTCGGGGCTGTTCTACCTCAGGAATCAACCGTCGAACAGTGACATCGACACAATGCTACAAATGCAGGCTGATAACGCCCGTGATTTCATGACTCCCACGATAGACGGCGGCTTCATCCACGCTCCGGTGCATTGAGTCGAGTCGAAAGCAGTGATGCTGTGTCTAGTTCTGAAACATCGATTGGCTCTTGTTGTAATTAAACTTTAATGAACTTGTAGTATGTCTCTTTGGTTTCGAGAGTCGTTCAACTTAGATGTAATCGATGCTATTAATGTCTTGCTTTTCTCTTTCGATCGTTCTGTTGCATACTTATATATTGCTTATGAATTGTCTGTGAATTGATACTAACGTTTCGTTTGGCTAGTGCATATATATAGCGATGCCGTCGTATGTCGTGTACAAGGGTAAGGTTCCCGGAGTCTACGACGACTGGGAGGAGTGTCGGAGATAGGTTCACCGATTCAGCGGTAACAGTTACAAAGGGTACACCACTAGGGCCGAGGCCGAATCTAGATACGCCTGCTATCTAGCGGGAGAGGGGAGGGAGCGTTGGAGGAACCGGATGAAAATGAGTTTCATCATGATGATGCTCATCGTGACGACCGCAGCTCTCTTCTATGTGATGGTAGTTTAGATGATCGATATCGACTTGTAATGCGAAGACAAACTCGCTACTCGCGATCTCGAGACTTGTAATATATTGTTCTATCTTTGTTCGGTCTTTTCAATTCGGAGACTAATATGATATGATCGATGAATTGTATTCGGAGACTAGCTAATATGATGAATTGTATTCAGAGATTAATCTTCTATTGTTTTCGATGAATGTGTTGTTCATGTGTGCTGTCTATATTCTGTGCAATTATACATTTTGTAATCTATGCAAAAAAACAGAAAAATAAAATTAAAAAAAACCTAATATTCATACTAATGGCGCATCAGAGAAAAGTGCGCCATTAGTATGCCAAAGCATAGTAATGACGCATTAACTGCCAGTGCGCCATTAGTATGCCAAAGCATAGTAATGGCGCATTGACACGCAGTGCGCCATTACTATGCGGATAATACTAATGGCGCATCATACTTAGTGCGCCATTAGTATGCCATAGCACCTGGCCCCTGGGAGGCATACTAATGGCGCACTAAGGTGCACACTAATGGCGCATCCCAGGTGCGCCATTAGTATACCAGATACTAATGGCGCACCAGTGGTGCGCCATTAGTATCAAATACTAATGGCGTGCTAGTAATGGCGCACCCCTAATGCGCCTTTAATGGCCAAATTAGGTGCGCCATTAACAGGCCTTTTCCTAGTAGTTTGCTAAGCGCCCGAAATGCGGTTGTGCCCCAATCACGTAAGTGTCACGTGATCGGGATAGAATCACATCTTGGGCCTGACATCTATGGTGCAGGAGGACCGCAATGGGAGGGAGCGTCTTGAGGCCGAGGCCGTTGACGCGGCCTACATGCAAGAGCTCCGCTGGCAGCACCCGAATCTCGTGGAGGTGGAGCGGATGATCTTTGCCAGCATGGAAGGCGGCGAGGTTATCATGCTCTCCTCCAATGACGAGGTCAAAGGTGGCGAGAAAGGAGATGTACTCACATAGGACAATATTGGGAACAATTGATGTTTTCCATCAAGGTTAGTTTCATCGCATTGCTTATATGTACTCACTGTTCAGGATATTGGTAACTGGTACCATATAGCTCGGGGGCTGATAAGGGATTAATCGTTGAACCTGACATTTTGCTGAATATATATGTAGCCCATTTATCGGTAGGTTAACTAGGGTCATATTTAATATATATGAGGCTACATAGCAACATGCATTGTACTGAATGACTAAATATGCAATCCCAGGCTTCATAGCAACAAGGAATGAGATATTCATGAACCAGCATCAAGTGAGAAAACTGATAAAGATTTTTATTAAAATGGGTCAAAAGATGTCAATCAAACTATTTGTTTACACTTTATGCAAGACAACACTGAACTACAACATTGTAAGTAAGAACTCGGTAGCCTTCTTTTTACTGCCCATATTGAGTTGTGTTAGATGACAATGTCTGAATCCTTTTTCCTTTGCAGTTGATCCTGAAGCAGTATACTCAGGATTACCTCTCAAACTATATGATTGGCGGCCAGCCATCACAAGGGGTTGGACCAGAGCCGTGCGTGTCTTCTGCATCGAAGAGAGCACAATAGGGGCATTCCACTTCACCTTGTTCAGCAACAAGAATGTATCTCGCCCCTTTCTTCTTTACCATCTTTAATAGTGCAAGTATACAATCCTGGTTCATCATTCTTTATTTGGTGCTTATGTAATTCTTTTTTTATGTAACTAGACGATTACCCGCGCGTTGCTGCGGGAAATGAATAAATTGTTTTTATTTGACAGCAATACCTAAGAATGATACACGACTAATGGTACACGGGTAAGTAAGATCGACCATCGTACTTGTATCGTTCAAAGTTTGGACAACACACACAATTAGAATAGAGGATTGATTATATTGTCATTTACATGTGGAACCAAGTGATATAAACCTCCAATATATTGGCTCCCAGCTCCGCTTCTCCTACAATGGAAGAAAATTTCCAAGCTACAGATAACACATAACCTCTTGACTACGTGTAATCTCCATCAGAACTCGCATGTACATTTACTTTGATCCATCCCACAACATGAGGTAAATACATGTCGTTAGCCGGAGGTAGACAAATGACATTAGTCTGATAGAATCATAAGGCCTCACCTTCTAAATATGTCCATACTTATTAGTTGTATCTTACAGGTTTTATCAGAAAGCTCCCTCTTGTGACTAAAATTATTGATTGGATAAAATAATTCTGTAGAAAATTTTAAAACTAATCCACCAATCAGTGCATTACCTTTACAAAATGGCATCAAAAGGTGGTGCCAAGCTAAAACAGTTAGAGAAATAGGGATATAAGAAAATATAATTGGATACCATGTCTATAGGTGTAGTAGTAAAAAAGTATTTATCTTGATTCGTTTTCCTCATAGTAGACAAATCACAAGGGGTTGGACCAGAGCCGTGCGTGTCTTCTGCATCGAAGAGAGCACAATAGGGGCATTCCACTTCACCTTGTTCAACAACAAGAATGTATCTCGCCCCTTTCTTCTTTACCATCTTTAATAGTGCAAGTATACAATCCTGGTTCATCATTTTTTATTTGGTGCTTATGTAATTCTTTTTTATGTAATTCATGAACAAATGTACATTTGAATCGAATAATGCATTGGTTGTTGAACCTGATGTATATGTATGAAGTTATATCCTACTTTCAAATTGAAATTCAGTACAATTTTAAATAGCAGCAATTAAATTAGGGTGGAAATATGCTATGCACGTCATTACAATGACACGGTCTATAAAGCACAGCATGTGTGATATACATGAAAATATAGCACGGTTCATAGAGAGGAAACATGTGTAACCATGCACACAGTTGTCGTTTGGAAAGCGTGTGTGATGTCAAACAATATCACAAACAGTGCGGGAAAACTAAATGTGTCTCATTGTCGCCCTATCGTACACGGTTTACAATCATGAACTGTTTGTGATGTGGCGCACACCGTAAACATAGAGCCAGTTTGGTACGTGCCTAGAAAAATCCGATGCCTGGACTGTGCCTAGATTGCACCTTATATTAAGTAAAACCACATAATACCGATTGCGATGGAAATGCAAGCACAAGCAAGTAGCAAGGATGGAGCGTTTGGGATATGCGATTTATCACAAACAGTTGTGTGAAGAATCACGTTTGGGACACATGCCCCAACTCATACACTTAATATGCAAAACATATGCATTACTACTCCCGATCCCGGACGGTTTCTGGGTCGTGTGGGAAGGACCTCCCTATCGCCCACACTCACCTGGCGACGGTTTAAAATGCCGTCGTGGAAAGGGGTTAAAAACCATTTGTTTAGCACCTCGATGTACCAGTGTAAAGCGAATCAACTAGTTAAAGTTGGAGTTGAAGCCCTCGGATATATTCACGCCAGTATAGTTATTGGAGTCGGAAATGACTTTAAGATAGATTCTTAGACAGTACCAGTTCTGATACTACAATAGAGGATGTTTGGGGAAGAAGCACCAGACGAGGACCCCATTGATCCACATGGAAATCCTCATCTAATGCCACAACAGGAGCATTTTCATCCAAATAAACGTAACCATTTCATTGGGCCATTACAGCACCATGAGCATGATGATATCCATAACTTACCTGATTTGAACTTGGGGCAGCCACAACTAGATCTGTAGTTAGCTCAGCCTGTTAGTCTTGATGAGAACATGGACATGGAGGAAGACCAGGAAGATATGCCTAGTTGGGGTCACTAGGCCCTGCCACATGTTCCTCCTCCAGATATGGAACTTCGCCCAAGGGAGTTTTTAGAATTGAATGAGATGATGGCCCCACTCCTAGAAGAGCAAGCTTCTGTCATCATAGAAAATATGCCCAATGAAGATGCAAACAGAGACATCACTCTCTCACTAGCACTCACAAATAACTCAGCTCCTTCTGTCGAGTCTAACAATGGGCCTCCGATCCATCCCATGTTTCAAGGTTTACCAGATTTTAATGCGCACAATGGGCCACCTATGAATTAATAGGCAGCTGGACATCCAATTGTAGAGGATACTATTGTTGTAAGGCCAGTAGAGCATTCACCAATTGTGGCACACAGACAGAATGGAAATGTACATAGACTGAATACTTTTCCAGATTATAACCTGGAGGCCATTCTTGCTAATGTTCAGAGTGCGGACAGGACCATTCCAGTTGATCCTATGCAGCTAGAAATTCTAGAGCCACAAACTTAGAACTTCACTATTCAACCGAAAATGCCAAACGGAGACCGAGCTCCATGGAGGCCTTTATTTGAAAACTTTAAAATTTAAACTTTTTAGTTTCAAAAAATTCTGAAAATAAATACACATATACATAGATACATAATGTATATGTGCGCAAATTTTCAGGTCGAAATACATTAAAATGTGTGCTACACAAAAAAGACAAATCTAGGGCCTTTTAGCATATGTACTGTTCATCTATAAAGTCCATGATTATGGTTTTTTTGTACAGCTTGCAATTCAAGGTATTTCATCCTGAAAATTTTCACACATACACTTTACATCCTTGCATACATGTGTAATTTTTTTCATAATTTTTTGAAACTAAAATTTATGAATTTTGAACTATTCAAAATAAAGGTCTCCATGGAGCTCGGTCTCCAAAATGCCCTACTCCTATTCAACCTTCTATAAAGTTATCTAGCACAATAGCAGGAGAAATGGAAAGTCCTCCAATACACGTGCCCAATCTACATCCAGCTACAGTGGTTATCTTAGTTGAACCTCTACAACAGCATACTCCCAATGCAAGCATCTCCGGTGAGAGTAATGACTCTGATTTAGAAGCTCCACCTTGATTCCCTATTCCTTGCTACTTACATAGCTCTGAAGATGCTCATACTCATGCTACGTCATCAGGGGTTGTAGTTGGTCAGCAACTAGGATTACTTGATGATTCACTTCCTAGACAGGAAGGTGATGCTATTTGGCAAAAGCATTTTTCACCAACAGATGGAAGAAAAGTGGTAATTTAGGTCCCCATGGGATGGGTAAATTTTCTTACTGTAGCCCGCTTGACACCTGAGAAGTTTGACTGTGCATAGAAATTTATTTTTTCTAAAGTAGGGGAGTACATTGTACAAGATGCAGAAACAAAGATGTTTAAATCATTTACCATCTCCTTGCCAGGCAGGTCACCCAGCTTCAGACTAGGAGAACCACTCCTCCTCTCCCACTAACAGCATAACTGGAGCCAAAATGGAACATTCTGCCTCTTCCACCTCAGCAGTCTATGGCAACAAGAAAAGAAAGTAGAAAGTTCCTTCAGTTCAAACGGAGGTAAGAATAAGTTGCACATTACAAGCTTTGCAGAAAGGTTTTAAACAAAAAGTTTGTGTTGCCAGAAATTTCTTGACATGTCATGCTTTACCTCCACCTATCCCTGACAAAGTGATTAAAAACATGAATTCCTCCTATTGGAAGGTCAACATTCAGGAAAAAAGGGCCACAACAGAGAGGATGACCTAAGAAACTGAAGAGCTCCTCCAACATTACTACCCATACAGCCAGCGGCAACATCAAGTAGTTTTTAGTATCTAGTATCAGTCACAAACAACTTTTGTGATGCTTGGGACTCTAGATCTTTTTGTCTGGCCCACTTGGTAGTCTTTTGTAAAGATGTTATGGTACTTGGCACTCTTAGAACTGGATCTTAATTTCATCTACTAGTGAACTGTTGGCAGTACTTTTTATGCTATGTTTGGAAGGTGTATGTGTGTTGAATTGTGTATGTGCTGCAAGTTCTACTGTTATGATCGACTCATCTTTACCTAATAATAAAGGATGGAGACTTTCATAGTTCTCCATACGCCACGTATTTATATCCGTTGATTTTATATTAACCATAAAGATTAATGGTTGAGATTTAAAAGGTTATTTACATAACGTAAACACATAGACGAGAAAAAAACATCAAGCGTCCGAGCCAGACTACTCCAATTGCCATATGCACGTACACAATTTGGACACTACTCCGAATCAGCATATGCAACCAAACTGCACCTATACGTTTTGGTTGTGAGTTTGATTGTACTACTATAAAAAAACAGCCCACCGAGCATGGGAGCTAGCACAAATCTAACATTCTTAAAAGATTGCTCCCCACTTCTACCTATTCTTTTAGCATGCACACTATCCACATCATCACTTTTCCACATAAGCTTTTACGGAAGTGGAAATCCATCAAGGCCTCCTGCATGCAATAGATAATTAGCAAAAAAAAGACTATTGCTAGACCGTTGCATGCGCGTCCATCCCTAGGTATGCCTAATAAACGGCAATTTATACGTGCATGCAGTGGTAGCCATCAATATAGGATCGCACATATCATCTGGAGTACTAACCTAGCCATTAACACTGGAGAGAACAAGGAAACTGCTTTGATTACGATGGAAATTAATGCGCGGGTGACTACGGTCCTTCATCTCCCTGAGGGAAAAAATCTCTCCAATGATCCTCTAATAAAAGCCCCACCGATTCTTCTCACCTTCCTCTATCTCTAACTCTCTCTCCGCATTGTGCCGCCGCCAGCCAAGACTTCACACGGGCCATTGCCATCGGAGACCCACACACTGCTGCCATATACCTGATTGTTTGTGCCACTTATTTGTTCACGTGATCAGTCGAACGCCACGGTGAGCAGGATCCCCACCTCCAATGCGATGACTCGCATCCTTCAGGCTAGTCAGATCTCCAACGAGCACAACTCCCTCGACAATTCGTTGACACTGGCTCAGATCATCCAGCCCGCAGCCGGCGCGCTCCCAAGGAATGGCGCCCTCGTGGTGGTGCTCACGGCCAGGACGTAGTCATCGACGGCTTCTGCAACTTGTGCTGCAGCATCCATGGCGTACACGCCGGAGCCAAGTACACCTAAGCGTGGGTGGGTGACGTCGAGCATGAGTGCACTGTTGACTTTTGATCCCAAGTCTTCCACCTCCTTCCCTTTCCTATGTAGCATGGAGTTCTCACGGCCGGCTACAACATCGTCGTCGACATCCTCTATGGGACATTGGCCGTAAATCACAAGAGTTCATGGCTTTTATCTCCTCCATGAATCCCATCCGCAAGTTTTCCCTAAATTATTTCGAATTAGCGTACATATTGTAATGGTAATGCAAAATATTTTTACATCTATGAAAGTTTTTCTTTGTCTTCATACCATCATATGTGCTTACTTTTCATCTTTGTTATTATTCTTTTTATAATGCGGTTTGGGCCTGAATCCTATATCTTGGCACTAACGGCCCATATCCTGATTCAACAACTCGATCCTGGGAGCGGTTTAATTCCCGTTTCCTTACAAAGGTGAGCACTAGCATATCTCCTGGTAGTAGATGTTAGAATTATTAGGTGATCAAATGGTTAAAATGGTAATTACCTTAAGTGCCAAGGTGGACCTATTAATTAATTTCATGATTAATTCTAATTAAATGGCAATTAATCAATCATGCCCGTGATTGGGGGGCTCAATTACTCAAATTATGGTCAGGTCCCACGATCAAAGGCTACACACTATAAATAAGAGGGGGCAGGACACATACGTGGTATCTATCGAATTAGTCACCTGCCTTCTAAAAGATTACTCAAAAACCAATCTGGAGGTGTAGCTGATTGACGTGAAGATCCAGCCATCATCCGGCGAGGTGCCGAAGGCCTGAACGACTGCACAACTACGTGTATTTGTTCATCGACAACGACTTGATGGCGTCTCCAAACGCAGGTTTAATCTATACTCCAAATTCCGCATTAGTTCGAACTTGTATTCACGTTATTAGACAAGATCCAGTTATTCATTCTCAATTTGGCTAAATCAGCCAATTAGTACTTAGACTAATCTAATATTTGATATCAGTAGCTAGTTGGATCTAATTTCATGAATCAGTTGTCAAGTTAACGTGTAGATTAGTCTGCTAGAACTTGCGTATCAAATAACATCATTAGGCTTCGTACACATGCATCAGGGCCGACGACATGCGCTTTAGTCCGCATCAGCGTAGCCAGTAATGACACCTTGTGCTAACATCACCCGTTGGCATCCCGCTCATCAGTTCCGATCGCCGTCGTCTTCGCTTGCACATGAACACTTCTCGCATCACGGGTCTAACCATGCAAGGGCATCAGACCATGCCAGTGCCGCCGCGCGCATCAGGGGCTGTGCCCACACCTCCGTCCACCTTAGGTCGTGCTCGCACAGCCACGCGCATCAGGTCGTGCTCGCGCCGCTGTCCTCGTGAAGAGTCGTCGCGCACCTTAGGCCGCCCCGTATGCCTTCTCACTTCTCTAACGGCCGCTCCACTTGATCAGATTTTCTCGCTGGCCGTGGCGGCAGAATAGGAAGCTGGCTTGTTTTCGCTGGCGGCATTAGGAGGATGACTAGCTCGTTAGGGCTCGATGCATGCTGGCACTGCTTCTAAAATCAGGCGTTAGATGTGTTATTCTGTACGTAGTACACGCATGAAATTGATGACTATTTAAATTATTTGTTTGACCCAGTGATATTTCTTTTTCTCATCACTTGGCGCTAAATCATGTAGTTAGTTCGGCCATAGCGTGAGCACTGCTGCTATTTCATAGGTTACACATGGATTAGTTCTGTTTGTCGCCGATCATCAGTTAACTACACGAGCTTTTGTTATGCATCAGTGTAGTTTTCTTCTGGGCGGCATGGGTTAAGCCGTGATGCACGTCCATATAATTAGGCAAAATGGTTATTCCCCATTTATTTAATTATGTTGATTAAAATACACTCTTGATTATCATTTTATGACATGCATTTTAGTGGTCATTTATGAGCATTAAGTGTTGAATTAGAATGGAACCAACGAAGAAGTTTTGGTTTAACACTGCTATATATTCTCACGATAATTGTGATGACTAAGCTTAATACTGCATGGTTACATACTGACCAACGTTGTATGTGATCGTCATTATATCCCGACATTTATCTAAGTGGCTACTATATATCTTGGGATAATTGCAACAATTAATCTTTTATGATGCATGATTATATTCTGACCAAAGTTGAGTATGATCATATTAGAATTAATTTCCCAATAAAGATATTTCATTTTGTTCCTTGTCGTTACTGCCCTACGGTGTTGCGAATTATGATTTTATTAAATTTTCCATGTTATTAATCAGACCAACGTAGGATTAATATCATGCATTAAGTTTTTCTTAATATGAATATTTTGATAATTCATAATTTTGATATCCATGTTATTTATGTTTTATTCAGCTTTGAACCCGTCAGTTATTTCTGGGCTCCTGAACTCAATTGAGCCCCTCAATGGGACTAACTTTCCTACATGGAAGGAGCAAATTTCCATTAACCATGGGGTCATGGATCTTGACTACGCACTTAGGGAGAAGGCTCCAGTTCCCTTGTCCTCTGATGATGAAAACCTTGTTGAGAAACTAAGGTTTAGAGGCTAACAAGGAGAAGTGGGAGTGCTCCAATCAATTGTCCCTCATGATCATGAAAAGCTCAATTACTCTTGGGATTAGGGGAGAAATCCCCGATTCCGAGTGTGCTAAGACTTATCTGGCATCGGTGGAGGAACAATTTAAAGGCTCCACAAAAGTCTATGCTAGCACACTGATCAAGAAAATGCTCACCACTAAGTATGATGGTAAAAGTGGCGTGAGAGAACATGTCATGACTATGAATGATATGGCTGGAAAATTAAAGGGCATGGACATGGAGAATTCTGAGGGCTTTCTGGTTCACTTCATTATGACTTCTCTCTGTATGGAGTATGGTCCCTTTATGATTAATTATAATACTCATAAGGAGAAGTGGACCATGAGTGAGCTCACATCTATGTGCGTTTAAGAAGAAGAGCGGCTTAAGGTTGAAAGGATAGATTATGCTCATCTTACTTCCATAAACTCGGGGAAAAGAAAGTCTCGGGGTGATGGGAAACCTAATAAGAAGATGTACTTCTATAATACTGGTGCAAGCAAGCCAGGGACCTCTGGCACCAAGGTCATTCCTACAGAACCTAAGGGTCCTAAGTGTCGTTTCTGCAAGGAAGATGGGCATGCCATGAAAGAATGTGATGGCTTCAAGGCATGGTTTGCTAAGAAGGGTAATGATTCATTTCCTAAGTTTATGAATAATCATTTTAGTTACTTTCCCCTAAATAATGGTGAGTTGACTCAGGTGCCACTTGCACATTTCTAACTCTTTCAGGGATTCCATTCCGTGAGGACACTCCAAAGGATGGATCAAAGTCTTAGATCATTTCAGTGGCTAGGAGAGGAGATTAATGTTCAAGAATTTGGATTTATCCTTGAGCCTTGAAGACCTTTTTTTCCAATCTTAATAATACTCTTATGTTTCTAGCATAAAGAGGGACCTTATTTTGTTTCTCTAGTGGATGATGTATTTATTTATTTTGCAAACAAACATTGTGTTATTAAGAGTTGTCATGATGGTTCTGGTTGTGTTTTCCCCCGTGAATCTTTGGATGTGTATTAAGAGTTATGGCTCATCGAAATAATGGCATTGTCATTTAAGCCATATTTTGAAGGGGAGAAATGAACACTCTCATTATGTAAGAGACACCTTCATTTCATCTACTTGGCTCATCTGATTTAGGCCACACCATTTTTCATATTTAGGGAAATAAGTAAAGAAAACTAATAAAGGAGTTTTTTTAGTACTCGGAATATGGAATTAATACGCATAAAAATTGCGGTCCATTTCCTAGCACTTATAATTGTTTTATTCTTTCATTACCTTCACCCATAATTATTCCCATCGGCCCATGTTCTAGAAGGACACATTTTCTAGTACTGTTGCTCAATATTCGCCACCGACGAACACTCTAATTCTTATACAATGTTTGCATCAGTGGGAGATATATAAAAAAGGGGCAATGGTAAACTAAATTTTGATGGGTTCAAGCAGAAAATATGGAGGACAATTGCATCTATGTTAAGACGAGTTGGAGCAAATCTATCATATTCTTACTTTATGTTAATGGTATGATACAAATAATTGTTTTCCCACTACTAGACCTATTGTCAAGTATGGTAAAGATGTAATTTAAATTATTTTTCGTATGATGAGACAATCTTACAAGCCTTGTGGCTTACGATTTTGTCTGGACATGGTGGCACAAAACATAATTACGTAAGACTTAGTAATTTTGTGCGATAAGAAGTCTGTACTTCTGTTTATGAGTAACAACAAAGTAAGTGAGTATCATGTTGTGAAAGATAATGTCCAAGACCAAATATTAAATTCAGCTATCATGTATTAAGTCCATGATAGTTGATCCCCTAACTAAAGGCTTACCATTAATTTTTCTAGCGTAAGTATAAGTCAACGCCTGTTAGTGTTGGGATAATTATATAAATGAGATCTCGAATTTTGATCTGGACAACTAAAAAAAGGTTTGTTTCGCTCACTAGGTGCACATGACTGTTAATAAAGAAACAAACTACTAGGATCATAAGTAGGGAGTATGGCTGCATGCACATACACACTCCCAACCATGTATAATTATCCATATCAAGCCGGAGTATTATGCTATAGTTAATGGGATTCCAATAATAACTATACGATTATTGTGAATACATTATCTTGGTATGATACTTTTGTCAAAATAGGGACTAATGATATTAATCATTCGATCAAGTGGGAGAATGTTAGAATTATTAGGTGATCAAATGGTTAAAATGGTAATTACCTGAAGTGTCAAGGTGACCTATTAATTAATTTCATGATTAATTCTAATTAAATGGTAATTAATCAATCGTGCCCGTGATTGGGGGGGCTCAATTACTCAAATTATGGTCAGGTCCCACGGTCAAAGGCTACACATTATAAATAAGAGGGGGCAGGACACATACGTGGTATCTATCGAATTAGTCACCTGCCTTCTAAAAGATTACTCCAAAACCAATCTGGAGGTGTAGCTGATTGACGTGAAGATCCAGCCATCATCCGGCGAGGTTCCGGAGGCCTGAACGACTGCACAACTACGTGTATTTGTTCATCGACAACGACTTGATGGCGTCTCCAAACGCAGGTTTAATCTATACTCAAAATTCCGCATTAGTTCGAACTTGTATTCACGTTATTAGAGAAGATCCAGTTATTCATTCTCAATTTGGCTAAATCAGCCAATTAGTACTTAGACTAGTCTAATAGTAGGAATTCAACAACTCGTTCTTGGTGTGTCTTACATAATTAGGATGCCTTACTAATTATAATTTTGGTTTAGTGGTTTTCCTGTTTTGATTTTTCAACAGTTATTTTTAGTTCAGCGTTATTTGTGCTTATCCTACAGGTGATGACCGAGCATGAAGGGAAGCACTGAAAGGATTAATATTATGTGTGAAAGTTGTGACATAGGCTGGTAATGTTTGATTGTGTTGTTCAAGGACACACTTTTATTTCTCATAGCAGATTCCTCTTACAAACACAATTTTTTTGCATTGATTCTACAATCTGAAAGGCCTATTTATATTTGTTTTGCATGTATTTGTTGAGCCCCATCCTCATGTCCACTATGAAAGCCAAACTTTCTACACTAACCTTGTGCTTATTTATCAAGATTTTGATTGTAGGATCTTGCTGACACCGCCATGCAAAGCAATAGGTAGGCAAACATATATCTCCAAATATACTAACTCATATAATTCATTTTTTACTCACTACAAGAAATATGTCAAGTTATGACCTTCTGTCAGTGACCCTAGGAGAATTGGTCATAAATCTATGACCATTTGAGACCAATTGGTCAAAAGCTGTTCGGGGGGCTCCAAACCCAAAACTATAACGACCATTTTGGTCAGAAAGGTCATAATTTCCTTACACGAAATGGTCATAAAGCAGATAGCACTGGTTCGCTGCCTTATTTCTAGCTCATCATGACCAATATAGATGGTCATAACCTTGTAAATTCTGGTGGGTTGCTACGACTAGGCGCCACCTCATCAGTTTTGCCTATGTGTCATATCCATGTGGCAGTTTTTGCCCTAGGTTGTGAAGCAACCTATATTTATGTCATTCCCAAAATTCCCCAAAAAATCTCATAAATTCTTTGGGTCATATCTTCGTCAAATATGTAAAAAACCTTCCTTGCCTAGTTCAAAAATAATTAAAAAAATATTCATTTTTCTATTCTGTTCAAAAAACACTTTGTGAAGGAAGTACCACTGTGGCATGTCCAAATGTTATCCATTTTCTACAGTGCTTTCCTATGCCCAAATAACTATCCTCCACCAAATGCCAGCTCAATCCATTCATTATTTTGAACCGAGCTTCAACATTCGTATTTATGTCTAGTGTGGTACTTTGCAAAGCAAGTACCACCTAGACTCCTCCTTTTGAGCTGATAATTTGTGAAGACGGTCTTCTTAGTAACTGATCATCCTCAACCAAACTCAAGCCCATTAGCCATGTGCATTTCCCGTACCGCTAATCAAACACTTGGCTGCTAATTCATGTTTGAGCATCGATCGGTCTCCACGTGAGAATCTTATGTTGTAATTTTCTTCCTAGCACCTACCTAGGAAGTGCCCAACCCACTAGACATGCCTAGGCCTCCCAGAACACATGGCAACGCCACAATCACGCGGTGACCATGCGGCGGGCATGCGAGTTTACGCGCTCTAGAGTTGGAGCCCTCGACCACCGCCCAAACCTCGACGTATCGTCACCAAACCATGTATTTATGATTCTATAGGTACTTATGTACCTAGAAATGATTTTTGTAAAAAATAAAGAGCAAACTACAAGGCAGCTACATTTCAAAATTGACCTGCTTCCAACTGAATCGGCGGAAATTTGTCTTTTTCACAAGAGGTAGATCAAAACTTTTTACACCCAACCATTTTGTCAATTTTGCATTAAATATTTCCTAGTATTTTATAAAAAATGATTTGGTCCAATTTTGCAACAATTATTTGGGAGGTCCTTCACAAAAAAACCTCCTTTTGGGCACTCGAAAAATGGAAAATGAATTTTTCGTCCAAAGAAAGTGAATAATCCCTTAGTCAACATTGTTTGCCATTCCAAGATGCATCCTTGTGCACAATATGACATCATTTGAACAAACTATGCCATGAATGTGGCCATAGGATTGATCATTTGGCTTGAAAGCCATGAATCTTCACGCATGATAGCTCATTTCTGAGAACACTTTTTTGCCGTATTACATGATTATTATTTTTCCTGGTAACTTGGTCATATATAATGACACAATGCGAAGGTTTTCCAAGTTTTTGATTTTTCTGAATTTTTTATGCCCGTTTCAAAATGCGGTCAAAACGGTGGGCATGACCGTTCCTAGCTAGTTGTTGAATCTTGTTATTTTTTTGGTGTTTCTCTGATTAAATAGATACTTATGTACCTAGAAATGATTTTTCTAAAAAATAAAGAGCAAACTACAAGGCAGCTACAGTTCAAAATTGACCCGCTTCCAACTAAATCGGCGGAAATTTGTCTTTTTCACGAAAGGTGGATCTAAACTTTTTACACCCAATAATTTTGTCAATTGTGCATTAAAAATGTCCTAGTATTTTATAAAAATGATTTGGTCCAATTTTGCAACAATTATTTGGGATGTCCTTCACAAAAAAACCTCCTTTTGGGCACTCGAAAAATGGAAAATAAATTTTTCGTCCAAAGAAAGTGAAAACTCCCTTAGTCAACATTGTTTGCCATTCCAAGATGCACCCTTGTGCACAATATGAGATCATTTGAACAAACTGTGCCATGAATGTGGCCATAGGATTGATCGTTTGGCTTGAAAGCCATGAATCTTCACGCATGATAGCTCATTTCTGAGAACACTTTTTTAAAAGAATTGCCGTATTACATGTTTAATATTTTTCCTGGTAACTTGGTCATATATAATGACACAATGTGAAGGTTTTCCAATTTTTTGATTTTTTTTTGAATTTTTTTATGCCCGTTTCAAAATGCGGTCAAAACGGCGGGAATGACCGTACCTAGATAGTGGTTGAATTTTGGAAATTTTTTCGTGTTTCTATGATTAAGTAGATACTTATGTACCTAGAAATGTTTTTTGCAAAAAATAAAGAGCAAACTATGAGGCAGCTGCAGTTTAAATTTGACCGGCTTCCTGATGAAACGGCGAAATTTTTCCTTTTTCACTAGAGGTGTATAAAAACTTTTGACAACCAACCATTTTGTCAATTGTACATTACATATGGCCTAATATATTATAAAAATTATCTGGTCCCATTTTGCAACAAATATATGGTAGGTCATTTACAAAAAAACTCAATTTGGGCACTCAAAAAATAGAAAATGGATGTTTTGACCAATTTAGATTGTCATAACGTCGTACTGTATTCTGATTGGTCCATGGATGTCTCACGCAGATCATGCATCGAACACCGTCGGATGATCGTGGATCCAACGGCAGTCCTCAGCCCTTCCACGCCATCCCCGAAACCCTAGGTCTGCCATGTGGTCATTTTGCATCGACCCCCCCGCCTCCTTTCTTTCCCTCGCTCTGTTCTCCTCCTCTCCCCTTCCAGATCCGCCGAGCTCCTCTCGATCACCCTCCAGCCCTCGCCGCCACTCCCCTCGCTCTCCTCGATCCCTCCCCTTCCCTCCAGATCACCGTGCTCTACTCCACCCTCCCTCCCCTCCGACAAGATCCCCACACTCTGCTCCTCCCTTCCTCTCTCCCCTCCGGCGAGATCCAACGCGCGACCTCCCTCTCCTCGATCTAGATCGAGGCAACCGGCCGCCCCATCCCAAACCCTACCCATAGCCGCCGCCGTGCTCCGTCATCGGCGACCTCGCCGCCGCCGCCCCTCTCCACTCTCCCTATCTCCATACCGCATGCGAGGAAGGGAGGAAGGGAGGCCCCAAATCGAAGCGAGCAACAGCTTCCGGATCCAGATCGAGAGGCACCCAAAATCATCGGTTGCGGCAACTCCGGGATGGAGGTGTGCCTAGACCTGTGCGACCACGGTGTGCGGCCGTCCATGGTGGTGCATGACGGCGTGCATGTGCTCCCACGCGAGATGCTTAGCGTCACCACCTTCTCCGTCGCCGTCTTCCTGCTCCGCTTCCTCCTGCTCCGGCTGGTGGACCGCCTACTGGTGCTCCTCGCGGGGCTCTTCGTCGGCGGCGACCTGGCGAGTCTCGGCCTGTGGAGGCCCTCCCATGGAGGCCCGCTGGAGCTAAAGAACAGCAAGGGTCGGACGCCCGTGCTGGACATCGGTGCACTGGACAAGATCCCACAGTGGCCGCCGACGTCGTGATCCTCGCCACCTGCTACCACAGCAACGTCCCACAGTGGCTCAAGGTAACGAGCTGCACTTCGTGTAGGGTTTCGGGGTGCCTAATTAGATGGAACTGATAGATATGGTAGATCGACTTGCCGTGCTGCACTTCGTGTTCCTAATTGTTCGTATAAACTCGTCTTAGGGTGATTCTATTAGTTGAATTGAGCGTTGTAATGGTATTCTGCACTTGCTAAATCAATAATGTTCCTTACTATGTTAAATTAAGCCTTGCAGAGCTGTTGTGCTTGTGCCTGTGCTGTTCTGTTCTGTTGATCTGTGCGGGTTTCAAGCGTTAGGCTCGATTTCTTGTTGGTAGATAAATAAATACAATTAGCAGACTGTATTTGAGGTGTTCTAGTTTATTTGGTAGACGAAATTCAGTTTAGATTCTAAATTTGTTGAATATGTGACAATTCCTTCATTCTCAAGTGCAATAGATCCTTTGTGGTAGTAAGAATTCATATTATTGTGATGTTTACTCCTGTTTGAGTTTTTCATTCTCATTGTTCTGACCGGTTACCATTTTGGTTTGCAGAAAGGTACCAAGAGGGTGCATTTCGTCAGGAATTTGATCAGGGAGGTCGCTGGGTTTGCTCCGTATGAGAAGCGTATCAGTGAGCTTCACAAGGTTGACAAGGACAAGCGTGCCCTGAAGGTGGCGAAGCGAAAGTTGGGTACCCACAAGAGGGCGAAGAAGAAGAAGAGAGGAGATGTCCATTGTCCTCAGGAAGATGAGGTGTGGAAAATTTGGGCAGTTCTGGAACTAACTAGGAGTTAGGACGCTATATTTTATTAAAAATGAGTAGCTGTGAACTAGTATCAGTTGCAAAATGTGTTACATATTGACCCGGAGGTCGGGATCATGACTCGTAGAAGCATTAAAAGTAATAATATGCATACTTTTTTCAAGGATTACGTAAAGTTGTCGTGATACATTACATTCATTCTTAGTATGCAAGTTGAAGCAACCCCCAGTACTAAATTTTCTATGGCTCGATTCCTTCGTTGTGAAGACAGAGCGGGTGGAGAGTTTTGCCGGTGTGTGCGCAATTTCTTTGCACTACCTTGCTGTTTGACCGCTATTTTTATGGTTTGGATGTATGTACGAGATGGTGGGCTGTTGGATGTGGATTGTGAGTCCACGGCAAGACTGAGCATTCTTTTATCAACTTGCTGTACACTTGATCTGTTTGAGGCTACTATATAACTTGTGCCTTTTAACTTGATGTGCATAGCATGCAATTTTTTACTGTATCACATTCACACTTTCTGAATCCTACTACCCATTTCTGTACAATATCAATAGTGTGTTTGGTTTGCATTGATCCTTAGCAGTTTGTACCAAATGCAGGTGCTCTGCCTCTCCACGGGCTCATTCACCATTCGTTCAACTTCAGAGCTCATCAGGTCTGTTCTTGCCCTGACCAAGCTGTTGAAGTATGTTAGGTTTGCAATAATATTTAGTATTGGTTTGGCTCTTGCAATGCATAGGCACAACAGGATATACTCTTGTGTGCTACTAAATGTCACGGAGAAGAAACAAAGATGGCAAGTAAAAAGAAACTGTTTATAACTTGAACACTAGCTGAATTTACAGCAAAACTAATTTGTAAAACAAAACCTAGATTAGATCAACAAGTCCTTAGCATATCAAACGTGCCACTTTGGAAATGTCAGCCTGTAGTACATTATATGTTATCTTATTGCTGCTGTGTCACTGTATCCTAGTAATTCTGCTGTGTCACTTTATCCCAGTAAAGCAAGATGCTTGTTATACTCATGGGCCTGATGATATTGGTGTACACTCAATTTGGCTATTTCTTCTAGTTCTGCTACTAGTTGCTGTGTAGTCCTAGTGCTGTAGTTCTTGTGTAGTAATACGGAAATATTAATGCTCAAATATGATGATGTGGCCTGTAGCGCACCTGCTTCGATGCTGACCCGTCCGTCGTCATCGCCTTCGATGACGACGAGGACACCGCAGGCGCTGTCGGCCTCGGCGGCGGCTTCCACCACTACCACATCGTCGTCACCTACCAGGGCGTCAAGGGGTGTTGGAGACGCTAAGGTGTTTTGCAGGTTGAAGGCGCTAAGGTGTTGGAGACGTGCATGTATTTGTTGAGCGTTTAATCTTTAGAGTGTTGTATTGTGATTGGTGTAATATTGTATGGTTATATTGTGATTGGTGGTATGTAATATACTTGATTTGTACATCGGTGATTTGGCTGTTATTTGAATATATTTAAAATGTGTTCTTTGATTGGTATATCATTGAGTTACAAGTTGTGAAAAATTAAAACCTGATGTTTGGGACCTAGTGCCTAGAAGAATCTGACAATGTGCATCCAGTTGACTACAATAATCTGAAAATTGAATGTAACAAAAAAAAACCCAAAAATAAAAAATATATAGAATGTGAAAAGGCTGCACCTCAGAAAGCAAAAAAAGCCGAACCAATGGCCCAAGCCCATGTAGCTAGCAAAAAATAACAGGAAAAAATACATTAAAAAGGCAGAATTGTTAGGCTTGGCCCATGTAAAACGCCGAATCGGACCGGGCTGATTCTTGTGCCACATCAGATTGCCACGTCGGATGCCTACGTGGCCTGGGGAGGCTGCTAGTGACCAAAACAAGACAGTAGGCATATTTTGGTCATAAACGTCTATGACCTTCTCACAGAGAAGGTCATTAATTTCAGTTTACGACCCTCAGCTTTTGACCATCTGTTTTTAGTCACAAAAAGGTCACAAATGAAAAATAATGATCATTCAGTGACCAATAGTCAAGGTCACAAGTTGACATATTTCTTGTAGTGACTGTATTTGCCCATCATGATTGTGTTCCTTCCACTAGCCTTCCTTTGCAAAACCTACTTCATGCAGGTAGGGTGACAAATTGTGCATGCTTTGGGCTCTTGCGAACCATCCGCCACTTTTAGCTTCTATTTCGAGTAGTTATTCTCTCGAAGTGCTTGCCACATGTGTTTTATATTTAAATTTTTACCATGGCCTTTGTACCATTAGTGCTATGTTTCATATGCCATAATTTTATAATTCATTCATTTTTACTTGGTGTGATTTAGATTGCTCTTTTCTTTATCAAGATTGTTTTTTTTTACGAATCTACTATAATGGCTTCTGGATTTGTAGCTCATTCGTTAGGTAAGAGTTTGGTCTAGGATAATTATCGATTAGTTGTCCTTCATTATATATCCTCAGTTAAATATTGTGATGCTCCCTTACTCATTCTCTGATTTAATCCATAACCGAATATTCTTCAACCCCTCTGAATGACATATAGTTGTCAGATGCAATTTTTGTAGTTTGGTGAGCTTTGAATTGAGAAGATGGATCAATGTGAAGTTTTCTCGGCTGAAATGTGTCGATCTCATAACTATCGCATTACCAATTTCCAATTCTTTTCATATCTCTAAATTGTAGTAGAATTTCCCGCCGCAACGCGCGGGGCATCCTCTAGTTATTTTGGCCCTGCAACCCAACTAAGCCTAAAACTCCAATCCTCACATGCATGTGCACAGACTTCATTGTCTTAAATAGAAGTGCATCAGCTACGCATTGATTGTTAGCTGGGGCAGGGCCACAGCTTGATGGTAGCCTTCATCAGCTACACGCGGTTGTTAGCGTTGATTACTTGTTGCCTACCAGGACGCAGCTACCAGAGGCTGCCGGTGCAAGCAAGCCCGTCGGCGGCGTGTTCGTGGCCATTGGATGCATCCAGTAGGCGTGCCTGGCCCTCCGGTCCTGCTGCTGCCGCTGGCAGTCCGGCTGTTCCGCGACGTCGTGCTGGATGTAATGTAGTTTGTTCGTTAATTAGCTGTAGCTAATTGTTGCATGTATGCATTTGGTTACGCGAGTTGTATATTAGATAATTGGAAATTCAGATGCTATCATTTTTCCAAGGCTCGCCATGTAGTATATACTCGTACTTCTTTTGTACTCCCTCCGTCCGGAAATACTTGTCATCAAAATGAATAAAAGGGGATGTATCTAGATGTATTTTAGTTCTAGATACATCCCTTTTTATTCATTTTGATGACAAGTATTTTGGGACGGAGGGAGTACTAGGTATAAATAACTAGATGTATGATATTAGAGATGGATCTCGGCCCTTTTCTTGTGACGGGATGGATCTTGGCCTTTGAAATATACCATAGTATGTGTTCAACTCTAAACTGGTACGAGCAACAACTTGAATCCGGATTGGCAAATGTAGTTTTGTGGCTGATTGTGTCACGGTCGACCTGTCCGAGCACTGTTACTTTTTTAATAAAGCTATGCTTTGTATCTCAATTTTTTTGTAGTTTTGTATGGTTTTTATAAGCTAAACAAATATTTTATTATTATATGTTATTATTCATGCCACAATAGATTGTCACTTTTTTGTCGTTAATCATGAATCCAACACTGAACTACATTTACCTAATTAAGTTAGGTACGGTGTATGCTTGGAGCATAAAATTAGCATAACAAAGTATTTTCCTCGTGCCAGCCAAAAGGAGGAGACTGGTTCACCTATATGTTTCCGTGGCTATACGTATCTAAGTAGAAATCAATCTAAGTTGATAAGCGTGTGTGGTGCATCGCCTACATGTGCATCCATACTCTCTGTACCAAAATACGTATTATATTTTGATGAGTATATTAATCATAATAAGCTAGCTTCACATATGTAGCAAGTCTTTCATGAAGTACATCATCTGTCTGCTCCGAAGTATTTGTGCGGGTGCGTGCATTGCCATGCCAAAAAGCATCGAACGCTAAGTTCTTCGCCTAGACAACACTTCGGCGCACCGGTGCTCAGCACCATCAACAATATCATAGAAATTTGTTGAAGCGAACCAACATCCACACGTGAGCGTGCCGTGACAACGGCATAAGACGACTATGGGACTGTACCGATGACTTATTGGTGGCGGCGCCAAGGCCGCACGACTTTTGAGTGCGAGGAGCTGCCCAGGAAGCCAACAAAAAAACTTGAGGAAGAGTTTGTAGAAAAAATACGCTGATGGGGTCAGCCAGCGCAAAACCGAGCTGCTCCCGTTGTACTACGAGACCTTCTTCTTTCAACTATGGTCAGGGCTCCGCGTTCCACAATTAAGAGAGAGTCCAACATCTTGGATGATTGTGCTCGTCGCTGCCATGATGTGTCCAACGTCTCCACATCCATCTCGCTCGCACTCGTAATGGCATGCCTTCACAGTACGTTGAGATCATAACCGCTATTCTCAAAGGTTGAGATTTCTAATCTTATATCCACACAAGACTTGACCATGCATTCAACTTCTGGAAAGTAGGATAAGTGATGACAAGGGTTGGACACCACGATTGACATCGAGGACATGCGGGGTCCTCGGCAATCTTATTAGGACTAGGGGTGTGCATGATTTTTTTTAACCTTGCAACACACGGGCATGTTTGCTAGTAATAATTAATGAATAGATGGTGGAACATATTAAATTGGAACATCAGAGGCATCAAACGATCCTAATAAATTGCTTGCTTTGTCTAATAGAATTGCTGAAGCAGATTGCTCTAGCATCACTATACAGGAGACCAAAAGAGAAGTCTTTGATAGCTCTTTTATACATAATTTCTGTCCTAGGAAACTAAACAAGTTTGACTACCTCCCTTCCGTAGGAGCAACTTGAGGTTTACTCATAGTATGGAATGATCAACTTTTCTCAGCAATGGCCATATACAAAAATGATTTTTCTATGACAATTGAAGTCACATCTAAGCACACAGGTGAACATTGGATATTGACCAACATTTACGACCCTTGCTAGACAGACAACAAAACCATTTTCTTAAAATGGTTCAAAAATTTGCATATGGGTGATGGGGCTACCTGGCTCGTTCTTGGAGATTTTAATTATGTGAGATACCCCAACAACATAAATAAAGATGGAGGAAATTTACATGACATGTTTCTCTTTAATGAGGCAATCAGTAAACTGGCACTTGCTGAGATTCCTTTGAAAGACAGGAAATTAACTTGGAGCAACATGCAGGAGACTCCTCTTTTGGAGAAACTAGACTAGTTTTTTATCTGAAGCTTGGACTATTACCTATCCAAACACTTTGGTCATCCCTTTGGCCAAGACTACTTCAGACCATGTTTCTTGTGTGGTATAAATTGGCACCTCCATTCCTAAGTCTAGAATCTTAGGATTTGAAATTTATTGGCTAAAATACCCACAATTCAAGAGGTTTTCAAATCTATACGGGAACAATAAATAGATGAGCAAGATAGCGTCAAACTTATCTGGGCCGAAAATATTTCAGATCTTAAGAAGATTGTGGAAAAGACCACTTACGTTATTTTACTATGGAACAATATTGAGGAATTCAGAAGTCTTACCACTGAGGAGCAGCAAAGCAGAATCACTTTGAAAGCCCACCTGGAAAAATGTTTGCACTCATAGAAAATATATTGGAAGAAAAGAGCTACTATCATAACTATTAAGTCTCGAGAGGCCAACACAAAATTTATTCAAGCAAAGGCTACTATCAAATAATGAAACAAAGACATTGCCATTCTGAGAGATGAGATTTATGTTGAACACAATGATCATCATGCAAAGGCTGCCATCCTCTATAGATCCTTCAAACAAAGATTAGGACAGTCCAGTAATATTGAAAATCCATTGCAGCTCCAAACCTTGCTCCAACACAATGATTTCTTGCATGATCTGGAATCCCCTTTCACGAAAGAAGAGATTGAAAATGTGGTAAAGAATTTACCCAGTGACAAAGCACCAGGACCTGATGGCTTCAATGTTGCCTTTCTGAAATTTTGCTGGGAGATTGTAGCCCGGGACTTTTATAATCTAATTGATGTTTTTTATGAGGGTAAAGTGAACTTACAAAGTATAAACTATTCTTTCATCACATTGATCCCTAAAATGGGCTCTGCTTTATATCCAGGTGATTTCAGACCCATTTCCCTCCTCAATTGCACAATTAAGATCATCACTAAGCTTCTAGCCAACAGATTCCAAAGGTGTATCCTCAGGATCATACACAAAAATCGAAATGGATTTATAAATGAGAGATGCATAGAAGATTGCCTGGCTTGGCCATGCAAATAGCTTCATCAATACCACCACTCAAAGGAAAACATTGTGTTCCTTAAATTGGATTTCAAGAAAGCTTTCGACATGCTGAATCATGATACCATATTTTAAGTTATGCAAGGTAAATGATTTGGTACTAGATGGATACAATGCATCAAATGGATTTATAAAACTGGTTACTCTGTTGTTCTGCTTAATGGTGTGCGAGGCAAGCAATTATTATGCAAGCAAGGGGTTAGGCAAGGAGATCCACTTTCACCTCTGATCTTTGTGGTAGCTACTAATCTGTTATAATCAATGCTGAAGGCAACTATGCACGCTGACATGATCAAGCCTCTAGTTCATCGTACCACTAGCCCTAACTTCCCCATTATACAATATGAAAATGATACTATCTTTGTACTGACAGCAGAACCAACTCAATTGATGCATGTCAAGAATCTACTCCTCCACTATGCAGCTTTTACTAGTACAAAGGTCAAGTACTCTAAATCAACCATGGTAGCCATCAACACTCCACACAATATTATGCAGAATCTTTCAACTCTTTTGGACTACAAAATTGGAAAACTACCTCTCAATTACCTGGGGTTAACACTCAGTCTTGCAATACCAAGAGCACAAGACTACACTCCCTTACTCAAAAGGAATGCTAATAGACTCACTGGTTGTGCTACAATTTTATCAACAGGACATAAGTTGACACTACTAAAATCGGTGTTTGCAAGTCTTCAAATCTTTTTCATATGCACTTTGTTAATGCCAAAATCAGCGATTCACCAAATCAATCTCCTTCTCAAGCACTATTTATGGGGGGAAATATGGCTTTGGTCAAAAGGGCATGCCTATGATTGCCTGGGAGGAAGTTTGCCTCCCAAACCCATGGTGGTCTTGGGATACTTGATATCACCACTCATAATCAAGCCCTACAGATGAAATTAATCCACAAGTTCCTTAACAGAGAAGAGACTATTAGGAAACGTTGCATGGAAAACAAAAAAAATCTATGCACACGCAATGATCTATCCATGTAGATGCATAGCAACGAGGGGGAGAGTGTGTCTACGTACCCTCGTAGACCGTAAGCGGAAGAGTTTCACAACGCGGTTGATGTAGATGAATTTCTTCGTGCTTCAACCGATCAAGTACCAAATGCACGGCACCTCCGTGTTTTGCACACATTCAGCTCAGTGACATCCCTTCCCATCTTGATCTAGCAAGACGTTGAGGTATTAGATGAGTTCCGTCAGCACGATGGTCGTGGTGAAGTGATCTCCACATGGCTTCGCCTAAGCACTATGAAAATATGATTGGGGGAGTAAATGATGGACGGGGCCGCCTCACACGGCTAAGACAATGTTGTGTCTTGTTGTGGCGCCCCCTCCCCACATATATATAGGTGGGAGGGAGGGAGAAGCAGCCATAAGATGCGCCCAAGTAGAAGGAATCCTACTTGGAGTCCCTCCCAAGCCACCCCCGCCCTGCCATATATAACCGAGTGGGAAGAAAAATGAGGGAGAGGGAAGGAAGTGGGAATCCTAATACACACTTTCCTTTGCCTTCCCCTATTTCCTTCTCATCCTAGGCCGTCCTGCTATGGGGGAGGCAAACCAGCCCCTCGTGGCTGGTGTGTTCCCTCTCTTGGCCCATAGGGCCCATAACATTTGTCGTGGGTACCTGAAACACCTTCCGGTGACCCGATAACTACTGATACCCTTCGAAACACTTCTGGTGTCCAAATACCATCATGCTCTATATCAATCTTTACCTCTCGACAATTTCAAGACTCCTCGTCATGACCATGATCTCATCCGGGACTCTGAACAACATTCGGTCATCAAATCACATAACTCATATAACATTATATCGTCGACGAACGTTAAGCATGAGGACCCTACGGGTTCGAGAACTATGTAGACATGACCAAGACACCTCTCCGGTCAATAAACAATAGAGGAACCTGGATCCTCATATTGGCTCCTACAAATTCTATGAAGATCATTATCGGTTGAACCGTTATGCATATACAATTTCCTTTGTCCATCGGTATGTTACTTGCCCGAGATTGCATCGTCGGTATCACTATACCTAATTCAATCTCGTTACCAGCAAGTCTCTTTACTCGTTATGTAATACATCATCTTGTGACTAACTCATTAGTCATTTGCTTGCAAGGCTTATTATGATGTGTATTACCGAGAGGGCCTAGAGATACCTCTCTAATACTCGGAGTGAAAAATCCTAATCTCGATTCATGCCAACCCAACAAAACACCCTCGGGTATACCTGTAGAGCATCTTTATAATCACCCAGTTACGTTGTGACGTTTGATAACACAGAAGGCATTCCTCTGGTATTCGGGAGTTGCATGATCTCATAGTTAAAGGAATATGTATTTGACATACATGAAAGCAATAGCAATAAACTGTATGATCAAATGCTAAGCTAAAGGATGGGTCTTGTCCATCACATCATTCTCATAAGAATGTGATCCCGTTATCAAATGGAAACTCATGACCATGGTTATGAAATCTTAACCATCTTTGATTAACGAGCTAGTCTAGTACAGGCTTACTAGGGACACGGTATTTATTTATCTACTCACTTGTATTTAGGATTCCAGCCAATACAATTCTAGCATGAATAATAAACCTTTATCATGAGTATGGAAATATAATAATAACCATTTTATTATTGCCTCCAGGGCATATTTCCATCGGGCGCACCCTAGGTCACCATCATATGGGAGACATATTACTCTGTTAATCCGCCAAATGACAGAGCTGTGGGTTCCTTCGGTGAAGATATGTGATCAAACTTCTACACACTTACAAAGAACATGATAGATGCCACCCAGGTAGTGCCAATACAATCATATTTTGGTCTAACAATTGGAAGGATCACAACCTCAACCATTCCTATCCTGAGCTTTACTCCTTCTGTATAAATTAAGATTGCTCCCTTAAACAAGTCATGGGTCTCAATAATCTTGAGGACCTCTTCCACATACCCCTATCCACCTAGGCACAAAAGAAGTTTCTGCTTCTCAAGGACACTATGCAAGCCTTCTCTAGCTAGAAAAATAAAGATGTCTAGAGATACCACTGGAGCTATAGGATCAAAGTATTTCTAGAGGGGGGTGATTAGACTACTTGGCCAGATAAAAATATTCCTTTTTCCAAATTTTAGTCGTTGGTGGATTTAAGCAATTTGCACAAGTCAAGCAATCAAACTACACATACAATTCTATGTGTATAGCAGCAAAATGTAGAACATTGCATATGAAGGTATAAGGAAGGGTTTGGAGAAGGCAAACACAATGGAGACACGAAGATTTTTGGCGTGGTCCCGATAGGTGGTGCTATCGTACGTCCACGTTGATGGAGACTTCAACCCGTGAAGGGTAACGACTACGAGACTCCATGGAGGGATCCATCCACGAATAAGCAAACTTGTCTATCCCACCATGGACATCGCACATGAAGGACTTGCCCCATTTGGGTAGGTCTTCATGAAGTAGACGATCTCCTTGCCCTTACAAACTTCTTGGTTCAATTCCACATCATGTCGGAGGCTGTCAAGTGACACCTAACCAATCTACGAGACACTGATGGTGTCTTGGACTAGGGAGTACATATCACATTGGAAACTGACCAGGTGGATCAGCCGAGGACCCCCATAGCGGTTCACTAATGGGCCAGTTTGGGCAGCCCATAACGAATACAGGGAAGAGTCCACAAGACTTGGTGCCTAGCTTAAGACCACCTACTACGAAATATGTCAGATATAGAATGGACATTATTCATGTAGCGCTGCAGCTCCGATCGGTTGTTACTTGGTGCATGGGCAAAAAATACTAATATGCCCGTTTGCAGCAATATCTAATTATCCCATCGCTTCTACCTTCAATATGTGATGCTTTGAGAGATCGAAATCCATGGAGCAATATCTAATTATCCCATGTGAAGAAGTCCACTCGAAGGCCATTTCACCTCAGGCTTCTACGCCTAACTACGTGAACAGAAAAATTGGGCTCTGTTTTTCTAAGTGACCTATGTGGTATATATTGATTTTGACATAATATTTTCTGCCTATATGCATGGTTTTTTTGCGTAGATTTTCTACACAACATGCTTTGTTAGTCGACGTGCTGGTCCGGCCGGCGCCACACCCGTAGTGTTAGAAAGTAAGACGAGAGAGACCATAGACATGAATATAAAATGAAGGGTTGTCTTTATTGATGATTGAGTACAAGTATATATATCCCCGAGGGGATACGTCCAACAGACGCGATGGTCTAGAGAGAAACGAGCGAACAGTCGTGTCCCTCGTACATGGCAGTTAGGGATAATGAAGATTCTCGATAATTAACTCATGGGTTAATTAAACTCAACACTCACCCTAATCTAAGCTATCCTTGTAGACATCATCATCTTAAATAAAAGCTCCTCAAAAACCCTGTGGGGAAAATGTGAGGAGTATAGTGTTTGATATGTTGCTAAAACTCCTACAAACCCAGTGGGAAAAATAAGGAGAAAATGATGCAACATATAATGGTTACTGTCTATTTTAACTCAACACGAGAAAACCCATAGAGTTCAGAGGACAATAAATATATCGTATATACTTTCCTAAAATCCCGGTGGGGAAAACTGAAAGTATGATATATGATCTCATGTTGATATTACCTCATAAAAAAACTGTATGAGAACCTGTAAAGTAAACTCATCAAGGGAAAAAGAGTATAATATGATGCATTGAACAGTAACAACTCAGGAAGATACTCCTCCCGATCCTTGCAAAATTCGAAGCCGTCATCTACCAATTCCATGAACACATTTCTGGAACATAGAAGTTGGTAGAGACCCGATGAACAAATCAGTCACATGATTTGACTTGCAAGATATGCAATATAGTGATATTGCTTATTATGTAACCTGTTTGCATCCGGGCAACACAAGAAACATTATCGTTGAGATAATGGTTGGTGGATGTAGCCATGAGGTCTGTTTCGAAGACACTCCATGAGAGGGCTACCACACATAGTAGGAACACTAAGCTTGTCAACGATCTGACATAGTGGGGATCTGATCGATGTACCCAATGATATCGGTGTTCACATTTCTGTCAGACTGAAAAACCATGACAAGATGTTTGATGCCTTGGAGATATCAACAGATATTCTTGGGTACCAACCAATTGTGTTTGGTAGATCCAATGGCATTACAGAACGTTGAGTCCCAATATTTCATTTCCATCATCTCTTGGTCTAAATAGATCTTTCTCACGTCTAGAGAATGAACCATCATGAGAGTTATGGATGGATAAGATTTGTTCACAATGAGTTTCTCCAATATATTATGGATATAGGCAACATAGTATACCATAATGTATGAATGAAGGTGCTCAATTTGTAGTATCGAGCGGTATTTTGGTTTACCCAAATCCTTCATTTTAAACTCCGTCATTTAGATGATTACATGTGCCGTCATTGCAGACACACAAACATGGATAATCATCATTGTAGGAGTAATCCTTGTGAAAAAGGAACTCATTACGTCGGTTGTACCAAATGTACCGACAATAATAATAAGTCATATGGTGACTTATTGATTTTACACAATGTATGTTGCGTATTGCATTTCGATTTAGAAGTGAGATTCCATCGGGAATCAACCATATATGTCTGAATCTAGTGATCCACATGGATATGCGATCACTACATCTATCAACTGCAGAAATAGATGATTTTGTACTGCCAATGATATAATTAATCGGAAAGAAATTCCACCTTTGGAGAATAGTTGGGTATCTGCGTGAACCCTTGTGCTACAATACTTGCTCTTTGTTTCACCGCCTCGTTGTTCTCAATTCTGTTTCCAGAAGAAAACTACTGTAGGTATTACTTATGAATACCTTCCCATTATTGAGCAAGATCATTTCTACCTAGATTATACCCTTTGCTTGAGTTCAGTCCGAGTGTTGATCACACTTTGCCATGGCCATGGTCTTTGGATCTGAATCACTTGAAAGGTTTTTTCAATCTAGTTGAGAAATTTATGTCGACAATTGTAGACTTTCATTTATATGTTTCTCCAGAATCTATATACCAATATATAGTTGATGGAAATATTGTTCCCCATGGTGACCGCTCGCGATTTCCCAATGCGATTGAGTCGGGTATTCCGATGTCCCGGTCATTGTGTGCACTATGACCTGGTTGGTGGAGGTTTTCCATCCACTGGGTTTATACTACCCATTAAGTGTCTGTCAACATAAAGTTGACATGCATTTACTGATTCAGAGGCCTTGATATCCTTGCTTGCAAGAAGCTGAATCCTGATGTACTATTGCCGTACTTCTCCCTCTATTGCTTTGAACGGGGAGTTGAGTGGTTTTAGTTGGTACCTCCACTCTTTCTGACATATTTTTGCAGGATTGTAGGATTGTGTGACACCTTTATAGCCAGTAAATGAATTTGGCAGGTTATTTGCAATGTGATGCAAATCTTCTGAACGCATGGTTCAGATCTTTGAGTACGTGGATTTGAGGTAGAAATGTGTGGAACATTCCACTAATTTCCTGGCATTCTTTATGGTACTTGAAATCCCCCCCTAATGACTGGAAATGATCCTCATTGAATCAACATACTGGCCTTGAATAACTCCCCATGTGAGGGGCTTGAGGTATTGACGGTAATACAGTTATTCCTCACATAGATCCCAACTATATGTCGAGGGGCCAATGATGTATGTCGGGTGGTGATATCGGTATGCAACTGAAGTACTGCAGATGGGAAATACTTGGTAGATTTCCACATATTAAAGATAGAGGGGAATAATATATGCAGTTTGGTCATGAGTGTGTAAGACTACATGACTCCAATGTAAAGTTGGCAATTTGCAATTTAATATAAAGATCATGCAATGAGCTCAATTCTTTGGATGGGATTCTACCAAACCATTTTGAGTCTAGACATTAAGACAAATTGCTAAACTTCAATCCGAGAGCCATAAAGGAGGCACTCAAGGAGAATTCTGCAATGTTGTCGATCCGATTTGCTTGAAATTGATGTCCGGATAAAGCCAATGGTTTCGTGTGAATAAAGCACACATTTAAGACCATCATGTAGATATGTCTTTTAGAACCATGGAATACCTGAATAGTCTAGTCAATGGATGGGAAGATCCACTTACCTCAACTTGATGCATTCAAGGAGTTTGAGTGGTTCAGGGTAGACTTTAAGGTGTGCGGGCCTTAAAATTATCTTTCCTGTGTCACTTGTAGTGCACATAAAATCCAAATGTTGTTAGAATTTAGCATCACAATAATCATAAACTATTGGAATTGCTGATAGTTTCAGTTTCAACCCAATGTCTCGATGACCAAGGCGAGAGTGCCAAGTTTGTCATGTACAAGACAATCTAGAAAACTATCTCATACGCAACATGTGCTATGGTTTTTGTAGTATGTGTAGTACAACCATGATGATACAAAGAGAATGTGCTTGCCATATCCGTTGCATATGGTAAAGAGAAGATATTCCTCTTTGTTGTCATCATAAGTTTCACTATGGAAACTATTTTGACGGAACCTCTATAGTTTAGTAGGGTATGAGTTAAACCCGGAAGCAATAAAGCATCCTGATGTTACTCCAGTACCTACAGGGACAGTAAATATGACTCGAGTTGAGCCAACAAATACCTCATCGCGTCTAGCGATGTTAAAATATCTCCTTTCTCTCAACGAGAGTGGAAACATTTAACTTCCCTGAGTATAGAGTTCGTGGTGCATATGTCCACATGGCACAAATCATCTTTCGTCATTTTGACCTCGTAGAAATCTATATATAGACATGAAGATTTTCAATATGAAAAACACTGTCAGATATATAGAATACATACAAATGTATTTGTACCAAAGTGCTGATATAGTATATTGTGATATGCAATTTATGATAACAACAATAATCATTTTCTTATTAGAACATCATAAATGGACATAAAAAAAGATCACTGAGGAGACTAAGGGACTAAATGTATAGTCTCCAAATATGTCGGTTGATGCATATTCAACCATCATGCTCTCCATGCTCATAGGGTCTCGTGATAGTTTGTTGGTGTCAGGTTGAGGGTTTGAAGTGAGTTTCAAACCATTACCATTGAGTTCCATTGCGTCCCAGTGGCGTGGCTTGGATTGCACATGATATCTCATGGGATTCAAGACTGATCTTGATGTCCATGACCCGCTTAAGTAAGTTGTGGCCATTAAGGGCAAGTGCCTCAAATTGTTAGCCATCGAATACTTATAGGGGCAAGCCAGAGATAATTAATTTACAAAAAGTAAATTAAAAACCATCATGGTTTTGTAATAAGAATGATTTTTTTGACTCAAGTGTATAACTTGAAAATGCTCAACCTCAATTGTGGGAACATAACACAATGAAGATCATACAGATCTCACAGTAATAGAGATAGTCTGCACATGAGCATGCAGTAGATCAAACTCATTACCTTGTGTTTTTCTAATATAATGAGGGAGAAATCAATCTCCACCGCTGTGACATGTTCATGATGAATGGCAATGTGGTAAACACATAGAACATATCATCTCCGGTGAAAAACCGGTAATTTATTTATATTACAGATTGTGTAATACAAATACATCTTTAATGTTGCAAAATTAATAGATTTTAAGAAAGGTGGCTTGAAATCATTAGTGTCCATCTCAAATTGGTAAGGATGACACCTTGAATTTTGCATATGTATTTGCAAGAAATTGAAAATCTCAATTGCAAATAGACGTATTAATCTCGACATGTGGTGAGCATGGAAAATATATAAATCATAGAAATATTCCAGAATACCTCGTACTCAATGGAGAAAACAATATTGCAGAGGTTTTGAATTTATCTTTGCAAGAGATAAAAAATCTTAATTACAAATAGACATATAAATCAATGGATTTGAGGCATCCCAGTCGTGAGAGCCAAATCGTGAGGCGAGCCGCCGCATCTCAAAGGATGCAGGCCATGGTCGCCTCCAGTTCGGGAGCTTGCGACGGCCTTGCCTGCCTTCCGGGGAAAACCGGGTTGGGAGTCGACAAGGATTGACTTCAACGCTACGGACTAAAAAGCGCAGTTGGATGCGCCCACGTCCGGAGGCAGACACCGCTCGAAGGCTCATGCATAAACAACAATGAGCCTGAGGGCACACATCCAGGTTACGAACATTATAACGTGAAATCAAAACAATCATTAGATTGTCCTGCTCTTTTCGTTAATCTGGAGGGTTAATCCGTTAAGAAAAAACTTATTCGCGAATAACAAGAAATAGAAAGACTGCAATGGAAATACCCATAAAGGATAAGGTTTTCATGTAGTACTATCCATCCCGTCAGATTCCCATGGGGAAAATTGTAACCGCCGCAGAGCATTGCCGGCTTGCCGCGCTGGTCATCGCTGCATGAGCGTTGCGCTGCCGCCAGACATCGCTGGCCGAACGCATTCGCTGCTGGAGGTTGCACCGTCCATGGCTGCCTTGCTCGATGAAAAACGAGCCGCTGGACAGAGCTGTGCTCGACGCCATGGCGAGGCCATGCGCTCGTCGCCTGGGAAACCAGGCCGATGGCTGGAGAAGTGCGTGCCACCATGGATCCCATCGCCTTGGGGTGAGGCAGTCACGCGGATGTGACGCCCATGGTCGCGCCATGGACTGATAGCTGCCTCAGCCGCCACAGAAGCACACGGGCGCCGCGGGGTGCGCCACGTGCCGGGAAGTACACCGCCGATGCGGTTTCCATCACGGACCTGCACGCAAGGTGCATCCAGGGCATGCGTCACCGTCGTGCCGCGTCCGGGCCAGGGCATCCGCCGGCTTGGATTGGAACAGTCCGGCTGAAGGATGTGGACGCTTGTGGAGCCGCTCCCTGAGGAGCCTGGCCGAGGGCCGCGTCGCCGGTGCGGTAGAGATGCAGACCGAGGGCGTCGACTTCCGCTTTGCCGTGGCACATGGAAATATGCCGAGCGTGGCCGCGATACACGCCTCTTTGGCCGTTGGCCGCAGGGAGCCGCCTACGCGTAGGGCCAAGCCGTGCACAGAGTACAGCCGTCGCTAGCCGGGCAGAAGGGCGCGAGGCGCGGCCAGGCGGCGGCTGGGAGGAGCGCGGGGACGCGCGGCCATGGGAGGAGCTCTCTCGACCAAATCGCTCTTGCACGAGCGTGCTGATAACGTGTTAGAAAGTAAAACGAAAGATACCATAGACAAGAATGTAAAATGAAGGTTTATCTTTTTTTTTTGAACATAGACGTCAGGGACGTCCGGCTTTAAATTAATAAAGCCCACACAGGCAGCGTATAGAACATACCATCGAGACCTCGAATACAGATAAGTTTTGGGACCAACGCACTACACCAAAAGGGTCGTCGGGAGCATAAGTGTAATACATGGCTAGACAGCCAAGAAACGAGCGCGCATGCTCGGCAATGACACAACCAAAAGATGCCAACCATCCATATGGAGCATCAGAGGCGGGCGACGATGCTCGGGAAGACGCGTAGACCGCTCGAAGACACGCGAGAGCTTGGCGATGAAGATCACAGTCCTGGACTCTTCCCAGCGGTGCCCACAGCTGCAAGAACACGATACATTTGAAGAGAATATCAGCCGGGTGGGAGGGGAAAACACCCTTAATAGAAAACTTGTTGCGAATCTGCCACAGAGCCCACAAAAGAGCCGCCGCGCATGTCCACATGACACGACGCGCTGTCCCTGAACCAAAGACAGCAAGTTAACAAGCGTGCACGTGAGCGTGGATCCCAATCCATGCCTGCGGCTTCGCGAACCGCGCTCCAGGCGAAACGCGCCAAAGGGCAGCGTAAAAAAGCGTGGCTGGCGTCTTCCGGAGTTGCACATAGCGCACACGGCCCTGAAGCCGGACCATTGCGCTTGGCGGTGTTGATTGAAGTAGGGAGACGATCTTGACAAAGTTGCCATAGAAAGACTATAACTTTGAGAGGGATCCGAGCCTTCCAAAGACCCGCAGCGGCCAAGGGCCCAGCCCCTCGTGTAAGCGTCCGATACATAGATTTGACTGTGAATTTGCCAGAAGCAGAGAGGGTCCAAGACACTGTGTCCTCGGCGGGAGTTAAAACGACCTCTGAAATCAAAGCCCGAAGGCGATCCCAATCCGCCAATTCAGGTTCTGAAAGCTCCCGCCTAAAGTAGATGGCGGGAGGAGAGGTGCTTAGGGCGGAGGAAACAAGTTGATTTGGTTCCACCGCGATGACATAGAGTTGGCTAAACTCTGACCAAAGGGGTTGTTGGCAGATCCACACATCATGCCAAAAACGAGTCGATCGACCATTATTAACCGAGAACTTTGCGCCCCTGGCAAAGAACGGTTTGAGGGATAGGATGGAATTCCAGAAAGGGGATCCTCGAGGTAGAGCCTCAAAAAAATTCCCATTTGGGAAATATTTTGCCCATAGCAGTTCCATCCAAAGGCCATCCCCCCCC
>LR738712.1:223970960-224062735 GCA_902687465.1 Secale cereale
CCCCCCCCCCCCCCCCGGGACAGCTTCCAGATCCATTTACACATGAGTGCAATGTTCATCAGTTTAGAGTTGATGATCCCGAGGCCCCCCTGGGCCTTAGGTCTACACACTGCCTACCATTTCACCATGTGGTATTTTCGTTTCGAGCCCGCTCCCTCACAAAGGAAACGAGACCGCGGAGTGTCCATCTTGGTGTGCACTCCATCAGCCAACATGAAGAGGCCCATAGCAAACATTGGTAGAGACGATAGACTAGAGTTAGTTAGGATCAGTCTTGCCCCTGAAGACATGAAGCGACCCCTCCACGGGCAAACCCTGCCCGCCACCTTTGTACACAGAGGTTCCCAATCGGAGATCGAGCATTTCTTCTCGGCAATAGGGAGACCTAAGTACGTAAAAGGTAGTTTTCCAAGTTTGCAATTTAGCAAATTGGCTACTCTGAGGCTTTCGGCTGCATCCATCCCTATGGAAATAACTTCACATTTGTGGAAGTTGATTTTGAGACCTGACATAAGTTCAAAGCAAAGGAGGATAGCCTTGACCGTTGATATACTATGCTGGTCCGGTTCAAACAGCAACAACGTGTCATCTGCGTATTGTAGGTGTGAAACCTCCGCTGGGATCAAGTGCTCCACCACTCCCTTGATATGGCCAGCGGTGCGAGCTTTGTCTAGCATGGCTCCGAGAGCATCTGCCACAAAGTTAAACAACAACGGCGAGGCCGGGTCCCCTTGACAAAGCCCCCGTTTGTTGCGAAAGAAATTCCCTACTTCTCCATTGACGGCAATCGCTGTTTGGCCCCCCGAGACTAGTTGCATCAAGCGGTGGACCCAAACTGATGAGAAGCCTCTATCCCGTAGGATTTGACGGAGGAACTCCCAGTTCACTCGATCATAGGCCTTCTCAAAGTCTAGTTTCAGAAGAATAGCCATTTGTCGCGCTGTTTTAAGTGAGTGCACAATCTCCTGGAGGACTAGCGGTCCTTCCAGAATGTTACGACCACGAATAAAGGCCGTCTGGTTCCTACTAATAATACAATGAGCAATAGGAGACAAGCGAGTGGAACATGCCTTTGAACAGATTTTAAACGGAACATTAATAAGCGCAATGGGGTGAAAGAGACGAATGCTGTCAGCACCCGACACTTTGGGGATCAGGGACGGGACCCCAAAATTAAGGCGAGAAATATCTACACTACCGCGCATAAAGCCATTGCAAACATCGAAAATTGGCCCCTTAAGGACTCGCCAAAAGCGTTTGAACATTGCCACTGGCCACCCATCTGGGCCTGGCGCAGTGTCAGATTTCGTCCCTAAGGCCGCGCGTCGATTTCCTCGGGGAGGAAGGCCAGCCCTAGACCCTCGTTCTCTTCGTCCGAGACCCGCAACGCGGGGTTCCACACATCTACCCGTAGCCGACCGCGAGACTCCTCCCTAGAGCCCATCAGCTAGATGTAGAAGTCATATATATGACGCACAATGTCCTGTTGACGCAATAGAAGCCCCTGCTCGGATTGCGGCCTAAGGATGGCACACTTCCGACGACGATCGCCAGTACTCCTCCACTGCCCTGAGGAGAGACTCAACCTGGGCTTCCACCTCATAGCGTCGTGCCTAGTCCTGCTCCGAAAAGCCTTGTGTGTCAGTGATCGAGTCCATGCGAGCGAGCTCCACTGTCCGCTGTACTCGGAGCAGATTATCTTCACGGCCCTGGATGGCCCCCCAGCCTTTTAGAGCCGCGCGCATTGCTGCCCCTGCAGCAATCCAAAACTCCATCCGCTCGCGCGTGTGGCCGATCCGGGACACACTTAGCTCCCACTTGGATAGGAAGATTTGGTCAAAATCTTGGCACTCAAACCATGCTGTTTCAAAGAAGAAACGTGGGCTGCGTTTGAGCCTGTCCTCCCCTGAGGATAGGATTAAGGGTATGTGGTCCGACCCTATCTTTGTTTCGGCATGCAAAGCGCACAAAGGGAAGAGCATTTCCCACTCAGCAGACATGAAAACCCTATCCAGCAGAGACTGCACCGGCGTGAGCTGTTTGTTGGTCCATGTGTAACGCGCACCTACACGAGCCACTTCCCTAAGTTCCATAGACGCGATCGCGTTGTTAAACAGAGACACCCTTGTCGAGTTGATGATTCCGTTCTTATTATCCGCTCCGGAGCGAATAAGATTGAAATCGCCCCCACAAGCGTTGGCATATTGCTCGCACGCAACGTGGTCACTTTGTGATGAAGTTCCATCAAGAACTCTTGGGAGCGCGAGTGGTCGATCGGCCGCCCCATACCCCACTATGACCTCCCACTCGCGAAGAGCCACGCGACGGCGCACGTGAGACGATAGAAAGAACTTGCCAGCATCCCATGCCACCACTTCGCAGCAGTCAAGGCTAATGCCCAGCAGTAAGCCGCCTGAATGACCCTCCGCAGGAACCCAATGCCATGAGAAACGTTCAAGCGGGTCGACAGCAAGCAAATCTCTATGAGTAAAATCTGCCTTGATTGTTTCCTGCACGCCAACCACATCTATTGCTTCCGCTCTCATAAACTCTTTCAGCTGGATCCGCCTCCCAGCGTGGCCGAAACCACGAATATTCCAAAAGATGAACCATATCAAATAATTCGATTACGTAGGCGAATACCGCGGGTATTAACCACTTTGGCCACGCGCCGTGTCTTAACTTTATATGCATCAGTTTCAGGATATCGCTTGGTGTGCTCCGAGGAGTCCTCAGCAAAACGTTCCAGGATATCGCTTTATATGCATCAGTTTCAAATTGTGTCTTCGATCAATAGTTGGGTTGCCTTGCTCCTGTGCCTCCTACATTCTGCATTATTCGGCTTGGTGTGCAAAGAGAGAAGCACTGGGATTGTACTTTCGATTTAACTGGTCAAGTATCTTAGCGGAGAAAGTCAAAAATTGACTGTCACAGTGAGTGCAAACTGGTCAGCGATCCGGTGACTCCGTCAAACTATAGATCGATACGGGTTACCCCATGGGCCTTTCATAAAATTGTCCAAAGTGTTAATGTCTTGACCTCGGCTGACGTCGAACACTAACCGGGGCTCGTAACTGGCCTCCCAACTTTAAACTCCTATGCCTAAGTGAAATTTATAAAGCATGCATATCTTATTGCCTCGTTTCCACTAACACAACCACCTCTCGGAACCGAGCCGTTGATACGTCTCCGTCGTATCTATAATTTTTGATTGTTCCATGCCAATATTCAGCAACTTTCATATACTTTTGGCAACGTTTTATACTATTTTCTGGGACTAACATATTGATCCAGTGCCTAGTCCCAGTTCCTGTTTGTTGAGTCCAAATGGTATAGACATGGACGGAGATTTTTTTGGAATATATGTGAATTTTGGGAAGCGAAACTAACACGAGACGATGCCTGAGTGGGCCACGAGGGTGGGGGGGGGGGGCGCCCCCTGCCCAGGGCGCGCCCTGCGCCCTCGTGGGCACACCGTAAGGTGGTTGACGCCCTTCTTTCGCCGCAAGAAAGCTAATTTCCGGATAAAAATCGTGTCAAAAGATGAGGCCAATCAGAGTTATGGATCTCCGGGAATTAAAGAAACGGTGAAGGGGCAGAATCTGGGAACGCAGAAACAGAGAGAGACAGAGAGACAGATCCAATCTCGGAGGGGCTCTCGCCCCTCCGCCACCATGGAGGCCATGAACCAGAGGGGAAACCCTTCTCCCACCTAGGGAGAAGGACAAGGAAGAAGAAGAAGGAGGGGGGCTCTCTCCCCCTCGCTTCCGGTGGAACCGGAGTGCCATCGGGGCCATCATCGTGCGACGGCAATCTACACCAACACCTCCATCATCTTCACCAACATCTCCATCACCTTTCCCCATCTATCTACAGCGGTCCACCCTCCCGCAACCCGATGTACCCTCTACTTGAACATGGTGCTTTATGCTTCATATTATTATCCAATGATGTGTTGCCATCCTATGATGTCTGAGTAGATTTTCGTTGTCCTATCGGTGATTGGTGAATTGCTTTGATTGATTTAAATTGCTTGTGGTTATGTTGTCGTCCTTTGGTGCCCGTCATATGAGCACGCGCTCACACCATAGGGTTAGCTGTATGTTGATAGGACTACGTATTGGAGGGCAAGAGTGACAGAAACTTCAACCTAGCGTAGAAATTGATGCATACATGATTGAAGGGGGACCAATATATCTTAATGCTATGGTTGGGTTTTACCTTAATGAACGTTAGTAGTTTCGGATGCTTGATAATAGTTCCAATCATAAGTGTATAGAATTCCAAGCAAGGGATGACATGCTAGCAGTGGCCTCTCCCACATAAAACTTGCTATCGGTCTAGTAACATAGTCAATTGCTTAGGGGCAATTTCGCAACTCCTACCACCACTTTTCCACACTCGCTATCATTAAATTAGTTGTGTCCTTATCTTAACAGCCCCTAGTTTTATTAACGTGCTCTTTATATTCTTGCAAACCTATCCCACAAAAACTACAAGCTACTTCTAGTTTCATACTTGTTCTAGGGAAAGTAAACGTCAAGCGTGTGTAGAGTTGTATCGGTGGTCGATAGAACTTGAGGGAATATTTGTTATGCCTTTAGCTCCTCGTTGGGTTCGACACTCTTAATTATGGAAAGTGGCTACAACTAACCCCCTACACTTTTGGGTTATCAAGACCCTTTTCTGGCGCCGTTCCCGGGGAGCAATAGCGTGGGGGTGAATATTCTCGTTTGTGAATATTCTCACTAATTAGATTGTATTTGTTGTTCTAAGTTTTTTTCTATCTTTAGTTATGGGTAGGAAATGCAACATACCAAAAAAAATGGTGGTACCTGCTGAACCAATGGTTGAAGAACCACTCAAAATCTATCACACTCTTGAAGCTTTTTACTTGGATCATCTTCGATCCCTATGTGCTCGTGCTAAAATCCCAACTAGCTTAGTTGAGGGAAAATCTTTAGATGAGCATGCTTGTTATGTGCGACACCGCATATGTGAGAAAGGGAAACTTTTACTGGATCAAATTCATCATTTGCAATGCTATGCTTGGAATTTATGTGAAATATATGATTTTACTTGTTGTTCTGAATACCCTAAGAAACACCTTCCCTACCAATGTGAGTTTACTGATAATGGAATCGTATCTTCGTATCCTAAGGGTGTTGTAGTTACTATGATGTTCAAAAAATTGAAGAATTTGTTGCTTTTAAGGGTGCTTATGAAATTGCTTCTTTGAATGAAAAGTACGATGCTACTCTTTACAAATCTGAAATTTTTGCCATATTTAAATATTGTTATGATAATTATGCCTCTAATGCTTATGTTAAACCATATATTGAGGACTCCTCCGCTGTCCAAGAAGAGACTAATATTTTGCTGGAGTCTATTGAAGAGGAAATTGATGACACTTTGAACTCATTGGATGAAAAAGATGACGAGGAGAGCGAAGAACAAAAGGAGGAAGAGCAGATTAGCTACCCGTTCCCACCTTCTAATGAGAGTAACTCTTCAACTCATACATTGTTTAATTTCCCTTCGTGCTTACCGAAGGATGATTGCTATGATGATTGCTATGATCCTATTGATTCTTTTGAAATATCCCCTTTTGATGATGCTTGCTATGCTTGTGGCCAAGATGCCAATATGAATTATGCTTATGGAGATGAAATTGCTATAGTTCCTTATGTTAAACATGAGATTGTTGCTATTGCACCCACGCATGATAGTCCTATTATCTTTTTGAATTCTCAAAACTACACTATATCTGAGAAGTTTGCACTTATTAAGGATTATATTGATGGGTTGCCTTTTTCCATTACACATGATGATTTTGATCAATATAATATGCATGTGCTTGCTGCTCCTACTTGCAATTATTATGAGAGAGGAACTACATCTCCGCCTCTCTATGTTTCCAAAACGATAAAATTGCAAGAAACTGCTTATACTATGCATTGGCCTTTACTTGATGTGCATGAATTGTTCTTGTATGAAATGCCTATGCATAGGAAGAGAGTTAGACTTCGTTATTGCATGAAACATATCACTTTGTGCTCACTACTAAATGCCAAATCATTGCTAATTAAAATTGGCTTTGATATACCTTGGGATCCGGGTGGATCCATTACTCGAGCACTATATGCCTAGCTTAATAGCTTTAAAGAAAGCGCCGCCAAGGAGACAACCCGGAAGTTTTAGAGAGTCATTTATTTCTGTTGTTTGCTTTTATAAAGTTTAAAAACAAAAAAAATAAAGAGGGGAACATAAAACTTTTTCAAAAAGAAAAGTGAAAGTAAGAAGGACGAGCACCGTTGAAATGGGGGAGCTCCTTGAACTTTGTTCATGCCCATGGAAACTTTGCGAATCTTGAATTACAGAAAATTTTCATCAAAAATAATTATCCCCTTGTACAATTCCATTGTATTATAAGAATAATGTGCCAAGGTTTGCCTTTAGGATGTTTACAATGCTTGTTGGTTTGTGCGGTGCAGGACAGAAACTTTGGCTGTAGTGCGCGATTTTTCATTTTTTGCTGTAACGTCAAATGGTTCTGAAAATTTTTGCACTCTATTTATATACAAATTTTTGATTGTTCCTAATTTTGGCAGAATTTTTCAAGTATGATAAGTATGGTGAATGTTTAGATTATTACAGACTGTTCTGTTTTAGACAGATTCTGTTTTTGATGCATAGTTTGGTTGTTTTGATGAAACTATCAATTTCTATCAGTGGATTAAGCCATGGAATAGTTATATTACAGTAGCTACAATGCAAAAACAAAATATGAATTGGTTTTCAACAGTACTTAGAGTAGTGATTTGCTTTATTATACTAACGGATCTTACCGAGTTTTCTGTTGAAGTTTTGTGTGGATGAAGTGTTCGAAGATCGAGGAGGTCTCGATGCGAGGAGAAGAAGGAGAGGCAAGAGCTCAAGCTTGGGGATGCCCAAGGCACCCCAAGTAAATATCCAAGGAGACTCAAGCGTCTAAGCTTGGGGATGCCCCGGAAGGCATCCCCTCTTTCTTCAACAAGTATCGGTATGTTTTTGGATTCGTTTCATTCATATGATATGTGCAGATCTTGGAGTGTCTTTTGCATTTAGTTTTCACCTTTTCTTTTATGCACCATGCTGTTATGAGATAGTCCTTGGTTGATTTATAGAATGCTCTTTGCACTTCACTTATATCTTTTGAGTATGGCTTTATAGAATACTCCATGTGCTTCACTTACATCATTTGAAGTTTGGATTGCCTGTTTCTCTTCACATAGAAAACCGCCATTTGTAGAATGCTCTTTTGCTTCACTTATAATTGTTAGAGCATGGGCATAACTTTTGTAGAAAGAATCAAAACACTATTGCTTCACTTATATCTATTCAGAGAGTTGACAGGAATTGGTCATTCACATGGTTAGTCATAAAATCCTACATAAACTTTTAGATCGCTGAATATGATATGTTTGATTCCTTGCAATAGTTTTGCGATATAGAGGTGCTAATATGCGGGAGGAACTAGTGAATGATTATGGTTTATTAAAAATATTGGTGTTAAGGTTTGTGATTCCCGAAGCATGCACGTATGGTCTCCTAACTATGTAACCTAATTGGATCGCATTGTATTTTGATTGTTTATCTTTGCGTGAAGGTCGGGGGCGCGCGATGGTTAACTCCTACCAACCTCCCCCTAGGAGCATGCGTCTTAGTATCTTTACTTCGAGGGCTAATATATTCTTCACAATAAGTATGTGAGTTCTTTATGACTAATGTTGAGTCCATGGATTATACACACTCTCACCCTTCCACCATTGCTAGTCTCTCTTGTACCGCTCAACTTTCGCCGGTACCATACACCCACCATATACCTTCCTCAAAATAGCCACCATACCTACCTATTTTGGCATTTCCATAGCCATTCCGAGATATATTGCCATGTACCTCCACCATTCTGTTTATTATGACACGCACCATCATTGTCATATTACCTTGTATGATCGTAAGATAGCTAGCATGATGTTTCCATGGCTTGTCCGTTTTTTGAAGTCATTGCTACGCTAGATCATTGCACATCCTGGTACACCGCCAGAGGCATTCATATAGAGTCATATTTTTGTTCTAGTATCGAGTTGTAATATCGAGTTGTAAGTAAATAGAAGTGTGATGATCATCATTATTAGAGCATTGTCCCTTAAAAAAAAGGCCAAAAAAAATAAAAAAAGGAAAGGCCAAATAAAAAAAAGGAGAAAGGCCAAAAAAAAGGAAGAACCAAAAAAAAAGAAAAAAAAGAAAAAGAAAAAAGGGGGCAATGCTACTATCGTTTGCCACACTTGTCCTCTTCATGATAGAGAGTCTCCTATGTTGTCACTTTCATATACTAGTGGAAATTTTTCATTATAGATTTTGGCTTGTATATTCCAACAATGGGCTTCCTCAAATGCCCTAGGTCTTCATGAGCAAGCAAGTTGATGCACACCCACTAGTTTTCTTTGAGCTTTCATACACTTATAGCTCCAGTGCATCTGTTACATGGCAATCCCTACTCACTCACATTGATATCTATTGATGGGCATCTCCATAGCCCATTGATACGCCTAGTCGATGTGAGACTTTCTCCCTACTTTTGTCTACTACCACCTTCTATTCCACCCATAGTGCTGAGTCCATGGCTCACGCTCATGTATTGCGTGAAGAGTTGAAAAGATTTGAAAAAGTAAAGTATGAAAACAATTGCATGGGTGACACCGGGATGGGCATGAGGGATACGTTGTGTTAAGAAAAGGGAAGCATAAAAGACTATATGATTTTGTAGGGATAACGTTCTTCATCATTGATATATTGAAAGACATGATTGTTTGTTGGGATGCCCGAGTATTAAATTCTTCTACATCAAATGATAGACTATTTCTTTGAATCACTCGTGTCTTAATATTCATGCCATGATTAGATTACATGATCAAGATTATGCTAGGTAGAATTCCACATCAAAAATTATCTATTTTTTATCATTTACCTACTCAAGGACGAGGAGGAATTAAGCTTGGGGATGCTGATACGTCTCCGTCGTATCTATAATTTTTGATTGTTCCATGCCAATATTCTACAACTTTCATATACTTTTGGCAACTTTTTATACTATTTTTTGGGACTAACATATTGATCCAGTGCCCAGTGCCAGTTCATGTTGGTTGCATATTTTTTGTTTCGCAGAATATCCATATCAAACGGAGTCCAAACGGAATAAAAACGGACGGAGATTTTTTTTGGAATATATGTGAATTTTGGGAAGCGAAACTAACACGAGACGATGCCCGAGTGGGCCACGAGGGTGGGGGCGTGCCCTGGGCCCTCGTGGCCACACCGTGAGGCGGTTCATGCCCTTCTTTCGCTGCAAGAAAGCTAATTTCCGGATAAAAATATTGTCAAAAGATGAGCCCAATCGCAGTTACGGATCTCCGGGAATTTAAGAAACATTGAAGGGCCAGAATCTGAGAACGCAGAAACAGAGAGAGACAGAGAGACATATCCAATCTCAGAGGGGCTCTTGCCCCTACGCCGCCATGGAGGCCATGGACCAGAGGGGTACCCTTCTCCCACCTAGGGAGAAGGTCAAGGAAGAAGAAGAAGAAGAAGGAGGGGGGGGGGCTCTCTCCCCCTAGCTTCGGGTGGCACCGGAGTGCCACCGGGGCCATCATCATGTGACGACGATCTACACCAACACCTCCGTCATCTTCACCTACATCTCCATCACCTTCCCCCATCTATCTACAGCATCCATCACCTTCCACCCTCCCGCAACCCTCCATCTCCATCTCCATCACCTTCCACCCTCCCGCAACCCGCTGTACCCTCTACTTGAACATGGTGCTTTATACTTCATATTATTATCCAATTATGTTGCTGACATCCGGGGAGATTTGATCTTCGAAGGATTCATGTCCACGGCTGTCTTTCACTACCTACACGATGAAGACATCTTAGATCTATCATCGGATCCCATCCAGGGATCAACACCCATGACCACTCTGGCCCTAGATCCAGAGCAGATCGCTTCGTCCGAAGACGGGAGGCTGAACCCCACCGGACTCTCCCCCTTTGTGGAACTATTAGCCAGAAGCTCAACAGCGACCGTGCCGCTCATAGACCCATAATCGAACAGAGCTCTCTCCATTGCCGGGAAGCTGGACTCATTGCCAATTGTGAGTTTTGAACTTTTGGGATCCGCACTCTGCGGGCTCGACCAAGGGGTCGTTGCGAGCCTGGTTCCGTACACCCCCAAACTCTTATCCAGGTCTCGCTCCTAAACGAGGCACTAGACTTGCTACAATATCTTACCATAACAGAGGATTTTCTGCCAAACTATGCCCAGTCAAAACTGGGGGATGATGTCAGGGAATTTCGCTTCCCACCCACCACCTACTTGGTAGCCACGGTTGAATACTTAACCGATGTACTAGACTACGCTTCCGAAGACTTCGATGGGATGTACCATGACATCGAAGACGATCTACGTCAAAACACGCCTCTAACTGGGCGATGGACGTCCACTTCTACCTATGACGTGTACATGGTGGACACACCCAAGGAGAAAGACGACGATGGCGATAAAGATCCAGAGCAGGATAAGCCCGTCGACGAACCTCCTAAGCATCGATGTCAGCGGCGCCGCTCACGATCACGTCGAGGAAAGGAAAGTAATACGAGCACCAGAAATAATGAGGACCCGGAGGAAGCCGAAGACCCCGTAGAGCCAGCGGTGGATCAGGACGAGCGCGAGGATGGACAGTATAGTCCCAAACAACTCACTGATCCCAATGATTCCGAAGACAGTAACTATCTACCTGTCTCCGAAGAGGATGTCAGCCTGGGAGACGAGGAATTCATAGTCCCGGAGGAACCACTCGAACAAAAATGCATTCAGGAACAGTTTATTGCCACAACAAGGAGCTTGAAAAAACAGCAGCAACGGCTTAAAGCCGAGGAAGATAGGCTCAATGCTAGATGGAATGAAGTGCTAGACGCTGAAGAGAGATATGGCCGTGAGCGCTAAACAAAGATCTATCCCAAGCGCAAGTTGCTGCCACAATTCGATGTTGATGCCCTTGCACCAATTCTGTCGAAGCACGGTCAGGCCGATCAACGGGAGCGACCAACTCGTGGACGGAACAAAGCGGCTAGGAATGCCGTACACTAGCCCGCACCTCCCCACCATAAAGGAAAGGATACAGCGGCTCAGGGCCATAAGTACGATTTATGTCAGGACCTGAATAAAAAAGTTGTTCAGGCCAGATCGATCTACGGATCAAGAGAACGTGCTGCCACGTGGGATGGTGGCTATCAAGCCAAGCATGTCGAATACAATCAAGCTTGGAGTCCACATCGAACACATATGCCATCGGAACTGCTTCATGATGTCGCACGATATAGGGGCACTGCGCACCCTCTGTGCTTTACTGATGAGGTGATGGATCACCAATTTCCGGAAGGGTTTAAACCCATAAACGTCGAGGCATATGATGGAACGATGGATCTCGCTGTATGGATCGAAGACTTTATTCTTCACATCCACGTGGCTCGTGGAGATGACCTCCACACCTTCAATTACTTACCTCTAAAGCTGAAAGGGCCAGCTCGGCACTGGTTGAACAGCCCCCAGAGAACTTCATTGGAAACTAGGAAGATTTAGAGGACGCTTTCTGGGCTAACTTTCACGGGACTTATATCCGGCCACCAGATGCTGATGATTTAAGTCACATAATCCAGCAACCCGGGGAGTCAGCCCGGAAGCTTTGTAATCGGTTCTTAACTAAAAAGAACCAAATTGTCGACTGTCCTGATGCCGAAGCCTTAGCTGCATTCAAACACAGTGTCCAAGATGAATGGTTTGCAAGACACCTCGGACAGGAGAAGCCGAAGACAATGGCAGCCCTTACTACACTTATGACCCGCTTTTGCGCACGTGAAGACAGCTGGCTAGCTCATAGAAACAATAGTTCCAGTGACCCTGGCACTTCCGAAGTCTGGGACGGCAATGGAAAGCCACGATGCAATAAGAACAAGCGTCGGAACAATGCCGTAGAAACAGATGACACGGCACTAAACACCGGATTCAGCGGCTCTAGGCCCGGTCAATGGAAGAAGCCGTTCAATGGCAACAGAGACAGTTCGTCCAGCTTGGACAAGATATTAGAGAGACCTTGGTAGATTCATGGCACCCCTGACAATCCTGCAAACAACACCAACAAAATTGTTGGGTCTTCAAGCAAGCCAGCAAGTTAAATGCCGAACACAAGGGGAAAGGAACTCAAAGCGAGGATGAAGACGAGCCTTGCCAACAGAACACTAGGGGGCTGAAGAAATTCCCCCCTGAGGTGAAATGATGAATATGATCTACGCCGCCCATATCCCCAAGAGGGAACGCAAGCGCGCACTCAGGGATGTTTATGCCATATAGCCCGTCGCCCCCAAGTTCAACCCATGGTCGGCTTGCCCGATCACCTTTGATCATAGGGATCACCCAACCAGCATTTGTCACATAGGTTCGGCAGCCCTAGGACTCAATCCTATAATTGATGGATAATAGCTTACTTGAGTCCTTATGAACGGCGGCAACAGTCTCAACCTGATATATCAAGACACTGTACGCAAGATGAGGATAGACCCGTCAAGAATTAAGCCTATCAGCACTACGATTGCAGGAGTGATACCCGACGTCGAGGTCCGCTGCACGGGTTCATTAACACTGGAAGTAGTACTCGGCTCTCCAGACAATTTTCGAAGCAAGGAGTTAATCTTCGACATCGCTCCTTTGCGAAGTTGTTATCATGCACTACTCGGAAGAACGGCCTTCGCACGCTTTAACACAGTCCCACACTATGCTTACCTGAAGCTCAAAATGCCTGGACCACGAGGCGTCATCACGGTCAATGGAAACATGGAGCGCTCCCTCCGTACATAGGAGGACACTGCGGCCCTAGCAGCCGAAGTTCAAGGCGGCCTATTCAAGCCGAATAGTTCATCGGTTGTCAAGACGAGAGACACTTCTAAACGTGTCTGGCCTGCACTACAATGCAGCAGCTCATAAGAACTTGAGCTCGGTTAGCAGTTACGCCTCCACCGACTGTGTTACAAGGTGGCAGCATACGTACCTCGAGTACATAACTACGCCCTTAAAATACCTTGGGTAGCGCCAGAAAAATAGTCCATAGTTTGCCTTGACCCTATTCGGACTCTAAAGTCTATTTTATTTAAAGGTTCATTTAAAGAACCCACGTTATCTACGGCTGTGCATGGCATTTTTTTCTAGAGTTCCCCTTCCTTTTTTGCAGGAGGCCATCAACCCCCCCCCCCCTTCAAAGATGTTTTACAAAGGAGAAACGGCGCAAATGTGCAGCAGGGCCCCCATCGAAATTTATTTTTCGTTAGATTTAGGCTCTGTGTAAACCGTTTCCCTTTTTCATTTTTTTGGCATGTAAAATGCCCAAGATGTTATTGGCATTATCTGTAACCACGCGGCTTGCCGTATTAAACGGGATATAAAAGAGGCAGTTTGGTTCCAATTTGTTTGGAGTTTATTTTATTGGCACCTGCATTGTCTCCCAACTTCAGATTGCCACGTGTGCCTAAAATCTGGATTTAATACTAGGGGCTGTATTCGTCCTGGCACACTTCCAAGTCCGAACACCTATAGGGAACTGTTCGGCATCCCGTATATTGTGTTATATGCATCGGCTCCGAATCATGTCTTGGGTCTATTGTTGGGTTGCCCGACTCTTATGCTTGCCGCCTTACGTTCCGCATTGTTCGACTAAGGTTGTAAAGGGAGAACAACAACGATTGTATTTTTGGTTCATCCGGTCAAGTACCTCAGTAGAGAAAGCCAAAAACTGACTATCATGATAAGCAAGAGCTGGTCGGCGATTCGGCGACTTAGTGTTATACTACGATCGTTAGCGATCTACTCCGTGTTATACGAGGGGCTAGTCTTCACCCAGCCACATAAAGTGGGCACAATAATTCGGATAGCCGCACACGCACCAGGGGCTAGTACTTAGCCCCACAAGTCAAGCTCATATGGCTAAGTGAAAGCAATAAAGCCGCATAGTCTGATTGCCTCGTTCGCTCTGCGGACACCTCCTTTATGGACCAAGACGTTCGATAAAGAGTGATCACGCGCAATACAGAACACCCATGTAGTATCTACATGGCGGCTGAAGCCGACGACTAGAAATTTTCAGACACAATAAATGGCTACATAGTGATACGTCTCCGACGTATCTATAATTTTTGATTGTTCCATGCCAATATTCTACAACTTCCATATACTTTTGGCAACTTTTTATACTATTTTTTGGGACTAACATATTGATCCAGTGCCCAGTGCCAGTTCCTATTTGTTGCATGTTTTTTGTTTCGCAGAATATCCATATCAAACGGAGTCCAAACGGAATAAAAACGGATGGAGATTGTTTTTGGAATATATGTGAATTTTCGAAAGCGAAACCACCACAAAACGATGCCCGAGTGGGCCTCGAGGGTGGGGGCGCGCCCCCCTGCCCAGGGCGCGCCCTGGGCGCTCGAGGCCACACCGTAAGGCGGTTGATGCCCTTCTTTTGCCGCAAGAAAGCTAATTTCCGGATACAAATCGTGTCAAAAGATGAGCCCAATCGGAGTTACGGATCTGCGGGAATTTAAGAAACGGTGAAGGGCAGGAATCTCGGAACGCAGAAACAGAGAGAGACAGAGAGACAGATCCAATCTCGGAGGGGCTCTCGCCCCTTCGCCGCCATGGAGACCATGGACCAGAGGGGAAATCCTTCTCCCACCTAGGGAGAAGGTCAAGGAAGAATAAGAAGGAGGGGGGCTCTCTCCCCCTCGCTTCCGGTGGCACCGGAGTGCCATCGGGGCCATCATCATGTGACGGCGATCTACACCAACACCTCTGTCATCTTCACCAACATCTCCATCACCTTCCCCCATCTATCTACAGCGGTCCACTCTCCCGTAACCCGCTGTACCCTCTACTTGAACATGGTGCTTTATGCTTCATATTATTATCCAATGATGTGTTGCCATCCTATGATGTTTGAGTAGATTTTCGTTGTCCTATCGGTGATTGGTGAATTGCTATGATTGATTTAATTTGCTTGTGGTTATGTTGCTGTCCTTTGATGCCCATCATATGAGCGCGCATGTGGATCACACCATAGGGTTAGTTGTATGTTGATAGGACTACGTATTGCAGGGCAAGAGTGATAGAAACTTCAACCTAGCGTAGAACTCGATGCATACGTGAATTAAGGGGGACCAATATATCTTAATGCTATTGTTGGGTATTACCTTAATGAACGTTAGTAGTTGAGGATGATTGTTAATAGTTCCAATCATAAGTGCACAGAATTCCACGTAAGGGATGACATGCTAGCAGTGGCTTCTCCCACATAAAACTTGCTATCGGTCTAGTAACGTAGTCAATTGCTTAGGGGCAATTTCGCAACTCCTACCACCACTTTTCCACACTCGATATCATTAAATTAGTGGTGTCCTTATCTTAACAGCTCCTAGTTTTATTAACGTGCTCTTTATATTCTTGCAAACCTATCCCAGAAAAACCACAACATACTTATAGTTTCATACTATTTCTAGGTAAAGTAAACGTCAAGCGTGTGTAGAGTTGTATCGGTGGTCGATAGAACTTGAGGGAATGTTTGTTCTGCCTTTAGCTCCTCATTGGGTTCGACACTCTTACTTATCGAAAAAGGCTACAACTGATCCCCTACACTTGTGGGTTATCAAGACCTTTTTCTGGCGCTCTTGCTGGGGAGCAATAGCGTGGGGTGAATATTCTCGTGTGTGCTTGTTTGCTTTATCACTAAGTAGATTTTATTTGCTGTTCTAAGTTGTTCTCTATCTTCAGTTATGGATATGGAACACGAAATACCAAAAAACTTAGGTGTACTTGCTACTCATGGAGATGGGGAACCTCCTTAAACCCATGATGCAAATTATGTGAAAGATATTATGTACTACTTTGATAATCTTGAGAAAACCTCGTTCAACTATGTAATGGGAGTAACGTTGGATCAACATGAATACTTTAGGGATTATCGCTTGACACAAAAAGGGAAACTGTTATGGGATCAAATTCATTTGTTGCACTGGTATGCTCGGCAACTATGCTTGAGATATGATTATACTTGTTGCTCTAGGATGAAGGCTCCACACCTTCCCTTTTCATGCAAATTTAATGATAATAAAACCTTAGCTTCTTATGCTAATAGTATATATGATTATTATGATGTGGAAGAAATAGAAGAAGTCGTTGCTTTTAAGGGTGCTTATGAAATTGAATCTCTGTTTACAAAGAATGATGCTTTTGATGATGATGTTTCTAGGCCTGAAAATCTTGCTATATTGAAATATTGCTATTTGCATTATGAATATAACTCCCATATTGATGCGTTTATTGAGAAGGTCTCCGCTGTCCAAGAAGAGACTAATATTTTGCAGGAGTCTATGGAAGAAGAAATCAATGACATTGTGAGCTCATTAGATGAAAAAGATGAGGAGGAGAGCGAAGAACAAAAGGAGGAAGAGCGGATTAGCTACCCGTGCCCACCTTCTAATGAGAGTAACTCTTCAACTCATACATTGTTTAAGTTCCCTTCGTGCTTACTGAAGGATGAATGCTATGATGATTCTATGAGCCCATTGATTATTTTGAAATATCCCTTTTTATGATGCTTGCTATGCTTGTGGCCAAGATGCCAATATGAATTATGCTTATGGATATGAACTTGCTATAGATCCTTATGTTAAACATGAGATAGTTGCTATTGCACCCACACATGATAGTCCTATCATCTTTTTAAGTTCTCCAAACTACACTATATTGGAGAAGTTTGCACTTATTAAGGATTATATTGATGGGTTGCCTTTTTCCGTTACACATGATGATTTTGATGAATATAATATGCATGTGCTTTCTGCTCCTCCTTGCAATTATTATGAGAGAGGAACTACATCTCCACCTTTCTATGTTTCCAACACGATAAAATTGCAAGAAACTACTGATACTATGCATTGGCCTTTACTTGATGTGCATGAATTGTTCTTTTATGACATGCCGATGCATAGGAAGAGACTTAGACTTCATTGTTGCATGATATATATCACTTTGTGCTCACTACTAAATGCCAAATCATTGCTAATTAAAATTGGCTTTGATATACATTGGGATCCGGGTGGATCCATCACTTGAGCACTATATGCCTAGCTTAATGGCTTTAAAGAAAGCGCTGCTAGGGAGACAACCCGGAAGTTTTAGAGAGTCATTTATTTCTGTTGTGTGCTTTTATAAAGTTTGAAAACAAAAAAAATAAAAAGGGGAACCTAAAACTTTTTCAAAAAGAAAAGTGCAAGTAAGAAGGACGCGCACCGTTGAAATGGGAGAGCTCCTTGAACTTTGTTCATTCCCATGGAAACTTTGCAAATCTTGAATTACAGAAACTTTTCATCAAAAATAACTATCGCCTTGTATAATTCCATTGTATTATAAAAATAATGTTCCAAGGTTTGCCTTTAGGATGTTTACAATGCTTGTTGGTTTGTGCGGTGCAGGACATAAACTTTGGCTGTAGTGCTCGATTTTACATTTTTTGCTGGAACGTCAAATGGTTCTGAAACTTTTTGCTCTGTCTTTCTATACAGATTGTTGATATTTCCTAATTTTTGCAGAATTGTTTAAGTATCATAAGTATGGTGAATGTTTAGATTATTACAGACTGTTTTGTTTTAGACAGATTCTGTTTTTGATGCATAGTTTGCTTGTTTTGATGAAACTATCAATTTCTATCAGTGGATTAAGCCATGGAAAAGTTATATTGCAGTAGCTACAATTTGAAAACAAAATATGAATTGGTTTTCAACAATACTTAGAGTAGTGATTTGCTTTATTATACAAACGGATCTTACCGAGTTTTCTGTTGAAGTTTTGTATGGATGAAGTGTTCGAAGATCGAGGAGGTCTTGATTTGAGGAGAAGAAGGAGAGGCAAGAGCTCAAGCTTGGGGATGCCCGAGGCACCCCAAGTAAATGTTCAAAGAGAATCAAGCGTCTAAGCTTGGGGATGCCCCGGAAGGCATCCCCTCTTTCTTCAACAAGTATCGGTATGTTTTCGGATTCGTTTCATTCATGTGATATGTGCAACTCTTGGAGCATCGTGTGCTTTCTATTTTTCTTTTTAATAAATGCAGCATGCTGGTATGAGATAGTCCTTGGTTGATTTATAGAATGCTCTTTGCACTTCACTTATATCTTTTGAAGTTTGGATTGCCTGTTTCTCTTTACATAGAAAACCGCCATTTGTAGAATGCTCTTTTGCTTCATTCATAATTGTTAGAGCGTGGGCATAACTTTTGTAGAAAGAATTAAAACTCTCTTGCTTCACTTATATCTATTTAGATAATTGACATGAATTGGTCATTCACATGGTTAGTCATAAAATCCTACATAAACTTTTAGATCGCTGAATATGATATGTTTGATTCCTTGCAATTGTTTTGCGATATAGAGATGCTAATATGTGGGAGGAACTAGTGAATGATTATGGTTTAGTAAAAATATTGGTGTTAATGTTTGTGATTCCCGAAGCATGCACGTATGGTCTCCTAACTATGTAACCAAATTGGCGCGCACTGTATTTTGATTGTTTATCTTTGCGTGAAGGTCGGGGGCGCGCTATGGTTAACTCCTACGAACCTCCCCCCCCCCTAGGAGCATGCGTCTTAGTATCTTTGCTTCGAGGGCTAATAGATTTTTCACAATAAGTATGTGAGTTCTTTATTACTAATGGTGAGTCCATGGATTATACACACTCTCACCCTTACACCATTGCTAGTCTCTCTTGTACCGCGCAACTTTCGCCGGTACCATACACCCACCATATACCTTCCTCAAAATAGCCACCATACCTACCTATTATGGCATTTCCATAGCCATTCCAAGATATATTGCCATGTACCTCCACCGTTCTGTTTATTATGACACGCACCATCATTGTCATATTACCTTGTATGATCGTAAGATAGCTAGCATGATGTTTCCATGGCTTGTCCATTTTTTGATGTCATTGCTACGCTAGATCATTGCACATCCTGGTACACCGCCGGAGGCATTCATATAGAGTCATATTTTTGTTCTGGTATCGAGTTGTAATATCGAGTTGTAAGTAAATAGAAGTGTGATGACCATCATTATTAGAGTATTGTCCCTTCAAAAAGAAAAAAAAGAAAGGCCAAAAGAAAAAAAAGGCCAAAAAAAAGGATAAAGGCCAAATAAAAAAAGGAAGACCCAAAAAAAGAAAGAAAAAAAAGAGAAAAAAGGGGGCAATGCTACTATTTTTTTCCACACTTGTGCTTCATCATAGCACCATGTTCTTCGTGATAGAGAGTCTCCTATGTTGTCACTTTCATATACTAGTGGGAATTCTTCGTTATAGAACTTGGCTTGTATATTCCAACGATGGCTTCCTCAAATGCCATAGGTCTTCATGAGCAAGCAAGTTGATGCACACCCACTAGTTTTCTTTTGAGCTTTCATACACTTATAGCTCTCGTGCATCCGTCACATGGCAATCCCTACTCACTCAAATTGATATCTGTTGATGGGCATCTCCATAGCCCATTGATACACCTAGTCGACGTGAGACCTTCTCTCTACTTTTGTCTACTACCACCTTCTATTCCACCCATAGTGCTATGTCCATGGCTCACGCTCATGTATTGCGTGAAGAGTTGAAAATGTTCGAAAAAGTAAAGTATGAAAACAATTGCTTTGTTGACACCGGGATAGGCATGAGGGGTACCTTGTGTTAAGAAAAGGGAGCGTAAAAGACTATATGATTTTGTAGGGATAATGTTCTTTAGCATTGATATTTTGAAAGACTTGATTGTTTGTTGGGATGCCCGAGTATTAAATTCTTTTATGTCAAATGATGGACTATTGCTTTGAATCACTCGTGTCTTAATATTCATGTCATGATTGGATTACATGATAAAGATTATGCTAGGTAGCATTCCACATCAAAAATTATCTTTTTTATCATTTACCTACTCGAGGACGAGCAGGAATTAAGCTTGGAGATGTTGATACGTCTCCGTCATATCTATAATTTTTGATTGTTCCATGCCAATATTCTACAACTTCCATATACTTTTGGCAACTTTTTATACTATTTTTTGGGACTAACATATTGATCCAGTGCCCAGTGACAGTTCCTATTTGTTGCATGTTTTTTGTTTCGCAGAATATCCATATCAAACGGAGTCCAAACGGAATAAAAACGGACGGAGATTGTTTTTGGAATATATGTAAATTTGGGAAGCGGAACCACCACAAAACGATGCCCGAGTGGGCCACGAGGGTGGGGGGCGCACCCCTGCCCAGGGCGTGCCCTGGGCCCTCGAGGCCACACCGTAAGGCGGTTGATGCCCTTCTTTCGCCGCAAGAAAGCTAATTTCCGAATAAAAATTGTCTCAAAAGATGAGCCCAATCGGAGTTACGGATCTCCGGGAATTTAAGAAACGGTGAAGGGCCAGAATCTGGGAACGCAGAAACAGAGAGAGATAGAGAGACAAATCCAATCTCGGAGGGGCTCTCGCCCCTCCGCCGCCATGGAGGCCATGGACCAGAGGGGAAACCCTTCTTACACCTAGGGATAAGGTAAAGGAAGAAGAAGAAGGAGGGGGGCTCTCCCCCCCTCGCTTCCGGTGGCACCGGAGTGCCACCGGGGCCATCATCGTTTGACGGCGATCTACACCAACACCTCCGTCATCTTCACCAATATCTCCATCACCTTCCCCCATCTATCTGCAGCGGTCCACTCTCCCTTAACCCGCTGTACCCTCTACTTGAACATGGTGCTTTATGCTTCATATTATTATCCAATGATGTGTTGCCATCCTATGATGTCTGAGTAGATTATCGTTGTCCTATCGGTGATTGGTGAATTGCTATGATTGATTTAATTTGCTTGTGGTTATGTCGCTGGCCTTTGGTGCCCATCAAATGAGCGCGCGCGTGGATCAAACCATAGGTTAGTTGTATGTTGATAGGACTAGGTATTGGAGGGCAAGAGTGACAAAAACTTCAACCTAGCGTAGAAATTGATGCATACGGGATTGAAGGGGGACCAATATATCTTAATGCTATGGTTGGGTTTTACCTTAATGAACGTTAGTAGTTGCAGATGCTTGCTAATAGTTCCAATCATAAGTGCATAGAATTCCAAGTAAGGGATGACATGCTAGCAGTGGCCTCTCCCACATAAAACTTGCTATCGGTCTAGTAACGTAGTTAATTGCTTAGGGGCAATTTCGCAACTCTTACCACCACTTTTCCACACTCGCTATCATTAAGTTAATTATGTCCTTCCTTAACATCCCGTAGTTTTATTAACGTGTTCTTTATATTCTTGCAAACCTATCCCACGAAAACCACAAAATACTTCTAGTTTCATACTTGTTCTAGGTAAAGTAAATGTCAAGCGTGCGTAGAGTTGTATCGGTGGTCGATAGAACTTGAGAGAATATTTGTTCTGCCTTTAGCTCCTCATTGGGTTCGACACTCTTACTTACCGAAAAAGGATACAACTGATCCCCTAACTTGTGGGTTATCACAAAGGAGGAAAAGTCGCTTGAAATATAAAAGCGCAAAATTATATAGACATCGGTTCATAAGCTTAGTCTTTACAATCCGAATACAATTAGTCAAAGACAACGCCCTTTCAGCACTGACCATCTACAATACGGGCTCCTTCTAGGACATCATCGAAGTACCTCTCCGCCCTTCGATGATCCTTGCCCTCTAGCGGGCCAGCAGTTGCCACTTCGGAGGCCTTCATCTTCGCCCAGTGCATTTTCACGCGGGCAAAGGCCATCCGTGCACCTTCTATACAGGCCCAACGCTTCACAGTGTCGACCAGCGGCCTCGCATCAATGATCCGCTTCACCAATCCAAAGTAGCTACTCGGGATTTGTAATGCCCAGGATGGGATTATACCTCCTACGTGTCGAGGCACGACTTAAAGGTATAAGCCCATTCTAGAATGATCTCAAGTTTGGTATCTTTGCACGACTCATGTAAAAATAGGGATGAAATTGCAAAAGGATAGTTGGCTTACACTCGCCACGTCACATAATACATTACATAAGCAAATCATCATCCAAATAACATCACAACCCGACTACGGGCGAAGATCAAATTGAAAGATACCAAATGCATAAAACCACAAGGTCCGAATCGCCCCTAGTAGAAACCACTACTGATCATCGGGATACTGCACATAGTATCGACTACGTTCTTCATCAAACTCCCAGTACAGCTCCGTGCCGTCACGTGAGTAGTTCACCATGGTACCTGCATCTGGTGTTGTGTAGAATCTGTGAGCCACGGAGGACTCAGCAATCCCGTTCTCGGGTAGCAAAACTATCTAAGCCTTGGGTGTGGAACAAGGCCGAAGAAAAATAAAAAGGTTGCAGCAGCACAAGCACTAGCTTACGTGTTTAAAGCGAGAAGAGAAGTGCCATGAGCGTCAAAGTGATCACGAAGTGATCCTATCTAAGCACGTCAATCATAACCCCACCGTGTTCACTTCCCGAACCCCTTTCGGAAAATGACCGTCATGGTTACTCACGCTGGTAGTGTGTTCTGAACATGGTGTCAAGTTTTCTACAACCGAATATTAACAAATTCCCATCTGCCACATAACCGCGGGCACGGCTTTCGAAAGTTCAAAACCCTGCAGGGGTGTCCCAACTTAGCCCATGACAAGCTCATGATCCGCGGAGTCGCATCTCCAAGGTGGGAAGGCCCGAGTATTCTCTGAATCCCGTGCTCAAGATATTCCGACATAGGTAAAACTAATCCAGCAAGACCTCCCAGCGTGCCGACACCCTGACAGTAGCCACGCGTATCTTGTCTCCGGCCACGACCGGATGAGCTATGGTTACAGCATCCAGATACCCCGAGTTGCCAAGGGGCGGTGCCGCAAACTGCTCTAGGTTGGACCAACACTCATGTGGAGCACTGGCCCGGGGGTTGATTAAGAAAAGGGGATAGCTAGTCCCTATGCAAGTTTTAGTTATTAGGCAAATGGAGTACCAATGTCGGGCCTTGCTGGAAAAGGTTTAGCGCTAAGCAGGTTATCGAGGGGGTCCCATAACCCCAACCGTGTTAGGAACACATAATCAAGGAACATAACATCGGTTTATACGGTTCCTAGAGCGGCATGAGTGGAACAAATCTCCAAGCAAGAGGCTTAGCCTTCCACCCATTACCAATATATATATAATTTAGTTTAAGAGTTTATATAGTGTGATATCCCAACAAACTTCAACCTGAAGCAAGAATCTTCAAATCTTCCCGTGCAACTAGCAATGCTATAAGATGGGCTGAGCGAAGATTACTTAGCCAAACAAAGGTTTGCTAGGTTGGGTGGTTAGAAAGATTCATGGTTACAATAGGAGGCTGACAAACAAACATCGTCATCGAGGCAATAAGCTAAAGAGCGAGACATCTAGCAATAGGCAAAGATAGTAATGATATCCGGGTCATGTCATTTCGCCTGTCGAGTCGTCGATGGGATCGTAAGACGGCTCCTCGTACTCAACCTCGGTAGTAACCTCGTTCTCGTTCTCGGTCTCGGCTTCCGGCTCTACTCAACACACGAACACAACGAGGCACGAAATCAAAAAAGGTGCAATGCACAATCAACATGATGCACGTATGATGCAATACATGTCAAGGGAGCAAGCACACAAGAACAACACAAGACAACAAGTTTAAATGAGGCCGGAATCCACATAAAGCAAATCCGGTAAGTCCTCATATGCATATGTTGAAATTGGTCCAGATCTGAACAAACTTTAAGTTAAAGTTGTTAAACAGCAAGTTAACATGCACCATGATGATCTACACGAAATTCTAGTCAAGTTTCGTATAAAGTTTTTTTCATTCGGAGCTACGGTCTAGAAGATATGAGCAAAACAAGACAAACATGGCAACGGTGCAAGATGCACCCAAACATCAAGCAAACATACTCCAAACATGTAAACAAGATGCTATTATGATTCTACGTGCAAAATCACACAAGTTTCATGTATGGCACGCTCAAAACGGAGCAACGGTTCAACACATACACTCGAAACAAGATTCAATGCAAAGATGAAATTAATAGCCAAATAGCAACTTTGGAGCAAGAAATATATACTCTACAGCACCCAAACATGATGACAATAAGCATGGACATGAAGTAGACATATCCTACAGCAAACAACTCCATTGGAGCAACTCCATAGGAAGCATGGATCAATAGCAACAAGCTACAACATTTTGATCATGACGTTAAAAACCTGACAGTTATATTTTATAGCAACTTGGGAGCAAGAAATAAATAAGCTACAGCAACCCGTATGAGCAAGTGAGGGCATGGATGGATAGACAACAACATGTACAACAAGGAATGATCAATGGCCACCACAAAACTAACATGGATTTGCCTAGGGCATCAAGAAAACATAGCATCAGGATAAGACAGATTCCAGACTTAGTAGAATTTTCACTAAGTATAAAATAGTTATGTTGGCATGGCATGTTTGCAAGAATATTTAAGTCACCTCAAGGCATATCATGGAAAATGGTTTGCACCACAGCAAAGACCACATGAAGGACATTCTAAAACATATTGACATGTGACAAGGGGACAACCACATCAATAGCAACGAGCACTTCAAATCAGTATCTCATAACATGTTACAAAACTTAACAGCCACATGCACTTTTTCATCCAAGATTAACATGGCAATATGAACCTTAACATGCATGCTACAACAACCATCATGTAAAGCATCTCATGATGAACATTTTGACATCTCATTTGCTTCATTTGGATAAACATGCACCAAGTTATAACATCTCAAACATGGCATGAAAATAACAAGTAGCAGCAGTTTATATCAAGTAGCACTCTTGTCACGAAGATTAAGACATCAAGCTGAAGTCAAATAAGCATGGCACAATGGAACAAAACGTAGAGCACGTCACCACGGTCATTTTGACATATCATATGCTCAATTTGGACTTACACACAAAAAGATACAGCTACACGAACATGCAATAAAAATAAGAAAAACTCCAGGACTTAGGGAAAAAATAGCAACCTCCAGGCGGATCGGGTCAACGGGGCGCGGATCGGGTCAACGGGGCGCGGAGCGGGTCGGGTCGCCGACCCGTTAGGGTTTTACCGCGGCGGCGGCTGTATCCGATCGGGATCCGCGGCGGATCGGCGGCGGGCCTCGGCACCGGCGGCGGGGTAGCTCGGCGCGGTGGCGGAGGAGCCGGCCGGCGGACTCGGCGAGGAGGATGCCGCGGGGCAGCACGGATAGGCGGAGGAACGAGCCGGCGGCGGGGCGCTCGGGGCCCGGCGGCGGCGGTGAAGCGGGGTTCGGCGGCGGTGGAACTCGGGTGGCGGCGGTCGGCGGCCGGCGCCGGCGAGTGCGGCGGCGCGGCTCACGAGCGGCTGCGGGCAGGGAGGCCGGCCCGGTTGGCGGCGGCGGAGGGCCAGCGTCGGGCCTGCGGCCCGCGTGGCGGTGGAGGCGGACGGCGGCCACGTGGCGCGACCTGAGTGGTCGAGGGGGTGGCGGCGGATGCGTCCGGTCCGTCCGGACGTGTCCGGCGGCGGTGGAGGAGGTGGAACTAGGGTTTTGGACGCGATAATGGGGGGTGTGGACGTTTTTATAGGCACAAGGAGCTAGGAGACTCCAAATGGGGAGCGGTTTTCGGCCATGCGATCAAAATTCGACGACCGAGATGATGGGAAGGGTTGTGCTAGGTTAGTGGGCTGTTGTGGAGGGGGTCTCGGGCCTTAAAGAAGAGGTTCTTTTAGCCCACTAGGTTAACCGTTGGAGTACCAAACGAACTCCAAATGCGACGAAACTTGACATGCGGCCTACACGTACCAAAACAACATCACACGACAAGTCTCACGTCATTCCGGGAACGTTACATGGCCACACACGAAAGAAGGACTCGGGGATGCCACGGGCACGTGTGAGAGCGTCGGAACTCGAAACGGACAATGGGAAGAGACGAGTGGGACCGGATGCAAGTGACAACACAATGCAATGCAATGCACATGACAACATGACATGGATGAAAAGCACACACGCACACGACAAAACGACGAAACCTGAAATGAAAGAAGAGCCCGGAAAGGCATAGATGAAGCCAAAGTTTATATGTTGCCATATTGGGAAAGTGTTACATCTGGGGCATTACAAACTCTCCACTACTACGAAAAGATCTCATCCTAAGATCTAGGACTGGAAGAAGGAAGGGTACTCGGAACGAAGGTGATCTTCTCGTTCCCACGTAGCTTCTCGGTCGGTATGGTGCGACCACTTAACTTTCAAGAACTTGATTGACTTGCTGCGGGTCTTGCGCTTGGTTTCTTCAAGAATAGCAACGGGGTGCTCACGGTAAGACAAGTCTTGTTGAAGATCAATCTCCTCAAGCGGAATAGTGTGTTCAGGTGTCTTGAAGCACTTGCGGAGTTGAGACATGTGAAACACATCATGAACATTTGCAAAGTTGGATGGAAGCTCGAGTTGATAGGCAAGATCGCCTCTTTTGCCAAGGATCTTGAAAGGGCCCACGTATCTCGGAGCAAGCTTCCGTTTGATACCGAATATTTGGGTTCCTTTCATAGGAGAAACACAGAGATAGACATGGTCTCCAATGTCGAATGCCAAATCACGATGCTTGCCGTCATAGTAGCTCTTTTGACGTGACTGAACGGCCTTGAGATTCTCACGTATGACTTTGCACATTTCTTCGGCTTCTGAGATCAAGTCATTGCCAAGAAGTTGACGTTCACCAGTGTCGACCTAGTTGAGAGGAGTACGACACTTTCTGCCATAGATGATTTCAAACGGAGCTTTGCCGACACTTGCTTGGAAACTGTTGTTGTAAGAGAACTCGGCAAACGAAAGGCAGTCTTCCCACTTCATGCCAAAAGAGATGACACAAGCTCTGAGCATGTCTTCGAGGATCTGGTTCACTCTTTCGACTTGACCACTAGTCTGAGGGTGAAACGCAGTGCTGAAATAGATCTTAGTGCCCATGGCTGACTGAAAGGAGTCCCAAAACTTGGATGTGAACAAACTTCCACGGTCTGAGGAGATAACTTGAGGAATGCCATGTAACGACACAATTCTGGAAGTGTACAACTCTGCCAGTTGAGCTGCATTGATGGATTCTTTGACTGGAAGGAAGTGAGCTACTTTGGTTAGCTTGTCAATGCCAACAAAGATAGAATCATTGCCCTTCTTGGACTTGGGAAACCCAGTGACGAAATCCATTTCAATGTGGTCGAATTTCCACTCGGGAATAGGAAGAGGTTGGAGGATACCGGCTGGACGTTCATGCTCTGCCTTCACTCTTCTGCAGACATCACATTCATTCACGAATTGGGCAAACTCCCTTTTCATGCGAGTCCACCAGTAAGATTGCTTCAGGTCTTGGTACATATTGGAACTTCCAGGATGAATTGATAGGAGGGATTCATGTGCTTCATTCATTATGAGCTTCCTGAGATCACCCTTGGGAACCACAAGTCTGTCCTCAAATAACAAGGTGTCTTTCTCATCAATGCGATAGCACTTGTATTTGGGAGTACCCTTAGCAATACCATGTTTCACTTTCTGCACCATAACATCACTGAGTTGGGCCTCACGGATCTGATATTCCAAGGTAGGAGCAACTTGAAGATTTGCAAAAAATCCTTGCGGAACAACTTGGAGGTTGAGCTTCCTGAATGCTTCACAAAGCTCAGGCTGAAACGGCTTGATAAGGAGACTGTTGCAATATGCCTTTCTTCTCAAGGCATCTGCAATGACATTGGCCTTGCCAGGTGTGTATTCGATGCTTGGATCATACTATTGGATCATTTCAACCCAACGAGTCTGGCGAAGGTTCAGGTTCGGCTGTGTGAAGATGTACTTCAAGCTCTTGTGATCGGTGAAGATGTCCACTTTTCTGCCCAACAGAAGGTGTCTCCATGTGATCAAGGCGTGTACCACTGTTGCTAGCTCGAGATCATGCGTGGGGTAGTTCTTCTCATTTGGCTTCAATTGACGAGAAGTGTATGCCACAATATTCTTGTCTTGCATTAGAACACCACCAAGTCCTTGAAGAGAAGCATCACAGAATACTTCGTAGGGCTTGGACTCATCTGGAGGAGTAAGAACCGGAGCAGAGTTGAGCTTTTCTTTGACAGTTTTGAATGCCACATCACAATCCGGAGACCAGTTGTACTTGACATTCTTTTGCAGCAAGTTGGAGAGAGGGTTGGCAATCTTGGAGAAGTTCTCAACGAACCTTCTGCAATAGCTAGCGAGACCAAGGAAGCTTTGGAGTTGCTTGACATTCTGAGGGGGTTCCCAGTTGACAATCGCTTCAACTTTCTCGGGGTTGACAGCAATACCGTCAGCAGAGATGATATTGCCCAGATATAAGACCTTATCGAGCCAGAATTCGCATTTAGAGAACCTGGCATACAACTTGTGTTCACGGAGTCTGTCGAGAACCAGACATAGGTGCTTTTCATGATCCTCTTCATTCTTGGAGAATACCAAGATGTCATCCAGATAGACGAGCACAAATTCGTTGGTGTAGGGGTTGAATATGTAGTGCATCATTCTCGAGAAGGTGGGTGGAGCATTAGCGAGGCCAAAAGACATGACTGTGTATTCATAGGAGCCGTTGCTTGTTCTGAATGCAGTCTTGTGAATATCTTCTTCACGGATACAGATCTGGTGATAACCCATCCGGAGATCAAGCTTTGAGAACACTTTTGCTCCTTTGAGCTGCTCGAACACTTCATTGATGTTGGGGAGCGGATACTTGTTCTTTATTGTCTTCTTGTTCAATGGCCGGTAATCAACGCAAAGGCACTCCGTGCCATCCTTCTTCTTGACAAATAAGACACCACAACCCCAAGGAGAAGTGCTAGGCCTGATTAGACCCATACGCTCTTGCTCATCGAGTTGTTTCTTCAGCTCCTTCAACTCATCAGGGGAAAGCATGTACGGACGCCAACATGCTGGCTCGGTACCGAGCTCGAGTTCAATGACAAATTCAACTTGACGATGCGGAGGCATGCCTGGAAGCTCTTCAGGGAAAACATCTTGATATTCATTGACCACCGGAATTGAGAGATGGCATTAATCTCGCCCTTGTCATTGAGAGAGAATAGCCTGATTGTGTTATCTCGAGAGGCGAAGGTAATCACATCTTCGTCAGGATGAGTAATCCTGACTTCCTTATTTGCACAATCAATGTGAGCATCATGCTGGGAAAGCCAATCCATCCCAAGAATAAGATCAATGTCGGAGTTGCCGAGAGCAATAGGAGAAGCCAGAAATTTATAATTGCCCATCTTGATAGAAACGTTAGGAGCTACAATATGAGAGCTCATCCTCATACCCGGAGAAACCACACGAAAATGATCTTGCAAAATTTCTGTAGGCAACTCATGCTTGGACAAGAAAGGTTTTGAGATGAAGCAATGCGATGCACCTGAATCGAATAAAACTTTTGCAGGAGCAGAGTTAAGTGAGAGGTTACCCAATATCACATCAGAAGAATTCTCCGCTTGAGCTGCATTCATCAGATTCACTCTTGCTGCCTTTGGATTATGCTTGACAATAGCAGTGCTGATAGGTGGAGGAGGCGGAAGGCGCCTTGGGTTGGGGCACTTGTTAGCATAATGACCCTTCTGGTCACACTTGTTGCACACCACTTCTGATAGAGGACAGTGATAAGGAGCACTTGACTTCGAAGCTTGAAAGTGATTCTTTGACTGATTGCTTTGGTTGTGTGGGTGGGAGAAACCACGGCCACCAGAATGTTTGTTGCTGTTGGGAGGTCGGATCACTGGAGGAGGTGGAAGCCAAAACTTCTGCTACTTTGCAACCACTTGGGAAGAAGAGGAGGAGTGAACATCGTCTCTAATCCTCTTTTTGGAAGCTTCCATCTTGAGATGGGCTGCCTCTTGCTTAAGTGCCATGTTATAGAATTGATCAAATTCATCAGGCTCGAACAAGGTAAAAGATAGTTGGAGTTCATCCTGGAGACCACCACGGAACTGATAAATCTTGCTCTTAGCATCTGGGTTGTCTTTCTTGGCATAGCGGGCAAGGTTCTGGAACTTGACATTATATTGATAAACAGTCATTGAGCCTTGCTTCAGGTTGCGGAATTGCTCACGCATACTCTCGATGACACTTGTTGGAATGTGGTGAGAGCGAAAGTCCTTGCAGAAGTCAGCCCATGAGATTTCACGCCCTTCTCTGGAGTCTTTGTACTGCTGCCACCAATCTGCGGCTTGGTCCTTGAGTTGGAAGGTGGCAAACTTCACATAGTCCTCAGGTCTCACATTACTCCACTCGAAATGCTTCTTGATATCTGTTATCCAGTCTTCAGCATCTAGAGGGTCCACACAGTAACTGAATGCCTTTTGTTGGTTTGCCAGGAACTGGTTGAGTGTAGCAAAGTGAGGTTGGTTGAACAAATTGCCTTGGCCTTGGTTCCCATGAGCACCTTGATTTGCTTGATTTGCTTGAATGTTCTGCATCATTTGCATAAGCATCTGGGTGTTCTAGTTCGTCGCTTGCATAATTGCTCTCCAGGCCTCAGACGGAGGAGGAGGGGAGAGGACGATCAGGAACTGCTTCACCCTTTGGGTTAGCGTTGGGAACCCTTTTAGTAGCCATCCTGAATGAGATAACAAGCCATTGATTGAGAAAATATATAAGCTGAATCAACGGCTAGAAATTGAAACATAAGAATTCACAAGAACATTCGAACAAAATGAACGAATGTAATCCACAGTTTAATAGTAACAACAATCTTCACAAGAAGCCACTTGGGAGAACAAAAGGTAAATAAAAACAACAAGGAGCAGATAGAACAAATACAAGATAGAAGCTCCGTTCGACATATTCGTGTTGAAAGCTTATGGAACATGTTACAAAAGGGTTTTGCAATCCCCAGATCAGCATAGCCAAGGACCCTTTAAGACTCCCGATCGGAACAACGCCCATAAAACTGCTTCACTCAATGTAGAACCCCGAACTCCATATCATGCATTCGTTGGAAGAATGCCTACGAACTACTAGATGAACCCACCTATTAATTTCCGAAAGTTACCAGTTATGCAATCAGGTGTTGAGGATACAGGGGAAGCATCGCGCACTCAACTCTAATCCTACATCGAGCTGTATCCATCCTTCAACACATAACCAGTTATTTCCGAAAACCAATTACCTCAGACCTTCGAAACGCATCTACTATAGAAGCTAGGGCAATACTCCCGAACTACCTCCCCAGTACTGGGTGATGTCGGGGTTATCTTGCCACTAACCGCATGGGAGAGTTTTCGATGTCGGCCGTCTTAAGTATTGCAGAACTGCTGCGATATATTTGTGACGACAACACCTCGGAGCTCAACTCCCCGGGACACTGCCACAACCCCTAAATGACAGGAGGCATCGAGAACAATGTTCTCGTCACAAAGACATCGGAACAATCCAAACAATACCCGCGTGATCCTAAATTTTTTTTTGGTGAATTTTGAGAGTAGAAGAGACAAGAGTAACCGTCAGGAGTCCTCACTAGAGTGAAAAGAGATCAGGAGCAAACGAAATCCTACTCTCCGATATATATATAGGACTCAAAACATTTTCGAGTGTGTGCCTAGACTCAACCGTCAATGATTCGATCAATCAGTGGGGGCTTCTAGGTCGGAGAATGCTTTGAATACCAACTGGTAATGCCCAGGATGGGATTATACCTCCTACGTGTCGAGGCACGACTTAAAGGTATAAGCCCCTTCTAGAATGATCTCAAGTTTGGTATCTTTGCACGACTCATGTAAAAATAGGGATGAAATTGCAAAAGGATAGTTGGCTTACACTCGCCACGTCACACAATACATTACATAAGCAAATCATCATCAAAATAACATCACAACCCGACTACGGGCGAAGATCCGAATGAAAGGTACCAAATACGTAAAGCCACAAGGTCCGAATCGCCCCTAGTAGAAACCACTACTGATCATCGGGATAGTGCACATAGTATCGACTACGTTCTTCATCAAACTCCCAGTACAGCTCCGTGCCGTCACCAGAGTAGTTCACCATGGTACCTGCATCTGGTGTTGTGTAGAATTTGTGAGCCACGGAGGACTCAGCAATCCCGTTCCCGGATAGCAAAACTATCTAAGCCTTGGGTGTGGAACAAGTCTGAAGAAAAATAAAAAGGTTACAGCTGCGCTAGCACTAGCTTACGTGTTTAGAGCGAGAAGAGAAGTGCCAAGAGCGTCAAAGTGATCCTATCTAAGCACGTCAATCATAACCCCACCGTGTTCACTTCCCGACCCCCTTTCGGAAAATGACCGTCACGGTTACTCATGCTGGTAGTGTGTTCTGAACATGGTGTCAAGTTTTCTACAACAGGATATTAACAAATTCCCATCTGCCACATAACCGCGGGCACGACTTTCGAAAGTTCAAAACCCTGCAGGGGTGTCCCAACTTAGCCCATGACAAGCTCACGATCCGCGGAGTCGCAACTCCAAGGTGGGAAGGCCCGAGTATTCTCGGAATCCCGTGCTCAAGATATTCCGACATAGGTAAAACTAATCCAGCAAGACCTCCCGGCGTGCCGACACCCTTACAGTTGCTGCGCGTATCTAGTCTCAGGCCACGACCGGATGAGCTATGGTTACAGCATCCAGATACCTTGAGTTGCCAAGGGGTGGTGCCGCAAGCTGCTCTAGGTTGGACCAACACTCATGTCGAGCACTTGCCCGGGGGTTGATTAAGAAAAGGGGATAGCTAGTCCCTATGCAAGTTTTAGTTATTAGGCAAATGGAGTGCCAATGTCGGGCCTTGCTGGAAAAGGTTTAGCGCTAAGCTGGTTATCGAGGGGGTCCCATAACCCTAACCGTGTTAGGAATGCATAATCAAGGAACATAACAACGGTTTATACGGTTCCTAGGGCGGCATGAGTGGAACAAATAACCAAGCAAGAGGCTTAGCCTTCCACCCATTACCAATATATAGATGATTTAGTTTAAGAGTTTATATAGTGTGATATCCCAACAAACTTGAACCTGAAGCAAGAATCTTCAAATGTTCTCCTGCAACTAGCAATGCTATAAGAGGGGCTGAGCGAAGCTTACTTAGCCAAACAAAGGTTTGCTAGGCTGGGTGGTTAGATAGATTCATGGTTACAATAGGAGGCTAACAAACAAATATGGGCATCGAGGCAATAAGCTAAAGAGCGAGACATCTAGCAATAGGCAAAAATGGTAATGATATCTGGGTCAGGTCATCTTGCCTGTCGAGTCGTCGATGGGATCGTAAGACGACTCCTCATACTCAACCTCGGTAGTAACCTCGTTCTCGTTCTCGGTCTCAGCTTCCGGCTCTACTCAACACAAGAACACAACGAGGCACAAAATCAAACAAGGTGCAATGCACAATCAACATGATGCACGTATGATGCAATACATGTCAAGGGAGGAAGCACACAAGAACAACACAAGACAACAAGTTTAAATGAGGCCGGAATCGACATAAAGCAAATCCGATAAGTCCTCATATGCATATGTTGAAATTGGCACAGATCTGAACAAACCTTAAGTTAAAGTTTTTAAACAGCAGGTTAACATGCACCATGATGATCTACACGAAATTCTAGTCAAGTTTCATATAAAGTTAGTTTAATTCAGAGCTACGGTCTAGAAGATATGAGCAAAACAAGACAAACATGGCAACGGTGCAAGATGCACCAAAACATCAAGAAAACATACTCCAAACATGTAAACAAGATTCTATTATAATTCTACGTGCAAAATCACACAAGTTTCATGTAGGGCACGCTCAAAACGGAGCAACGGTTCAACACATACACTCGAAACAAGATTCAATGCAAAGTTGAAATTAACAGCCACATTACAACTTTGGAGCAAGAAATATATACTCTACAGCACCCAAACATGATGAAAATAAGCATGGACATGAAGTAGACATATCCTACAGCAAACAACTCCATTGGAGCAACTCCATAGGAGGCATGGATCAATAGCAACAAGCTACAACATTTTGATCATGACGTTAAAAACCTGACAGTTATATTTTATAGCAACTTGGGAGCAAGAAATAAATAAGCTACAACAACCCATATGAGCAAGTGAGGGCATGGATGGATAGACAACAACATGTACAACAAGGAATGATCAATGGCCACCCCAAAACTAACATGGATTTGCCTAGGGCATCAAGTAAACATAGCATCAGGATAAGACAGATTCCAGACTTAGTAGAATTTTCACTAAGTATAAAACAGTTATGTTGGCATGGCATATTTGCAAGCATGTTTAAGTCACCTCAAGGCATATCATGGAAAATGGTTTGCACCGCAGCAAAGACCACATGAAGGAGATTCTAAAACATATTGACATGTGACAAGGGGACAACCACATCAATAGCAACAAGCACTTCAAATCAGCATCACATAACATGTTACGAAACTTAACAGCCTCATGCACTTTTGCAACCAAGATTAACATGGAAATATGAACCTTAACATGCATGATACAGCAACCATCATATAAAGCATCTCATGATGAACATTTTGACATCTCATTTACTTCATTTGGATAAACATGCACCAAGTTATCACATCTCAAACATGGCATGAGAATAACAAGTAGCAGCAGTTTATATCAAGCAGCACTCTTTTCACGAAGATTAAGAGATCAAGATGAAGTCAAACAAGCATGGCACAATGGAACAAAACGTAGAGCACATCACCACGGTCATTTTGACATATCATATGCTCAATTTGGATTTACACACAGAAAGATACAGCTACATGAACATGCAATAAAAATAAGCAAAACTCCAGGACTTAGGGAAAAAATAGCAACCTCCAGGAGGATCGGGTCAACGGGCGCGGATCGATTCTACGGGGAACGGATCGCGGAGCGGGTCGGGTCGCCGACCCGTTAGGGTTTGACCACGGCGGCGGCTAGATCCGATCGGGATCCGCGGCGGATCGGCAGCGAGCCTCGGCGCCGACAGCGGGGTAGCTCGGCGCGGTGGCGGAGGAGCCGGCCGGCGGGCGCGACGAGGAGGATGCCGCGGGGCGGTGCGGATCGGCGGAGGAACGAGCCGGCGGCGGGGCGCTCGGGGCCCAGCGGCGGCGATGATGCGGGGTTCGGCTGCGGTGGAACTCGAGCGGCGGCGGTCGGCGGCCGACGCCGGCGAGTGCGGCGGCGCGGCTCGGGCGCGGCTGCGGGCGGGGAGGCCGGCCCGGTTGGCGGCGGTGGAGGCGGATGGCGGCCACGTGGCGCGACCTGAGTCGTCGAGGGGGCGGCGGCGGACACGTCCGGTCCGTCCGGACGTGTCCGGCGGCGGTGGAGGAGGTGGAACTAGGGTTTTGGACGCGAAAATGGGGGGGGGTGGACGTTTTTATAGGCACAGGAGCTAGGAGACTCCAAATGGGGAGCGGTTTTCGGCCATGCGATCACAATTCGACGACCGAGATGATGGGAAGGGTTGTGCTGGGTTAGTGGGCTGTTGTGGAGGGGGTCTTGGGCCTTAAAGAAGAGGTTCTTTTAGCCCACTAGGTTAACCGTTGGAGTACCAAACGAACTCCAAACGCGACGAAACTTGACTTGCGGCCTACACGTACCAAAACAACATCGCACGACAAGTCTCACGTCATTCCGGTAACGTTACATGGCCACACACGAAAGAAGGACTCGGGGATGCCACGGGCACATGTGAGAGCGTCGGAACTCGAAACGGACAACATGAAGAGACGAGTGGGACCCGATGCAAGTGACAACACAATGCCATGCAATGCACATGACAAAATGACATGGATGAAAAGCACACACGCACACGACAAAACGACGAAACCCGAAATGAAAGAAGAGCCTGGAAAGGAATAGATGAAGCCAAAGTTCATATATTGCCATATTGGGAAAGTGTTACATCTGGGGCATTACAGGATTGGATCAGCGGCCCAGGGCCGGACTATCAAGTCCTTCATGGCTGCACCCACTATGTTGTGCTGCTCAACCAGCCTCTTCAACTGGTCGTTCAGAGGTACTGGATGTGCTGGTGCAAGGAATTGCGACCAGAACAACTTCTCCGTGCTATTCCCCTCCCGGGCTCTGAAGAATTGGGCGGCGTCGACAATGCTCTTCGGGAGATCCTCTAACATGCCTAGAGAACTCCACAATCGCATCAGCGCAAGATACCTCTGACCTCCGAAGATACTCTGCAGCAGAGAGGCCTTACCAGCCACTATCTGCCACGCTTGTTTGATCTCCTCACGAGCACTCTAGGACTCGACCCGTGCCTCCTTGGCAACTTTAACATCCTTATTGAGTTTGGATGTTTGATCCGAAGTCTTCTGCTCTAGGTCCTCGCACTCGCGAATAGCATCTCACATTTCTTGTTTGACTTTGGCCACCCAACACTCATGTCGCCGGCGGGAGGCCTGTTCGGCTTCCAGATCGGCAGCCGCTTTGTCAGCGGTCGCCTTGTTTATTTCGGCCTCCTTCTTGCCCTCTACAAGTGCTCCCTCGAGGGTCTCGACCTTGCCTCCGCCAACTGTGACATTATCACATAGCACAATGAGTTCATACTCTTACAATCAAACACATTGTTTTTTGACATAATAATTTCTTGAAAGTCCGCATACCTTGAGTTTCATCAAACCGCTTGTTGACGCGGTGGAGCTCCTCGTCGGCTAGTTCAAGCTTCCGACTGAGCTCGGAAACCTCGGCGGCCTGGGCAGATGCCACTACCAGGGAAGCGTGTTCAAATATATGGCACATTTTGCGCTATTAAAAGACACTATATGGGTCCTCTGTCCGGTTCTCTTCAGAATCAAACAAAGCATCAAGGGTTATTGTCCATATACAGGTTTGTTTCCTTATACAAATGAAACATGAAGTTCTTTTAGAATATTACATCGCATACCCCAAAGCTTGTCAGTAGGCTGTTGAAGGCTTCATTTAGTTCTTTCTTGGTGGACTGAATCTTTCCCATCACCGCACCCATCAGGGTACGATGTTCCGCCATGATGGAATCACCTTGCATTGCTTCCTCTAGCATGTTCGGCGCCTCCGGATTAGTGGAGGATGCCGTTGGAGTTGATGCTCCTTCCCTTATCGTAGGGGGCTGCCTTCCCAATTCCGGAGCCGTGCTGGCCATCAGAATAGTTTTCAGCGGGTGCTTGGATTGCTTGGGCTCCCCACCGTCGATCGCCATAGGGATTGCTCCCCCTTGGCTGATGGTGGCTGAGGAGTTGGACTCGGGCACCCTCTCACCCACCTCGCTCCTGCCCGCTCATGTAGGGGACGCCCGTAGGGAAGACACTTTAGTGTCCCCTAGGTTGGCCGATTGAGCCGGCGGCGGCGTGTCGCTCTCCACCATTTAAGCTGACAGAGAATTCCCCAATGATAGTGAAGCCTCAGGGAATGTGTGGGGAGGGATGCGAAAACAACAACATGAAGTTGCTTAAAACAATGAAAGCTACCTAAACTGAACACAACAGCAATAGTCTGAATACTTATGGTTCGGTAAGGGGCTTGATCCTGGGCTGTACTCGGAAACTGGCCTCAGACATTGAGTCTGAGCTGTCCGGGATGTTCAGTTTCTTCCTGGGCGCCCCTTTTCCCATGTCTACGGGGTCCGCCCTCTTCTTCCCCCTTGCCTTGATGGGGGAGTTACTCTCCTCCTCCTCTTCTTCTTCGTCGTGGGAGGAGTGGGTGTCGGTCTCTCCAGACATTCTGTCCGAAGGACCCTTAGGGCGGGGGTCGCTCTGGACCTCCTTGCCCTTCTTCTTGGCCTTCTTCTCCAGTGCCTTATACGGCGCCAGAACCAGCTTCGCCTTCAGTTGGGGCACGGCTGGGTTTTTGAGCAACAGAGCCGGACAGTTAATCCGCTCCGCTTCCTTCGTCAAGGCCTGAATGGAACGTAGGAGTTCTAATTCCTGTTATAATTGAAATATGGACATGATATGTGTTAATTGTGCTTACCTCTCAGGCCGAAGCCACGCTGTTGAAGCCCTTGTCTTTGGTCTCCTCAGGCCACTCCATCTGGGCCTTCAAGAGTTTCTTCCAAATGTCTTTGTGTGTAGTGTCGATGAAGCGCTTCAAGGTCTGTGGTTCTTCCGGATTTAACTCCCATAAGCAGGTGGCCCTGAGTTAGCAGGGAAGAGTGCGGTGGAATAGCATCACCTGAATCACGTGAGTGAGGTGGGTGCCCTTCGCCATCATGCTGAAGATGCAGGTTTTGAGCGTCTTGACCTCCGTCTGGGACCCCCAATCAAGGCCCTTGGTGGTCCATGAGGTTAGCCTCTCTAGGGGTCCAGACCTTAATTCGGGCGTGGCCTCCCACTTGGCATCGCGGGGCTTGGTGATGTAGAATCGCTCCTTCTGCCATATATTGTTTTACTACACAAAAGTCCCCTTGGGCAAGGTGGCATTTGAGATCTTGGTAACCATAGCTCCCCTGCATTCCGCATGCTGCCCGTCGACCACCTTTGGCTTTAGGTTGAAGGTCTTGAGACATAAGCGAAAGTGTGGGGGATGCAGAGGAAAGCCTCACTTACGACTATAAAAGCCGATATGTGGAGGATAGAGTTCGGGGCCAGATCATGGAAATCTAGCCCGTAAAAGAATAGGAGACCTGGAACAAAGCGATGAAGAGGAAACTCCAGCCCCCGAATAAAGTTAGGGATGAATACCAACCTCTCACCCGGCTCAGGGACGGGGACCACATAATCCTCATCAGGAATCCGGTGCGCTATGTCGTCGGCGAAGTAGCCCGCACTCCGCAGACTCTTCACATTCTTCTGCATGACGATGGAGGCCTCCCACTTTCCCTTGGAACCGGATCTAGCCATTGCTGGTGAGGGAGGCGGTGGTGGAGGAGATGGGAGTTGCGGGCTCTGGAGCTGTCACTACAAGAAATATGTCAACTTGTGACATTGACTATTGGTCAAGGAATGGTCATTATTTTTCATTTGTGACCTTTTTATGACCAAAAACAGATGGTCAAAAGCTGGCCGTCGTAAACTGAAATTAACGACCTTTCTTCTGGAATGGTCAAAGACGTTTATGACCCCAAAAAGGTCGTTGAACCAATGACCTTCTGTTTTGTTTGCTGGTTGTCTCCCCAGGCCACGTCGGATCCGACGTGGCAATCTGACGTGGCAAAATTGCGACCAATTGAACAGGTCATTGGTAAGATTCAGCCTGGTCCAATTCGACGCTTTACATGGGCCGAGCCCAACAATTCAGCCCATTTATTATTTATTTTCATATCGATTTTGATCAGCTACGTGGGCCAAGCCCAACAATTTAGCCTTTTTGGTTAAACTTTTGATGGTCCATTTCTTTTTGGGCCTCAGCCTTTTTACAGACAACTTCTTTTTTGGGCCTGAGCCTTTTTGCAGGCTATTTACTTTTTGGGCCTTGGCCTCTAACAATAAGTAGGTCCAACTCATCAACTTTCTATTTCTCACACTTTCACAGTACACAGATGAAAAATATTTCGAATGAAACAGAACTATATAGTTGAAATGATAGCCAAAATTAGCCTATTACAATCTTTACATAGTGTTCATACAGCAGACAGTACAGAATACAATGTAACTAGCTATGAAGTACAACCAGAAGGTCCAGAACACAAAAAATATTGATAGATAACAACCACACTTCACCTGCTTCCTCTTCCAAATTCGAAGAAACAGATCATCTAGCATTAGAAGGATCACAAATCAGAAGCATATAAAACATGAAACGAATAAATAAATGGCAAGTAGTATAAAAATCAAGGTAGCACTAGCATATTTTTACTTATGTTGCAACCATCAATATAGTTTTCTTATAAGAAAACATATGGTCTGATGCTTATGATCTACTAGATTACTAAACAAAGATTGCACAATATGTACTCAATTTGATACTTGCTTAACAGTTTCAATGTAGACTAACAGCTAAACCTGAAAAGATGCAAAGCTGAAATCTAACTGATGACTATTGCAAGAGTGCTCCCAGCACAATATCACAATTCTGCATTTCTAACCAGCACAAGTGTTCAGCAAGCCAATGCATTTTGGTGTGGATTTTCTGGACTTTGATGCTGTTAGGTTCATTAGTCAAAGGAATACATCAGGAACGAAGTGCGAGCAATAGCAACAAAAATGCATGCGTACCTCATGGAGTGGAGGTATGCGAAGGCGAGGGCGTTGTCAGGGCAGTCGAAGGCGGCACTTGATGGACGAAAAGTTTCAACATACACTCAGCTCCGTGTTGAATTGGACCAGCCAATCCAGCTCTTAAACATGCTTGCAGATCGACGAACACTTGGCCAATCTACACAATAATACAGATACAGAACAATCAACTTGCTGCACACCAGAGGCAGAGGGGATTTCTTTAGAAGAGAAAGAGAACTAGACATAGATCCACATCCCACATTAATAAATTGTAATGCCCCGGATGTAATACTTTCCCTTTTGGGCATATAATATATCTCTGGCTTCATCTATTCCATCTCAGGTTCTTTGTCTTTCGGGTTTTCGTCGTTTTGTTGTGTGCGTGTGTGGCATTCATTCATATCATGTAGACATGTGCATCGCATTGCATTTGTGTTGTCGGTTGCATCCGGTTCCTCGCGTTCCTTCCCGTTGTCCGTTTCGCGTTCCGGAGCTCCCTCATGTGACCGTGGCGTCTCGTAGGCCTACTTTGGTGTTTGGCCGTGTAACGTTACCGGTTTGGTGCGAGTCTTGTCGTGTGTTGTTGTTTTGGTATGTGTAACCTGCGTGTCAAATCTCGTCGCGTTTCGAGTCCGTTTGCTACCCCAACAGTTATTCGTGTGGCCTCAAAGTGCCTCCACTTTGAGGCCCAGGACACCCCTCCAACAGCCCACCAAACCACTCCTAGCCACTTCTATCATCTAGGCCATCCAAATATGTTCCTGTGGCCGAAAACAGCACTCCATTTGGACAACCCTAGCTCTTTGTGCCTATATATTTGTCCACTTCCCCAAATTTTGCACCAAATTAAGGAAACCCTAGCTCCCCTAGCCACTTCTCTTCCACATCCAGCCACCTCGCCGGAGTTCCGCCGGAATCTCGCCGGAGTTCGCCGGAGCTCCACCACCTCGCCGGAGAAAGCCTCTTCTCCACCGGAGTTCCTCTCACCTCACCGCCGCTCCTCACCGTTCCCACCTTCTCCTCCCGCCGGGCCAGCGCCCAGCTAGCCAGATCCGGCCGAAGCCTCAGCCGCTGCAGCCAGCATCGCAGCGCCGCCGCCAGTCGCTGAGGATTGAGGGGAGACGAGCCCCTCGTCCCGATCCAGCGACCCTGCCTGGGCCGTTGACCCCGGCTCGATCGCCAGGCGCCCCGCCTCCTGGGCCGACCCAGCCGCCTCGCCCCAGCCGTCCCGACCGCGCGCTTCGGGCCAGCAACCGCCGCCTCCCGCTGGGCCGCGCGCCGCCGTTGGGCCGACATCCTCGCATCGCCTCCCTTCGCCACCCCGCCTCCGGACCTCCTCCGAGTGGGCCGTCGCCTCTCCTGCGGCCCATCCGCGCGACGCCAACCGCCAACCGCAAGCCGTCCCGCATCCCTCCGTCTGGGCGCCCCAGCCGGGCCTTCGCCGCCGCCAGCGCCTGGATCCGAAGCGGGCCGATCCAGCCTGGCCCGAGCTGGTCCGCCTCCTCCAGCCTCCTGTCGGGCCGGCCGCCTTCCAGCAGATCGCCGCCGCGGGCCGCCGTTCATCCGCCCCGGGCCCGATCTCCTTCGCCGGGCCAGATCCACCCCTTTGGCCCGCATTTTTCCAGATCTGAGGTTGACCCCCCAAAAATCTCTAAGTCCCCAGTATTTTTGTTCTCTGATGCTAATTTCAAAGGCTGATTACTTTGTGTGTGTTGCTCCGAATTGAGTGAATGAGGTGCCCAGACGTTCGTGGTGACTAGCACTACGATTCATTCCATTGTGCCATGCATGTTTGTGGTCATCTAGATGCTTATTTTTCTGTTGCAAGAGTGCATCCCGATATAAACTGCTGCTGTGTGATGTTTTATGCCATCTTTGCATAGTGATATCTTTTAGCTCGTTTATCCGAATGATGCAAATGACATGTCCACGTGTTCGTCTTGCCATGCTCTACATGTTGTTTGTGTTAGGTTGCATGATAGATTTATTCTTGCCATGTTTATCTTTGTTGCAAAGTGAAATGTGGTTGTTTAGTTATTTAACTTGTTATGAGATGCCATCTTGTTGAGCTCATTGCCATCGTTGTGTTTATCTCCATGATGCATGCTTGTATGTTTCGGAATCACCATCATGTGTACCTTGATGTGGTGCTTACCACTTGCCATGTTTAGTTTAGAGGTGACTTAAACTTGCTCTTATAGATGCCATGATGAAATTGCTGTTTTAACACTTAGTGGATTTTCACTAAGTCTGGAATCTGTAATGTTCCGATGCCATGTTTGCTTGCTGCTCTAGGACAAACCATGATAGTTTTGGAGTGTCTCTTGATGGTTCCTTGTATTATATATTGTTGGATATCCATTCATGTTCTCACATGCTTATTTAAGTGGCTGTAGCATATTTAACTTTTGCTCCAAAGTTTCAATAAAATTCTACTGTCAGGATTTTGTTGTCAAGTTCAATATGTCCAAGCTTGTTGCTATTGATCCGTGGCTCCTTTGGGGGTGCACCTTTGGACTTATTTGCTGCAGGATATGTCTAGTTTATGTTCATGCTCTTTGTCATGGTGTTTGAGTGCGGTAGCTTAATTATCTTGTGCTCCGAAGTTGCTATGTGGCTGTAATTTTCAGCTTTCGCCTATTTCTTATTTCGGGCATAACTTTTAGCCCGTAGCTCCGATTTCAGCGAGTCTTATATGAAAATTGATTGATTTTCCGTGTAGATTCATAATCTCCTATTTTTATCATGTTTTGAAGTGATTTGCTTGAGTGCTATTCTTCCGTGCTCCGTGTGCTCCCTTAGTGCATCCATCATGCATCCATCATTTTTCCCTGTGCGCATTGCATCTTGTTGATTCGTGCCTTGTGTGATTGCATTGTTTAGAGCCGGAAGCTGAGACCGAGTACGAGTACGAGCACGAGGTTACCAACGAGGTTGAGCACGAGGACCCTTCTTACGATCCAAACGACAACTCTTCACGCAAGATGACCGAACCCCGATAACATTACTATCTTTGCCTATTGCTAGTAGTTCCGCTCTATAGTTTTGCCTCGATGCCCATGTCTTTCATGTCAGCCTCCTACTTGTAACCATGACCATGTTTAACCACCCTACCTATGCAAACCGTTGCTTGGGTAAGTACGCTTCGCTCAGCCCCTCTTATAGCATTGCTAGTTGCAGGTGAAGATTGATGATGCTTGCTTCATGTTGAAGTTTTGTTGGGTTATATCACACTATATAATGCTTAAATGAAATCATCTATATATTGGCAAGGGTGGAAGGCTAAGCCTTTTGCTTGGTGATTTGTTCCACTCATGCCGTTAGGAACCGTATAAACCGGTGTTATGTTCCTTGATTATGCGTTCCTCACACGGTTGGGGTGTATGGGACCCCCTCGATAAACCGCTAAGTGCTAAGTCTTTTCCAGCAAGTCCCAACATTGGTACTATTTGCCTAATAACTAATTAAACTTGCATAGGGAGTAATTAACCCTTTTTCTTAATCAACAACCCTGGGCCAGTGCTCCACATGAGTGTTGGTCCGAAATGAGCAGATTGCGGGGCCACCTCAAGGAAACTCGAGGTCTGGTAAAAACCTGTAGGATGACTCATCCGGTCATGGCGTGAGACGAGATACGCGCGGCTACTATCAGGGTGTCGGCACGCCGGGAGGATTTGCTGGATTAGCCTTACCTTAGTTCGGAGTATCTTGAGCACGGAATTCCGAGAATACTTGGGTCTTCCCACCTTGGAGTTGCGACTCCGCGGATCGTGGGCTTGTAATGGGCCAAGTTGGAACACCCCTGCAGGGTTATGAACTTTCGAAAGCCGTGCCCGCAGTTATGTGGCAGATGGGAGCTTGTTAATATCCGGTTGTAGATAACTTGACACATTGTTCTAATACACTACAAGCGTGTGTACCGTGACTCTCAATTTCCGAATAGGTATTCGGGAGTTGAACACGGTGGGGTTATGTTTGTTGAGCTTTAGCTAGGATCACTTCGTGATCATCTCTCGACCGAGGCACTTCTCTTCTCGCACTCTTTCACGTAAGCTAGTGCTAGTTGCTGCTGCAGACACTTATTCTTTTCTTCAGCCTTATCCTCACCCAAGGCTTAAATAGTCTTGTTACCCGGGAACGGGATTGCTGAGTCCTCTGTGGCTCACAGTTACTTCACCACACCAGATGCAGGTCCGATGGTGAGCTATCCAGGTGATGGCACCGAGCTAGACTGGGAGTATGACGAGGAGCGTAGTCGATACTATGTTCGTTATCCTGATGATCAGTAGTGGAGACTTCTACTAGGATTCGATCCGACCTGTGGATTTAAATTATGTTTGGTATCTTGCCATTTGGATTTTACCCGTAGAGGGCTGTGATGTTTTATTGAATGATGATTGAGACATGTATTGTATTTGTGTGAAGTGGCGAGTGTAAGCCAACTATTTTATGTTTTCCATCCCCATCTTTTACATGAGTTGTGTAAAGATACCAAACTTGCAATCATTCCAGCATGGGGTTATGTCTCTAAGTCGTGCCTCGACACGTAGGAGATATAGTCCCATCCGGGCATTACAAGTTGGTATTCAGAGCCTTCTCCGACCTAGGAGCCCCCACTGATTGATCGAATCGTTGACGGTCGAGTCTAGGCACACACTGAAAATATTTTGAGTCCTATATTATATCGGAGAGTAGGATTTCTTTGCTTCTCACCCCCTTTCTCTCTGGTGAGGACTCCTGACGACCACTCTTATCTCTTCTATCTTCAGAAATTGCACCAATTTTTTTTTAGGAATCTCGCGAGTATTCTGGGATTGTTTCGATGTTCTTGTGACGAGAATATTGTTCTCGATGCCTCCTGACATTAGGGGTTGTGGCAGTGTCCCGGGGAGTTGAGCTTCGGGGTATTGTTGTCACAAGCATATCGCGGCAGTACTAAATACTTAAGACGGCCGACATCGAAAATCTCTCCTATACGGTTAGTGGCAAGATAACCCCGACATCACCCAGTACTGGGGAGGTAGTTCGGGAGTATTGCCATAGCTTGTTATAGTGGATGCTTTTCGAAGGTCCGAGGTAAATAGTTTCCGAGAAAGACCGGTTATGTGTTGAAGGATGGATACAGCTGGATGTAGGTTTAGAGTTGATTGCGCGGTGCTTCCCCTGTATCCCCAACACCTGATTGCATAACTGGAATCTTTCGGAAATTCATAGGTGGGTTTATCTAGTAGATCGTAGGCATTCTTCCAACGAATGCAGGTTAGCGAGTTCGGGGTTCTACATTGAGTGAAGTGGTATTATGACCGATGTTCCGATCGGGAGTTGCATCTTAAAGGGTCCTTGGCTATGCTTATCCGAGGATTGCAAAACCCTTTCGTAACGTGTTCATATGCTTTCAGCACAAAGATGTTAGAACGAAGCTTCTATCTTGTGTTTGTTTCCATCCGTACCTTGTTGTTTTTTTTATTTACCTTTTGTCCCCTATGTGGCTTCTCATGAAGATTGATGTTATCATTTAACTGAGAATTTCATTCGTTCCTCTTGTTCGAATGATTTCATTCGTTCCTATTGTTCGAATGATTATTGTGAAGACTTGTTGCAATTCATTCCATTGATTCAGCTATACCTTCTGTCAATCAATTGTTGATTCGTGGTCATTTCTATCAGGATGGCTCCGAAAAGGGTTCCCAACGCTAACCCAGAGGGTGAAGAGGTCCCAGATCGTCCTCCTTCCCCTCCTCCTCCGTCTGAGGCTTGGAGAGCGATTATGCAGACTACAACTCAGAACACCCAGATGTTGATGCAGATGATGTAGCAGATGCAAGCTAATCAAGCTAATCAGGGTGTTCCAGGGAGTCAAGGCAACTTCTTCAACCAGCAGCACCATGCTACTCTCAACCAGTTCTTGGCCAATAATCCTAAAGCTTTCAGTTACTGTGTCGAGCCTCTTGATGCTGAAGATTGGTTAACCGACATAAAGAAGCATTTTGAGTGCAGTAACATAAGAGAAGAGCACTATGTGAAGTTTGCAGCCTTCCAACTCAAAGACCAAGCAGCTGACTGGTGGCAGCAGTACAAAGACTCCAGGCCAGGTCGTGTGATCTCTTGGGAGAACTTCTGCAAGGACTTTCGCTCTCACCACATTCCTACAAGTGTCATCGAGGGTATGCGTGAGCAATTCCGCAACCTGAAGCAGGGCTCTATGACAGTCTACCAGTATAATGTCAAGTTCCAAAACCTCGCCCGCTATGCTAAGCAAGACATTCCTGATGCCAAGAGCAAAATCTACCAGTTTCGTGGAGGTCTCAAAGATGAACTTCAACTTGCTCTCACCTTGTTCGAGCCCGATGAATTCGACAAATTCTATAACATGGCTTTGAAACAAGAGGCAGCTCAGCTTAAGATGGAGGCTTCTAAAAAGAGGATTCGAGATGCCGTTCACTCCTCCTCATCTTCTCAAGTCATCGCGAAGCAACAAAATTTTTGGCTTCCTCCTCCTCCAGTGATTCGAGCTCCCTACAACAACTCCAACAACAAGAACTCTAGTGGACGTGGTTTCTCCCACCCACCCAACCCGAGCAACCAGTCGAGGAATCAGTTTCAGTCTCAAGGCTCCACGTCAAGTAGTTCTCATTTCCGTCCTCTCTCAGAAGTGACTTGCAACAAATGCACTCAGAAAGTTCACTATGCCAACAAATGTCCGAACCCGAAGCGTCTTCCAGCTCCTCCACCTGTGAGTTCAGCTATTGTCAAGCATAATCCCAAGCAAGCAAGGGTCAATCTGATGAGTGCAGCGCAAGCGGAGAATTCTTCTGATGTCATTTTGGGTAACCTTTCAGTTAACTCTTTCCCAGCTAAAGTGTTGTTTGATTCGGGTGCTTCATGTTCTTTCATGTCTCAACCATTCGCATCCAAGCATAATGTTGACATCCAAAGTCTGCCTCAAAAGTTGCAAGTTATTTCTCCGGGCAAGTGCATGACTTTTAATATTTTTGCTCCGAATGTATCTATTCGCATGGGTGATTATCGCTTTCTGGCTAAATCGGTGGTTCTCGGCAATTCTGACATTGACCTCATCCTCGGAATGGATTGGCTTTCTCAGCATGATGCTCACATTGATTGTGCACAGAAGGAAGTCAAGATGACTCATCGTGATGAAGATGTGATTATCTTCGCCTCCAGGGATAACACTATCAGGCTTTTCTCTCTCAATGATAAGGGCGAGATTAATGCCATATCTCAAATTCCGGTGGTGAACGAATATCAAGACGTCTTTCCTGAAGAACTTCCAGGCATGCCTCCACACCGTCAGGTGGAATTCGTTATTGAACTCGAGCCGGGTACTGAGCCAGCATGCCGGCGTCCGTACAAGTTCTCTCCCGAAGAATTGAAAGAATTGAAGAAGGAGCTTGATGAACAGGAGCGTATGGGTCTCATCAGGCCTAGTACGTCTCCTTGGGGTTGTGGTGTCTTATTTGTCAAGAAGAAAGATGGCATGGAGCGTCTCTGCGTCGATTACTGGCCATTGAACAAGAAGACGATAAAGAACAAGTATCCGCTCCCCAACATCAATGAACTCTTCGAGCAGCTCAAAGGAGCTAAAGTGTTCTCTAAGCTCGATCTCCGAATGGGCTATCATCAAATTCGCATTCGCGAGCAAGACATTCCCAAGACTGCCTTCAGAACGAGTTACGGCTCATATGAGTATACAGTCATGTCCTTTGGTCTCGCTAATGCTCCTCCTACCTTCTCGAGGATGATGCACTACATCTTCAACCCCTATACTGGCGAGTTTGTGCTTGTGTATCTGGATGATATTCTGGTGTTTTCCAAGAATGAAGAAGATCACGAAAAGCACTTATGACTGGTTCTTGATCGACTCCGTGAGCATAAGTTCTATGCCAAGTTCTCCAAGTGCGAGTTTTGGCTCGATAAGGTTTTGTACCTGGGCCATATCATCTCAGCTGACGGCATTGCGGTAAATCCCGAGAAAGTTGAAGCAATTGTCAACTAGGAAGCTCCTCAGAACGTCAAGCAACTCCGCAGTTTTCTGGGTCTTGCCAGCTATTGCAGAAGGTTCGTTGAGAACTTCTCCAAGATTGCCAAGCCTCTTTCCAACTTGCTTCAGAAGAATGTCAAATACTTTTGGTCTCCAGAGTGTGAAGTGGCATTCAAAACTCTCAAAGAAAAGCTTGTCTCTGCTCCAGTTCTTACTCCTCCAGATGAGTCCAAGCCCTATGAATTATTCTGTGATGCTTCTCTTCAAGGACTTGGTGGTGTGCTTATGCAAGATAAGAGAATTGTGGCATATACTTCTCATCAGCTAAAGCCAAGTGAGAAGAACTATCCCACACATGATCTCGAGCTAGCAGCTGTGGTACATGATTTGATTACGTGGAGATATCTGTTGTTGGGCAGAAAAGTCGACATCTTCACTGATCACAAGAGCTTGAAGTACATCTTCACACAGCCTAATCTGAACCTCCGCCAGACTCGTTGGGTTGAAATGATCCAAGAGTATAATCCTAGCATTGAATACACTCCTGGCAAGGCGAATGTGATTGCAGATGCTTTGAGCAGAAAGGCATATTGCAACAGCCTTCTTATCAAGCCGTTCCAGCCTGAGCTTTGTGAAGCATTCAGGAAACTCAACCTCCAAGTTGTTCCGCAGGGTTTTCTTGCAAATCTTCAAATTGCTCCTACCTTGGAAGATCAGGTCCGTGAGGCCCAACTCAGTGATGCCATGGTGCAGAAGGTGAAACATGGTATTGCAAAGGGCGCTCCAAAATACAAGTGCTTTCGTGTTGATGAGAGAGATACCTTGTTCTTCGAGGACAGACTCGTTGTTCCCAAAGGTGATCTCGGGAAGCTCATAATGGAAGAAGCACATGATTCTCTCCTTTCCATTCATCCTACCAGTTCCAAGATGTACCAAGATCTCAAGCAATCTTACTGGTGGACACGCATGAAAAGGGAGATTGCCCAATTCGTGAATGAATGTGATGTTTGCAGAAGAGTGAAAGCAGGGCATCAACGTCCAGCCGGTCTTCTCCAACCTCTTCCTATTCCTGAGTGGAAGTTCGACCACATTGAAATGGACTTCGTCACTGGCTTTCCTAAATCCAAGCGAGGGAATGATTCTATCTTCGTGGTGATTGACAAGCTTACCAAAGTCGCTCACTTCCTTCCAGTCAAAGAATCCATCAATGCAGCTCAATTGGCAGAGTTGTACACTTCTAGAATTGTGTCCCTACATGGCATTCCTCAAGTTATATCCTCAGACCGTGGAAGTTTGTTCACATCCAAGTTCTGGGACTCCTTTCAGTCCGCCATGGGCACTAAGATCAGGTTCAGCACTGCTTTTCACCGTCAGACTAGTGGTCAAGTCGAGCGAGTGAATCGGATTCTAGAAGACATGCTCAGGGCCTATGTCATATCTTTTGGCATGAAATGGGAAGACTGCCTTCCATTTGCCGAGTTCTCTTACAACAACAGCTACCAAGCAAGTGCCGGCAAAGCTCCGTTTGAAATTATCTATGGCAGAAAGTGTCGTACCCCTCTCAACTGGTCTGAAACAGGCGAACGTCAACTTCTTGGCAATGACTTGATCTCAGAAGCTGAAGAGATGTGCAAAGTCATACGTGAGAATCTCAAGGCCGCTCAGTCGCGTCAAAAGAGCTACTATGACGGCAAGCATCGTGATTTGGCTTTCGACATTGGTGATCATGTTTATCTCCATGTGTCTCCGATGAAAGGCACCCAAAGATTCGGTATCAAAGGAAAGCTTGCTCCTAGATACGTCGGACCTTTCAAGATTCTTGGCAAAAGAGGCGATCTAGCCTATCAACTTGAGCTCCCTTCCAACTTCGCCAATGTTCATGATGTCTTCCATGTGTCTCAACTCCGTAAATGCTTCAAGGCACCTGAGCGCATGATTCCGTTTGAAGAGAGTGATCTTCAACAAGACCTGTCTTACCGAGAGCATCCCGTTGCTATTCTCGAAGAAACCGAGCGCAAGACCCGCAACAAGTACATCAAATTCTTGAAAGTCAAGTGGTCACATCACACCGACCGAGAAGCTACGTGGGAACGAGAAGATCATCTTCGTTCCGAGTACCCTTCCTTTTTCCAGTCCTAGATCTCGGGACGAGATCTTTTTGTAGTAGAGGAGAGTTTGTAGTGCCCCGGATGTAATACTTTCCCTTTTGGGCATATTATATATCTCTAGCTTCATCTATTCCATTTCGGGTTCTTTGTCTTTCGGGTTTTCGTCGTTTTGTTGTGTGCGTGTGTGGCATTCATTCATATCATGTAGACATGTGCATCGCATTGCATTTGTGTTGTCGGTTGCATCCGGTTCCACGCGTTCCTTCCCGTTCTCCGTTTCGCGTTCCGGAGCTCCCTCATGTGACCGTGGCGTCTCGTAGGCATACTTTGGTGTTTGGCCGTGTAACGTTACCGGTTTGGTGCGAGACTTGTCGTGTGTTGTTGTTTTGGTATGTGTAACCTGCCTATCAAATCTCGTCGCGTTTCGAGTCCGTTTGCTACCCCAACAGTTATTCGTGTGGGCTCAAAGTGACTCCACTTTGAGAGCCCAAGACACCCCTCCAACAGCCCACCAAACCACTCCTAGCCACTTCTATCATCTAGGCCATCCAAATATGATCCTGTGGCCGAAAACCGCACTCCATTTGGACAACCCTAGCTCTTTGTGCCTATATATTTGTCCACTTCCCCAAATTTTGCACCAAATTAAGGAAACCCTAGCTCCCCTAGCCACTTCCCTTCCACCTCCAGCCACCTCGCCGGAGTTCCGCCGGAATCGCGCCGGAGTTCCACCACCTCGCCGGAGAAAGCCTCTTCTCCACCGGAGTTCCTCTCACCTCACCGCCGCTCCTCACCGTTCCCACCTTCTCCACCCGTCGGGCCAGCGCCCAGCTGGCCAGATCCGGCCGAAGCCTCAGCCGCTGCAGCCAGCATCGCAGCGCCGCCGCCAGTCGCTGAGGATCGAGGGGAGATGAGCCCCTCGTCCCGATCCAGCGACCCCGCCTGGGCCGTTGACCCCAGCTCGATCGCCAGGCGCCCCGCCTCCTGGGCCCGACCCAGCCGCCTCGCCCCAGCCGTCCCGACCGCGCGCTTCGGGCCAGCAACCGCCGCCTCCCGCTAGGCCGCGCGCCGCCGCTGGGCCGACATCCTCGCGTCACCTCCCTTCGCCACCCCGCCTCCGGGCCTCTTCCAAGTGGGCCGTCACATCTCCTGCGGCCCATCCGCGTGACGCCAACCGCCAGTCGCCAGCCGTCCCACGTCCCGCCGCCTGGGCGCCCCAGTTGGGCCTTCGCCGCCGCCAGCGCCTGTATCCGAAGCGGGCTGATCTAGCCAGGCCCGAGCCGGTCCGCCTCCTCCAGCCTCCTGTCGGGCCGGCCGCCTTCCAGCAGATCGCCGCCGAGGGCCGCCGTTCATCCGCCCCGGGCCCGATCTCCTTCGCCGGGCCAGATCCACCCCTTCGGCCCGCATTTTTCCACATCTGAGGTTGACCCCCCTAAAATCTCTAAGTCCCCAGTATTTTTGTTCTCTGATGCAAATTTCAAATGCTGATAACTTTGTGTGTGTTGCTCCGAATTGAGTGAATAAGGTGCCCAGACGTTCGTGGTGACTAGCACTACGATTCATTCCATTGTGCCATGCATGTTTGTGGTCATCTAGATGCTTATTTTTCTGTTGCAAGAGTGCATCCCGATATAAACTGCTGCTATGTGATGTTTTATGCCATCTTTGCATAGTGATATATTTAGCTCGTTTATCTGAATGATGCAAATGACATGTCCACGTGTTCGTCTTGCCATGCTCTACATGTTGTTTGTGTTAGGTTGCATGATTGATTTATTCTTGCCATGTTTATCTTCGTTGCAAAGTGCTATGTGGCTATTTAGTTATTTAACTTGTTATGAGATGCCATCTTGTTGAGCTCATTGCTATCGTTGTGTTTATCTCCATGATGCATGCTTGTATGTTTCGGGATCACCATCATGTGTACCTTGATGTGGTGCTTACCACTTGCCATGTTTAGTTTCGAGGTGACTTAAACTTGCTCTTATAGATGCCATGATGAAATTGCTGTTTTAACACTTAGTGGATTTTCACTAAGTCTGGAATCTGTAATGTTCCGATGCCATGTTTGCTTGCTGCTCTAGGACAAACCATTATAGTTTTGGAGTGTCTCTTAATGGTTCCTTGTAGTATATATTGTTGGCTATCCATTCATGTTCTCACATGCTTATTTAAGTGGTTGTAGCATATTTAACTTTTGCTCCAAAGTTTCAATAAAATTGTGCTGTCAGGATTTTGTTGTCAAGTTCAATATGTCCAAGCTTGTTGCTATTGATCCGTGGCTCCTTTGGGCGTGCACCTTTGGACTTATTTGCTGTAGGATATGTCTAGTTTATGTTCATGCTCTTTGTCATGGTGTTTGAGTGCTGTAGCGTAATTATCTTGTGCTCCGAAGTTGCTATGTGGCTGTAATTTTCAGCTTTCGCCTATTTCTTGTTTCGGGCATAACTTTTAGCCCGTAGCTCCGATTTCAGTGAGTCTTATATGAAAATTGATTGATTTTCCGTGTAGATTCATAATCTCCTATTGTTATCATGTTTTGAAGTGATTTGCTTGAGTGCTATTCTTCCGTGCTCCGTGTGCTCCCTTAGTGCATCCATCATGCATCCATCATTTTTTCGTGTGCGCATTGCATCTTGTTGATTCGTGCCTTGTGTGATTGTATTGTTTAGAGCCGGAAGCTGAGACCGAGTACGAGTACGAGCACGTGGTTACCAACGAGGTTGAGCACGAGGACCCTTCTTACGATCCGAACGACAACTCTTCAGGCAAGATGACCGAACCCCGATAACATTACTATCTTGGCCTATTGCTAGTAGTTCCGCTCTATAGTTTTGCCTCGATGCCCATGTCTTTCCTGTCAGCCTCCTACTTGTAACCATGACCATGTTTAACCACCCTACCTATGCAAACCGTTGCTTGGCTAAGTACGCTTCGCTCAGCCCCTCTTATAGCATTGCTAGTTGCAGGTGAAGATTGATGATGCTTGCTTCATGTTGAAGTTTTTTTGGGTTATATCACACTATATAATGCTTAAATGAAATCATCTATATATTGGCAAGGGTGGAAGTCTAAGCCTTTTGCTTGGTGATTTGTTCCACTCATGCCGTTAGGAACCGTATAAACCGGTGTTATGTTCCTTGATTATGCGTTCCTTACACGGTTGGGGTGTATGGGACCCCCTCGATAAACCGCTAAGTGCTAAGTCTTTTCCAGCAAGTCCCAACATTGGTACTATTTGCCTAATAACTAATTAAACTTGCATAGGGAGTAATTAACCCTTTTACTTAATCAACAACCCCGGGCCAGTGCTCCACATGAGTGTTGGTCCGAAATGAGCAGACTGCGGGGCCACCTCAAGGAAACTCGAGGTCTGGGAAAAACCTGTAGGATGACTCATCCGGTCGTGGCCTGAGACGAGATACGCGCGGCTACTATCAGGGTGTCGGCACGCCGAGAGGATTTGCTGGATTAGCCTTACCTTAGTTCGGAGTATCTTGAGCACGGGATTCTGAGAATACTCGGGTCTTCCCACCTTGGAGTTGCGACTCCATGGATCGTGGGCTTGTAATGGGCCAAGTTGGAACACCCCTGCAGGGTTATAAACTTTCGAAAGCCGTGCCCGCGGTTATGTGGCAGATGGGATCTTGTTAATATCCGGTTGTAGATAACTTGACACATTGTTCTAATACACTACCAGCGTGTGTACCGTGACTGTCAATTTCCGAATAGGGATTCGGGAGTTGAACACAGTGGGGTTATGTTTGTTGAGCTTTAGCTAGGATCACTTCGTGATCATCTCTCGACCGAGGCACTTCTCTTCTCGCACTCTTTCACGTAAGCTAGTGCTAGTTGCTGCTGCAGACACTTATTCTTTTCTTCAGCCTTATCCTCACCCAAGGCTTAAATAGTCTTGTTACCTGGGAACGGGATTGCTGAGTCCTCTGTGGCTCACAGTTAGATGCAGGTCCGATGGTGAGCTATCTAGGTGATGGCACCGAGCTAGACTGGGAGTATGACGAGGACCGTAGTCGATACTATGTTCGTTATCCTGATGATCAGTAGTGGAGACTTCTACTAGGATTCGATCCGACCTGTGGATTTAAATTATGTTTGGTATCTTGTTATTTGGATTTTACCCTTAGAGGGCTGTGATGTTTTATTGAATAATGATTGAGACATGTATTGTATTTGTGTGACGTGACGGGTGTAAGCCAACTATTTTATGTTTTCCATCCCCATCTTTTACATGAGTTGTGCAAAGATACCAAACTTGCGATCATTCCAGCATGGGGTTATGTCTCTAAGTCGTGCCTCGACATGTAGGAGATATAGTCCCATCCTGGGCATTACATAAATTGTTTGCAGTAGCTGTAACATAGAAACAATACAAATGACGTATGAACATGAACAACAGGATAAGTGACTACTGGTGACCGGGAGAAGCAGGGCGTGGGCGACCGCAGCTGATGTACGCTTCCACGTTTCTAATGACCATGTACGATGTCACCAATGTCAATTATTTTCATACATAAATTTTCACAAACACCATACAAGCAAACTCCATTACACAATATGCAGTACATAGGAACGGATGAATAGTCAACACATATATATCTAGCCAATAAAATATGCATGCAAAGTTGTACTGATGTAGACACGCTTTCACAGTCATATGCGTAGGTGTTTCACAATTGAACATAATTGACTACCAAAGAAATCAAAATTGAACAGAATTGCCGTACAGAATTAGTCATATGCACAAGTGTTTCACATAATGAGGGGAGTTCTTGATTACTTAAGAAAATTTCAATTTTCAGGAAAGTTAATACATATATCCATGCTTGTCTACCAAATAAATTGTTTCAACTTAAGAATTAGTCATGCATAAGTGTTTCACATCAAAAACATACAGAAGTGCAGACCCGAGATTGACAATTTGGATGCATGTTGATATCACCATCGATCTACAGGAACAGTCGTGCAAAGTTCAACTGACATAGACATGCTTTCACATCAGAATTCAGAAACATCAAAGTCTTGCTACATCTCAAAATCAAACCGATCTAACATGTAGATAGTGATTAACAGATTCAATAATATGGTAAGACAGCTTGCGAGTGTAATTGTACAGCACAACAGAGTTTAATCCGAGTAGTACCATATAGATCTCTGTGTATGAGTTGACGTAGGGGATGAAATCCGAGTAGTACATCCCGTCGGAGAGGGGGTGATGGAGAGGGTGACCCTGCCATCGAAGTCGACAACGAGCATGAGCTGTTCGAGAGAATCCCACATAACCACCTCGGCGGCGCCCTGGGAGCAGAGAGAGTATATAATTATAGGATTTGGATATACAAGCTCCAATTATTTTATCTACAAGTTTCTTCTTTCTTTTATTTTGTCACAACCAGATAAATGCCCTTTTGGCAACATTGTCACAACCATATAAATTGCCGCAAGAAGTCGGATCGATCGGTCGCTAGCTTAGCTAGCTCCACTTAGCTCGTACGTATACATGAGGCTGCACGTCCGAGTACTGCTAGCTACCAAAGAAACAATTAAGCTACTACTCTGCTTTGCTGAAGTTAGCTTGCACGTACATGCATCGCCTGCTAGAGTATACGAGCTAGCACTCTAAAGCCAACACATATTCACTCTTTTATGATTTCATGAACTTCATATAGCCAAACCATGCATGCTTCCATTGGCACATTGGTTATCAAAAACAGGCAGTGAACTAAAGATGCGCCTGCAGCTGCAGAACATGGAGGAACAAGTCCACCTGCACATGTTCAGCACACGAGAGGGGCAAAGGAGATTCAAAGGTATTACCAACTTTGTAACTTAGCATGATTCAAAGGTGATTCAAAAGTGATCCTCGTGAGGTGTGCTCTAGCATGTATATAATAAAATGAACAAAAGGTTTTTTGATTCTGCTCGAAAACTTACCGTCAGCTGTTCTTCCTGCATCTCTGAATCTGAATGACAACACCGAAAGCAGAGTTCCGGAGGCTGGGGATGAGCAACACTATCAAAGGATGATGATCTTTAAACACTAGGAACAAAATTCGCCGTCTCAAGACGAGAGGAGGAGGAGGGGAGAAGAACCTAGGAGAGCGGGATGGTGGAGAACTCCGGGATGGAGAGGAACTCATCTTCGGAGACGAATCCCTTGGCGCTACGATCGAGCTGGCAGAAGCGCTAGTACTTCTTCTTGCACTGGATGTAGGTCTGGGTGCCCTCCTTGTGCTCGTGCATGTACAAGGGGCGCCAGACCATGAAGCGACAGGCGTCGCAGGCGGTGAAGACCTTGCCGTCCATCGTGGTGCCCAAGCCGTCGGCGCAGATCTGGCACACTTCCCCGGCCCTGTGCCTCCTGGACTTCTACACACAGCAACGAGATGGGTCAAAACCAAGGCTCCGCTGCTGGGAGGAACGGGACGGGATCGAGAGGAGCATGATGAAATCGGGAGGAACGAGACATCCCTGTGATCTGGGTCGCGAGCCCACTGCCGCTGTCACGGGTCTGGAAGCACCGCCTCGCCTGCTCGATCTGGGCTGTCGACGGTCGGTGTGACAGCGGATCGAGGTGGGAGGGAAAGGGTTTTGGTTGGGGCAGCGGTGGCGGCTGCGGTGGGAGCAAAACAAGGGGGGATGGGTGGGGAGGGGATTGATCGGGGTGGGTGGGAGAGAGAGGCGGCGGCCGGATGGGGAAGGAGGGGGAGGCAACGAGGTGTCGTCGTCTTCGATCTGGATCGGGGAGAGGGGGAGAGAGAGGCGGCGGCGGGTGTGTTCTGGGGGAGACAGGGAGAGAGAGGCGGCCTTGGGCTGATAGGGTTTGGGTTAGGGTACAATGGGGTGAGAGGCGTGAGAGGCGTTGGATCAGCTACATATGGACGGTTCAGATTAGCTACAATGGGGTGATCCGTGGGAAGTGTTTTGATTGGTTCAGAAAATTAGTGATTTAAAATAGTTTCCAAGTACAAAAAATAGGGGGATTTTGTGAAGCAGCTATCAAAAATATTTTGTAAAAGGGCACCACGCAAATTTCTACTAGAGTTAGACCACATTTTATGGATGAGCACCAATTTGTATGCATTTCTGATCTTTTTGGCTATCTACAATCATTTTCCGAGTGGCAAAAATGTTTTTTTGAAGAACCTATCAAACAATTGTTGCAAAATTGAACTCCATCAATTTTCTAAAATACTAGTACATATTTACTATACAATTGACCAAATGGTTGGGTGTGAAAAGTATTGATCCACCTCTCATGAAAAAGACAAATTTTCACCGATTAAGCAGGAAGCGGGTCAAATTTGAACTGCAGGTGCCTCATTGTATGCTCTTTATTTTTTCAAAAAATCATTTATAGGTACATAAGTATCTATTTAATAAGAGAAACATCAAAAGTTTTCCATGATTCGACAACTAGCTAGGAACAGTCAAGCCCATCGTTTTTACCGCATTTTGAAACGGCATAAAAAATTCAAAAAAATGGAAAACCTTCGCATTGTGCCATTACATGTGACCAAGTTGCCAGGAAAAAATAATAAACTTCTAATACGGCAATTATTTTTAAAAATTGTTCTCGGAAATGAGCTATCATGCATGAAGATTCACGGCTTTCAAGTCAAATGATGAATCTTATGGCCACATTCATGGCATAGTTTGTTCAAATGATCTCATATTGTGCACAAGGGTGCATATTGGAATGTCAAACAATGTTGCCTAAGGAAGTTTTCATTTTCTTTGGACGAAAAAATCATTTTCCATTTTTCGAGTGCCCAAAATGAGGTGTTTTTGTGAAGAACATACAAAATAATTGTTGCAAAATTGGACCAAATCAATTTTCCAAAATACTAGGCCATATTTAATGCATAATTGACCAAATTTTTGGGGTGTCAAAAGCTTTTTTCCAACTCTCATGAAATAGGCAACTTTTTGCCGATTCACGTGGAAGCGGGTCAAATTTGAACTGCGGCTGCCTCATAGTTTGCTATTTATTTTTCCCTAAAATGCTTTCTAGGTACAAAAGTATCTTCTTAATCATAGAAACACCAAAAGTTTTCCAAGATTCAACAACTAGCTAGGAACGGTTATGCCCGCTGTTTTGACCGCATTTTAACATGGGCATGAAAAATTCAAAACAAATCAAAAAATGGAAAACCTTCGCATTGTGTCATTATATGTGGTCAAGTTACCAGGAAAAATAATAAACTTGTAACACGATAATTATTTAAAAAAAGTCTTCTCAGAAACGAGCTATAATGTGTCGAGATCAATGGCTTTCAAGCCGGATGATTAATCTTATGGCCACATTCATGGCATAGTTTGTTCAAATGATCTCATATTGTGCACAAGAGTGCATATTGGAATGGCAAACAATATTGCTAAGGAAGTTTTCATTGTCTTTGCACGAAAAAATCATTTTCCATTTCCCGAGTATCCCAAAATGAGTTTTCTTGCGAAGAACCTACCAAATAATTGTTGCAAAATTGGACCAAATGAATTATATAAATTGCTAGGCCATATTTAATGCATAATTGACCAAATGGTTGGCTGTCAATCCATCTCTCGTAAAAAATAAAAATTTCCGCCAATTCAGTTGGAAGCGGGTCAAATTTGATGTGCGCTGCCTCATAGTTTGCTATTTATTTTTCCCAAAAATCATTTCTAGGTAAAAAAAGTATATGTTTAATCATAGAAACACCAAAAGTTTTCCAAGATTCAACCACTAGCTAGGAACGATCATGCCCGCTGTTTTGACCGCATTTTGAAACGGGCATGAAAAATACAAAAAAATGGAAAACCTTCGCATTGTGTCCTTATATGTGGTCAAGTTACCAGGAAAAATAATAAACTTGTAATACGATAATTATTTCTAAAAAGTGTTGTCAGAAACGAGCTATAATGTGTGGAGATCAATGGCTTTCAAGCCAGATGATCAATCTTATGGCCACATTGATGGCATAGTTTGTTCAAATGATCTCATATTGTGCACAAGCGTGCATATTGGAATGGCAAACAATGTTGCATAAGGAAGTTTTCATTCTCTTTGGTCGAAAATATCATTTTCCATTTTCCGAATGCCCAAAATGAGTTTTTTTGTGAAGAACCTACCAAATAATTATTGCAAAGTTCGACCAAATCAATTTTCTAAAATACTAGGCCATATTTAATACATAATTGACCAAATGGTTGGGTGACAAAAGCTTTTATCCACCTCTCATGAAAAAGACAAATTTCTGCCGATTTAGTTGGAAGCGGGTCAAATTTGAAGTACGCCTGCCTCATAGTTTGCTATTTATTTTTCCCAAAAATCATTTCTAGGTATAAAAGTATCTATTTAATCAGAGAAACACCAAAAGTTTTCCAAGATTCAACCACTAGCTAGGAACGGTCATGCCGCCTTTCTGACCGCATTTTGAAACGGGCATGAATTTTTTTTTAAAAATAGAAAAAATGGAAAACCTTCGCATTGTGTCATTATATGTGGTCAAGTACAAGTTCAACATTTTTTGACGCCACTCCATTTTTAAAAAATATACAACATTTTTTAAATTGTGATGAACCAAAATTTTACCGCATTTTGAAATCGGGACATTTGTTTATAATTTTATCGTATACACGAGAAACATTTTTTCTCTACTCATCATTTTTTAGTACATGGTCACAATGTTTAGACACAGTTTGACATTTTTAAATGCTTGATTAAAACTTTCAAATACAAGATCTTTTTAATACATCATCTACATTTTTAATATTTTTCAAATGCTTTATTAAAAAAATTGAAATACAAGTTTTTTACAATACAAGGTAAACTTTTTTATATACACCTTACCATTTTCAAATGCTTGATTAAAATTTAAACTCCATTTATATTATTATTTTGAGTAATACACCATTTATTTTATGGAGGCAAAGTCATGCGAAGCCCACGTTTTCCACTATATGCATGTTATATAGGCCTATTGGCTGTTGACCCACTTGGCTATAGTAAAAATGGTCTTGTCCAACAGAGGCCCAAGCACAGCAAGGTTTCATAATAGTTAACAACATTAGGTTCGCTTCCATATCACACAGAGCGCGGTGGCCTGTTGGTTCGGTACCACGGAGAGGCGCGGTGAGGTCGCGAGTTCGACTTCCCGTAGGCCGTATTTTTGTTGGATTTCTGCATTATGATGACCCTGATGCCCTCATCAGGGTAGTGGCCCGCATGTCAGTAGGGCCTACCTATAAGGTCAGGTGGGTCCCACATGTTATTTCGGTGGGCCCCTGCTATCAGATCTATGGTGGTCCACGTGTCAGGAGGCTGCCACGTGTCAATTTGATGGGGCCTCCCTGTGAGGTCGGTGGTGTGTCTCGCAGGATGGTGGGTTCGCATGTCAGGCATGTCCTGTGCGTCAATTTCGTGGACCTACGTGTCAGGTCGGCAATGGGTCCCATGCCATTGGACATATGGTGTATGTGTGGGAACCTGTCAGTGTTAGGTTTAAGTTGACAGTTAGGTGAAAATTGGCACATGGACGTGACACATAGACGAAATTGCTGAGGTGGCCGCTCCGTCATCTTAACGCATGGCAAATTAGCAATCATGAGCATCTATATTGGTCGTGATCAGCTAGAAATAAGGCAGCAGACCAGTTCTGTTTGCTTTATGACCATTTCGTGTAAGGAAATTGCGACCTTTCTGCCTAAAATGGTCGTCATAGTTTAGGGTTTGGAGCCCCCCGAACAGCTTTTGACCAATTGGTCTCAAATGGTCATAGATTTATGACCAATTCTTCCAGGATCACTGATAGAAGGTCATAAGTTGACATGTGTCTTGTAGTGTGTGGGCGCTGGAGCTAAGAGATTGGGAAGCAAGGGCTTGAGGAGAGCGTGAGCTAAAAGGGGAAGGATCTATGTCATTTTATAGACAGTAAAATACCAAATGTCCCCCACTCCCATCATAAAACTCACATGTTCCCAACATAATCGTGCGTAAGGTGCAGTTGGGGTACCCATGTCATACTGATGAGGATCCCCTAATATGAGGGCACGATCTCTGCTTCGACAAGACATGCCAATGGGGAGTATGCCTCGAAACACGAAACCAGAGCCAAGAAAATGGTTTGAAATATTACAGGGTCAGATATGACAATTCGCTAGAAAAGATGTCAGTAAAGGCACAATGTTTGTTTTGACACAATTCCTTCGTGGCTAAGGGTTGTACTAATCATGCAGAGCCGGACATAGTTCCTTTGTGCAGGAAATAACTCTTCATATGTTCGGAAGGAACAATCCGCCTTGCAATGCCGAAGATAGTACGCGTGCCGATATAATCGTCATCGAAGACTGGTTCAGGGCTTACTGAGGGAGTCCTAGATTAAGGGGTCCTCGAGTGGCCTGATTACTCATTATGGGCCAGACTGGTAGGCCGTGAAGAACATCCCTGAAGATTATCCCCCATATCCGGATAGGACTCCTATATGTGTAGAATGGCAAGTTTAAACTCGGGTGTAATGTTTCCTTCCTCTGTAAGATGATCGTGTACAACCCTAGGTCCCTCCGGTGCGTATATAAACCGAAGGTTTTAATCCGTAGAAACAGAATCACAACATCATAGGCTAAACTTCTAGGGTTTAGTCATTACGATCACGAGGTAGATCAACTCTTGTAACCCTATATTCATCAAGATCAATTGAGCAGGAAGTAGGGTATTACCTCGATGGAGAGGGCCTGAACCTGGGTAAAACATCGTGTCCCCAGTCCCTTGTTACCATCGATCCTCACACACACAGTTCGGGACCCCCTACCCGAGATCCGCCGGTTTTGACACCGAAAGCCACTTTCAGATTATAAACGGTCCCAAGGAGTCAAAACACACATGTATCATCAGTGTTTGTATTCAATATACAAGCGTTGCCTTCCGTAATTATTGCTATAAAGCCATATATTCATCATTTTGTAGTAAGATTTTGGCCAAGCTGGGTTGCCTAGCTCCCGTTTTACCCCTTACATTCCCGATTGTTCGGCTAGGGGGTAAAGGGAGCAACTCTATGATTGTTACTAACAGGTAATACCGATTAGTTCCTCAGATTGTGTGAAGCTGAAGGCTAGCTATCTTAAGAATATAATTGGTGGGCAGCGACAAAAGTGAAAATTTAGATTCATTATGACCATAGAGTTCGGGAACTGTCCCCAAACTAAAGCCTCAATATTTTCCTCCCACATTGACCGGATGTGAGGTTTCATGATCATGGTGAGGATGACAACCCAAAAAATGGAACCGATAGCGGGATTATTTTCTCTGGAATATGTTTCTTACATTAAATAGTAATATAGCATGTCTCTTTGCGTACCATTGTTTATAAAACCGTATGGTCGGATTGCCTTGTTTCCATAAATCTTTGCCCTTATAACGGCTTTATAAAGTAAGAAAACACTCCTTGGCTACTGGCCGAGGAGGTTGAAGCTAATGGTCGGTCAACAAATTTTGTACAATGCTGATCCGAGCATTAATGAGGTAAAGTACTTTGGTACATAGAATCATTACACATACTAGACAAAGTTCATTTACTTCAAGTCGTCTATTAAAAATTCGAGGGCATAGTCTTGGTGAGACAGCCGACCAGTCATAATTTAATTTTGTGTCAAACAAATATCGATTCTTAATTCGGCCACCCATGTCCAAATTAAGGCTCGGGGCTACTGTATTGTCGATTCAATGCAGAAAATTGAAAGAGCAAAACAGTTTCCAATGAGATTACAATCCTTAGGTTGGTCGTCCACACCCAACCTGACTCTCAGGGACTACCCACACCGCGTTTTTTTTCCTACAGTATACTGCCAAGCAAGGAGTCGATACTCGGGACGATTTCATGAATCGACCTGAGACCGAGGAGCTACTGGGATCAGCGGTTTTATGTTTTCCTTCAGGTGCATCTCAGACTTTTGGCTGACACACACCTTGAGGGATATTGTCTATATATCTTGGCATAGAATAAATTTCACCAATCGAGAAAAATATATCCACAAAAAATCAGCTCACATACGAGGTGGTTCACCACCTCGGAAGCAGTCCAGCATAGAGCTCAAATACATGTGGCTGGCTCTATAGATGGCATTTCTGGCATTAAGCTTGGCTAAAACTCCTTACACATTTTCAAAGACGAGGTACTCTATGCCCCTCGGATGCAATCTAGCATTAGAGCTCGGATGCAGTTCGGCGTTGGAGCTTGGCTGCAAAAGACACTTCGGATGTAGTCTGGAGTTGGAGCTCGGCTACAAAAGACACCTTAGATGCATTCCCGTGTTAGAGCTCGGCATCAAAAGACACCTCAAATGTAGTTCGGCATTGGAGCTCGGGTGCAAAATACACCTCGGATGCAGTCCGGCATTGGAGCTCGGTTGCAAGAGGACACTCCCACCCGGGAAAAACTTTGAACCCGAGGTGTGGTGTAAAAAATAAACAAGGCATTGATAAAGGCCAAGAGCCTAAAGAGGCTCCTCGGATACTTGACGTGTGAACTCTTCGGATATACGTCGGAGATCCTCAAGATCGTAGGTGACAAGATTTGTTGAACAAGTATTCAAGACCAATGGCCGAAGAGGAAGAACAGTTTGGAAGAACCGAGGAGCGTCCCCACCTTGAAGACCGGTTCAGGGGGCTACTGATGGTGTCCTGGACTAGCGAGTAATCATCACGTTGGCAACCAAACAGGTGGATCGGGCCGAGGACCCCCATGGCGGTTCACTAATGGTCTAGTTCGGGCAGCCCATGATGAATACAAGGAAGACTCCTCAAGAATTGGCGCCCAATCAAAAGAAGGACATAGGGTATTATCCCTTCGAGAGAGCCATGACCTGGGAAAAATGTTGTTTATGTGTTACCATTACTCCAACACGCCTAGCTTAGGACCCCTAATATGAGATATACCAGATATATAATCGATATACACCACTCTCCAAAAGGTAATAGATGGTGTGTTAAGGACAAACTCCTTCCTCTTGTGCTTCGAATGATAGTCTCCCCAACACTCAACTCTTTCTCATAGATTTGGATATGGTGGAAGAAGAATTGGAGTGGAAAGCAACTTGGGGAAGGCTAGAAATCAAGGTTCAAATGGTAGGATTGGAATCTCTTGGTCTCAAGACATGAGTAAATGGCTCTCTCTCAGAAAACGAATGGTGGAAGTGTAGGCACGTTTCGATGGCTCTCCTCTATGAGTAAGAAGGGGTGGAGGGTTATATATAGCCTCCAGACAAAATACAATCGTTACAAAATTTTCAGCACTCTCAATGGCACCGATTTGTGAACTTGGTGGCACCGATATGTGCAAAAATATGAACGTTAGGAATCTCGGTGGGACAGACTGGAACAACTCGGTGGGACCGATGTGCTAGGGCTTAGGGCAAACCTCATCTCGGTGGCACCGATTGCATCATCTTGGGGCGACTGATGTGAATGCAATGAGCAATAGAGAATCAGTTAATCCAACTTATTGGGAACGATTGCAACATCTCGGTGTGACCAAAATGATTGCAACAAGACAGATATGGTTTGCAAGGCCATCTCGGTCGGACCTAGATCTGTATCAATCTGACCGATTTGTTAGGGTTCTGGCAGTGGCTACGTCAAATGGACTTGCTGGCTTTGGATAGAAAGTTTCGGTGGGCCCGAGTTTGGATATTAGGGTTTGGACATATTTGGATGGAAAAAGTGGTTGAGGTTTTTGGAGCAATATCAGTCAGCACCTGAGTAACCAGATCATTAAGCAACACTTCATCCCCTTTCATAGTATTGGCTTTCCTATGGACTCAATGTGATCTTGGATCATTAAAATGGAAATGTAGAGTCTTGAGCTTTTGCCAATCTTAGTCCTTACCATTTTGATGGGTCCATTTCTCTAGTCCATGACATGCCAATCATTGAACATCCTGAAATATATAGCTTGAGTAGACATTAGTTCAATGAGATATATGTTGTTATGAATTACGAAAACCATCTAGTGATTTGTTGCACTTTCAATCTCCCCCCTTTTGGTAATTGATGATAACATATAGATCAAAGGTTCTACCAATGATTAAATAAAAGAAATACATCATCGCTTTGAGAAGCAAGTGATAAGCAAGAGGTCCACCTAACATTATTTGAAATTTGAGTTTGAATGCAAATGCACAATCGATTGGGATCATGGGTCACTTTTCCATGTCACATACAATTTGGTGGAGCACACAAAATGATATGAGTGAAATAATAAGCATGCATCACCAACAATATGAGTGACTGATCATACACAAATAATGATAGATATAGTCGTCAGCATCACATGTGGCATAGTATGATCAATCACACACAACCAAAGTAGTATCTCACAAGCATAACAAGCAAAGTAGCATGAATCAAACAGAATTAGTAGCACGATAGTAGCAAGAAATCAAGAGAAATGAACGAGCAAAAGCAAGGTACTCTCTCTCAAAGCCTAATGATCTATAAAATTTCTGCCCCTTTGGCAACAAGTACCAAAAAGTTCGACAAAGTACAAGGCTATGCGTCTCTCTTGGCACGATCCTCGGAAGCTCCTGAAGGTGTCTTCTAGCTTATGGCTCTAGTGTGCGTAGACGGTGTAGAGATAAGAGCATCAGCAAAGGCTTCTGCTCATGTCTATTGGGATGGTGGAGTGGATACTGGAGGTAGCGCTGGAGCAGTGGGAGGAGGTGCAGAATGAGTATGCCTCATATCTGCAATTGGCACGGCTAAAGATCTGGGTACCCTGGGGATTTTCTGAAACCTCTTAGTGGTAGGTAGCTCATTGTCCTATGCCGCAAGTCTACTTGCCTCGACATCATCTGTGAGCTTCTCAACAACAATCTGAACCTCCATGATCTTTACATTAAGATCATGAATCTTTGTCTCGACAATCCTATCTAGGCTCTCCTGGTTCTTGGAGATATTGGTTAGACTCCTCTCAATTCCCAGCGTTTCCTCTAACAGATATGCCATTTGATCATTCTTGGACTTGAGGTTGGCTATTGGAGCATCAGGTGTTGTGGCCTCTTGAGATGCTTTTGCTGCTGCGGTTGCTTCCTTGATCTTCTACTAAACCTTAACAGATGTGGTGTGTGAAGGATCCATCACCACCACATTATCCTCAAACTCCGGCTGAAGAGGGAGATGTTCACGATCAAGTAGATAAGTGCTCATTCCAACTTTGGAGTTGATGAGAATATGAATATGTGGAGCATATCCACAAGATCTCTTCTGGTCAGCAGATGTCCTCTTGACTGTATCTATATGAAGCTCATGACTTTGAACTTCTGAGGGGTGTTAAAGAAATGGAGCAAGTTGATGGAATGTCCACATATCATCTTATCATCTCTAGACTTGGGAAAAAGAGTATGCCTCAAGATAGTCTTTGTGGTGGCCAAACCAGCTAGAAAATGCTTGACTGAACCAAGCTTATGACTCTCAAGATCCTTAGGAGGGATTTCCCTGTACATGTTTGCCAAAATGTTGTGATGCATCCTACACTTTCCATACACATCAATATCATCCTATCTTTCCTCTAGAGCACCAAGAATTTCAGCCCTTTCAGAGATTATTGATTGGTTTCTGGAACCCTCAGTCATCCATACATTCCGGCCATCTGGATAGAAGTGAGCAGTGGAATAGAATTGCATGATCATCTCATCATTCCATTTGGTGAGATTCTTCCCATCAAACTTGTCAACTCCTGCAAGCCTCAAGCTCTCACGAACGTAGGGGAAATAATACTCATTGGAATCGATGTATTTCCAGTCCACCCACTTCACATCACTGACTATGAGCTTCTTATCAAGGAAGACTGTCTCATAGAAATCATGTTGCTCTCGTGTATGAAATGGGTAGTCACAAGCAGTCCTCCTCCTGACAGAGTAAGGATCAGACATCCTTTATTCCCTCAATCCTTTGTCCTTTCTGATCGTCATATTCTCAGCTACTGGATGAGCATTGTCATGACCCGGGATCTTGGGCTGAGCTTCCTGAGCATATTTGTTTCATCATCAATTTTAGCATCAGGCAGTAGGGCCTTGTTCTTCTCACTGGCAGGGATGTTCCTGGTAGATCTCTTAGGTGCATAAGCTTTGGTCTTGGACTTAGATGGGGAAGCTATTCTCAAAGCATTTGACATTAGCTTCTGAGTTGTAGGAGGTGCATCTACAATGGGTTCCTCCTCCTCATGATCATCATCATCCTCTCCCATGGAGGGTTTGCCAATCACACAAGCAATGGTTTTCCTTGCTCTCTTCTTCTTTCCTACATCAGCCTCACCACTGATGTCTACTATGAAACCTTCTTCTTGTAGACGTTGTTGGGCCTCCAAGTGCAGAGGTTTGTAAAATAGTAGCAAACTTCTCTCAACTGGATGACCTAAGGTTTTTCAATCCGTGGGAGATGTAGGATGAAGATGGTCTCTCTCAAACAACCCTGCAACCAAATAACAAAGAGTCTCTTGTGTCCCCAACACACCCAATACAATGGTAAATTGTATAGGTGCACTAGTTCGGCGAAGAGATGGTGATACAAGTGCAATATGAATGGTAGATTAGGTTTTTGTAATAAGAAAATATAAAAACAGCAAGGTAGCAAGTGGTAAACGTGAGCATAAACTGTGTTGCAATGATAGGAGACAAGGCCTAGGGTTCATACTTTCACTAGTGCAAGTTCTCTCAACAAGGATAACATAATTGGATCATATTACTAGCCCTCAACATGCAACAAAGAGTCACTCCAAAGTCACTAATAGCGGAGAACAAACGAAGAGATTATGGTAGGGTACGAAACCACCTCAAAGTTATTCTTTCTGATCGATCTATTCGAGAGTCCGTAGTAACGTTCAATCTATCATAGAGTTCGTACTAGAATAACACCTTAAGACACAAATCAACCAAAACCCTAATGTCACCTAGATACTCCATTGTCACCTCAAGTATTCGTGGGCATGATTATACGATATGCATCACACAATCTCAGATTCATCTATTCAACCAACACAAAGTACTTCAAGGAGTGCCCCGAAGTTTCTATCGGAGAGTCAAGACGAAAACGTGTGCCAACCCCCATGCATAGATCCCCAAGGTCATGGAACCCGCAAGTTAATCACCAAAACTAAATCAAGTGAATCACGTGATATCCCATTGTCACCACAGATAAGCACATGCAAGACACACATCAAGTGTTCTCAAATCCTTAAAGACTCAATCCGATAAGATAACTTCAAAGGGAAAACTCAATCCATTACAAGAGAGTAGAGGGGGAGAAGCATCATAAGATCCAACTATAATAGCAAACTCGCGATACGTCAAGATCGTGTCATCTCAAGAACACGAGAGAGAGAGAGAGAGAGATCAAACACATAGCTAATGGTACATACCCTTAGCCCCGAGGGTGGACTAATCCCTCCTCGTCATGGAGAGCGCCGGGATGATGAAGATAGCCACTGGTGAGGGTTCCCCCCTCCGACAGGGTGCCGGAAGCGGTCTAGATTGGTTTTAGGTGGCTACAGAGGCTTTTAGTGGCGGAACTCCCGATCTAGGTTATTTTCGGAGGTTTCTTTATATATAGGAGGTGTTGGAGTTGGGGCCGAACAAAGGGGGGTTACGGGCTGTCCACGAGGCTGGGGGTGCGCCTAGTAGGGGGGCGCCCCCCACCCTCGTGGGCAGCCCGTGGGTCCTCTTGTCCCCCTCCGGCACTCTGTGGGCTTCTTCTGGTCCAAAAATGATCTCTGTTGATTTTCAGGTCAATTGGGCTCCGTTTGATATTCCTTTTCTGCGAAACCCTAAAACAGGAGAAAAACAGAAACTCGCACTAGGCTCTGGGTTAATAGGTTAGTCCCAAAATAATATAAAAGTGTATAATAAATCCCATAAAACATCCTAGAAGGATAATATAATAGCATGGAACAATAAAAAATTATAGATACGTTGGAGACGTATCAGCATCCCCAAGCTTAATTCATGCTCATCCTCGACTAGGTAAATGATAAAAACAGAATTTTTGATGTGGAATGCTAACCAACATATTTTTTCAATGTAATTCTCTTAATTGTGGCATGAATGTTCAGATCTGAAAGATTCAAGACAAAAGTCTATATTGACATAAGAAATAATAATACTTCAAGCATACTAACAAAGCAATCATGTCTTCTCAAAATACTATGGCTAAAGAAAGTTATCCCTACAAAATCATATAGTCTGGCTATGCTCCCTCTTCATCACACAAAATATTCATACCATGCACAACCCCGGTTTCAGCCAAGCACTTGTTTTCATACTCTATTCTTTCAAACCTTTCAACTTTCACGCAATACATGAGCGTGAGCCATGGACATAGCACTATGTGGAATAGAGAGGTGGTTGTGGAGAAGACAAAAAGGAGGGAGATAGTCTCACATCGACTAGGCGTATCAATAGGCTATGGAGATGCCCATCAATAGATATCAATGTGAGTGAGTAGGGATTGCCATGCAACGGATACACTAGAGCTAAAAATGTATGAAAGCTCAACAAAAGAAACTAAGTGGGTGTGCATCCAACCTGCTATCTCATGAAGACCTAGGGCATTTGAGGAAGCCCATCGTTGGAATATACAAGCCAAGTTCTATAATGAAAATTCCCACTAGTATATGAAAGTGACTAAACATGAGACTCTCTATCATGAAGAACATGGTGCTACTTTGAAGCACAAGTGTGGAAAAAGATAGTAGCAATTGTCCCTTTTATTTACCTTTTTTTCTTTCTTTGGGCCTTTCTTTTTTTCTTTGGCCTTTCTCTTTTTTTTTTCTTTTTTTGGAGGGGCTTTCTTGATTTAGCCTTTCCTTACATGGGACAATGCTCTAATAATGATGATCATCACACTTATATTGATTTACAACTCGATATTACAAATCGATACTAGAACAAAGTATGACTCTATATGAATGCCTTCGGCGGTGTACCGGGGTATGCAATGAATCAAGAGTGACATGTATGAAAAATTATGCATGGCAATATGACAATATGAAGCGTGTCATATGAACGGAACGGTGGAAAGTTGCATGGCAATATATCTCGGAATGGCTATGGAAATGCCATTATAGGTAGGTATGGTGGCTGTTTTGAGGAAGATATATGGTGGCTGTTTTGAGGGAGGATATATATTGGGTGTATGGTACCGGCGAAAGTTGTGCGGTACAAGAGAGGCTAGCAATGGTGGATGGGTGAGAGTGCGTAATATCCATGGACTCAACATTAGTCATAAGAACTCATGTACTTATTGCAAAAATTTACGATTCATCAAAACAAAGCAATCAACGCATGCTCCTAAGGGGGAGGTTGGTAGGAGTTAACCATCGCGCGCCCCCGACCTCCACACAAAGGATGACACTCTACAAATACCTCATGCTCTAACTTCGTCACATAGCGGTTCACCATACGTGCAGGCTACGGGAATCACTAACTTTAACACAAGTATTTCTCAATTTCATAATAACTCCACTAGCATGACTCTAATATCACTATCCTCATATCTGAAAACAATAATCAAGCATCCAACTTCTCATCATATTCAATGCAATTAGTATGAAAGTTTTTACTACATTGATCTTGGATGCCTATCATGTGAAGGCTAGTTATATAGCCAAAGCACATTACCATGCTGTTCTAATAGACTTTCAAAAGGATATAAGTGAAGCATGAGAGTTCATCTATTTCTTAAAAACAAAACCACCGCCATGCTCTAAAAGATATAAGTGAAGCATTAGAGCAAATGACAAACTACTCCAAAAGATACAAGTGAAGAACAACGAGTAGTTGTATAATTATGTAACTATGTGAAGACTCTCTAACATTTAAGAATTTCAGATCTTGGGATATTATTTAATCATCAAGCAAAACAAACTAAAATAAATTGACGCTCCAAGCAAAACACATATCATGTGGTGAATAAAAATATAGCTCCGAGTATAGTTACCGATAGATGAAGACGAAACAGGGGATGCCTTCCCGGGGCATCCCCAAGCTTAGGCTCTTGGTTATCCTTGAATTTTACCTTGGGGTTCCTTGGGCATCCCCAAGCTTAGGCTCTTGCCACTCTTTCTTCCATAGTCCATCAATGCAATACTCAAAACTTGAAAACTTCACAACACAAAACATAGACAAAAATCTCGTGAGCTCCGTTAGTATAAGAAAACAAACCACTACTCAAAGGTACTGTAATGAATTCATTCTTTGTTTGTATTGGTGTTAAACCTACTGTATTCCAACTTCTCTATGATTCATACTTCCCAATACTACTCATAGATGCATTGAAATAAGTAAACAACACACGAAAAACAGAATCTATCAAAAACAGAACAGTCTGTAGTAATATGTAACTTTCGCATACTTCTGTAACTCCAAAAAAATTGAAATAAATTGGTAAACGTGAGGAATTTTTCTATTAATCATCTGCAAAAAGAATCAACTAAATAGCACACTCCAGCGAAATCTAGTGACCATTCTAGCTAGCGCTAACGATTCTGTTTTTCACAGCAAGATCATATAAACTTCACACAAGTCTTCCCAAAGGTTCTACTTGGCACAAACACTAATTAAAACACAAAACCACATCTAAACAGAGGCTAGATGCAATATTTATTCCTAAAGAGAAGCAAAATCTAAGAAAACAAAATAAAGTTTGGTTGCCTCCCAACAAGCACTATCGTTTAACGCCCCTAGCTAGGCATGATAATTTCAATGATGCTCGCATAAAAGATAAGAATTGAAACATAAAGAGAGCATCATGAATAATATGACTAGCACATTTAAGCCTAACCCACTTCCTATGCATAGGGATTTTGTGAGCAAACAACTTATGGGAACGATAATCAACTAACATAGGAAGGGAAAACGAGCATAACTTCAAAACTTTAAGCACATAGAGAGGAAACTTGATATTATTGCGATTCCTACAAGCTTATGATCCTCTCTCATAATAATTTTCAATAGAATCACTAATGACTTCAACAATATAACCAGCACACAAATCATTCTTTTCATGATCTACTTGCATAGAAATTTTACTACTCTCCACAAAAGCAAAATTCTTCTCATTCGGAGTAGTGGAAGTATCATAAGAGACTTGAACACTATAGATTGTCTCCACATTAAAGAGTAATGTTCAGAAAAAGGGTAATCATAATCATGAGAAGTTTTATAAATATAATCATCACTACCTTTTATAGCATAAGTGGCATCACAATAAGCATCATAAATGGGAGGCATGCTTTCATCATAATAGATTTGCATATCAAGACTTGGGAGGCTAAAAATATCATCTTCATCAAGCATACCATCCCCAAGCTTGGGAGAAACATTAATTGCAGAAAATAAATTCTTAAACATGTCATTCTCATCAGACATCGCATCCCCAAGCTTGGGCCTCTTCATATCATAAGCATAATCACTCTCATTGTTAATAGTATGGATAGCACCGATAGTATAGCAATTATCATCATCACAATGAGTAATAGGAGCAAAATCATTTGGGAGGGATACATTTTTATCTTTTCCTCTCCGTCTTTTCTTTTTCTTCTTCACATTAAGTATGGGTAATCTTCCTTTTGGAGCTCCTTATTAATGAGATTGGTAGAATATGAGGCTCCTCTTTGTTACCTGATTCATCATAAGAAATAATAGGAGGATATTGGGAAATCTCTTCCCTTTCATTAGTATTCTCTTCATCTCCTATTTGTTTTCTTGTCTTAAGGTAATTGGCAATATAAGGATTTTCAATGCAATTCACCACACAATACATATATATTTCCTCTATATCAAAATCAAGAAGTTTATCAAGGGCAAATCCTGGAAGATGCTTAGTTCTACATTTAATTTCTTCATAACCCAAAAGCAAGATAAGTTCATTATGATGTGCAAGGGAAATCAAGTCATCACAATTTTTGGACACGATTTGATCATGAAACAATTCGCATTGGGTAATGAAATGACCACATTCATTGCAAAGTTCACAAGTACAGCTAAGAAATTTTTAATTTTCAGCACAATCATCTAGAATCTGTAGCAATCATTTAGTTTCTAAATACATATGCCTCTTGCAAAATCTATCTTCCCTATTTGGTATGTACTTGCAAACTCTATGCACTCTATAAAAATCAACAAGCTTATAAGAAATATTTTCATCGTGACTAGTGCAATCATCATTAGTACTATGGATATTCGAATAATTCACACTAACAATATTTCAAGCATGCTCATCATTCAAGTCTATAGTGCCAAGCATTCTATGTAATTCTTCTTCTAGTACTTGAGCACAATTTTCCTTCCCATCATTTTCACGAAAGATATTAAAAAGATGAAGCATATGAGGTAAACTTAATTCCATTTTTTGTAGTTTTCTTTTATAAACTAAACTAGTGATAAAACAAGAAACTAAAAGATTCGATTGCAAGATCTAAAGATATACCTTCAAGCACTAACCTCCCCGGCAACGGCGCCAGAAAAGCGCTTGACGACTACTATGCAACCTTCTTCTTGTAGACGTTGTTGGGCCTCCAAGTGCAGATGTTTGTAGGACAGTAGCAAATTTCCCTCAAGTGGATGACCTAAGGTTTATCAATCCGTGGGCGCCGTAGGATGAAGATGGTCTCTCTCAAAAAAACCTGCAACCAAATAAACAAAGAGTCTCTTGTGTCCCCAGCACACCCAATACAATGGTAAATTGTATAGGTGCACTAGTTCGGCGAAGAAATGGTGATACAAGTGCAATATGGATGGTAGATATAGGTTTTTATAATAAGAAACTATAAAAACAGCAAGGTAGCAAGTGGTAAACGTGAGCATAAACGGTGTTGCAATGATAGGTGACAAGGACTAGGGTTCATACTTTTACTAGTGCAAGTTCTCTCAACAAGGATAACATAATTGGATCATATTACTAGCCATCAACATGGAACAAAGAGTCACTCCAAAGTCATTAATTGCGGAGAACAAACGAAGAGATTATGGTAGGGTACGAAACCACCTCAAAGTTATTCTTTATGATCGATCTATTCAAGAGTCCATAGTAACGTTCAATCTATCATAGAATTTGTATTAGAATAACACATTAAGACACAAATCAACCAAAACCCTAATATCACATAGATACTCCATTGTCACCTCAAGTATCCGTGGGCATGATTATACGGTATGCATCACACAATCTCAGATTCATGTATTCAACCAACACAAAGTACTTCAAAGAGTGCCCCGAAGTTTCTACCGAAGAGTCAAGACGAAAACGTGTGCTAGCCCCTATGCATAGATTCCCAAGGTCATGGAACCAGCAAGTTGATCACCAAAACAAACATCAAGTGAATCACGTGATATCCCATTGTCACCACAGATAAGCACATGCAAGACATACATCAAGTGTTCTCAAATCCTTAAATACCCAATCCGATAAGATAATTTCAAAGGGAAAACTCAATCTGTTACAAGAGAGTAGAGGGGTAGAAGCATCATAAGATCCAACTACAATAGCAAAGTTCGCGATACATGAAGATCGTGTCATCTCAAGAACATGAGAGAGAGAGAGAGAGAGATCAAACACATAGCTAATGGTACATACCTTCAGCCCCGAGGGTGGACTACTCGCTCCTTGTCATGGAGAGCGCCGGGATGATGAAGATAGCCACCGGTGAGGGTTCCCCCCTCCGACAGGGTGCCAGAACGGGGTCTAGATTGGTTTTCGGTGGCTACATAGGCTTTCGGCGGCGGAAATCCTGATCTAGGTTATTTTCCGGCGGTTTCTGTATATATAGGAGGTGTTGGAGTCGGGGCCAAGCAAAGGGGGGCTACGGGCTGTCCACGAGGCAGGGGGGCGCGCCCAGTAGGGGGGCGCTCCCCCACCCTCGTGGGCAGCCCGTGGGTCCTTTCGTCCCCCTCTGGCACTCCGTGGGCTTCTTCTGGACCAAAAATGATCTGCGTTCATTTTCAGCTCAATTGGGATCCGTTTGATATTCCTTTTCTACGAAACCCTAAAACAGGAGAAAAACTGAAACTGGCATTGGTTAATAGGTTAGTCCCAAAATAATATAAAAGTGTATAATAGAGCCCATAAAACATCCTAAAAGGATAATATAATAGCATGGAACAATTAAAAATTATAGATACGTTGGAGACGTATCAACCACCACTTGGCTCTTCCATAATGAATGCAATTTTTTCCTTTGCACCTGGGGCTTGGACATTCTTGGAGATTGGGACCTTCCTAAGAGCTAGCCACTCCTTGGTAGAAGGACTGGAGCTGGCTGCACTGCCATACTCCTTAGCAAGCACTTTCTTCTTCTTAGAGGTCACTTCCTCACACTACAAAAAAACCACTTCCGTGATAATACGTGTTTGTCACAGTAGGTCACATTTTCTATCATGCATGTACATCCATGACGATTTTATGACAGAATCAAGATTGTCATACTTGTGTTGTCGTAAAAGTGTTCCATTACAATACCAAAATTATCATCACGGAAGTGTCCACTTCCATGACGATAAATAGCGCGTCATGGAAGTGTTTTCGTCAAGGGTAACCGACACATGGCATCCACCATAACAGCATGCTGTTAACCCTATCGGGTCTGGTTTCGGATCCGATAACCAGTTAATAGCCAGGACTAATGGGGATTTTGCACGTGTAAAATTCTCATTGGCCGATGGGATCACGTGTCAGCTCCACGTGCGAACATATGTCAACCAACCAATGGACAGGAGGCGCCAATGATACGTCGACATGTGGCACGGCCCAACAAGGGCCATTCAGGTCAAAAGTCCAGCCCATTTAACTTGGTCAAAGGATAACGGGCTTGTCAATCGAAAGGCTGCTAACGGCCTGCTCACATATAGCCCATTCAGGCCCGATAACTCACGGCCCATTATGGCCTTTCCTAATTCGGCCCACTCGCTTCATCTGGGCCGTCCAATACGATTCCAGCCCATTGTAACTTCCAACCCATGTACGACCCATGATGTCTTTCGTCCCATATGAGGCCCTTTGTAACACTTGGCTCATTAATGGCCTGTAGTGAAACCGACCCTTAAGGAAGAGTATGTCGCTTCGTACCCATTAACGGCCCATTTCTCCGTTGGGACGTTCCCAGCCAGTGTTATCTTTCGGCTTATTAAGGGCCCATTTATTCTTGGACTGATTTGCAGCATCCGGTAGCTTACGGCCCGTTACTGGCCCGTTAATCCATTGGGCCTTTTTCACAGCGTCATCAAATAAAGCCCATTAACGACTCGTTGTGCATGTCGATAGAATTAAGCCCGTTATACTCGTCGTTGTCTTAAGGGCTTGTCTTGCTCGGCCCACGAACGGACGACTGCCACTCTAGCCCGTATACGGCCCATAATGCGGTCCGTTATTGGCCAATGTTTGGTCGATCGGTCATACGGCCCGTAGAAGGCCCATTGATTCTACGGCCCATAGAAGGCCCGTAGTTGGCCCATGATCACTACAACAGGTAGCAGGACCATGGTAACAACGGTCCGCATGTTGCCCATGGATATTGTGGCCTAGTTTTAAATAATATATGGTGGCCACTAGCACACCGCGGATAAAGAACTGCAGTGACCACAAGCAAACAAATAAAACAAGACGACAAGGAAATAAATAAGCAAGCAACATTTGCTAGGCTATTATGGCTATTACACATATTACAACCACTGGGCATCAAAGTTCGCCACCAATGCAAATACGGGGAACAAAGCAGCATAATACATATACTGGTTGTCAAAGTTGGCGACCAGTGCAACTAAACGCCACAGCAAAACAAGTCCATAACCGAAACCACTTCACAAGAGCTCAACATACAATATCCTTGGTATGCACATTGCTGGCAAGACACTTAGCAAGCTTATTATCTTTCTCTTGTTTGGCGCTTAAATCCTCCATTGCTTGCTATTGCACCAGAAAGTATGCATCTGAATTCTCCAGAGACTTCTGCAGTCCTACGGCTTCTTGTAGCAGCATAGCTACTTGATGTCTTTCAGCATGTAGTTGAGACTCAAGAAACCGAACTTATTCAGACAGTGAGTTCGAGGAGCTTGTGCCAGCGGTAGTGGCGAGTAACTCGAACACTACACCAAGACATAACTTTGGGGTTCTCTCATTGTCTTCAAGATAGTTTTCCTTAACTGTTTTATCAGCTTTCTTGGAGACTAACAGGGATGTCTCCCTATCTTGAACCTTATCTGCATTACTTCCTTTATCATTGCATAACGGGGTACTCTTCTCCAATATTTTGTCCGTATTCTAAAATAGAAACAAGCAGACACATCATAGGTTTAGCATGTATATGAAACTCATTTCGGTAAACCAGTTCAGTAGTAAGGTGGACAAGATAAATGCATGAAACAAACATATGTCCATGTAATATAGTCACTGTATGGTGTATATCATTCCAGTTTATGTTACACAATCAAGATAGAGACAGTTCAAATCATATCTGTTTAAGACAAAGCAGCATAGAAAGAATATAGGTGTGGAAAACTACACAACACTAACAACACTTGTCATGTACATGGCATGAGAACATAACTTTTTATTCAATTGAAACTAAAACCAACATATAGCAAGTTACAAATAGCAAACTAGTTAAAGAAACATGTTTAAAACATACAAGTCGCTTCATTGGAGTTTTAATTGCATCCTTCAAATTTGAAATTAGTTGGTATAACTAAATATAGTGATGCAAGAGCAAAGGAGTATGAACCATAGCTACGGAACCTGACCTGAGAACAATTCTTCTTCTTCTTTAAGGGTTGACTTGGGGTTCGGAGTGGTGGTCCTCGTGATTTGGGCACTACACTTGCCTTACTAACTGCTCGTGTTTGGGTGCTCTGTGGTGGAGACGGTGTTGTGTCAACTGGAACTGGGTTATTATCTGCTGTGGTTGGGGTTAGAAGGGGTGTAGCTGGTTCTCTGTCCAACTGGGTATGGGTACAATCTTCATGAGTCTAGGTTATGTGAGGTGGGGCTGGTTCTTGAGCAAGTACGACCATGGTTCTATCTACATCAACAGGTAGCACTATATTTTCTAAAGACCGTGTTTTTACGCCCATAGATACAACCATCACCCCTCCAATTAAAATGGCTGGTAAACAAGAAAATTAATTGAATGTACAAACATTGTACGATAGACATGTGCAATGGATAGTAGGGAAGAAAACAGGCCATGAAATAATTCAAATTTATGTTGTGTAACCAAACAGGATAGCATGTCACAATTACACATATATGATGGCTAACTAAACAGGATAGCATGACAAAATTTCACATATATGATGGCTAACTAAACAATATTGAATGACATACTTCAGAATATGATGATTATGTAAACAGGATGACATGATATAACTATATGACACGTCTATTGAAGTGGTTGGCATGCCATAATTTACATACATGCTCTCGATGGAAACTTGATGGCATGATATAATTCACGGATAGAATGACATAATTAAAATATGATGACTATGTAAACAGGATGAGATGATATAACTATATTATGTCTTCAGAAAATGTGTTGGCATGCCATAATTCAAATACATATTGTCTATGTAAACATCAAGGCATGATATAAATAAAATATTTTATTTATATACTAAGCAAGGGAGTAGAGGGCAATCGCATACATGGTGTGTAAACTATGCAGATCGCACTCAATATTGTGTATATGATGTAAAAACTAAGCATTCCAAGACAACATATGCATGATATGAGTAATATAACCCTGCCTAGTTTGAGCATACACCTCGGGGGGGGGAAATAGGGCTGGTCATCTGTCTCTGAATCCTCCTCCAAAGAGCTATCTGTAACCAGCAAGATATCATCTTCAGCAGGTAGCATTTTTTTGCTTTGAAGAACTTGTTTTCAGTCCAGATTTTTCTATCACCAACTCTAATGGCTGATGCACACGAAGATTAGTTGAACATACAAACATTGTCGACAAATGGAATACGTAATACGAAAAATGGATGGCATGATATAATTCACATATATGATGCCTGGGTAAACAACATGGCATTGCATAATTCACATATGTAATGCCTTGCAACAAGAAAGCATTGCATAATTCACATATATAATGTCCTTAAACAAGAGGGTGTTGCTTCATTCACATATATGGTAATTACACACTAAACATGTGGCATTCACACAAAGCATGTATAAACTAAGGAAATGACATAGCAATGCAAGACACCATATGCTCGATATGAGCAATATAACCTCCGGGTAGAAATTGGACTGGGCATCTGTCTCTGAATACTCCTCTGAGGAGCTATCCGTAAGCAGCAAGACATGCACTTCATTAGATAGCATTGTCTGCTCTGAAGACCTTGTTTTCACTCCAGATTTTTCCCTTAACGTGTGTAATGGCTAATGGACAGGATGAGTAATTCAGTGTACTAAAATTGTTGACAAATTTAATACGTAATAAAAAAGGATGGCATGATATAATTCACATATCACATGACTGGCTCACCATGATGGCATTGCAAAATTCGCATGTATGATCCATGGCTAAACAAGATGGCATTGCATGATTCACATATATGATATAGAAACTAAACAGATTGCATTCACACAAATCATGTCTAAACTAAGCAGGTAACATATTTGATGTGTAAAGTAAGCAATGCAAGGCGCCATATGCATGATATGACCAACATCAGCAAGCCAAGTTAGAGAAAGACATCAGGGGGTAAACATGAGTGGTCTGTTCCCTCTGAATCCCCTCTGAATAGTTATCTTCCTCTGGATTACAATATGCAACGGTGGGAGCGGGGTGTCATTGTGCCCACCATAGAGTGACATCTACATGACAATTTATTGCCACACAAGCCTCGTCTCTTTTGGTCTACATGTTTAGTTCCATTGTGTACAATAACTGACATGCATAAGAATAGAACATAGTGAGATTATGTAAGGAGTGCATGCAGAAATCCAGAGTGATGTTAGCTACTTATGGATAGACCCAAAACCAATGATAGCAGGCAGATAATAGCTTCGGTAAAAAAATCTAAATAATGGCTCCTTTAGGGTCTCTTTTATTCGCGGGGTTTTGAAAACAGAGAAATAGGCAAAGTATATGATTGGAGTGTCATGCCCACTTGAATGCTATAGGATTAGCAAGGAGTGTTTTATTTCACCGGAAAAGTAAAGGAATTGTAAAAAGAGGTTGGAGTCAATGTTAGATTTCCTATGAAATGTAGTATAGAAGATTCCATTGGAAAATTGCCTATGGGATTCAATCCCGTAAATCAAAGGACAAACGTAGGAAAAATTCCAAAGGATTTCAATGCTCCAAAAATCCTATAGCGTTCCTTTCAATCAACGGAGCCCTTAATGTTTGTTCCACCCAACACGAAACTCACAGTGGACACCTAAGATTATTCAGATAGTAGACATATAGTATTGATTGCTGCCTCAATATATACCCCACAACTATTTGAAAACTCAAGTTTGAGCATTAGTTTGGACCTGACTCGGAGTCTAATCAGTGAACATGACGATAAAGTAGCATGTTATCATGTTAAGCGACGCATTATGTAAGCAGACACAAAAGATTGCGACCTCTTTTGCGGACCCGTGTAGTCCTCAAGGTCCTCTGCTCAGTTGATGATGCTATTGCGGTTGTCGTGGCTGCCGGTGGCGGGGAAGAAGATCTGAGGCGTCAAAATATAATTTGGAGGGCGGATCCCTGCTGTGGTGAACCCTTCCGTCGTTGGAGCAGCTGAGCTGGGGTGGACCACAGCGCAACAGGAGCGGGACAAACCACACAAGGTTTTCTTTGACACATATCTGTAATAGAAGTAATTCTGTACGAGCTTGTTTGAATTGGAGGATGCTAACAATGCAGGTGTAGGAAATACACTAGAATAGGATAGGAATGCGTGCAAAATAGAGTACTTAAAAACACAAGATTTGTGTCAATCTGGGTGTTTGGTTCACAAGAATTGGAAGATCACATGAATGGAAAGAAGGATGGTGAAATTAAGTCAGACCACAAGAAAATGTACAGTTATAATGCTATTATGCTACTACCGCATAGTCTTGTGCTTCAGGAATAGGAATTTGAAAATGAGGCCAAGTCGATATTAAAATTCCTATGGTTTTTCTATCAAGAAGACACCAAAGGAACAAATTATATAGTTTTCGTTTGCTACATTCCTTTGAACCAAATGCATGAATAGTAGTACCATAGGAAACTTTCCAATTCCTATGTTTTTCCTCCATTTTTCCTTTCAAGCACTGGTGATTCAAGTACGCAGGCTTGAACAGGGAAAAGCCTACACTCGAACAATGTTTTGTGCTACTTCTACTACTTTGGACCCAGGCCATTGCCCTACTAGCTCAACTCCTAGGCCCATCTAGAAATGCACAACTCAAACGTGCAGAAATAATGATGGCTTTCAAGAGAGTCCACCACGGATAGCTAGGTTGCCTGGTACCTCACTGCTTGTTATATAGGAGAAACGAACCGAATTTCACGTTACTATGTGTGCTCAGTGGACAATATATATAACATGTAGAGTAAAAAAGCGACGCATCAAGTGTACAACCTCTTTGGCGAAGCCATGTTGATCTCATCATCACTGGGTTGGTCACTGAGGATGTTGCGGCTGATGTGGCAATCAGAGGAGGGGAAGAAGATCTTAGGCGCCCGGAGATGGAGCCAAGGGTAATGTTCAGCTATGATGGAGGGTTTCGTCGTTGGAGCAGCTCCAGTAAGTTGTAGGATGGCGAGGCTGAAGCAGGACAAGACAGACAACATTAACCTGAGTGGAATTCTAATAGCATCTCCAATAGATGATGTAAAATACATAACCACAGAGTGCTAGATGTAAAATACATCAGCCACTCGTCTCTGAACTTAACTATCAAAACTGAATTTAACTGTCAAAATTGAATTTTACTATCAAAACTGAATTTTACTGTCGAAACTGAACGCACTAGTAGCAGAAAAGCAGTAGCAGCAGCGCGTGCGGGAGCCAGGGAAGCTGGTTATGTAGTAGTATCTCGGGTAGCAGCTGCAGGGGCTCGAGCGAGAGGAGAATCTGCTGCTCATGCAGCAGTAGTGCGAGGAAGACTAGAGCAGCAGTGCAAGCAAGAGCAAGAGCAAGAGCAAGAGCAACAACGCAAGCAAGAGCAAGAGCAAACTAGGCAGGGGACCAGAGAGCAAGAGTAGAGCAGCAGCGCGAGCGAGAGCCAAAGCTATAGCAGCTCCGACTGATGTGGACGCCGCCGTTGAGGGAGCGAGGCCATAAAGGAAGTCGCCGCGGCCGCCGCCGTAGATGGACCTGTGCCATGGCGGCTCGGGACCGAGCACCAGCAGCACCGTGAGATTGAAGCAAGAAGGAAATGCAACGATTAGTGTAGAACCTCTTTGGTGCCGCCAATTAGGCCTCACCTTCATCCGAGGAATCGGTAATGATGCTCCTCTTCTAGTGGTGTGGGAATGGAGGTGGCGCAAAAGACGAGGGGAACGTCAGGGCTGCTCCTTGGAAGTGGAGTACGAGGTGGCCGAACTGGCGGGACGACGAGATCGATGGTTGATCCTCATCTGATGCGGTGGATGAGGGAGGTTGAAGTGTTGCAGTGGACGACATCATCGGGGAAAAGGCTCCGGCTGGGTGGCGGACGGAGGAGGGTGTGGGGCTTTGTGGGTTTTCGTGGCCTTGGTGTTCGAATGGGGGCGGCGGAGGGGATGGGAGGGGGGAACCATGGCTCACTAACGCGCTTGTCTGAAATGTGGGGTAAGTTATGAAAATACCCCACCCATTTGAAATAGGTGGTTCTTTCGGTTCAAGGGGTGTCACGGGAATTTCGCGGGAGGTGGGAGTTTTCGCATGCCTTCTGATTTTGGGATGGCAATCCGCGGCTTGAGATGGAGGGAGTTTTCTGAGCACAACGAGACAAAGAGTTAGCTTCAAGTTTCGGGATAACAAGTCACGGGTTAATTTTCAGGAGAATTGTACGCTACCAAATCAATTCGCACAACACAAGAGAGTGTCTTGTCCCGTTTTGTTGTATGAATTACTACAAATGTCATTCAATGCTTTGAATCCATGTTATGTTTGTACAATGCATGTAACCTACTTGAATGAACATTTTAGGGCATTCCAAATGTATACTACTAGCTGCAATACGAAACAAATTTGAATTTGTTCCTCTATTTAATAAGATCTACAATCATGATTATTGTCAAGTAAAACCATCATTTGTATATTATTTTGGTAGCACACAACATGGTTATTGTCAGGTTAGATATCAACGACTTATACCATTAAACTTGAATTCAATATTTTGAATCCACTCTATAATGATTTCAAATAATAGTACATTTCAGGCTCTAGCTAGTTCTCCATAGTCTAAAACATGTTTAATATGTATAGTGTGTTTAAGACACTATTTATGCATGGTGCCCCGCCCCCCACAACTACAAGTATTTATATGTGAGCTGGAAAAGCCATGTATTATCACAAATTCAAAACGTGGTGTGCATGGATGCAACGTCGTCACACGATGCCTACCGTTGGTATCTGAATTTCAAATGAAATGTGAGATTGTTCGATATATATATATATGTATATAGAGTATAGCATGTTCAAAACCACACCACGCATATCACTAATACATTCACGTGCGCATGGGTTTAAAACACCATGGTCTATTATTCAAATATTTGAATCCACTTTTACAAGGTATGATCTCTTTTAGTCATGTACACCCATACACTCCTCTTCTCTATATAGCTACCACTTACTTTCTCTTGCGTGCACACACCCCTCCTCCCTTCCTCAACATTCACTAGATTGCACTCATTCCTTAATTATTCCTTAGGTCGTTCTCCCACTGTCTTTATAGGTGTCCTCGGGTGCTTCTTTTCGACACACATCGATCGGTATATCTCTCTGGTCAGGCCTGCCTACCACATACACACTTTCCCTCTTCTCCTCTCACCCTCCTTGCCCCCTATCAACTTCTCACATGCTCACACACAAATGCACACTCTCGTCCCTATTTTCATCGGTCTCCGACTCACACACTCCTCCCTTCTCTCTGTCTGATACGCCTCTTGCACCACATCATCCTAGTTGCATCCCTTTATCTCTATATGTCTATCCGGCCTTATTTGTCTCAAACACATGCATGCGTATACCAATCGATCTCCATCTATAAATATACCTAGTCCAATTATCCCTCATTTTCCCCACACATTGATCGATCTACCTCAATAGTTATATCTCGATATCCCTTTCCCCGACACAACAATTTATCTACCTATCTAGATAGGCCTACCAGTGACACACATATATCGCTCCTCTCATCATCCAAGCATGCCTCCTGCCCCGTCTCTCACCCGCACGCATTCACACACAAGCATGCGCGCACGCCCACACACACACACACACACACACACACACACACACACACACACACACACACACCTCTTATTGATTGCAGTTGTACCCTCTGTTTATCTACTAGCTAGGCTTCTCGCACGATCGTCTCCGAGAAGCAACTCCACCAACCCCCCTCCAGCACCCTAGCTCGGTCTCTCTCCCAACCATATTCCTCTCCAGCACATGTATGGATGGCCATCGATCTCCCTCGATACGCTGCTAGGTCTCCTCTTCTCCACACATGTACCAGTCGATCTACCTCTCTAGTTAGCCCCCCTCACCGATGACACGCACTGATAGATCGAACGCTATAGTCAGTTCCCCCTGGCACACACAAAATGCCCTTTTCTCTCTCACGTTCCAGTAGGTCGGTCGTCCTATATCTTTGACGTGCCCACACGCAATTTCGCAGCATGTCCTTATCGATCTCGCACCCATAGACACCATCCCTCTCTTCGTTTCTATCGACACCACATGTCGATGATCCCTCCCCTCTCTTCTCATAGATTGCATCATGTGTATGATATACTCCTATATAGCTAGGCCTCAGTTTCACACACATTGTGTGTGTTCCATTTTTTGTTTCAGACATCATCGACACATATTCCCTATCAGTTTCTCCCGCACAAAAATACACTCACGAAATCAACCGCATAAAACACACTCACGGACACACACACCATCTTTCTCACAAATCCCCACATAGGTGGGGTACGCGCAGGAAGAGAAGAGGTGCATGGAGCGACGCACGTACTCTCGTCTCTGGCCCGACCACACCCCTGCGGGTACACCGTGGAGCTCATTTTTGTCCGAAAAAGGCAGCACATATTCTGAAAAATTGACGCCTATAGTGCTTGTCAACTTGATGGAGGGTCATGTACCACAAGTGGGCGAAAGAAAGAGCAACGCGTTTTATTTAGCAAACGGCTGCACAATATATAATATAGGCAGGATCCGGCGCTCTACCTAATGGGATTGATCTCTTCACAGTTCACACTCTCTCACACAAAATGGTGGTGGACTCTCTCTCTCTCTCTCTCTCTCTCTCTCAGCGCTGGTCACTGATCTGGCCAGATCATGTCCGCCGGTCGAAAGGGAGGATATGCACCTTTGCTCTGGTTGCTGGCGCCGAGGCAGGAACCCCACTGCCGGTGCATCCTGATCTGCGGTACACACCATTCTCTCGGACGACCGACATGGTAGGGCCCGCTGCCGCATCATATCTCGCCCGATGCCGCCCTCCGTGTTAGACCCGGTGACCCTCAGGTACAGCTTCCTCTGAAACCGGCCATGCTCTGCCGCCCTACTTCCCACGTCACTGCATGTGGATCTTCCACAGTTCTTTTCCTAAAACGTAGCTCGGCCGGCGTACTTTCCATGTTGTAATTTCCTCCTCACACCATTTTATATAAAGAACCGTGATGCTATCTTCCCTTAGGCCAAGGAAGATGCTTCCTTTTTGTCGTCGTATATGTCATCAACTGTCATTGGCCAGTAATTGTTTCCTCTCAACCTCTTTTTTGCAAACAGGGTTATCCATGCTACCTCGTTGCTAATGCAACCTTTTGTTGAACTGCAAAAATAACTTTTTTTCTTTAAGAGTGTCTTGTGCAGTTCCAGTAAAATGTCACATGGGCAGCGTTTCTACATTTTAGTGCGACTGCACAACGGGAGATCGGTTTTTCTATCCTCATCAAACTCCGAGCCTAATCTCCTCCAAGAAGTGGTTAGTTTTATGAGTGATTGCAAAAGTGACCGGCTTCTACATGTGTGTGTATGTTTCGTCAACAACTACTGGTGCCACTATTAATGTTATAATACGTGTTCAATATCTTTGCAACCAGGCATGCTCAGCTAGCTCGGTTTTAGTGCAACTGCACAACATGACCGGATGGCCCATGTCCTCCATAGAATCCTTTCTTGGCTAATATTTCTTGTTTAGTTCAACAGAGCTGCGTGAAACTAGTTGCCAACCAGTGACGCCAGCAAATGGAACCACGCCTATGGACATCATCCTTTAGTTTTTTAGTTTTTATTTATTTGTACACATTCTCACAACTTTGTATTCAGCTGTGATGTAAATATGATATGCGAATCATTGAGATGCATTAGCATGCATGTTAGTTTCCTTTGCATTTGATGGAACATTGTAACGGGACAACTTTGCAGGCAACATGACTCACGTAACCAAGTTGAAAGCTTCATAGCATTACAAAAAAATTCATTATGCTGAAAAAAAACCAACCTAAGGGATAACCCTCGTTGCCTTTTTTATAGGATAAACTCCACGAGCACCCGCGTCAAAGACAAGGCATATCCCGGAAGCTTGATAGGAATGCCACAAATCTTTCAAATATCATTTCGCCCACATGCGAGACATCTAGAATCCGGGTCCACGTGACCGCTTGCGAGATTCACCCCGCTCGTTGCGCCGCAGTAATAATGCCTAATGAGTAGTCAGATCACAAAGCCCCACCTTTCCCGTAGTATAATACTCCCTTCGTCTAGGTCAATAAGTCATTGTGCACCGCAACAAAGGCAGAGGGGAAAATGAGAGAATTTAATGTCTATTTGCTAATTAATAGTATTGCATGCAATGAACGGACCACTACGTGTTGATTTTTGTAGTCTCATGTCATTGAAAGCACACACGCCTCACATCTCTTATTGGTTGATTGCTTTATTCATGTCAAAAAATAATAAACGAGGTGAGAGTTAATGCATCACGCCTACTCCCTCCGTCCTATGAAGAGTGTACATCGAGAAATTTTAGGACAAATTATGGAGTTGAGTAAAAATGAATTGGAAATATGCAAACCACCATCGCTCTCCTCTTTAATTACCCAACCCCTAATTGGCTAAGTGCATGTTGAAATTAAGAATATCATGTGTAGATTGTTATTGGTCTAGATTACCATGTGATGAGAGAGAAGTATTTTTCCCACTTTAAAGTGCATTGGGAAGATAGAAGTACACTGTTTTATGGACAAATTTTGGAGCCAGATGTACACTCTTCACCGGACGGAGGGAGTAAGTGTTTTGGGATTATTTGGTTTTCGTAAGGTTACTTACACACCTAGACGGAGCGAGTAGTAAAAGTTGCTCGGTCGAAACAAACATCTTTTCACGCTTTGTTGAATGGCGGCTTTGGGCGTTAATTATGCAATGGAGGTTCCTCTTGGACGGAGGGAGTAGTGCACATGCCAAGTTTGCTGGGCTGCCATGTTTCACACTCCTCCATCATAAAGAGTGGAGACAATAACTTTCATAAAAAAACTAGCAAGATGCCTATATGTGGCACAGAACATCAAGATGCATTTATATGAGGAGTTTATCCTGTGGGAGATAAGGATGAATGATGGAACGCCTTATCTGCAAGTGTGGAGAGAAGTGCGGGTATCTTTTTCCGAAATGATCATAGTTTCCTTCCTATCCGTCAGATATACATCGGATGGCCATTATTGCAGGATGGCAGGCACACCGTCATCACCAACTCTATTTTTTTATAAGAGTAGAGATAAAAAATGAATAGTACTACCACAAAAGAGCAGTGACACTATCCCGCCTAGCTTCCTTGCTCGTCCTCAATATCTGAAAGTATACTTTCGTTCGCCGACATGTGGGACGTCGACCATCCTGGTCCACTTGCCATGACACCAGAATTAGAGTGCATCACACGGAACTGTAGGGGAGCCTCATCCCGGTCGTAGCACCGCAGTAATAATGAGTAATGAGCCGTCAAATTGCAGGCCACACCTTTCCCACAGTAAGTTGCTCGGACGAAGGAATCATCATGACTTCGTTGAATCTTCTTCTTCAAGAAAACTACTGACCAACAATACTACTACCACACGCGAAGACTGCACGACACTGTAGCACGTCATATCACTCAACACCACTAGGCCAAACAAGCTCGCCCAACGCACAGGAAAGCCCCTCCCTCATCATTTTGTTCTGGATTTGTATCGATGGATCGCACGAACAAGGGGAAGAACAAAGTACTTCCTCCATCCAGGTACATAGGGCACCTAAAGGAATTTAGATTTTCCAAGAATTTTAGTCACGTATACTTCCTCCGTCTAAGTGTATTTACTCAATAAACGGCAAAGTCACTAACATGTGGGAGTGAGTGTGAGTGAGTTAACCGACCTCAATAGACAACAAAATCACCAGCCCACCTCACTTTCGCCCTGTTTGGATCCATGGGTTAGAGTTGGTGGATTACTAGAGCTAGGTGTCACACGGAGGCCAAGATGTGTGGTGATAGCGTGAGGTGGGCTATGTATGATGTAACTACACTGGGCTGCTGTGTTTTGGAATCTTCCGGTCTAGTACTCCTACTAGGATGCGGAGAAGATTGGGTTGATTTTAGGGTTAATTAGATGAATGCCACTCCAATTATATCGCTGAATATAAAATATTACAAGAGTCCAGATGCTCCGTCGCGAGGTTTCTTGCTCCTTCTCTGTCATCGGAAAGCGTTCTTCTTCGTTTTGCTGACACGTGGGACATCCAACATCTAGGTTCACGTGTCATGCAAGAAAATGGAGGTAAGTAGTAGAAAGTATGAGAGACTCATCCAGGTACATTGTGAGCTCATTTTTGCACGAAGAGGCAGCTCGCGTGATAATTTGGCGAGGGTGGTAGTTTTTCGAGAGCCACGCGTGAACGAAACAAAGTTTGACCATGACACGGTGACACATTATTTATGAATTAAGTTATCCTACTCGATGGCACATACGCAACATTATTTTCGACAAGTATATGTATTGTAGTACCCGCATAAGAATAATTTATACTGCAGTAGTACCATCATCATTGTTCGACTTTCTGAACACTACTAGGAAAAGGCCTACTAATGGCGCACCTATTTTGGCCATTAATGGCGCATTAGTGCGCCATTAGTGCCACGCCATTAGTATATTTTTCTAATGGCGCAGTATCTGGTATACTAATGGCGCACCACAGGTGCGCCATTAGTATAGACCACGGTGCGCCATTAGTATGTCTCCCTGGGGGCCATATATACCCAGGTGCTTTGGCATACTAATGGCGCACTCTTGCGTGATGCGCCATTAGTAACTTTGGCATACTAATGGCGCACTGCTGGATGATGCGCCATTTGTATCCTTTGGCATACTAATGGCGCACTGCTGGATGATGCGCCATTTGTATCCTTTGGCATACTAATGGCGCACTGTGATGTTATGTGCCATTAGTATGAATATTAGGTTATTTATTTATTTATTAATTTTTTGTTTTTTGCACAGGTTACAAAATGTAATATTGGACAGAATATAGACAGCAGCACACAGCAACAACAGATTCATCGAATACAATACAAGATTAGTCTCTGAATACAATTCATCATATTAGTCTCCGAATACAATTCATCATATTAGTCTCCGAATTCAAAAGACCGAACAAAGATAGAACATTATATTACAAGTCTCGAGACGGCGAGTAGCGAGTTTGTCTTCACATTACAAGTCGATATCGATCATCTAAACTACCATCACATAGAAGAGAGCTGCGGTCATCACGATGAGCATCATCACGATGAAACTCGTCTTCATCCGGTTCCTCCAACGCTCCCTCCCCTCTCCCGCTAGATAGCGGGCGTATCTAGATTCCACCTCGGCCCTAGTGGTGTACCCTTTGTAACAGTTACCGCTGAAATGGTGAACCTGTCTCCGACACTCCTCCCAGTCGTCGTAGACTCCGGAAACCTTACCCTTGTACACGACATACGACGACATCTCTATGCACTAGCCAAACGAAACATTAGTACCAATTCACAGACAATACATAAGCAATATATAAGTATGCAACAGAACGATCGGAAGAGAAAAGCAAGACATTAATATCATCGATTACATCTAAGTTGAACGACTGTCGAAACCAAAGAGACATACTGTCAGGACCGGATTTTCGGGATATTGATTTTCCCAAAAGCGACCCCTGTGCTCACCAGCCCCAGGATTACTGTTAGCTGATGAGACACCAACTTGTTACAGAAACTCCAAGCCAAATAAAAAATATGTAGTACAAGACCATTCTGGCCTGCGAGTACAAAACAAGGTTTCTAGTGGCTGATGGCGGAAGCGGTTGGTGATACACGGTGACTATGGGACTCCATTTCCCACAGGAACGGTTGACCGGGATAACTCCTATCTTCGTGAGGCTGCTATCTCCATTAGCGTAGGTTCCGGGGCTGTCTTCACATCGTTCCTTCCCACGCAAGGAATCTGGCCAAGACAATAGCCAGGGACAAGCCAGTGAGTACTTTGAATGTACTCGCAAACATTATGAACATGAGTGAGATACAATCATGCTCGAGAATAATAGATGATCACTATGATAAATATGATATGACAGTCCATAATGCAAGCAGGTCATAAAAACGCATACGTAATCAGGGGTGTAATAATAACAAGTATGCCACAGTCGGGCGTCTGAGGGACACCACAGAAAGGGCTTATAGGGGAAGATAAAAGACGAGAATGCCACAATCGAACGTCTGAGCGACATCACATAAAGGGCTCAAAAAGGAAAGAACAAATGCCACAGTCGGACGTCTGAGCAACATCACATAAAGGGCTTAAAAAGGAAATAACAAATGCCACAGTCGGACGTCTGAGCGACATCACATAAAGGGCTCAAAAAGAAAATAACAAATGCCACAGTCGGACGTCTGAGCGACATCACATAAAGGGCTTATAAGGGAAATTTAAACACAGTGAATATCCAGGAGGTAGAACCGTCCCAGGGGTACTGATGTCTACACACGCTTCTACTCTTGTAGACTATGTTGGGCCTCCAAGCGCAGAGGTTTGTAGGACAGCAGC